>CAWUFW010007801.1:0-600000 GCA_963921515.1 Calotriton arnoldi | reverse complement strand
TTTTAGGACAAACCCTACCAGGCAGCGTAGAATTTCACCTATTGCTTACCATTGGCTTTGTGGTTTGTAACTCAAATTTTCTGGCTTTCTATTTGCTGACTTTATTCGTTTTACGGTGTCCAACATGTCTATGTCCCTCCTGTGGAGCAAAGCTTGTTCATCATCGCTCCTTGCATTCTTCCACTAGTCCTCCTTTCTGTAAATAGGCCTATACATTTTGTTCTTATCTTGTCACATATGCTGTGCGTTCAACGACAGAGGTCAAATGTTAGGCCCTGTCTTCCGAGGGAGCTTGGTGTTTACTTTTCTTTCTCTAACTTCAAAGTGAGAGGATTTATGGGACAATCTTGCAGGGTACTGGGAAAGAAAAGATTTTTTCCTGGCACACAACAACATTTAAATGTCTGTAAATCAACTTTGCAAATATTTCAGAATGAATCAGAATTAGGAAAGCACAAATGAAGCACTTTGTAATTCGGAAGTGTGGTGGAAACAAATATTTTAATACCATCAAAACAAATTAGTACACTAGGTGATGCCATTTCCACACATTATCGTTTGTGTGCTGTATAATTTTATCAGTAAAACTGTATGTGCAAATGTAATGGTCATTTCAATTGAAAATGTGTTGTCTGTAATGACAGTACGCTACCACACCATCCGTACTCCACACTACGCCATTCCATTCTACACCACTCCACTCTACAACACTCTACTCCACTCAATAGCCCTCCACTTTAAGCCACTCACCTCTACAACACTCTTCTGCACTCTATGTTAAAATGAAGCTGTTTCTGTTTGCGTATTATCCTATTTAAGTTAGCATTTGCTGCACCATTTTCTGTTAAGACGCCATTTTGAATCATGATCGAAACTAATCCTTTGCTATTTCTGAGAAAAGGCTTCTGCTGAGTTTCACTTCCCCAAGGTTGGGTTTTGCTTCACTAATGAATAGACTGTTCTTATTAGTGCATACCTTTCTCACTAGATACAGGCCTTCTCCCACTTGTCTGGTGACGGCCCCGCCTGGAGTGACCTTGGACTTTGTAACTTTGTAAGATATGAGCACTGAGATTGTTTTTCTCTCGTATTCCATTGCTTTGCAGCATCTGCCTGGAAAATTCCATTATGGGCATGTCTTATTCCAGTTACGAAACGTACCTAATGTATCTTTATGCTTGTCGATTTCAGTCCCTCTGCAGCACTCCTAGCGACTGGGCAGACTGGGCTCCACTCTGAGTGTACCTGAATAAACAGATTTTGTTTTGTATTCTCTACTGTCTGACCGACTCTTCATTTGGTATGGAAGGTTGAGAGGTGGTCATTAGTGACCTGAGTGACCCGAATCGGGCCACTTCCTTCAGTTGGCGACCGAACAGGGACTCCTTCGGGTGGGTGACCCATCCCCTTTCCGCGGACGGGGGGGAGGTCGAGGCTATCGTCGGGTTGGACTGACGGTTCAGGGATCCCTGCACGAGGAGTACTGATTGCTCGCAGCTGCCCCTTCCGTCTTGCCGGACGGTGCCTCGCCCAGTGGTCATCCCGACTGGAGTCCTGAACGGCGAAACCCTTGGATCTGACCGTTTGGTCTGAAGAGTCAGCAGTGAAGGATCAGTTTGTTTGTGCTACTCCTATCAGGTGCGTTTGTTTTGGTTCTTTGTGGATATGGTACCATTGTGGTTTGAGTTTGGGACGATCTGAGGATCGTTTTTGTTAAGAGCCTTTGCGATTGCTTTGTCAGGCATAAATAACGAACTTGTTTTTTTTTGTGTTAAGATGCCTGAAATAAGCAAGTTTTTCTCTTTGTGTTGTTGTTGTTGTTCTGCTGATGCTCGATTAGAAGAAGCCCAGCCGGCGCCTCCAGAAGGCACTCCTAATTTTGATATGTATGTGAAGCATGGTCTTGGCCCTATTATGTTTAGCACATTATGGCACAAATATACGAGGGACAATGCCGAGTTACAGTGGCCATTGACGGGCACTTTTGATGAACAAAAGATTGGGGTTTTACAGGAACAGTTATTTAAAAGATGAAGTAGGCAGTCTATGTTTGATTCCCTCAGAACGTGGCAGAAAGTAGCCAGGCAGAGACGATTGAAGATGGAAAAGGATGCACGGAAAGGGAAGACGCAAACACTGACTCAGAAAGCTGTAGCATATGATAGAGAAAAGCAGGAGGCAGGAGTTGAATGAGAGGATAGGAGGTTTCGATTACAGATTGATAAATCTTATTTGGCCCAAGAGAAAACTGATACTTTTGTGGAGGAATTGTTAGATACTCAACCCCCGCCCCCATATGCCCTGCAAAGGATATATCCCGTTGTTCCTTCAGTATTACAGCAGCCTGTTACAACTGCTCCAACTGCTCTGGTGTCTAATGCTGTCGCCTTGACGGCTTTGGCCACGGCACCCCCTGCTCCCTCCTTGTCTTCGCCATTTGTGGCAACTGTGGCTGTTAGCACACCCACTGTCCCGACTCCTATACCTGCTGCTCTTTCTCCTCTGGCGCAACAGCCAGCGAGGATTGTACCTGTTACTTCTGTTGTTTCTCCTTCTATGGTTCTTCATCCCCCGACATTTTCAAGTGTTGAGACGCCAGTACGTGGTTTTGAGGATAGAGATTGGATGAAATTCAAGGAGCAAATGGGCCCATTGGTGCAATCTGGGGTGGGGGATGAGGAGAAGAAGGTAGTAGCTGATCAGGCTGCGCAGTGGGGTCATAATCCCATTTATAGTGTGGAAGATGTTTGGACAGTTATGCGAGATTTTGAGCCCTGTGTACAGAAGCATGCTCTTAAGCATTTGTCTGCTATGCTGATTAGTCTTTGACAGCAACACTTTGGGGATGATGCCCTGCAAATTCTATTTGATATTGGAGATCGTGTGTATGCTAGTGGTTTGGAGCCTGGCCAAGTTTTTGGGAATATTACGACGTTAATTGCTTATAGGGGTAGGTTGCATTAGAAGAGTCCTACCCCGGTGTCTCAGAGTCCGATGCGAGAGGTTCATCCTATATATCACCCAGAAATACCAGAGTTAACAGATCAGCGCAGTACTGTCACCAGACCGGGTGTAGCGGCCCGTTTTCAAGAACAGTGGGTTTATACTCCGTGGAAAAGAAGTGAGGTTTTATCCCTTAAGACTCATTTGCCTGATCCTAGGAAAAATCCGACTGCTTATTATAAAGAACTGAGAGAGGATGCCTCTTCTACTGTAATGATCCTTGCTAATATTGAAATGTTCTTTGGCCTTCTTGTTCCGGTTGATATTTGGAGACAGGTTTATACTCAGGATCATGTTGTGGAGTTGGGTGGTACTTGGGACCAGATTAAGGTATGGGATCAGGAACGGAATCCAGGTGATAAGCCTCGAGCTGAGATACTTGCTTTACCTGGTAGTATCATTACGTATATGCACTCTCTTATTCCGCCGAAGAAGGTGAGTTGGGATAAGTTGACGGCTTGTTGACAGAAAAAGGATGAAAGTGTGTCTAATTTTTTTACTCGGTTTGAAGATACATTTTATGGATTATAGTGGGCAGGATATGCCTATCGAGGGAGGAGTTCGGTTGTTTGTTGACAGATTTGTTTCTAATTCACTTCCTGAAATTGTGACTCGTTTACAGGCATCTGAGAGTACTTGGTCCACCTCTTCCCCCCCTGTTATTTTGAATATGGCTCAATATTATGAACACCGAGATCAAGAAGAGAAGGAGAGGACAGATAAAGAGCATAAGGATTTAAAGACGAAGGTGTTGTTGCAGCAAGCGTTCAGACGGAATGGCAGAGGACGTGGTGGTCCTACCAGACAGCTTCCACGCACTAGTAGGCAGCCGACCAAAACACCTTTGGGGCCGAATCAGTGTGCATATTGTAAGGAGCAGGGCCATTTGCGTAGCGAGTGTCCTGTGCTTTTGCAAAAGGTGGCGGTTCCTAGAGGGCGAGGTCCTCGTGGACGAGGTCATGGGACCGATAGAGCTCAAAGTGCTGCGGTTTCACAGGGTCGTTCTGATACCAATTATTTTGATGACCCTCGCGATGGACAGTATTATCATGATGATTACGATATGGATGAAGCGACAGGGATGTCTTACAGCCAGGATAGCCAAGGACAGAGTGAGGGACCAGTTCCGATACATGTAGTCCTTATGTCAATGCGGAGTTGCAAGGTTCGACTAAGGAATTCTTGGTGGACACAGGTGCAACAAAGAGTTCTGTTTCTCAGCATATGGTCCATGGGGCGGGTCTGTCTGGCCATAATAATGTTTCGGTAGGTTTTTCAGGTGTACTGGTGGTAAGCCCCATTTCACGACCTCTAGCGTAGACCGTTGGTCCATTTACTGTGGATTCCCCATTTTTGTTGACGTCCAATTGTGGTGAGAATTTGATGGGTTTGGAATTATTGAAGAATCTGCATGCTACTATTTATTGTTCCCCGGAAGGTGTTTATATGATGATGGGCCCAAATGTGAGTACTAAACAATGCCTGCCTCACCCTCTTCCCGTTGAATTTGCTAATGTACCATCCACTTTATGGGCGACAGGTGATACAGATGTAGGATTATTGCATATACCACCAGTTTCGATACAGGTTAAAGACAATGCTATTTTGCCTCGAATTCCTCAGTATAAGATACCTCAGGCGGGAGAACGAGCCCTTCTACAGATTATTCAGGATTTGATACAAAAGGGTGTAATTGAGGAGACGTCTGCTAATATTTGTAATAGTCCTATTCTTCCAATTCTTAAACAGACACCCTCAGGTTCCCCTGATGATCATGAGGATGTTTACCGTTTTGTGATTGATTTGCGTGAGGTTAACAAAATTGTGGTTCCTCAATTTCCGGTGGTTCCTGATATCACCACCCTTCTGACAATGATTCCTTCCATTGCTAAATTCTTTTCTGTTATTGATTTGAAAAATGCATTCTTTAGTATTCCTATTCATCCAGATAGCAGATATTTGTTTGGGTTCACACTAGCAGGTAGAAGCTTTAGATTCTCTCGAGCTCCTCAGGGCTATACAGAGAGTCCGAGTATCTACAGTCAAGCTTTAAAGAGTCAGCTGGATTTCCTTTCGCTTCCCTCAGGTAACGTATTGGTGCAATATGTCGATGACCTCCTCATTGCTTCTGACACGGAACAAGGTTGTAAAGACAGTACAGTTCAACGGTTGCTACATTTAGCTCACCATGGACATAAAGTTTCCCTTTCTAAATTTCAGTATTGGCGACAGGAGGTCACCTATTTAGGTCACCTACTGTCGAAGGAGGGTAGGAGGTTGACCCCTGAGCGCATCAGTACCGTTGTTAAAATGCCCATTCCACAAACTCAAAAATATGTGTGCGCTTTTATGGGTATCACTTCTTACTGTTGCCAGTGGATACCTAACTACTCCTTACTAATCAAACCTTTTCTTGCACTAACAACGAAAGAAGTGCATGAGCCTTTGCCTTGGACTCCTGAATGTCAGCAGTCTTTTGAGCAATTGAAAGCTGCACTTTGTTCTGCTCCCGTACTTGGCACACCTAATTATGGTGAGCCATTTGTATTATACGTCCATGAGATGGCTGGTTGTGCGCTTTCTGTCTAAACACAAAAATTTGGGGATAAGCAACGGCCATGTGCTTATTTCTCTGCTGTGCTTGACCCTGTCGCGAGAGCCCTCCCGAGTTGTCTAAGAGCGGTCACGGCTGTGGCCACCTCAATCAGACAATCGGCTGGACTCGTACTTGATACTGACCTCACAGTCATGGTACCCCATGCTGTGGACACGCTTTTGAATAAGACAAAGACACAGCACCTCACCAGTGCACGTCTTACCAGCTATGAACTGACATTGTTTGCTAAACATATCACGATTAAAAGATGTGCTACTCTGAATCCAGCCACGTTACTACCCCTCCCTTCCGAGAGTGATGAAGTTGACAAACATGATTGTATTTTCCCAACGGAGGAAGAGACGAAGGGACGGGTAGACTTGACTGATATTCCCTTATCTGACCCACAGGGGGAACTATATGTCGATGGCTCTTGTTTTAAAATACCAGATGGCACCACCACTGCAGCCTATGCTATTACCACACTGCGCACGGCGGTA
This sequence comes from Calotriton arnoldi, assembly GCA_963921515.1. Lineage (NCBI taxonomy): Eukaryota > Metazoa > Chordata > Amphibia > Caudata > Salamandridae > Calotriton > Calotriton arnoldi. Next base: position 593,901 of record CAWUFW010007801.1, on the reverse strand, counting down.
GAGACATCGCGGGTCCCTTATCAGTCAGCTCAAGCTGCTGAGTTAGTTGCCCTTATTCGAGCTTGTGAATTAAGTAAGGGACTGGTTGTCAATATTTATACTGACAGCCAGTATGCCTTTGGGGTTGCACATAATTAGGGCTCCCGGTTTTCCGTTTTTACGGATTTTTACATATAAATACAGACGGAAAACTATATTTCCTTTGTCTGTATTTATATTTAGAAACGGCAAAATACTAGCAAATTTTGCTGCGCTGCCGTCGGGTAGTTTGCTGCAGAATCTCATGACTTCAGTGGCCCTGATTTAGACCTGGTGTAAGTCTGCTCCATCGACAATACCTGTCGCTGCCTGCTACTTGGACCCCGCTGTGAGCAGCTGGCCTGTGGAGGAGTCTCTGTGTGATGTAAATTCAGTGTAATTCACTGACTCATGTAAACAGGTGGCGGTGATAGTCTAAGCGGTGTCTAGACCCGTTGTACGCAGCTGCTACGTGGAGTTAGACCCAGTGTAAGGTGTATTACATGGTTACAATGGCTGCAAAAGCGTTTATGGTATTAATACTCCGGCAGGCGCTGTCTTTACATGGTGAGGGTGTACATGGGATATACACCCCGGTTTCATTTTCTTCTACACACTGGGGGGAGTGAGGGTTTCACGTTGTTTATAGACTCGGTGTGAGCTGCTTGTACCTAGTGGAGAGGGGGTCTATATGCTGTTTCGACCCTGGCGTGAAGCTGTGAATGCGGAGTTGCTTCCCTCTGTCAGTGCGCGTTCTTTGGTCCAAACAATTCTGCTGTCCCGTGTAAAAGGCAGCTCTTTACGGTTCGGTGTTTAAGCCACTGAGCACTGAGGGGTCCTGTAGACACTGCCCGCAGTCTGGTAAGAAGGGGTGAAAAAAACAACAAAGCCTCGTTAACAAGTGAATGGTCTTTTTAAAGACCTGTGAAGTACTCGGGTGCGGCTGGCAGCTCAAAAACTGTGTGTGTGTGTGCCTGGGGAGCGGTCTCAGCCCGGGCTGACACACAGGACAACCGAGCGCATGTGTGCATTGTCAATTGTCGCAGGGGTCTGAAAACCTCACTAGCTGCTGGTACTTCCATTAGGATTTGGCACCTCCAGAGCAGGCCAGTCAATAGACATGCAATAGACATGCTGTGGTGGTTGGACGAGGCTCGAGGATTGTATCGGCTGAGAAGGCTGATGTCAGGATACTCTCAGCATGAAGATGCAAGCGAAGAGGTGAGAACGACCAAGCCCTTCAGGAGAGATTATTTGCCCTGCCCCAGTACCTTTGTCCACTGCAGTGAAGGTAGCTGGCTGCTTCACTAGTACTTTGAGGGTGAATGGATGGACATTGCTCAGTGCCGCACAGCTCTTTCGATACATTGTACATAGCGACTTCCTTAATACGATGTCAGTGATGGACAGATATCTTAGTACATTGCTGAGTGCTGGGCAGCTCGCTCACTACATTCAGTGCTGAGCAGTGTCCTCAGTACCTTGTCAGAGCTGGGCAGTGTTGTCAGAACCTTATCAAAGCTGGGCAGCTCTTCAAGTACATTGCTCAGAGCTGGTCAGCGTTCTCAGTACCCTATATAAGTACTGGGGAGTTCTGTTGGGACTCTGGGTGTAGGTGGGTGTAGGTGGATACCCCTCCCACTAAAGCTCTGCGCGATCCTCCGTCGTTCTCTTGATGTGAGAATTTCCCAACACAGAATTAGTAGCTATTTCTTCCTCTCTTACAACAAGTACATTCACAGAGGTGCGTGGGTCCCGCTCTGCAGCAGCAGCGACCTGCTGGTTCCGAGTGAGGCGCGTTGGCGGGTCTGTGTCTGGGTTCTGGTGCTTTAACGGCAGTAGTGAGGCAGAGCAGACGGGGTGCACCGACAGCTGAATGGGGTGCGAGTGCTGGACTAGCAGAGGCACTGAAGGCCAGGAAGCAGGAGCACTGGCAAGGCTTATACTTGGTCCCAGAACTGGGGTTTCAGGGGTGGGGAAGGCCAGCAATCCAGTGCGTTTGCAGAGACCTATGTGGTGCATGAAATGAAATAGCAAGGGCTGTTGCAGCGCGGGTAAGGGTTGTTGCAGCCCGGGGTAAGGGTCGCATTATATAGGCCCAGAGTTTTTTGTTAGAAGCCCCTGGGTTACCAAACACCAAAGGCTCTATAGTTATGCTTCCACCTCGCGCTTCTCTCTCCACCCTACACTTCCTGCCCTTTTTTTTTTAACCAATTTTTTATTTGTTTTCTAGTACAATATAGCCTATATTGTACTAGAAAACAAATAAAATTGTCAATTTAAATAAATGTGGAAAAATACTAGCTGTAGCGTCGTCTTTTGCTTGTGGCAAAAATAAATGTGGATAAATACAGAAAAAATGCCCAAAAAATAAATATGGATAAATACAGACGGAAATGGCAAAAAAATAAATACCATAAAACCGGGAGCCCTACACATACTTTTGGGCGACTTTGGGCAGAGAGAGGGTTCCTTACTTCACATGGCACTAAAATCCAACATGGGCACCTCATATTGAGGCGTTTGTCTGCTTTGACACTCCCCAAACAACAGTGAAGTATAGCGCCCACCGGAAGATCACTGATGATATAGGTAGGGAAATGCTTTTGCAGATCAGACAGCTAAGGAAACGGCCCGGACAAAGATGAAAAGAATGTTTGTAGCGGGTCCAGCTAGGTGGGTCCCTGAGGTTGTCATGTTTGAAGATACCCTTGAAAATGTAAAGGAGATACAATGTGAAGCCACAACAGAAGAATTAGCGGTGTGGCAGGAAAGTACAGCACAGTTGAATGACGAAAGATGTTGGATTGATAAATCAGGTAAGCAGAGATGGATGTTGCCAGACGCATATGTTCTTCCTGTGGTCACTATGGCTCACGGTCCAGCTTATATTAGTGCTAAAGGCATTTGTAAATTATTAGATCCCGTATGGCAGAATGACAATATCTCTAAGACGGCTGCGCACTTAGTGAAGTACTGCATGGTATGCATGATGCATAATCCTGGGAAGGGTACCCCTACATCGCCTGGTAATTTCGCACCACCCACCTTTCCTTTTGGAGTCCTTCAAATGGACTACATCGATTTAGAAAGATGTAATAATCTGAAGCATGTTCTGGTGGTTGTATGTGCATTCAGTAAATGGGTTGAGGCTTACCCCACTAAAGACAATACAGCCATTACGACTGCAAAGGTACTCCTGAAGGAGTTCTTTCCTCGTTTCGGCTTGCCTCGAGTGATCTGGAGTGACAACGGAAGTCATTTTAATGTAAAAGTGATTCAGTTGATTTGTGAGGGTCTCCATGTTAAGCAAAAATTCCATGCTGCCAATCATCCCCAGTTGACCGGTTTAGTTGAGAAGTACAATGGTACTCTCAATCTAAAATTGGCAAAGGTACAGGAGACGACAGGATTGAAGTGTCCAGATGATTTACTGTTAGCTCTTTTGGCAGCTCATTCTAGAACAGGATTGTCACCGTATGAGGTCGTGTTTGGACGCCCGGTGAATGTCTGGGACGTCCCGCGTCCTCGGCGGTTCTCTGATATTGAGTACCTCATGTTACTTGATTATCTGGGCCAGTTAACAGAAAGTTTACGTTCTATTCACCAACAGGTTCGGGAGACCCTGCCTTCTACACCAGAGGGACCCGGCCACAATATCCAGCCTGGGGATTTCATCCTGCTTCGAAATTTCCAGCGAAAGAAAAGTTTGGAGCCGCGGTGGAAGGGGCCTGAACAGGTCCTGCTGGTAAAGCGGACTGCTGTAAAAGTTGCTGGCCCTAAGAACTGGATACATGCGACCCACTGTCGGAGGGTTCCTCTGCCCTTACCCTACGACCAGTGAGTCACTGATGGCATTGGGGATTCCGAGTGTGAGCAAGTGCCTCGGTTTGTCCCCTTTAGCGATGCCCAGCTGATTTGGACTCAAACGGATAAGGAGAATGAAGATGTGTTAAATGCGGCAGTTCCCCCGGAGATACGATCTATCCAAGAACCGTTATTTACCGACGCTACAATGCCTCGGCTGAGGGAAAGCGCATCCAAGGGAAAAAAAAAAGATTAGAGATGAACTGTGTAAGATAGGTTGTACTGAGTTATAGTACCAACGGAGATTCCATGAGTTTGGTGAAGAATGTTGCTTACTTTAGTTTAGTTGCCTGAACATTAGATAGGGAAGACCAAAGTATACCGTGGAGGTATACCATCGTGATCGACGTGGGATACGAGCTTAGGACAGAGCAAGCTCCTCCGCTGGTGCTCAAGAGTGCCAACGTATTGATGGACAATAGGAGCCTGTACCAGTGAGGCTCTGACGGACACTGGGAACTTGTATATTTCCTTTGCATTTTGCCCCCATTTCATCATCATCATTCGTTATGCATCCCTTTGGTAGGTTGGTTGCCGAGGAAGAGCAACCAGTGATTCTTGTTGCTCCGCATAATGTGATGTGGACCTGTAAAAAGAAAATGGCATGTGTTGTTTTGTGGTTTTATTGCTGATCATATTGTGTGGGGTGTCATGGGTTCTGGAAAACGATCAGGATGTGTCTTTGCGTACCAAGGTTAAAATTATTTCCCCACCATGAAAGAAAAGGACAGCCCCGAGCAATGTGTTTCTAGATACGCACAAGAGATTCTTTGGAGAAGGGACAGCTTGTTACCCCACTGAGTCTGTCACTAGTTTATGGACTGCGTACCCATTCTCTCTTGTGAACTATACCTACACTTGTCCAGAGCAATTTACTGAAGTGAAAGGAGTTTTTGGTTTTGGCTATCCAGGTCCTTGTCTATATTATAGAAAGCCACTGGGAATAGGTTATACAGGGTGTGATAATAACACATATTACGACAACTTTTAGATGGAAGAGCAGAATGTCACATTGGTGGGTTGGCACTATAAAGATTTTGATAGTTACCCGGGAGGCTGGTTATTACCCTGCTTGTTGCCCTATCGTGAATAGTACAGATACTTCTCTGTATATCAATTGTTCTGGCATAGTGCTATACAAAAATACAATGCCTCTGGTGAATGACAAAGATCCGAGTACTTTGGGAATGAATACTAGATATGCTGCAGTAGATTATGAAGGACCAATTTATGCACAACCAGGGTTCTATTTTCTATCTAATGGTACTTATTCTAATGTTCATAATGGTACCGATGATGTCGCTCTTGGGATGGTGTTGCCCTTAGGTGTACCTTGTAAATATGCAAAGCCTAATATTCGTTGGGTTAAGAGGACTTTGACCAAAGAATTCTGTGAGGGAGTGACTGATATCGAGGTCAATAATTATAGTAATGGGATCACTTTTGGGTACATCCTTTCGTCCATTTTCACTTTGGGTTGTACCTCTATGGCTCGGGTGAAAAAGCCAGAGAATATTTTGGGTGCAAGTTGCAAATATTGTCCAACACTACCGTAGCTGATTTACGCGACATCACCACTCAGTTGGAGAGTATGCGAATATATTCAGAACATACTAGATATGCAGTGGATTTTATTTTAGCCAAGAGTGGTGGTGTATGCGCGGTAGTGGGAGACCAATGTTTAGTCGGGATCAAAAATATGGAAAAGAACATTACTAAACACATATTAGACATCCTCGAGAATGTCAAGGGAATGGAAAGCGGAAATTGGAGTTGGTCTCTGTTATATTCATTACATTCATATTCTTTATGTTGGTTTTATTTCCTTATTCCCCTTCCCCTTTAATCTATCTGCATCTGTGCAACTTACATTCTGATTCCATCTGGAATCTTGGTTGTGCTGCTTAGCACCCAGGGGAGTTGCACTGTTCCTGGCTACTGAGCAGTTGTATCCTGCTGCTGTGCTGCTCTTATAATAAACCTACTTAAATCTACTGGATTCCGTATTTGATTCTAACAATTTGGCGACGAGCGGAGAAGAGGAGCACCCCTACCAACATTTTGGAAGCAGCACAGGAGTGGAGTGTTCCTGAACCTGGTGTGCCGTGTTTAAACGTTGGACAACAACGCATCAACGTGAGGAAGGTCTGTTTAAAACGAGTAATTTATGCCACTGAAAACCTGCTTCAAAAAAGACAAACCCGTCTATTTAAACACTTTTATGCTTTTCTGCTTCGGAGCGAGGAACGCTCGAGCACCAACGTAATATTTTAAAAGTCAACTCACCAGTCCTGGAGCGAGGCAGGTGAGAGCAACAAACACCTCGGGAGAAGTCTGACGCAGGATTCCAGACTACTCGCTTCACGCATTCTTCTCACTGTGAGGAAGAGACACGTCACCACGTCTGCGCGCTGACGCAACGTATTCAGTTACGCATTACGTGACGGCCATTTTTTGTTGTTGTGTGTATCTGGAGAAGTCGGGTTGGCATGGTAACCACATCACGGAGAGTCTGTGTTTTATCGCGCAAACGGTAACACCGTTTATTTCTTCACAAGTAAGTGCTATTTTGAAAACACTTTACCTGCAGCGCCACTATCACTGAAAGTACAAGACAAGCAGTATTTTTGAAGGAATTTGCGTATGATGTCACAATAACTCTCCTGCCACAGGCACATTTACTAAACGCTGTGTTTTCCTTACGCTTGGTTTTCTTTATTGCCTCATCCACTGCAGATTTTTGTAAGGTTTATGTGCAGAATTTTGGAATGTGTATGCGCACAACTTTTGACTCCAACTAAATGCATAGTGCGCGTTCTTTTCTTTCATGACTCATAATATTTTGCGTCAGAACACAAGTGTTTTCAGTCATATAATTCATCCTGTGTACGTTTCTCCATCATACAAGAATCATGCAGTTTGATCCTCCTGATAAATTTCTTCAAAACAAAGGGGATCCCCCCATTCCCTGGACACGATGGAAAGAAGAGTTTCTCAACTACATGAGGGCTATTGATGGGGAGCGCATGGGAGCCGAAAGGAAAAAAAGTATTTTATTACATTGCTTGGGTTCCGAAGGTCAGGTTGTGTTTAGAGCGTTACCCCAGGTTCCGCCCACTGAAGGAGAAGGTGAGGGTACCAACGTATATAAAGAGGCCTTAATGAGAATTGAACAAAGGTTTAAACCTGTTACCAACATAGCCTTAAATAGGTATAAATTCTATACAAGAGTGCAAAATGAATCTGAATCTTTTGATGAGTTCTTAACTTCCTTGAGATCCCTGAGTTTACATTGTAACTTTGGAGTTATGTGCGATGAGATGATCCGAGATCAAATAATAGTGCATGTCAGAAACAAAAAGACTCAAGAACGTTTATGGGAATTAGGTGATCCCAAATTATCAGACGCTATTTCTATAGCCAAGGCCCTTGAGCAATAAGGAAAATGGATGCTTACTGTCAAGAACACTAGCAACAATAAAGTTGAACCCAGCGAGGATGTTTGTGTTGTCAAACGACAAGAAACACAGAGAAGTGACAACAACCCCACGGAATCAAATTTTCCTCGCGTCAACTACTATGGAGGCTTTAAAAAAGTTGACAGATATGAAAGAACTGGTTGTTGTTACAGATGTGGTAGCAAGATGCACATGGCTTCTAATGGAGGGTGTCCTGCCATAAATAAGGAATGTAAGAAGTGTGGTAGAATGGGACATTTCGCTTTTGCATGTAGAGATTTAAGGAGAAACAGCACTAATAGCCGGGGTAAAGTATCTTGCATTTCCGAAAGTAATACCACGGTACAAAAATGTGAATGTACTGGATGCTCTGAAGGCAACAAGGGTTTTATAGTTGTTCTTTCAGAAGTAATTTCTAGTGTCAACGATCCTGATTCCATGCATGATAAAGGTCCACCCATGTGTGTAGTAGAAATAGAAAATGTTAGTCTTGATCTCATGGCAGATTCAGGTTCTCCATGGACCATTATTTCAAAAGAATGTTTTGATAACAAGCTTAGCACAAGGTTAGATTTTTCCAAAATATTACCATCCGACATCATTGCTGAGAGCTACGATGGGTCTAGAATAGATGTAAGTGGTTATTTTGAAGTGAGTATTCGTTTCAAGACTAGAAGTGCTTCTATCAAGTTGTATATTGCTGTCAAAGGAGTAAATGTTTTAGGACGGAAAGACCAATGGAAATTGGGAATCATTCTCAATCCCCGTTCAAGAGAACCCGTGTTGTTAGATGAAAGTTTATTCCAGGGAAACCTTGCTGTCATTTCTTCTGAGGAGAAAGAAACTTTGATAAAAGATGAATTTAATGATGTATTTTCAGATGTTTTCAGATGTTTTAGGTAAGTTGGTACAATTTTCACATGAGATCAAACTTAAAAAAGGAGTCATTCCTGTAAAACAAAGATTGAGAGGTGTGCCCATAAATGTCAGGGAGGAACTTAAGAGCATGTTGGATGATTTAGTATCTGAAGGCATTATTGAACCTATTGATTCTGCTGAGTGGGTTTCTCCCATAGTTTTAGTGAGGAAACCGGATAAAAAATTGAGAGTCTGTGTTGATCTCAGAGCACTCCATGCAGGTATTATTGTAGACTGTCATCCCCTCCCCAACATCAATGAGGTTGTCTCAATGTTAGAGGGTGCCAATGTTTTTCCACATTAGATCTCAGGTCAGCATACCACCAAATTCCCCTTACCAATGAATCTAAAAAGCTTACAGCTTTTATCACACCGCAGGGACTGTATCAATATACCAGGAAGCCGTTCGGTTTAGCCTCGGCAGCCTCGGTATTTCAAAGAGTGATGTACAACATTTTCAGAGATGCGGAAAAGTTTGTCAAGTGCTTTCAGGATGACATCCTAATTTTCTCAAGAAATGAGGAGGAACATGTCAAACACATAAGGGAAGTGTGTGAGAGGTTGAGGAAGAGTGGTTTAACTCTTAAAGCTAGCAAATGCAAAATGTTTAAAAGTACGGTGGAATATCTAGGTCACACTTTATCTGGGGATGGTGTTGTGCCCAAAAAATCTAATGTAGATGGCATCACAAACGCACTCTCTCCAATTAACAGGGAACAATTACTTTCGTTTGCAGGCATGTGTGAGTACTACAGCAAGTTCGTGGAAAATTTTGCTTCAAAAATGGAACCTCTTAGGAGGTTACTGAGACACAATGTTATTTTTGAATGGAAGCAAGAACAACAGCAAGCTTTTGAATCTATAAAAACTGAGATTCTTAAAGCCCCCACGCTCAAACCTTTTTGCATGAACAAGGAGTGCGTCATCACCGTAGATGCAAGCCTATACGGTATTGGAGGTGTCTTATCCCAGAGGTGTGGAAAAGATTAATGGAATGTGTGTTTTGCTTCCCGCACTCTCAATGAGACTGAACGCAGGTATGCTGTGATCGAGAAGGAACTGCTGGCATGTGTATGGGCGATTGAACACTACCGAAATTACATTTGGGGTAGTAAATTCATTTTAAGGACAGACCACAAACCATTAGTCAACATTCTCTCCCGGGAGGTGGGTGGAATTCCACCGCTCGCATTGCCAGGCTCACCTCCAGGTTGCAGGAGTACTCGTTTAAACCAGAGTTTGTTCCAGGAAAAAAAAAATTTATGGGCGACTTTATGTCTCGCCTTCCTTGTCAGCCCTCAGGTGATGACAGTTTAGATGACTCTGATGTAGTTACCACTATCCAAGATGTGGTGTCAGAGTCATTTGAAGGCATTACTGAAGAGTCCTGGAAACTTGCTGAAAAACATGATCTCACTTGGCAATCCATAAAAAAATACATACTGGAGGGTTGGCCAGATAGGAAGAATGTTTCTGAAGAATTTATGCCCATGTTCAAAGTATCTGATGAATTAGAGTTAGAAGGGGAATTATTATACAAAGGTGGAAAATGTGTACCACCTTTCGGTATTCAAGAGCTCATATTGAAATTAGCACACAAATCACACCCCGGCATGTCAGCAATGAAGCGCTTAGTCAGGAACTATTTCTGGTGGTCAGGTTTGGATCGCATGGTTGATCGGACAGTTAGAGAATGTGAGGTTTGCATGAGTAGTGAGAAAATGTTGAAACTCAATGTACCACCGTTAAAAAATTCTGACTGGCCCGTTGAACCATGGAAGAAAGTGGCTTTTGATATTTCAGGTCCCTTCATGTGTCTTCCTCATGATTCACGCTACGCTTTTGTTCTTGTAGACCATCACTCCAAGTGGCCAGAGGTGAAATTTGTTTCCAGCTCCTCTACCAACATGGTCATTGAGTTTTTCAAAGAGATTTTTTCCAGAGAGGGTTGCCCCTCAGTCCTTGTCACTGACAATGGGGTATCACTCACTTCAACAGAAATGGAGGAATTCTTAAAATGTCAAAATATCAAACATTACACTGTATCGCTATATGAACCACATGAGAATGGTCTTGTCGAGCGTTTTAATAGAGTTTTGAAAGGTTTTGTGTCTGATGTGGTCAAAATGGGAGGGAGTTGGAGGAATCTCTTAAGGGAAAAACTATGGTTATATCGCATCACACCTCACTCCACAACCGAAGTTAGTCCCTTTCGCCTACTAAAGGGGCGAGACCCTGCATCTAATATTTGCCCTTGGTGGTTCAAAGAGAGGTGCAAGTACAAGTCTTTCTCCAATGAGATGGTAAGTGATATTGCACAAAAAGTACAATCTAAACAGGTCAGTACAAAAAAATGGTATGATTGCAAATGGCATACCAAAAGTCATGATTTCAAGATTGGTGATTTTGTCAGAGTAAAGAAACCTGGTTTCACCACTAAGTGTTCTAACAAATTTGGAAAACCCATGAGAATTGTAAAAGTTTTTGACAACAGTGTCATCACACAAGATGGCAGGCTATGGAACGTCAAACGTGTTGCCAAATGTCCTTTTGTCTCTTCTAAGGTTGGAGGTGGTTCCTCTAATTTGGTTGGGCTGCCTGAGGACACTGTGGCCTCTAGAGTTAAGATTTCGTTCCGCCCAAGATGCCCTCCTTTGAAATTGTCTGATTATAATGTTTAAAACCCCCTGATTATTCTCATTTGATTTTGTAAAAAAAGGAGGTATGTTATATTCATTACATTCATATTCTTTATGTTGGTTTTATTTCCTTATTCCCCTTCCCCTTTAATCTATCTGCATCTGTGCAACTTACATTCTGATTCCATCTGGAATCTTGGTTGTGCTGCTTAGCACCCAGGGCAGTTGCACTGTTCCTGGCTACTGAGCAGTTGTATCCTGTTGCTGTGCTGCTCTTATAATAAACCTACTTAAATCTACTGGATTCCGTATTTGATTCTAACAGTCTCTTTTTGGTGGCTGGGGTTGGATTCTTGAAAAGGTGATCTATCTGATTGTAGTATTAGTGCTTTGCTGCGTCCTTATTCAGTGCCTCCCCTTCTGTTGCTCTTACTGTACCACCGTTCTCACTCCTAAGAGGAAAATATTGATTCATGATACCAATGCTGCAATTATGGTGCAGAAAGAGATAGACTACCTAATGCAGATAGATGAAGACATGTGCGAGACTTCTTACCTCCTTACAGTTTCCCTTCCCGATACTGAGAATATGGAATTTTCCTAAGGAGGTATACTCATGGTCTTTGATTTCCTACTTTTATATTTTTCATGTTGCTGTCAGAAAATGTTTTAGCTCATGCTAAAAGGAGGGTCTGTTATAATGAAACTGTTTCTGTTTGCGTATTATCCTATGTAAGTTAGCATTCGCGGCACCATTTTCTGTTAAGACGCCATTTTGAATCATGATCGAAACTAATCCTTTGCTATTTCTGAGAAAAGGCTCCTGCTGAGTTTCACTTCCCCAAGGTTGGGTTTTGCTTCACTAATGAATAGACTGTTCTTAATAGTGCATACCTTTCTCACTAGATACAGGCCTTCTCCCACTTGTCTGGTGACGGGCCCGCCTGGAGTAACCTTGGACTTTTTAATTTTGTAAGATATGAGCACTGAGATTGTTTTTCTCTCGTATTCCATTGCTTTGCAGCACCTGCCTGGAAAATTCCATTATGGGCCTGTCTTAGCCCAGTTACGAAATGTACATAATGTATCTTTATGCTTGTCGATTTCAGTCTCTCTGCAGCACTCCTAGCGACTGGGCAGATTGGGCTCCACTCTGAGTGTACCTGAATAAACAGATATTGGTTTGTATTCTCTACTGTCTGACCGACTCTTCATTTGGTATGGAAGGCTGAGAGGTGGTCATTAGTGACCCGAGTGACCCGAATCGGGCCACTTCCTTCATCTATGACACTCCTCTTCACAACAAGCCACTCCACACCACTCTACACCACTTCACTATAGACCACTCTACGACACTCCACACTACAACATTCCACTCTACAACACTCCATGCCACTTTACGTTACTCCACTCTATGACACTTTCCTCCACTCTACACCACTCCACTCCTCTCCCGTCCATGACACTCCAGTCTCCGCCACTGGACTGTACTCCACTCTACGAAACTTTACTCCACTCTATGCCCCTCCGCCCTGACACTCTACTTTATTTCCCTGTATGCCAGTCCAGTCTATGACACTCTACGTCACTCCACTCTATGACACTCTGTAGGAAAGTGCCTCTATTGACATGGTTAGCCTCCACTTTTTGCCTGGTGCATGATAGGATTTCGAATTGAAAGTGCACTGGGTCCCTGCTAACCAGGTTCCCAGTGCCAGATCCCTCTCCTAAAACTGTACCATGATTGGCACAACTTCAGCAACCCCTTTAAGTCCCTAGTAAATGATACCCCTGGTACCTAGGGCTGTATCACATATTGTGCCACACCAGCGACCCCTCACCAGACTATGCAAACTGCTATTGAAGGCTGCATGTCTTGGCGCAGAGAAAATGGAAGAGTTGACATGGCACACAGACCTGTGTGCCATGCCCCCATACACTGCATGAGGTATAGCTAAGTGTGAGAGATCCAGCGATGACGCCGGCGAATCTCTCGATGACCCCAACATGGCGGCGGATTGAGACCAACCCGGAAGTGAGCGTCCCACTCTAGTCGATCAGGCACGTCGTGAGAGCATCCGGACGGCAGCGACGAAACAAGAAGGCGGGTCCGAGAACGCTGAGGGGCTACAGACTTCAGGAAGCCGAGGAGGGAAGGAACCGAGAGAGGGACTGAGGACCGAGATTTGCACGGCGCCAGGAACGGAGACACCGGGACCGCTGGACCTCCCACCGGGAGAAGAGGAGGACCCAGGAGCCAAAGACCGCTCTCGGAGCAACACTCTAGAGGCCAGTTCTCCAAGGAGGGAAGCGGAGACTGGGACTCCCCTCAGCCCGGCCCTGGAGGGTCGTGGGCTCAGGCAAGTGCCCAACGCACGTTCATTTTCTTTGAAAGGTTGGTGGGCGGGTTTACGGGCCACACCGACTTAAATTCCCTGTTGTTTCCCGCACTTAGGCACCACACGGTTAAGGCACTGGTGAGAGGAGCACACCCCCCCCCTTTAAAAACATGAGGACAGCAGCCTGACCCTCTCTTTATTTTCTTTCTTTTGGCTTCTACTCCCTCCTTGAGGAAGACGCCCACATGCTGAAGGGAAAACCTGAGAACAAGGAAAAGAGAGACGACACCGGCCATTCTCTCTCCCTATTTGTGTTCCGGACTGCCTTTGATCCCCTTTTCCCACGCCAAGGACAAAGTATAGAGGGAACCCCCCCTGCCCCCCCCCCAGACTGGGAAAAGAGTGTACCAAATAAATACTCCTACAACCGAGAAGTCTAAGAGTACCCTATGTGAGGAAGAGAGGGGGGACGGCCTGGGGCACCCAGCGTTACCACATGCCTACAGTAAGTCACCCCTACTGCAGGCCTTACAGCCCTAAGGCCGGGTGAACTATATCCCATGTGTGGACATGTCTGCATGAGCAGATATGACCCTATAATATCTAAGTCCATTCTTGGCTATTGTAAGTGAACAGGGAAGTCATAGAGAGTACATGGGCTGGGTAATTGTCATCACGGGTTTCCTAGATCCATGATGGCTTCACTGTACCCTAAGATGTTTGGTACCAGATGAGCACAGGAGACACCGGGGTCCCCTGCAAATGTACGAAGCACTGGTGTGGTCTCTGACTAATCTTAGCCAGCCTGCCACCACCAGACATGTTTCTGACCTCATGAGGTGAGAGCCAGTGCTCCTAGAGGCCAGGAAGAAAGCCAGGGCAGGAAGCTTTAAAGGTGATGCTGCCTTTGAAGTGCAAACCAGGCAGCTTCAGCTAGTGGAGGATGTCAACCCCCGTCCTACTCCCCATTTGATGGGAGGACAGGTGGGAAAATTAATTAAATTAGGAGGTGTGCCCACAGTCAGCCAGCACCACTGATAAGCTGGGGCAGGTGATGTGGGCACGACTTTTCCAATTCCTCCATCTTAGGATGGGAGGAATTAACCTATCAGGGCTAGGGTAGTGCCCCTTCCCATAGAAAGTGGTCACTTAGAGGGTGTAGACATCCTAAAAGTAGGTAGCCCATTGGCTACTACCTGTCACCCCCTTTAACACCCCTAAATGTAGTATTTAGGTGGTATCCCTGGACCCTGAGCTTTGGCTTCAATGGATGGAAAGAAGATACGGACAAAGAAGAGTTGCTGACACGAGAACAGGAGACCTGCTGCAGAATTTTGCACGAAACCCTGTCTGCTGCTTCCAGGACTTGACAATTGAGGTGTGCTGTATTGTCCTGCTGCTGTGAGGACTCCAAGAACCCCAGAGCACCCCCAGCCCTTCGCTAATTGCCAGAAAACTCCTGTGGGGTAGAGGAACTACTCGCTTGCAGACCGCAGGCACTGAATCCGCAGAGTCCGGTTAACTGACTTGCTGCTCCCCGGCGACTCCCGAAGCAGCATCCAAGCACAAAGAGGTACATCAGCTCTGGAAGGTCAGATCTGTCTCCCCACCAAGTCTGGAGACACCAGGACCTACAGGAGCCACCTGTGAGTGGCTCAGCTGTCCCGGAAGCGTCTCTGCAACCTGCCTGCCCCTGACCGTGAAGACATCTTGACGCACGCCACCCGGCTGTCCTATCTGCCCTGCACCCAGCCTGGGTACTAAATAACTAGCTGTGCTCCCGTGGTCCTGAGGCCCTTGCGACCAGCTCCACTCAACGACTCTACTCCACTCTACGACTCAATGCCGCTCTACTCTACGCTGCTCTACAACACTCCGCTTTTTGACACTTTATTCCACTCTACGCCCCTTCACTCTATGTCCGTCCATGACACTCCACTCCATAAGACTCTACTCCAATCTACTCCACTCTACGCCACTCCACTCAATGCCACTCTCCTCTACACCACTAACCTTTAGCTACGCTGGTGTACAACATGGCTAAAACACATTGGCAAAGCCTATAGCTCTTGCATAGGCGAGACCGATCGGCTTTGCCAATGCTTGTGATTCATTGGAAATGGGAGGGCCCCTCACCAAGTAAAGGGTCGACCCTACATGAATGTTGGGTTCTGGGGACAATCAACTCATGGAAAGAGCTTCTGCCTGGCAGCGTGATCCTGGCGGGCCGACCTTTGCCTGGGCCTTTGTGGTCCTCCTTCTTGAATTTCCAGTAGCGCCTTCTCTCCTAGGTAATTAGGTAGGGGGTGCATTGAATGTGATCATTGGCTAAGCGGGCTGTGGCGACCGTTTCTGCTGATAAATTAAACTAAAACTACCAACGAAGTTTGTTTTTAATACCAAAGGGTGAACGAATGTTAAGTGAAATGTGGGATGTATAGATTGTATATAGAAAGGGAGAGAGACCCCTTGTTATCACCAAGGGAATAGGGTACTCTAAACAAGTAAAAAACAGGTTTCCCCTTGGATAATACTAAGGACAATAAGCCCTACTCATCACTGAGTAATACCTTTACATAACTACAATAGTACTGTACAAAGAATTTCAATCATATAAGTGATAACACTCTAAAGTTATTGCAAATTATTATTTATTAAAAACAGAATCCTACAATATATTGTTAAAATGTATAGCATATCTCATATGTTACACAATTCCATATATCATAAAAATACATACAAAACAATTTCTTAAAACCCCACAATATACATCTGATACATTAGAACATTGACATAACATAAAATCAAAAAGAGAGAAAAGAGAATTTAGACAGTATACTTTGTCTTTTATGAAACACATCCAACGGAACAATTAAATAACTAGGCCTGGATACACTGTTTCTATTTTGTATCTACAGATCCAATTATTCCAAGGATTGTGTCAAATGATGCGTCGACACATTTCGATGGGTTTTATTAATATTCCATCTTTTTCAAGACAAATAATTTGGTAAGTCTCTCTTTACAACTTGTAAAATGACCACTGTTTTAAAACCTGTGTAGAACAAATATATATACACTATCTTTTGTTCCGGAAGAGTCTACATAGGCCCTCCTCCATCTCGAGGTCTCTATAATTCAGCACTGTATTTGTATGTTGTCTCTGCGTTCTTCTGTTTGGTTAATTTAGATATCTTAATCATTGAACCTCTTCATATGCGTGACCGATATTCTACTGTTCTCTTTATCGTGTCTATTTAATTATCTCCTTGTTCAGCTATAAGAAGGGGGAGAGGAGAAAGGAATTTGTTCAAGCCTCTTACTTTAAAGACCACTCGGTTGTATATCACCTATTTTCCCTGACTCATAGGCCTAAAACGTGGCATTCTACCTCCGTAAGTTGTATGCGGAGATACTGCTTGCATGAATATTCTTACCCGTACATCAAATATTTAACCGAGGGGCCATAAATCCGGAACCTCCTCTGTCTCGTTGTGCTTGTAAGACGCAGTCAACTGCAGCCGTGTGCTTTCTCTTTACCGGCCTTCAACAAGGAGAAAGCACACTATTTATTTGAAGCTGGGTACCCCAGGCCTAAGCAATTTCTATGATACGAACATCAATCAATACACACAAATACAAAAGCAAGCATACACCAAACAAATGCTCAAATATTGAAATACTTAGTGTAATTCACAATTAAATAAATAAAAAGTTTTCATATTTTCAATTTTGCCTCTTTATTTGTATATACTTTATTAATTTTAATTTAATAATATTACATTATTAACATGGTCCCGGTCCCCCTGAGAAGGCCTCGCGGACCAGAAGCGGTCCTCATACCACAGTTTGATAACCACTGGCCTAAAGCATCCACAGATGATACCTGACTACGGTCCCACCCTCTTGTGTTACACCTTGACCCTGATGTTTTCCATCTGTTGTAGATAGTCCGGTTCTAGAAATGTAAGCAGGGCTTTAAGTGGGCTGGATCCTGCCGTTGCTCTGCACCGGCAGTTCTAAAAACCAGGTGCTGAGATGGGTCCTATCGGGCTCTCCATCTTTGCCCTTATCCTCAGGGTGAAAAAAAAATCTTAACTCTGCAGCAGTAACACTCTTCACTGCCTTTAATGTAACTTCAAAGAGACTCGTTATAGTTCTTTCACAGTCTCATCATTTCAGAACTGAAGTATTTTCAATGTTATATACAATGAAGCCATAGTTGTTGCTTATTTATCTTATGCAACTAATAACCATTAACAAAGCCAACAGTCCTGGCTTGTAGTAGGTATAATGTTACTTGCTGTATTATATATATGGATGCAGTGACAGAAACAACAAAAGACCAGTCCTGCGGCACATTATGCTAAGCAGAGCGTTTTTAGCATAGGTGTTTTAAGCCACGCCCTTAATTACATAGGACACGCCCTTTAAGAGACCCAACCCATTTTTTTCATCCCACTTAAAGCTCTGAAGGTAAGCAACATTACTTCGAATTGATTGTGGCATTCGCAGTTTTCTTTTTCTCATTAGACTTCGGGAATTAAAAAACCTTCGCGCATGGAAAGTCATCCTAACTAAACGCAGGCCTGCCTAAACCTGTCACAAATCGTGACCTGCATCCAATCAATCACTCTTTCGTTAGTGAGCAGTACCTTATCTTTTGCTTTGAATGACTGACAGTCATTAGTCAGCACTGCAGAGAACCGAAAAAGGGAATCTGTCAGTGAAAATTTATGGGCGGATCGCATGTTACCGTGGTGGCCATGTTAGACTAAGTCTTTTTTAATTACTCTAAGCAAAATTATAACAGGTATTTTTTTCACCATGGGCCTACAATATTACTAACCATGCTATAATATTAAGCTTATTTGCATAGATATATGTATATACAAAGATAGCTGTTATCTATAATTTCTATTAGAAAATACAATTTCACGTCACTTGTTGAGGAAAGTTTATGGAATATTACCAACTGCAAATTCTGTCTCATTTTTTTCACATCTTTAATCAACTCGCATTTCTTAAAGCATTCTCGTTGCCCTGAAAGCAGAACTGTTTGATACTGTAGCTACTCCTTCAGCGCGACCTTCTTTTGTTTTTATCATCGTGGTTCTAGTGATTGGCTCAGTGACAGTGAGCTTTTCTTCAGTCCTTCTTCAGTGTCAATCCTTGTCCACAGTCAACACCACTGGCGCAGTAAAGGTAGAATGGCGATGTGCTGGTCTCATGCAGCACTGCGAGTGGGGGGCGCCACCTCCTGCAGTCCCAGATGCCTGCATCTTTTCCCAGTACTGAATTCCAAGAAGAAGACCCTGCTGATGAAGTTCGCCTCCAAGACCAAGTAAACATTGTTCTGCTTGTCCCATCTCTGCTGCTACCTCTTTTTAGTATCCTTCGCTGCCTACCTTTCACTTTCGTATTTTGTATGTATTTCCAACTTAGTGAGCCTTCCAAACCGAGATGACTATCCTAATTTGTGTCACTTGCCCACATTTTCAGAGCTCCCAGGTTTCCCTCGGCCAGACCCCTGTTTTTGTTGTGCATTTTGGGTAGGCTGACCAGATATTCAAAACAAAAAACCGGGACAGTCATTGACATAGAAATAGGACTAAATGTTGGCATTGGTCAGTGCAGTGTCAACATTTAGTCCTATTTCTCGGTCAAGGGCTTTGCCGATATATGTATGCGTGTGTATATATAATATATGACACCCATATGGAACACACCACAGCATGGCAGAGTAAGTCTTTATTGTTCATGCTACAGAGGTGTATGCACACACACCTCTGTAGCATGAAAATTAAAGACTTGCTCCGCGAGCTTTATAATTCTGGCCTTGGGTGCTCTGCAGGGGCTGATTCACCTCCCATTTAATCCTGCTGTGCTGCCTGAATAAAGCCAGGCAGCACAGTATGAGACTCACTCTTTCAAACACCTTGTCCTTGGTTTCATGAGAGGGCCGGTGTGAACGTGAATCTTCACAGCACAGTCGTATATATATGTGCGTTTTCACCCGATCCTCTCAAAACCGGGACATTTCTTTGTTTTGTTTTGGTAAAAAGTGTCGGGGCGCCGGGACATTGATGGGAAAACCGGGACTGCCCGGGCAAATCCGGGACGTCTGGTCACCCTAATTTTGGGACGGGTTGTGTTATTTCTCTCATTTTAAAATAGGGAATGCAAAGCAAAAAGCGGGACTGGGCAAGGTAGTCACATAGCGGACAACTTAAAAAAAGAAAATCACTGTATGATGAGGGGACGCGGCCTCATGCAAAGAACTGCCTAATACTCGCTGCCCAGCTAAAAAAAAAACCAAGCATTTTCAATGCAGTAGGTCTCGCATTTGCAAGAGTTTGAGTTATTGGCATTGTAAATGACAATGCCTTTCATTTATGTGCTTTGAAAATCTGCAAGCGGTGCGTAAACACGCACTTTGTACTTATAGTCGTTGAGGAGAAGCAAGGCTAGCAGTAAATGTGCCTTTTTTACTGCCAGCCTTGTTTCTGGTAAGCAAAGACTATAAGTACAAAGTGCGTGTTTACACACCACATGTAGGTTTTCAAAACACATAAATAAAAGGCATATTCATTTTCAAAAACACGGACATCACCCATACAACTCGACAAGTACCAATCCATAGTACGCAGAGATACCCTCAGGCACGAAACCTGCTAGGCAGGGCTTTAATTGGGATCAAAAACTCTGGGGGGGGTCTCTCAAAGGGGCGTGGCCAATATAATTAAGGGCGTGGCTTTAAAACATGTATGCTAAAAATCTGTGCTTAGCATAGTGTGCCGCCCGACTTGCATTTTGCTGTTTCTGTCATTGCATCCAGATATATGATACAACAAGTAACATCATACCTACAACAAGTCAGGAGGATTGGCTTTGTCAATGGTTGTTAGTTGCATAAGATAAATAGGCAGCAACTATGGCTTGTATATAATATTGAATAAGCTTCCACTTGAAGCCCCACGACAATGTTGCTGCTCTTGAGTTTCAAAAAGAGAAGGGAAATCCAGAGAGAAAATGACTCTCTCTAAAGGATTTCCCTTCCCCTACAACGCTCATCTGGCATGACGTCATGCCGTAACTTCTCCACTAGTGAGAAGTGAGCAGTGTGAGCACATGTACATCGATGTGCCTGCTGTCACTGCAGTCCGGAAAAAAACGGACCGCCAGGGCACAAAACAGAGCCCGACAGAGACCCGTTTCGAGGCCTCCTTTAAAAAACTGCCGGTGCTCAGCACCTGTGAGACCCGGCCCACTTAAAGCCCTCCTGCTACGTGTAACTACGGTTCTAGAACTCTTCCGTCTAATAGCGACCTGTGAGTTCCCAGTCACTTTGAACTCCTCAGGGTTGTTGACAATCTTGCCCACGTACAAGAATGTCAGTAGGGCCACAAGACTTGTGCTGAACAGGTTCACAATCATCAGGCACATTGCCCACCGTAAACATTTTTTGCTAGGTTCCCCCAGTGTCCACCACTTATTTTAATGGCATTACCACAGATCTTTTCCACCATAACTGGACTACTGAACTTACTTTTCCCTTTCTGCACATGGACAGCAGACTTGATGCAAACCATGTCCTCAACCTTTACTGCGACCATCTTAATGCCTTTCTTTTTTCATACCAGACTTTCTGCTTCTCTTGTGTAAGACTGACATTCTTCTTCACTGAGGCCATCAACTGATCCACCTCTTTTAAGCCATTTTGCCATCCACGCTGGTCGGAAACTGGTATTGGCCTTCCTACCCCTCAGTGGTTTAAAAGGAGAAACTTTGGTGGTTAAATGTGGTGTAGTTCTGTAGAGCAATAATATGCTACGCACAGACCTCAACACATCGTGAATTCACACTTTTGGCCCACCTGATGCACTAGCCCACCACCTTGTTTATCCTCTCCACCAGACCATTATTTTGTGGGTGGTATAGGGAACCTCTCAGGTGTTTGACCCCAAATGACTCCAGGAAAACCTGCAGTTCCTTACTAATAAACTGCGTGCCATTATCCGAAAAAGAGAATTCAGGAAATCCCTTCTCAGGAAGATTTCTCTAAGAAACTCAACAATGGTGCCCGCACTAGGTTTTTTGACCATCTTGAGCTCAGGCCATTTTGATGTATAATCCACCAGGACAATGATGTATCTGCCACCAACCGGCAAAGAGTGATATGGCCCCATGATATTGCTGGTGCTGAAATACTTTTTATTTAAATCAGTTCAACCCGTGACTTACAAAGGTGGTCTCCAATTCCGCGCCTTGTTTTTCTTCATGTCTACTGGATCTTTGCCACCGTTTTAGAATGGAGCATGAGTCAACAACATCTCAATAAACACTATTTATTATATTCAGTCAATAATGAGAGTATTAATTTAGTTTAAAACCTATTTGTCGTTAAGAGTCTAGTTTTTTGCTTTTGGTATCTTTATTCAAATTATCAATTAGATAAACCTGTTTACAGAAATATCAAGAACATTATGGTTAGAGACAATCAAGAAAATTACATTCTGTTCCATATAGAAGATATTAGCTACGTCTCTATTCCACTGTTTCAGATCCTAGCCTACCAGAACCCATAGAGTCCTTTCAGAAAAGAGCGAGATTTAAAGGAGCAATGAAATAGAATCTGATTGTAGTTGAACTCCTCATGAAGAGAAGTTCTGGAAACTCGTCTGAGTCTCCTCTCTCAAACAGCATCACAAACAGTTGCAGTAACAACTGTTCAAAGTTAGGCTAGGAAAGTAATCACAGCAGTAGCTATAACCGTTAAAGAAATTAGACACCCACAAGGTAGTAGGTGACCGAAATCACCATCAGCAGTAGCTCACAGTGAGTAGTGCAAAAGGCTAAAGAAAAAGATGGTCGCAGAACAAAAAGCCTGGACCAGTCTGGACCGCGTAAAGCTCTCAGAGTGTTTTCTAAGGAAGAAGTGTTTGACAATCTAACTAGATACACGTTTATTAAACACAAAATCACATGTATCCATCCACGCCGGTCTTAGGTCATCTCAAACCAATGGACAAGCATCATCCAATGGTCTGCTGCTGCTTTCTCCATTCCCAAGGTAAACATAAGAAGACAGCAAGGTATTATCTACAGAATGTCTACTTAGTTGCTAACATTCATGTGTGTTAGATTCACTCTGAGTTCCCACGAGAACCCTACTGTCTAAACTATTAGCTATTCAAA
The DNA here is from genome assembly GCA_963921515.1 of Calotriton arnoldi. Lineage (NCBI taxonomy): Eukaryota > Metazoa > Chordata > Amphibia > Caudata > Salamandridae > Calotriton > Calotriton arnoldi. The sequence goes on along the minus strand of CAWUFW010007801.1, from coordinate 571,464 downwards.
ACTCCACTGCGTGACAATTCTAAAGCGGACACATTCTAGATGTAACTTTCCTGAATTAAGTACGGAGATCCAGGTTTTCACGTAGGCACCATTGTTTTAATATACTGCTTAGCATTCATTATAGTGAATATGTGACAGCTAAAATCTAACTAAATACATTGAGAACATGTAGCTTAGAAAGGAAACATTTTTAAAGTCAGCACATTCTACAAAGATGGCTCTTCTAATGAAGTAAAGCGTGGATTATTTATTTAATACAGCATAGTTCAGCATCTGCTAAAAGCATTTATTTATTTAAGAAGAAATTTAAATTAAAGGAAAGAAAGGCTTAGAGAAATAAATTAGTCCTAGTCTGACTTGACAATGTGATTACGATAAAAACGAGTGCTTACTCAAAAAACAAAAAAAATCATGCTACACATGCATTTGCATGTTTAAGAAAAGGCACGTTTTTCTTTTATTTCATTCTTTAAGCATTCTCATGTTAATATATTGTGCAAATTAGGACACTTATTTTAAGCTATTTTTTCCTGCTCTATTATTACCAAGCTTGGCCAACGGCCCTGAAGGACACTCAATTTGCATGAGGGGTGGGGTAGCCAACTTCAGGCCTTTGTCAGCTGATTCGCATACAAAACAATTTTCCACCACCTCATCCACTTTGGTGTCCATTCTTGGCCACCAAAAGGATTCGCAAATACGTCGCTTGGTGAGAGACGAGCCAATGTGTCCCTCATGGGCATTTCTAATTATGCTACTTCTCATGGAATGTCGAGAAATCAACCTGTCCAATCTCAAAAGAAGACCATCTTCAACCCAAATCTCATCACCCACCTTACAATACGGTTGTTATAGAGGTCAGCCTCCCTTCACTAGGTCTATAACCTGCTATAAAACCTGATCACCCTTCACAGCTTCTAGTCTCCTTGAGAACATACTTTCAATTTTGGAATTTCTAGAGAAGCCACTAAGCAATCTTCAATATCTTCATCCAACAAATCGAACAACTTTGCATCAACGTCATCATCCCCTTTGCAAGGAAACCGAGAAAGGAAATCCGCTCTGCTGTTCCTACCCCCTGGAATATGGGCCACGTCGATTGGTGCTGCATACATTTTGTGGAAAGTATTATCATCCTGGGTGTACAACACCTGCTTCTACCCTCACCCAGAATATAAACTAATGGCTTGTGGTCTGTCTGTAACCGAAACCGTCTTCCCCACACATATGAGCGGAACTTCTCAATAGCCCATCAGCAGGCCAAAAGCTCGTTCTTAATGACAGAGTATTGCAGTTCTGATTCCCGCAGCACTCTAGATGTGTAGGCTACAGTATGTTCGCTTTCACCATCCCCCTGTGTGACAGTAGCTCCCAGCCCAACCTGGCTAGCGTCCACTGTGATGCAACAAGGCAAACTTGGGTCAAAAGGCTTAAGAGCCTTATTTTGGCTCAGCAAAGATTTAATTTGCTGAAAGGGCGTAGCACAGTAACTACAGCTCACAAATTTGGAACCTTTCTTGAGCAAATTGCAAATGGGCCTCAGTTAGGTCTCAAAATTGGGGATTAAACGAGAATACAACACACAGACCAAAGAAGGCTTTAACCCCCCTACCTTGTGAAAAGGAGGCGGTGCACCAACAATGGATTCAACTAACCCAGGTCTGGGTCTAATACTGTCCTTTGAGACAATATGTCCCAAATATTCCACTTCACTGCTTAGAAATGTGCACTTCTCCTCCTTCAAAAGAACTCCATGCTCCTTGAAAATACCTAGTACTAATTGGAGAATAGCATTATGGGCTACAACATTGTAGGAAGCTGGCTCTTTATGTGAGCCATCAAAAAGTTGATATACTGTGAAAAGAGTCCAGGGGTTCCCTTATGGATGGACAGGTGCTTGCTATGCAATCCCAAAGTGCTCTATCGGGGTAGTGAGGTCGAGCAACCTTCGGGTTAAGACAGAGAAGTGCAAGACATTTGCGAATACACACAATGATTAATAAATGACAAAATGACTCAAGAAGGAGATCCACCGCAATTTATAAAAATAGCAAGTATCTTTATATATGTTTAGGCTTCAGAGAAAAATCGATCAGGTAAGTACATTTTTAAATATAAATTATTTTCACTTTAAAACGAGGACACAGTGCAATTTCTGAGTTCTGCAATATTATCCTATGGAAGGAAGAACAAGTTCTGCAAATGGGTACAGTACATCGACTTACAAGACCAATATCCAGGAGTTAAGGTGAGTGGTGGACAAGGTCCAAGGCAGCACCAACAGTACACCACCAGCTGCACATGGGTGGCCGTGTGCAGGATGTAAATCAGTATCGGGAGCCCAATGCATTTCAGTGGGGATCGATCACTGTAAAATGAGGCTGAAGGCTCTGGCTAGGAAGCCACTCAGGCTGAACCACCATGTGGGCTCAGGCCTTGCGATGCTTGGGGACGGGGTACACCTTTGGTCCTCTTCTCCAAGGCCCAGGAGCGACGGGTGCAGATGTGTCCTTAGGTGTCTGTTTTTCCCTTACTGGAGCAGTTGCGGTAAACGGGGTCAGCGTGCAAAGGCTGCAGGTGACGTCGGGGAGTCCAGAAGGGGAAACAGCCTTTACCACGATGTTTTTACAACGACCTACAATTACCACGCATTTTTTACTTCGTACTTACTGTCTCTACGCAAGTCATTACAACGGAGATTTTTATCACGCAAATCCAGCCTGCGTACGGCGCGCATCACCTCCTTGAATCGGTATGTAGGAACACATCCTGTTCCATATTAGGAAAAGTTATGTTTACCAGTGCATCGAAGACATGCCATGTCTTCTTTCACTTGCAATCCGACAGGGAGTGAGAATAACTATTTCTGTCATTTGTGTATGTAGGCCACATTTTATTACTGCATTCGTTTTAAATTAATATCGTCTGCTCGAAAATGTTTGTTTTAAGACACATAAATGTATTTGACAGTCAACAACATTATTAAAACGTGCCTGTGCAATGAGGAAATGTCAGCGCATATTATAAAAATCGGGTGTTTTTGGGATGAGCTAAGCAGTATCTGAGGACCACAGAATGTATTAGATAGAAGTTGAGTATTTGGTAAGTATTTTGTGTGGAGTCTATTTATTTTACTAAAATTGGTAAACAAGTATATCTATTTAGTTCGTCATTAGGTGGCAGTGTTACTCTGTGAGTGAAACTCCGGTAATGAAATCCGAAGTAACGGTATGCGTGGTGAAAGTCTGCGTGCTAGTCGTTTCCGTGATAAGTGTATTGTTAATGTAAGTGAATGTAAAAGCGTGGTAATGGTATGCGTGGTGAAAACTGCGATGTAAAAACATGCGTGGTAAAACCACGCGTGATAATGTCATACAACCGTCCAGAAGGGGGTGAAACCGCAAGTGACCTGAGCTCTGGAGGTCTAGGGAACCTTGTTGGCGCTGTTGGCCCACTTCAACTCGGGCCGGAGGCGACGGGTGCAGTAGTTGCTTCAGTTGTCGGGTTTTGGCGGTTCCAGAGGGCTCAGTCTTCTCTTTTGGGGATTCTTCAGAACAGGTCTGCGTTTCACAGGAGGTCTTCAGCCTTTTTCAAAGGTAGGCACACCTCCCAGGTTTCTGGAGTCAACAGCTGCAGGACGATTCAACCTTGGCACAGTTTTTGACGAGAGATGCAGACAGGCCGGCAGGGTTGGTACCAGGTCAGCTTCTTCTTCTCTGCTTTTGCAGCTCTTCGATGTCCTCTCTCTTCTTAGGCTGTCAGGATCTGCCTCTCTGTGCCAGGTGCTCCCCTAAATACTTAATTTAGGGGAGTGTAGGGTAGTAGCCAATGGCTACTGACCCTTGGAGTCACTATGCCTCCTATATGATCACTTCCTGTGGGAAGTGGACATAACCATGTCACAGAATTCCAAAGTACACCATCACAAAGATGGCTACTTCTATAAACTCCTGTCCACCTCACAGTAACCCACCTTGGGGGCGGTACTAGCCTGGAGGAGGCATCTACTTGACTAGCTAATTTTCACACCTGTCCAGGTTCCAAGGAGGCTGTGGACAGGGGGGGGGTGTCTTCCTCTTCTGTGAGGGGAGCCAGATTTGCATATCAAAGGCAGCAGCTTCTTTGAAGCTGGCCGGCCCAAGGAGGCTAATCAGCAGGTCATCTTGTGGGAGGGGATGTTACACCCTCTTCCTGGACAGCAATGACACCAGAGGCTAGTAGGTTTTCAGGGGGCACCTCTAAGGTGCCCTCTGGGTGCATGTATTGGTAAATCCAACACTGGCATCAGTGTAGGTTTATCAATATGAGCTGTTTGATACCAAACATCCCTATTTTCAGTGAAGCTATCATGTAGCTGGGGAACTCGTTTTCACCAGTATCCAGCACATGTTTTTAAATGGCTTCCCTGGTCACTTGTACTGGCAGTAATAGTACTGACAAGCACAGGGGCATATCTTCTCATGCAGGTATGCCCTCACTTGTGATAGTCCGCACCCTGCCTTAGGACTGTTAGGCCTGCTGTAGGGGTGACTTACAAATATTACATGCAGTGGTAGGGGACATGGCACTTGGAGATGTGACATGTTGTGTTTTCACTTTTGTCTGCACCAAGACCCACAGCGTGCGATGGCAGTCTTGCATGTGCTTGGTGAGGGGTTCCTTAGGGTGGCACAATTCTTGCTGTTGTCCTTAGAAGCCCTATTTAGCACCTCAGGCCCTAGGTACCAGGGGTACCATTTACTAGGGACTTACAGAGGATGATAAAGGTCTTGCTAATTGGGTAAACAAGTGTACCTCTGTGATATACCTCAAGAGCTCAAATTTGCGCTCTTCGTATGAATGGAATGGTCCGGAGGCAACAGATGTCTATCGCTCCATGTTTGCCAGAACAGATAATGTGTAATCCATGGTGATTCTGGCACCAGAATCCACTAGGAGCTTCAAGACCTTGTTCCCCAACTAGAATATCAGTTATGGGGTCAACAAACATGGAAGGATCACCCACCCTGGGTTCCTCTCCCTTGAATATGTCCTTTGACACCTGGGAATTAGAGTTCTCATCACCAACCGCAAGGGCTAAATCTTGCATGCCTCCTATCTCAGAATCGGACTCTGGATCCGAATCAGCAACACACAAAACAGACTTTTTGTTTGTGTTTTTTGTTGATTAGGCACACCTTTGCAAAGTGACCTACCCTTTTGCAAAAGTTGCATGTGACATTGGCGGCAGGACATCTACTCCTCTTGACATGTGTAGCATTGCCACACCTGAAACAAGAGTTAGCATTCACTGAGAACGAATTCTCCTCTTTCTCAATTTTAGATGCTCTCAATTTCCTATTATGATGAGCAGATTGATGAAACATTCCTGCTTTTATGACATTAACTGCTTCAACAGATTTATCTTCCAGCTCCCTTACAGAAATTTGCGAAATTTCAATGCTTTTTGCCACCTTGATGGTCTCATTCAGTGATGGGTTACCCATAGCTAATAATTTCTGATGAATCTGTTTGTCCTTTTAGTGATAAATACATCTCTGTTGAGCTGGTCTGTGTAATTATCAAACCTGACATTCAGATATCAAGCTACGCTGCACAGAAATATAAGCGCCAATATTCTCCTCATCACTTTGCTTGTGGTTCAAGGATTTGTGCCTTAAAACCAACAAGCTAGGCTGTTTGTCAAACCTTATTTTGAGTTTCTTTACCGCTTCAAGTATTCGTCTAAATCTTCAGCCTCATCCTGTGGTAACTCTGGTAAATGCTTGAAAACAGACTTACCCTTAAAGCCAAGAGAGTGCAGAAGTAGACACTTTTTCCTCTCAGCCATGACTGTTGAGGCTCCAATTTCCCCCAAATAAGCCTCAAAAGCATCGAACCACACTCCCCACCTGAACAGTGGTTTGCCTGGTGTATCCAAGAACAGCCATGGAGGTGCGACTGCCTGCATAGTAGAAAGCAAGTAGAACACTGAATAGACACCTGTGGAAGCAAGTAATAATAAGAGCAAGTAGAACACTGAATGGACACCTGTGGAAACAATAATAATAATAATCGCTCACCACACGCAGCTTCCCAGACAGCCAAAATAAGAACTACAGCAGACGCCCACTGAGCAGCACATCTGTTCGCAACTGTTAAATGAGCAAATAATCACAAGATGTGGAAAAACAACAAAAAGATGAGTCAGTATACAGGCATAATCTAACACAACAGGACAGCAGACTGCCAAATGAATGGTGTGCGTATCACAGAGAAGGCATGCAACAAATATCAAATGAATGGTGTGCGTATCACCAGATTAACGCCAGCTTAAAAGAGGTGCGTGCATCACCGATAAACAACACACATAGCTGAAAACTATGAAGCACACAACGGTGTGCGTGTCACCGCTGCTCTGCGTTTCCGTTGCGCTCATTTTAATAGCGAGCGCACACACTCAGAACGATAGAGAGCTTACAGTTTTGTAAAAGGTGAGTGCATCACCACTAGCAAACGCACACGGCTCCAAGTGATAGAAAAACAAGCACATGTCACCGCTGCTTTCTACATGCTGCTGCCACCATACAGCTGCGGGATGCTCAGGATTGAACCAATGAAAACATGTGTTGAATGCTCAGTGGCACTACCTGAAAAAATATAAATATTAGAGAGCATAAACCGATGCACGTATAGCACAGTATGTACCAAATCTACATCCAAGATGGACGCCTGATGGCATGACAGCACACCGTACAGTAGAGATGAAAAAATGCTTGCCAATAGTGTGGCTCTTGAAATGGCCGCTGACGACTCAGTCAGTAGCGTGACATCAAATACCCCTAAGCTGGCAGTCACCCACGAATTAGACCGCTGACACAACTATGCTCATGGAAGCATGAATAGCAGGCCTAGCCAGTAAAACGCAGGAAAGAAAACTGGTAAGACGGTGGCCGTGCCGGCACAGGAGAGACATAAAACGGAAGCAGACTAGTCATTTGCTGAGACTTGCCAGGATTACCCTAATCTCAAATGCAAAGCACACTCGCCCCCCTGGGCTCACAGGAGGTAAATCTGCGATATTGCTGACAATGTCAGGTGCGCCGGGCTGAAGAAATGACAGCTGCAGGACGTCGTGGCTCAGCTAGATGTCGTCTATCAGCGCTGCAATAAAACCAGTGGCAAGACGTGTACCGGGTCCCACCATGTAGCTCAACCAGTCGGCAACGTTTTTGTATTAATCAAGCCAGAATCATCAGGAGTGTGCAGCTACATGGTAGCGGAGGATGTATGCGCAGGAGCTCCTTCGCTGCCAACACCAATTCAACTGCCACAACTCATAAGTATACATTCCACCCCCTTTCCCCACATATGACATTTTTGTAAGGAATCGCCACACCTCAAGACTCAAGATGCAGGCTGAACAAAACGAACACAGTAAGTTTTCACGCACATTAATGGACATCAGTTGTTCAGCTCCTCAGAAGACAATCTGGAAACCCTTCCTGTGCAGTATTTCCCAGCATGTCTTTCCTGCCACTGTGATATTGGCTCCTGACCGAGTGATTGTGTGAACTGAGACAATATTGTGTGAGAAACAGTGGCACTGTGTGAATTTGTAGGGCTGTATTCACGGGTTGATCCTGGAAAACTTGAGGGCTCTGCATTCTATCCTGACTTCTGCTCACAATCTGTATCGCCTGCCCCACCCTTTACTATATCCTGCACCTCCACGTATATCCCTTCACACACTCTACTTCCACCACTACACTGTTGTCGGCCTCTTCACAACCAGTGCTACATATCCCAGCCCTCTATGTGGACTTTCTTTTCCATCCTGTGCTACCTCTCACTTTTGCTGCTTCTCAATCTCGTGCTTCACTCTGTGGTGCTTGTGCTTCTTAGATACATAGGCTTTGTAAGACATTGGGGTATTAATTGTTAATTGAAGGGAGTGGGTACCCGCTACAGCTAATAATCGCAATCCTAGTCAGTAAAGTGACTAAATAAACTTGAGTCCAACCCCCTGGTAGCCATAGCACAGAGCAGACAGGCTTAACATAGAGGCAATGTGTAAAGTATTTATGCAGTACTAAAACAGTAATAAAGTATAAGTGCAAAACAATAAAACAAAAGCCCAAAACTAATTAGAAAAACAGAATACACTTTAATAAACAAGATAACAAAAATCCAATCAGGGGAATTGGAGATACATTTTTTTTTAATTTTAAGTAAAAATAGCACCGTAGAGCACAAAGTGACAATGATAGTTAATGGACATAGTAGAACAGGACGCAGGTCCAATTTAATGCCGACTGTGATTGAGTGTAGGTCAGATACACTATCCAGGTTTGTCCTGAGCGCAAGGTTTTACCTTCTTAGTTTAAAGCCTTGCAGATGTCAGGCAGAGACAACAGCAGCGTTCAGTCCAGGTCTAGTTACCATTGGTCAGCTGGCAGTTGCAAGAAAAGGCCTATTGTAGCTTGTTGTATCCCTGAAGCTTTGATAGAAGGTCAGCCTTATGCCCCTTGGAGCCCACTTCTTTGTCCTCGGTACATGAGGGAGAGCATGTCCAGGGTTTTTCTTAGGTCACAGACAAAAGGACCAGTCCTCCTTTGTTCTTCCACTGGGCCAAAGGTGAACTGAAGTGGCTGCCACATTCATGCCTGACACAAGCAAGTTGGTGGTGATCACCCCTGGGGATGCCCTAACCAATGAGGTAAAGGTTCCCGGGGATAACCCTACCAACTTTGGGCATTTTCAGGAAGGCCGAATTCTCCAGCCCCACTAAACATGGGTTCTAAAGGCTGGGGGTGTATGTGGAGAGTTGTACTATGGTATTTGTGGTGTCCTCCCACATCTGACAGTAAAATACAGTTTTAGGCAGTCCTGACACCCCAAAAACCTCAGAGACACACGTCTGGTAAAATCAAAGCTGAGCTAGCCTTCAGAAACCAGAGAGTGGATACACACAAAGTGTTTTGCCATTCTGCTTCACTCCAAATGTTATACGTAAACCCAGCAGACCTATCCATCAAGCTGTGACACTGTAATGTCAGAGAGTCCAACTGAGATTGGGGCTGGCTTGGCTGGAAGGAAAATAGCAGGGCCCTGCCCAAGTGCCAGCTAACATTTACCTGTGAAGGGGTGGCTTCATTGAAGTGCGCTCCGAGTGCCCTATGAAAAGCCTCAGCAGATGTGACAAGCTGAATGTGACATTCAAGCAGGACTTGATACTTTAATGTCAAGGGGATAATCCCAGCCTCCCCTGCTTATTCTGTCAGGTTCAGATGAATCATCTCTTCTCATTCAGGTTAGCCTATTGTTTATCCTGGGTGCAGTTCACACCTCCCTTCAGGGAAACCATTAGCTGTAAGGTGACAATTGGAAGGCACTGAAAGGCTTTAGGTAGGCAAAAGGTCACTTTTCTAAAGTACCTGTTCTAAAATATTATTTACAAATTGAACTTTACCAATGTATTGGGGTTATAGCTAATATTTTAAAAAGTCCAAATATGAACTCTGTAGCTATTTTCATAGGTAGAGTCAGCAAATATAACATGTAATATTGCATCCCCATGCTTTACCTATGTAACAGCTAACCCTGCTACAGTGAAAAAAGGCTTTAGGGCCTTTTCACTGTGAGGATGTTCTTAGTATTAAATCTTTAGATATCCTACTTTTAAATACCATGCACCCTGCCTTATGGACATGTAACACCAACTTAGGGGTGACTTTTTAATGTTTAAATGGAGAGTTGAGGCCTTTTAGAAGGGATTATTGTGACTGGTCGAATTTGCAGTTAAAACCTGCACCACTTGGCTACACATGGTAGTCCTGCACTCAGGTTTGTCCTGTCACTGCAGTGGGTGGCACAATATGTGCTGCAGCTCACTGATGACATTCGGTTTACAGGCCCTGGTTATAATAGGAGCTTATAGGTATGGTAAATAGACCAACTAGGTGTATACCAATGTCATCATGTTGAAAGGAAGGGCACAAGCACTTTACCACTGGTTCGCAGTGGTAAAGTGCAAAGAGTTTTATAGCCAGTAAAAATAATGCTCAAGAAAAATTCAGGGAGATTCTGCAGAAAGGGAAACATTCCTACAGGCTCCAATGCATTTCTGCCCATCTAATTCTAATCCCACTATTACTGCACGCTGAAAATGTTATTGTTTTTATATTTATATACCTCTTTCCATACCAGCTGTAAGGCTTCAAAGCACTTTTTTGATTGTTCAGTAAGTAGCTACTTTGTATGTATCTTTCAGGACTCTCAAGTTTCGCAGTTCCATGCTTGAAGAGCTCAGCCAGTCAAGTTGCTTTTATTGGCATTCTGGGATTTGTGGTCCTTTTGATCCATTATAAAATCAGGACTAAAAGTCCCAGAATGCAAATAGATATTCCTTAATGGGAAAGGTACTCAAGCGTAGACCTGGGAAAAACTGAGAGCTCTGATTGTATGTTTGCTCTTGTGTATTTACATTTGCTACAAATGTTGGAAGATGGCATAAGAGTGCAAGAGTTCCCACACACAGATTCATGAAGGTAATCTCAAACAGTGCCTCTGATAATCCCCTGCCCCCGATATCTCCTGAAGTCCCCGTTTCATTCACTTTGCAACTTGTCTCACCAGTCCGATACCTGGTTTTGGAGTCCGCTTGGCACCGACCAATTGGAAGATTCTGACTGTGCTCCTGGAGGGTCCCTCTGGTGCACACATCTCCTGGGGTGGGACTGCAAATATGTCCAGGGGTCAAGCTTGGAATTTGGGCCGGCACAAGCATGGGCTGGTATTCCCAGGCCCAGGGCTCCTTGCAGCAGGATGAAGATACTGGAAGCAAAGGCTCTCCTGTGGCTGATGGGGACGTTCCCTACTCGTCACACTGCAGTGGTATACAGGGAGCCTTCTGGATATCAGTGAGGGGTGGATGCACATGTGATTTGCTGCCATAAGGAAGGTGAGTTTTTTAATCCAAACGGGTTCCATCTTAGAAATGCCACAAGGAATGGAGGGGGGTGTATGGAGGCAGCCTTTTAGGGTTCCCATGGTGGGGCGAACTAGTAGACTCCAGATGTTTAGCAACTAGAGTGTGACCTTGCTTAATGTAACTGGTCACAAGTCGCAGTGGCCATGTTGAGAGTTAGAAAGTCGGCCCATATGCATCAACCACAATGATTACCCAAGTTCGGATAACATAATTTTCAAAGACACTAATATTTGTCAGCAGATAAATTTGTCCTCTGTCTTAACAGATATTTGATCAGTTAAGCTAAAGGACGTGATTCCGCTGCACCCCTACTGGGATTACCTCATTTACCACAACATGGGTAGTGAAAAAAGTTACATCTATACTGCGGTGGCTTCATGGTGATGGGTAATTACTTCCTAACGAAAGGTCAAACAATTTGTGGCACTACTTTCTCCGTTGGGCAGCAAACCTATGGAATTCCCTCCCTGCAAAGAGCAGAGCCACTGAAAATCACTTCGAGTTTAGAAGGATGGTTAAGACCTGGTTGTTCCCAATGTGATCCAACAAAGAATCCAAATGAGCTCAATTTCTGGCTACAGACACATACCCTCAAGGATCTTCAAAGAGCTAAATCAGCAGGATTCCTTTGCAAACAACCACTACTATCAGGGAGGACCACATCCCACCTGGAACAAACTACCCATAAGGCTGTCTCAAACAAATACGGAATGATCAAATCAAATTCCAGAGATTGTCCAATTTTCAAAATCTTACCAGACAAGTCTCACGAACCCACTGTCCAGACATACCACATAACTCTGTATCTTATATTAAAAAAAACAAGTACAAAGTCAAACAATTTTAATAATGTTCAATAGCTATGTAAACAAGCATTGGCATAGCCAATAGGTCTCGCCTTTGGGACCTTATAAGTGTTTAGCCATGCAACAGTTAATGTTGTTGCAGTAAGGATATTGTGCTGCATAACTAAATACTTATAAGGTCCCAAAGGCGAGACCTATTGGCTATGCCAATGCACAACAAACACTAAATAATAGTTAAGCGCAAAGAGAGTACAGAGGGAGGGGAAAAAAAGATGAGGAGAAAGGAGAGTGTAAAAGAAAAGCGAGAGAGCAAAGAACAGTGGAGAGAGAGAGAGAGCACGAAGGAATAAGTAATGCTTGTTAAAAGTGTAACTGCAGCTTGAGCCGTGCACGAGGGAATAACTAATGCTGCTGTTTTCAAGCACACGCGTGCTTGTGACACCATCCGCCCACCAGTGACTTAAAAGGTGCTTTCATTTATACGACGTATTGGCAATGCTGGTTTTGGTTCTTCGTAGGGTAGTTTGGGTTTAATTGGGGCTGCTTTTGACACTGCTGCAGGTAAGGGCACGGCGTGGTTACTAATAAAAGCAGACAAAATAAACCACATTAAGCAGGGGCAGTGTGAGCTGATTGTGAGGGGGGAATACTGGAGTATGTATGGAGACGGGGGGGGAGGAGGGGGTGAGGGGCAAATACTGGAGTCTTGTATGGCGGCAAAGGGGGAGGAGTAGGCAAGAGAGCAAGAAGCAAAATAAAGTTGTTTTTTTTGTTGTTTTTTTTACTAAGGGTCAGGCTGCACAATAGTGCGTTGCACCTGCAGTGCTTGTTGTCGTTTTGCAGAAGCGCTCCTATAAAATATTATTTAATAACCCCGTATTTGTTTATAAACTGAAAAGACCTGGTGAAAGAGGAGAGCATCAGGAAACGAGAACAGGAAACCGGAGGGGATGGAATAGACCAGAGAATTTAAAGAGAGAAGGGATTTAAGGGTAAGGAGAGAAAAAAATACGTAAATATATAAAAATAAGAAAACTCCAGAAGAACAAATTAAATATACAGAAAAGTAACAAAGAACGTCAGGATGTAGAAGAGCAAAAAAAGAAGAAAGAGAAATTGAGACCACAAAAGAGCAAAAGAAAAGCATTTAAAGGGAACGAGAAAATGTGTGCTAAAAGAGTTTGTTGTGCGTGTATGAAAGCAGGGCCATCAAAGACATTCATCTTTCTGAGTCATTGAATGAAGTATGATGAGTTGGGTAATAGCATATGATATTACAGCGCTTGGAGACATAAGGCAGGCCCTGTGAACTTAGACGCAAGCAGACAATCACAGCATAATGTAACTCAATCGGCGTTCTACTTAATCGCCATGTTGGTGTGCTTTAAATATCACAGTTCACAGCCATAGAAACGAGACTAACTTAGGTGAAGAGCGATATAAAGGAATACTCAACGCCATTATGTGTTAAAATAATCATTACTGTTCTAGACCCATTGTCGTGGGTACAGAGTGCAGTAACCAACGTGTAAAAAAAACAACAAAAAACAACTTGTTTCTACTAAAAGAAAAATAAAGAAATAGGAAAAAAAGTGTATCAATTTCTTTACTTTTAATGCAATCGCGATTGCATTAAAAGTAAAGAAACATACGTGCGTGCGCTTGCCTTGAAGTACGGGAAACACACGGTGAGAGGCTGCAGCAGCGCTCCGAGCGCATGAAGCTGACGAGGAGGGATTGGGAGGGATGGGGGGGCAAGCCAGACTGAGACAGATTGTGTGTGTAAAAGGCCGCTTTATTGAAACAGGTGCATATCACACTTTATTAACCACTGGCAACTGCCTTACAAACTAACGCCTCACTATACATTAAATTACCTGACCCCATGGTCCCTCCCCCACCCCTATGATCCCCACATCAAGTCCCCCACCCTTCCGAATACAAATTAAAACTCCATAACATTACATAACATTACATAACAACCGTATTACCCAACGTTACCCAACATTGCATTTCCCAGTCCTGTCCTCCAATGACCCCAACCTGTACCTGCCTTTCTGCAACTGTAACTCCGAAAACCCCTAATCTAAAATTATCTTACCTGTTTACCCTTTTCCTGACCCTGCTCCCAAACTACCAACCTTTAACTAAAAACATCCGGCAATCTTGGCCAACTTTGAATAAATCCACGCCAGCACCTGTTCCAAGCGACAATACAAAGCATACATACCCCTATGAACCTGTTCCAACAAGATGACCAAAAATAAAACACCCAAATAATATACACCGTAAAAAAGGGAAAGGGGGGCCGCACAAAAAATTGTGGGCCCCGAAAAACCCCAAATAAAGGGGTGGGAGGGCGGGGACAAAATTCAAAACCCCGCGCTAATCTCAGCCACCAGGTCACCAAACCTAAAATGGTGGCTGGGAGAGCGCGAAAGGGAAATATAAACCCCTTGGGCTATAACATAATAATTGGGCTGCATTTGGGCTAGTCCCCATGCAGCCCAACAGCAAAAAATGGCCGCTCCCAGTCAGAGCCCCCTCCCCCTCCCAAACTGCCCGGGGGGCAGACCTCCCAAGGTCGGCTGCCCCCCAAACCCCCCTTGGGAGGGATGGGGGGGCAAGCCAGACTGAGACAGATTGTGTGTGTAAAAGGCCGCTTTATTGAAACAGGTGCATATCACACTTTATTAACCACTGGCAACTGCCTTACAAACTAACGCCTCACTATACATTAAATTACCTGACCCCATGGTCCCTCCCCCACCCCTATGATCCCCACATCAAGTCCCCACCCTTCCGAATACAAATTAAAACTCCATAACATTACATAACATTACATAACAACCGTATTACCCAACGTTACCCAACATTGCATTTCCCAGTCCTGTCCTCCAATGACCCCAACCTGTACCTGCCTTTCTGCAACTGTAACTCCGAAAACCCCTAATCTAAAATTATCCTAAACTTATCCTACCTGTTTACCCTTTTCCTGACCCTGCTCCCAAACTACCAACCTTTAACTAAAAACATCCGGCAATCTTGGCCAACTTTGAACAAATCCACGCCACCCAGGAAAAGGCGGGAGCTAGAGACAACGCCGCCTCCCCTTTTCCTGCCCCCCTGCCTCCTAGGAAACCTCCCTAGTTGCTCACCTGGCTCCACATAATCTGGCTAACACCTCTCTTATTTCCAAAAGGTATAGGTCCATGCCCATCTTAGACAGATGCACCCCATCCCCTCTAAAAATTCCGGGGTGTCATACCGTATGTCCCGATGCACCACCCTATGAAAACCCAGGTGTCTGCAAAAACGGATCATCTCCGTGTTCACCTTACGCCTTGCCCTGTCTACTGCCGCAGGCTGAAACGCCCCTCCAAACTCTGCGGGGCATAAACTCTGTCCAAATAACGGTGACCCCCGCCCATTGCCCCTTGATCAACTGCAAATCCCGCTTCATACGGCGCATGAGCACTAAACCCGTCTCCTGCACCATATCATTTTCTCCCAAGTGCAATAAAAGCACATCCGGACACCTACCAGCCCGCAAAATGTCATTCAGCACCGCCACCAACTCCCGCCAACGCATACCCCTTTTCCCCGCCAATGAACATGGAACAGCTCTTTATTGAACCCCAAATTCTCTCCGAAGTAACTGGAGCGAGCCTGGACCTGTGCCCACTTGACGAAAGAGTGCCCCACGATCCAGATATCCAACTCCTGGGCCATGGGGCCCATCACTGAACCTGTAACAAGAAAAACATGTAAACCCCCAGGCAAACAGCACAACCGCGCTAAACCCCCCCTTGCGCGCTGCGCACGTAACGCTGATAACAAGAAGAAGACCACCTGCCCAGACGCATGATATCCCCCTGCTCCCAGCCCCTGTTGTTAGCCTCTGAAGCCGCCCCGATTCCGGAATGAATGCGTGCCAAAACCTTTCCCTTCAAACCCCAAGAGATGCAGCGCCCTGCGCATCACGGACAGTAACTGATAACCGGTAGCTATCTTGCCATTGGCATGACAAAAAACCCTCCCCTCCGCGGAGGGGTTGGCCCCCATCCACCGTACCGCCCATCTGTATGGACAGGTGGACTGCGGCTGGCTAGCTCTTAGGGACACCCATTGGCCCCTGCCCCGCTGGTCCGTCTTCCCGCTACGCAGCCATATAAACACACCCCCCTCCCGCAAAGACACCTCCGACCATAACAAACCCAAAGATAACTTTGTGCCCAGCAACTCAGACACCCGAAACGCCCCAAAAAACATCCACACCATTAACGTAGAGAATAACAAAGTCTCATGATCATTCAAGCATATCTCCGACAGGGCCCCCAGCACTTTCACCAGCAAATCCCACGACATTGGATTGCGGACCCTGCCTAACCGCCCACACTCCCTGGCCCACCCCTCCAGCATCCGCGTACCTAACTCGCCCGCTGAGGGCGCATAGCCCCACCACAGCTTCCCCATAAACGCGATACCCGCCAACTTCCCCGCGATGGTAACCCTAGACAACCTTTTTTCAATTAGGTCCAAGATGAATTGTATCACGTCCTCCTGTCGCCGCCTCGGTGAGCTGCGCCACCGTGCACCAGAATTCAGGAATTCCCCCATGCCATGCTGTACGTCCGTCGCGTGGAAACCGCCAGCGAATCTAAAACCAGCTGCAACATCCTGTGTTGCCTACTTTCCACAAATGCTGCGGCATGCTGGTCGGGTCTTGTCCGCGTCCTTGGCTAGTCCACGGAATCTCCCCACTGTGAACGAGACAAAGCATCAGCTATGTCATTGTCCACCCCAGGAACATGCAATGCCCGAAATGCAATATCAAAACGCAAACAACCCAGAACAAACACTCTCAGCAATTTCAACACATGTGCATCTCTAGCCGACTGCCTGTTTACCACTTCCACCACCGACATGTTGTCAATGCGGAAAGTCACCCTCCTGTGTGCCAATAGCTCCCCCCACAGCGTGATAGCTACTACCAGGGGAAAGAATTCCAAAAACGCGATGCTCCTCCCACCCCCCGCCCATTCCGTTGGCCACTGTTCGGCGCACCAATGTCCTTGCCAGAACAGGCCAAAACCTTTGCTTCCCGCTGCATCCGAGAAAATCTGAATGTCCCACACCATGTCGTCTTCTCGCTCTAGGGGGATCCCATTGAAGTTCTGCAGGAAAAATTGCCACATCCGCAGGTCTTCCCGCACCCCCCCCCGACAGCCGCACATGATGGTGGGGCGGTCCGTGGCCCGCCAACGCCCTCCCCAGGCGCCTGCAGAAAGTCCGACCTACCCGCACCACTCGACACGCAAAATTGAGGTGGCCCAGCAGCACCTGAATCTCTCACAGTCACTTTCTGCCTGGACAGCATTGTCTCCAACAGGCCCAACATTTGCTGCTGCTTGTCCACCGGCAACCTTGCCTCCATCTTGCCGGAATCCAACTCAATACCCAGAAATGACAAAGCCAAGCAGGGTCCCATCGTTTTCTCAGGTGCCAAAGGCACTCCCAATTCCCCCATGATCTCAGTAAAACTGTCCAGTGCTGACTGGCAGTCCGTGGAGTCTGGGGTGCCCACAAAGAAAAAGTCATCCAGGTAGTGCGTAACTCCTTGGTGACCCGTTCGCTCCGTAAAGAGCCACTGTAAGAAAGTGCTGAAACATTCAAAAAGTGCGCATGACATAGAGCAGCCCATCGGTAATGCCTTGTCCACGTACCATTTACCATCAAAATGGACGCCCAGAAGATCCCAGTCCTCTGGGTGGACTGGCAGCAGCCGGAAAGCAGACTTTATGTCGCACTTTGCCATCATCGCCGTTGCGCCCGCCGTCACCACCAGTGACATGGCAACGTCAACAGACGAATAGGACACCGATGCCTCTTGTTCATCAATAAAATCATTTACAGAACCCCCTTCGGGCCACGATAAATGCTGGATCAATCGAAACTGACCTGGGTCTTTTTTAGGTAACACACCAATAGGTGACACAATTAAATTTGGTAATGGCCAAACCGCAAAGGGGCCCGCCATGCGGCCCTCCCGTACCTCTTTTTCCAGCTTTTCCAACACCACCTCAGGGTGCTCTTTTGCCGATTTTAAATTGTCCGCCCATCGTCGTGTCCTAGGCCCGTCATACCCCAGTCGAAATCCCTCCAAAAATCCCCGGCGTAGCCGGTCCGCGGCCCCCTTGTTGTCATATGTCTCCAAGGCCGCCATCAGCTTTTCGATCCTAACCGGAGTATGAGCCCTTGGCCCCAGGCCCCTTAGTCCCCCTTCCCCCTGAAAACTGCTGTTGCTGTCCCCCCCCCCCTTGAACCCCCTGCCTGCCACTGTATCCCCCCTTGTGTACTCTGTCCTCCCCCCCCAGCAATTGGGCAGCGTGTGCCGACCCCCGCAACCTGAACATTCATGACGGAACTTGCAATACTCCCTGGTGCATAGTCCTTTATTGAAATCCCAACATGCCCCTCGTGCCCCTGTCTGTCCCCGCCCCCCCCCCCCGGGTGGGTCACCCCTGAAAGGGCCGATACACCAGTGGTAAGCCACTGGCCGTGAATATGGTCTTTCCTGCCCCAGCTAGACCCATCGTATGCTGCCACAGGTCAGCATCCAGTTCCCCCCACTTGGCCTCGGGATCCCAAGCCATAAGCGCCCGAAATTCTTCGTCATACTGTGCCCAGGCAAAGCCGCCCCCCGTGATCTGGGCCTTCCGAACTACTTCCATGTACTTAAACATGGCCAGACATCGGTCCGGAAACTTCTCGCAGTATACACTCGCATAGATTAAAAATGCCGCCGTCCAATTCTCAATGGTAAGCGGCACCCTAGGCCGTTTGGCCAACTCCTATTCCTCTTCCTTTGACCCCTCCTTGGCCCGCACTTCCCTGTGGAGGAACTTTAACATTTCCACATATTCCCCCTTCCAAATTTTTTCCTTAGTGGCAAGCATTAGATGGGCGCCCAAAGGTTTTGTAACGCCCATGTAAGGCAAGCGTTTTACCTTCAACTCTTTGCTCTCTAACTTAGGGTCAGATTCCACTGCCTTGGTGTCTGCTTTTTTATTTCCCTCACTATCCAGACACACCGGGCCCGAGCCGACGCCCTCCCCGCTCCCCGGAGCAGCCGGCAATGACCCATCCGTCCCCACACTCGCATCCTGCACATACCCTTTTGCAATCGACCCCCCGACCCTTCCCCTTTGTCCCCCTCCCCCACCCCCACTGACACCATGCGAGGTCGCTGCTTACCTGGAGCTAACGAAGCCGACCTCCGTCTGTCGTCTCTCCGTTCCAGGGGGGGCGAGCGTCTGTCCCACCGCGATGTCCGACCCGTGACCTCTGTAGGGCGTCGTGACCTCTGAAACACACAACAGATTTACTGGGCCCCCCCACGCCCTCATCCCTCACTTCCCCTTCCTCCAAACTATCCTCTCCATAATCTAATTCCTGAAAAACACCCTCACGCTCCACCGGAGGGGCTGAGTGCCCCCTCCTCCCTTCAATCAACTGGCGCTCCATGCTGCTCCACCGATGATGCTGCCCCCCAGACCGTGGGGGTCTGGTGGGTGGACGGGCCGGTGAGCCCGCTCCGGGCCTACTTATACCGACCATGATGGGGTCCCTCGCAGGTACTGGGCACGCCGCCCCAGGCTCCACCCTCCCTTCTCCTTGGCGCCGACAGGCCGCTCCCAGCCTTGCCAAGTCCGGTGCCGCGCGTTGCGAAACCTCCTGCAATGAAAAGGGATGGTCTGGTGTGCTGGGCCCCTCACCTGTACCTTTCCCATCCCAGCTCCTCTTCCTGCCAACCCCTAAAGTACTGGTCGCCCAAGCCTGCCCCACCTTCCTTAAATCCACCCCGTCCCAGACCCCCTGTCTCCCCCCTCCTCCTCACTCCACTGCAAATCAATCACACCGTGCCCCCCTAACCTGCATCTCCCCCCAGTTCTGGCCCCCAAACCCAAGGACCCTCCCTGACTCATGTACGCATCTAGCCTGCCCACCCTGTCTAACCCCTGAACCCCTTCATTCCAAGATTGGAATATATCCAGACCATCCCAATCCCTGTCCCCCCCGCCCTCCTCCAACTCCTCCGGAATATCACTACTCCCCTCTCCTTCATCCCCGAAGGCCCCCCCACCGTCTGTCCCAAAACCATATGTCCCTCATCCTCAGACCCCAAAACCTCCTTAACACTTCCCCCGAGCCCGCTCCTCGGAAACCCCCTGCACCACCAAACTTGCATTCCCTCCTCCGCGTGCCCCCATGTCCCCCTCTCCCAAATCCAGTCCCATGCTGTCGTCCCTCCCACCGCCCATCCCCTTACCTGCCCTTGCGCCCGGGGCCTCCACTTCCAGAGGCCCTGACAAACCCTTTACCAGTCCCCCTCCTCCCCTTCCCCCGACGCTAAAAACGGGGCCTCCACAAACTCCTGTGCCCACCCTGCACGCGAGGGCGCTCTTCTTATCCGTGAGCGCCCACGCTCCTTTTCCCCCCTATGCCTCCCTTCCTCTTCTGGGCTAGATGCCCTGCCAACATGCCCCCACTCCACTCTCTCTTCATTGAGCCTGCCGGCTCGCTCAGGGTTAGACACCCCTCCGGCAGGCTCCCAACTTGCACATGGCCTGCCGGCTCCGTACAAGACGGATGCTCCGCCGGCATGCTCCCGCCCCGCCTCCCTCCCAACTGCTCCGCCCTCCGCACTGGACCTGCGGCGGGCGCCGCGCCTACGTGCATCAGCAGGCTCCAAACCTGCACATGGTCTGCCGGCTCCGTGAGATACGGACGCTCCGCCGGCAGGCTCCCGCCCCGCCTCCCTCCTCATCGCCCCGCCCGCCGCACAGGACACGCGGCAGGCGCCTCGCACACCTCCAGCCACATTATTCCTACCACGGCCCGGGGGAGACGGACGCGATGCAGGGTTGGCGCGCGAGCCGCTCCCCCGCCTCGCGGCCTTCCTAACGGCACCCGCCTTCCTTTTTTGGCGCCCGCCTCCCGAACTTGATCCCCTTATCCCGGGGGCCGCGGCCTGACCTGCGCGGCCCCCCGCACTCACCTCACGCCCCCGCACAGCCAGGGGGCGACCAGAACGCGGCGGCGAACACGCCAGGACCGCCGCCGCCACCCCCGCAGACGCGCGCCGAGGGGGGCGCGCGCCAGAGGAGGCCACCGGCATAATTAAATCCAGCCGGCCCGCCTCACTCAGCAGTCGAACAGCCTCCAGTACCCGATAGTCCTCGCCTGCCATCACGCTACAATAACCACGGTAAGTCGAAAATTCCCCTACACTATTCCTCACCACCTAACTGACAAAATTCAAAACCCCGCGCTAATCCCAGCCACCAGGTCACCAAACCTAAAATGGTGGCTGGGAGAGCGCGAAAGGGAAATATAAACCCCTTGGGCTATAAAATAATAATTGGGCTGCATTTGGGCTAGTCCCCATGCAGCCCAACAGCAAAAAATGGCCGCTCCCAGTCAGAGCCCCCTCCCCCTCCCAAACTGCCCGGGGGGCAGACCTCCCAAGGTCGGCTGCCCCCCAAACCCCCCCGTGGGAGAAGGGAGGGGATTCACGCGCTGTAGAAAGCCAGATGGCAGCTGTGCACGTCGCGCGCGCTTGTGCGCGTAACAGCAAGCTGGTGGCCGGCTGGGTAGCACTTTGAAAACCCCCTTACTAAAAGTCGAGCAAGCAGCGCATGCGCTGCTCTAGGCTCGACCTAAAAACGGACCAATTGTATTAAAAACATCAACAGCCAAACAGAACAACCAAAGACGCAAAACATATATCACCTGCCAACAGGCAATCAACTTTCAACACTTCTTTCTACTTCCACAGATTTCATCCTATCTCAATATCCGACCCCCACCATATTCCTGAAAAACGCTAAATGAAAGTTAACTTCATTAATAGCTAGAGATTTATTTTATCTCCTACGTTTCTATTTGAATTCGCTTTCTGTGTAACCGCTCCTTCCAAACTCTCAAAATCTAACTCCCTATTTACTTATTCCTTATTTTCCACTTGCATGAACTCCCTCTAATAATCCCATTTAACCCTGTTAACTTAATCTACCACTGGCATCTCGAGGAAATGGTTCAAAGAGTTTACACAGAGCACAGGACTAACCAGACAGCCAACAAATATACAACAATAACTAATAACTGGGTTAACCACTAACTTTGGGTTACCGAGTAGCGTACTTCCTGCCTTAAAGTGCTTCACTGCCACAGCAGGGGCAATTAAAGTACAACACACCTTCTAGTTGTTCTCGCCTTACAGTTTTCTGACCTGCTTGATGGCAGAGAAGGTATTATGCAAGATGAAACACTTCCTTGGATTGCAACTTTCCTCCCTGGATCCTTTCCCCAGTTAAATGTATAG
Source organism: Calotriton arnoldi (assembly GCA_963921515.1). NCBI lineage: Eukaryota > Metazoa > Chordata > Amphibia > Caudata > Salamandridae > Calotriton > Calotriton arnoldi. The sequence goes on along the minus strand of CAWUFW010007801.1, from coordinate 549,299 downwards.
TAACGGTCCCGAAGTTCTTCCATACTGAAACTGTTCTTATGTACCATAACGGTTCCTATATTAAACCCTCGGACACAGCTGAATCTTGCTCATGCTACATAAAAGTGCCATAAAATAAAAAACATAGTGTTTTGTATGTCCCTGATGGGGGAACGGAGAGTTTACGATTTTCACCGTATTCCTGTGTGCCCTTCTGGTATATGTTTGAAAAGGTGTTGGTGGTAGACGCCTATTAGGAAGACCTGGTTGCAGTACATTTGGTTTGGAGGGAGAGTAGAATTAATGCAGTGCATACATCGATGTCGCAGAGGATGTAAGGACATATGGAGCCGGCTTCTGTATTGACTGTTATAAGGAAAGTTGCTGTTGATTGTGTCAGCATAGTGCACGTTAGTAACCTTTCTTTGGCTGGGCATTGTTCTGAGATATGAAAAGCATCCTCAAATAATTCCACTTCAATCTGGCTGTGATGTGGGTTTAGCCACAAAGACCCGCAGAACTGGGTGAATCTTTTGGCTCAAATATGGAGAAACATATCAACTTGGCGCTCTCGGCCTATTTTGAATCTAATAAACTTCTTCACCCCTCCCAGACTGGCTTTCGTCCCTGCCAAGGTACAGAAACCGCCTTATTAGCAGTCGTGGAGGAATCCAGAAGGATCCTTGATGCAGGAGGCTCCTCTGCCGTGATCCTTTTGGATCTCAGCGCGGCCTTTGACACGGTCAACCACCTCATTTTGGTTCAACGACTCAGAAACCTTGGTGTGACCGGAGTAGCCTTGACATGGTTGCAATCCTTCTTGGAGGGAAGATCTTTTCAGGTGTTCGAGGGTGAGGCCATCTCTAAATCCTGGCCCCTCCAATGTGGAGTCCCTCAGGGTTCTTCCTTGAGCCCCACACTCTTTAACGCCTACATGTCCCCCCTAGCGGAAATTGTTCTTCCCTACGGGGTGCACATTGTGACTTATGCCGATGATACCCAACTAGTTGTTGCACTTAACCATTCAGATAGGGTCTCCACCTCCCTATGTATCTGCCTTGAAGAAGTAGCCAGGTGGATGAAAGATTCTTATCTAAAATTGAACGGGGACAAAACCGAGCTTATGCTCCTTGGTAACCCCTCTCTTTTCAAGGCAGATACCATGTGGCCAGCATCGATGGGCGTGGCACCTGTTCCTAAGTCTGAAATTAAAAGCCTGGGCATCTGGCTGGACTCTGATCTTAGCTTTAAAGTCCAGGCCAGAAAGGTGGTGGCCTCTTGCTTTGGCACCTTAAGGATGCTCCGTAAAGTGCTCCCTTTGCTTCCCTTTCAGGCAAGAAAGCTCATGGTCCAGGCACTTATTCTTTCACGCCTGGACTACGGCAACGCCGTATACCTTGGAGCCCCAAGTTCGGTCCTCGCCAAACTGCAAATAGTGCAGAACTGCGCCGCAAGAATCCTCAGAACCGGCAGTCGGCCAAACCAGATATGAAGGCTCTCCACTGGCTCCCCATCCGGGAGAGAGTCCATTTTAAGGCCTTATGCATTACCCACAAACTTATAGGAGGAAAGGGACCAGAGATCATTTCCTCCTTGGTTAAGCCCTATCGAGCTAACAGGCGACTACGATCAGATGAGCAACACCAGGCAGTCGTCCCCCGAATCAAGAGAGTTAGAAGCGGTGGTCGGCTTTTTTCATACAATGCTGCCAAACTTTGGAACTCTCTTCCTCTTCAGCTACGTGGGGAACTTAATCACCTTGTCTTCCGCAGACTGTTGAAAACACGGCTCTTCCCTAAATGATTCTGTGAAGCTTCAGTTATCCTCCAGCGCTGGGATGCCTACGGGTAGCTATGCGCTTTATAAATGCTGCTTCATTCATTCAATTTCACCCCCATGTCAGTCTTTAAATGGTAAGCGATCTTTGCGGTATTGAGTCATGTTTTCAGGATAGGCATGTTTTATTGCTTCTCTAAATTATCATAAACATTCTATCCCCAATTCTAAGTATCGGGTGGTGAGGAAATATCTACAGGGGCTGTAAAATATAATTTTGGGACTCCGATTCCTAGACAGAAACTTCCATGCTCGAATAACCATGCATGCAAATTACATATTTCTAAATATATATTCACTGGAACTTTTTTAATGGGAAGTTAGGATTGTTAACTTAGATAAAAAGAACTAATGTGTGAAAATATTACTAAAAAAATCAATTGAACGTATTGTAAATTGAGCAGATGTTCCAGAACCTATACACCACACATATTCCCCAGTAATGTTGAGCTATGCAACCACAATACCCTCGCCATTGCACTGCCCATTAACCTTCATATAACATAACAAATGGCATCAAATTTCAACATTTTTTTTAGGTTTCGAATAGTCATCAAGGAATTCCGTTAAATGAAGTTTTTAGGTAATTTCTAAAGTACATTCTTAACGCATATTTGTGAGCTCAGTAAGCAAACATAACAGGTTTAGCAAAGCTTCTGTGAATTTATTTGGTTTTATTGTGATACTCTTTGGCTCCTACCCAGAATACTTACTGGGCACAGAGCGTGCCCTTTCACCACTCACTGTGTCGAATCCCTCTACAGCTAGTGATCGCTGGCACAGAGAGGACATTGACATTCTGCTACAACCTGCACTCGGTTTCCTTGGCCCCAGAGTCAATATGGCCTTTGGCCAGACCCTGCATTCTACATCCTTACTCCAAAGGTTATATGGGCATCGACAGAAGATTGTGACCAGTATGCCGTGTGTTCAGATCCTGCTGGATGAGGCTAAAAACTGTCTGGCCTTTGGTCTGGAGCCGTCCTGGCCATCAGGCTCCTAAGACACAGCGTTTGCCATGCCCAGCAGACTCTGAGCTGGACAGCAACAACTTCAGTTGATTCAAAGGCAGATATGTGGCAAACCTACACGCATATCCTTTCCACATTGACTTTGTAAAGCATCCGATATGTTTCAGAATATTCTGTAGGGCAAATAAAAATAGTTTAACGGTATTTGTTGGAAGCATTTTGAATCGCCTTTCTGGCCGAGCAGCGGTTGAAGTTCTGTGCAGGGCACTTCCAGCACTCATTTTGTTTAATTGCCTCAAAGCGCCCTTCCTGTTCTCTCTAATGGAAACCGTATGTAAGTGCTAGTCTATTGATGGACTCCGAAAAGGACTTTCCACTCAATTCTTCAATTGTTGCTGGATTGTAACCCATGGCTTTACCGCTCCAGATTCGCCATAACACACTATTGTGCCAGGCATCTCACCATGGCATCGCTACAGGCAAAGCAAGAAGCACGACACACATCATCTGGTTTTACATTGACAACAAACGCAGACAAGCCAAACCTCTACAAAACCAAGAAATATAAAGTATTCAATATTACCCGTGCTGCTACGCATCAGATAACCACTCTATGGCCTATTCCTTACACAAGCAAACTTTCTGTATTCTTGAAATCTCACTTCCACCTTCAGACTATCTTTGTCAGCCAATTCCAGTGCCAACCGACCGATCACTACCTCAGACTTTGATCAAACACACAAAGATGCACAAACTCAAATGTAGAAGGACACACAAATACTCACTCGTGCAACTACACACCTCTCCATTTTGCCATTCTCTTGTATAAAATACATTATACAATACGTTTTACTATTAGAGTAAGGACATAAAGAAGGTTTAACTAAAATAATGTAAAAGCTACTGATAAGTAAATACAAATGTGTACTTTAAAAGCATAGTAAATGTTGTATTTAGATGTTTCAAAATAAAATAACAACAAACTAAATATTTAAGATTAGGTTAATAAAATTAATTATCTATAAGTTCAGTGTAGCTAATAGTTATAGTGTGGCTCCCGAGGATCTATAAAGTAGCATATAGCCTATAACGCTCCTTCACACACAGTTGCCAGATGCCTGGGGGGGGGGTGGTGGGGTGTGTGTATCTGCGCACGCGTGCGGTCCTTGGCGCATGCAAAGTGCACTCACATGCACAGAACAGACGCATTCCAAGAAAAACTCACACCAGTACTTTTGACTGTAGACTTGATGTCCAACATAAGCTTATTATAGAACCAACTTTTAACAAGTTGCTCGCACAATGTCGGCACCAGAGCTGATTGGCATGTAGCCAGTATCCCATGCATGGTAGCGACATCCAAACTTTTCCTTCTCTTTTAGGTTTTTTCCAGATACATGAAGGCTGAAAAATCTCAACCCAAGTTCCACGTCTGCTCTAGACAGGTGTCACAAAAGAAAGAACCCAACGGCGGACTTTTCAGTCATCACCTCACTCTTAGTTCCGTTAAATTAGAGGTCCTGTGCAAGCATCCTCCGGCACCTGCCATTGTTCAGTGCCACTGTATACCAGATTCTTGATCATCCAAAATTGTGGAGGTGCACCAGGTAAAGAAGTCCATTCAAAGTTTTTCCACAATTATTTATTTTTTCATCATCTTTTTATGATTTATATACATAGTCCAGCCAACACGTTTCGTCCCATAAACAGTAACAATCTTCTCCGTATCGTAAAGTTCTGTCGCCGACAGAACTTTACGATACGGAATAGATTGTTACTTAGCAGGGTAACAAACAGTGGGGCACCTTGTAGCCCCGGTGGAACCCTCACTTGCCAGCTTAATCTGCTGGAATTAAGATGTTGCACAAAACTGGGAAACTATGTACCTTTACAAGAAACTGAGCCCTGATGAAGTCCCAACTGTTTATGGGACGAAACGCATTGGCTAGACCATGTATATAAATCATAAAAAGATGATGAAAAAATAAAGAATTGTGGAAAAACGTTTGAATGGACTTCTTTACCTGCTCTAGCCAGGTGCACTAGACTCTGCCCTCAATATGGAAGAGCCACAAGTGTCTTTTCCCTACAAGATATGTGTGGTGTGAGGCCAAGCTGGTGGTGAAGTCCCTCTGATAGGTCTAGTGGGACATCTGATGTTGCAACATTATGGGTTGAATAGTGGGAGCTATTTAAGAAGTCGGTGCATGGTCCTGTGCATTGTCTCCACCAATAAAATACCTCTTCATATGCTTTCTCCATCCTCCTTTGCATCAGCATTGAGACTACACCTTGCCTATACTACAGCTGCTAACACTACCTTAAGAAGTCATCAGCACTTCAAGGGCAGCGGCCCTTGGAGCCATGTCCAGCTTTTTTTGTAGTTGAGCTGCAATCTGATATTTACTAGTTCGCACAGAGATGTGTCCTTATTGATAAACCTATACAAAGTGTTTCCCTCAACTTCTTTGCCATTTAACCAGATCCCTCGTGCTGTTTAACAGTGAAGTGTCATCAAATATTCAGTATAAATTCGGCCTAAGTTTCCATTTAATGGTTCTCAGTCATTTAAAAATACAAACGTGGGGGCGTGGCCAAGATGGCGAGCGGGTAAGACGTGTCTCGTTCGTCTCCCCGCTCCCGTCCGCCCGCCGAGTTACTTCCCGGTACTCCTGATAAGCTACGTACCCCTGATCATGACGGGGAAGTTAGCGGGAGCCCGGGGGCGAGCTACCGACCTAGCTGCAGAGCGGGAATCGTCCCGAATTAAGCTCAACAGCCGCCGAGAGGAGTGGCCCAAAATGGTGACTCGGACCACAGTCAGAGGATAGGGGAGTGTCCAGGAAATGGGCTGAAATCGGAGCGAGCAGCACTGCGGAGCCCTGGGATACTCCTACGTGACAGCAAGATCTGCGCGACCGACTCCCTCCTGTCGAAGGACACCAAGCCGGGGAGCAGCGAGACGGAAGCGGCTTTGGGGAAGACGCCGTAGCGAGGCCGGAGTGGGCGGCCATACCGCCGAAGACAGGGCTGCTCGGCGCTCCGCCGGAACATAGCGGTAGGAGGCGGCGGAACTGGAGAGGCCTCAGGCGAGGCAAATCGGAGAGAGGCTTAGTGCAGGGCAAAGGGCGGAGGCGTCTCGATGAGCCGAGGGGGGGGCTGCAATAACAAGGAGCACGTCGTTTGGGGGAAGCACCCTGTTCAGGCCCCGCATACCGCTGTCACGTACGGAGGCACACTAAGAATATGGACAGGCCGAGGCAGTGAATAAGAGGGGCACCGGGATCACGGCAGCTGCTCACTTAAGGAGGGCACTCAGGACGCAAAGCTCGAGGAGCCGGGTCTGCTGCATGTCCACCGCCTAATGTGAGAGTGTGGAGGACGCAGGACTCGGGCGGCTACACACCGGGGGTCACTGTCGAAGGCGGCCACAGAGGCTAGTGTCTCCGGTAGGGACTGGAAAGCATGCACCAACAAGGAACGGTACACCCAACTTGGCTGCACTTCCCTGAGCCAAAGATCACCCATTGCGCCCCTCTCCCCGAGATTGGAGAAGCGGCGCCGTACGGAAAAAGAGGAGAAGAGGTAGGGAGAATCTGATCCGCAGGCTGCAGAGAAGTCCACTAGGACTGCGAGGAGCCCCGTGCGTAGAGGCGGGGATCCAGAGGCAATACCACATCCGAGGGCGGAGCAGGGAGGAGGCGACTGGTAGGGCGCATAGCGGGTACGGGCAGTTCAGTGGAGCAGACCCTCCGCCCGTCCACTGGTAGCGTGCCCCATTACCGAAGCGCTGATCTAACTGCACTGACATCTCTAACTGCACTGACATCGGACCAGCAATGTCTACGACGCGTGGCAAGAAAGATAGGAACGTGAAGGACATGTTTACCAAGATGACCGGGGCGTGTGGAGGAGACGGGAGAGAATCGCCGACCGCGACAGGGGGGGCACGAAATAGAGAATGCAGAGGAACCGGTCACGCGCACCTTCCTGGCACAGCTGTTCTCCACCCTCCGGGAAGATCTGCAGGCCCCTAGAGGGGATTTTTCCAAAGAGATAAAGGAGGTGCGGCAGGACATTGATGCAGTGGGGGAAAGAGTCGCTACCATGGAAGAGCAAGAAATGGCACGGGATGAAGAGGTGGAACTATTGCAGCAAGAGGTTCTCCGCCTTCGGGCCCAACAGATAGATATCCAAGCCCATGCGGAAGATTTGGAGAATCGCTCCGAAGAAACAACATACAAATCAAGGGCGTGCCTCCTATAGAAGAAGGAACGGACATCACTCAGTACCTCCAAGGCCTCTTCAGACACATCCTACAAGAATCCCAGGACTTTGACATAAAAATAGATAGAGCTCACAGGGTAGGCCTGCAAAGGAAAGCGCCGGCGCCTTCCCCAGATATCTTGGAATATCTACCAGACTTTCAGTTAAAAGAACATATCTTAAGGAAAGCGAGAGATGCCCAACCGCTGACATATCAAGGTCACGCCATTGCCCTATATCAGGAGCTGGCTGCGATTACACTGCAGAAAAGACGGGATTTCCGACCAGTCACGACTCATCTCCGTAATCAAGGCGTCATGTACTCATGGGGACACCCCTTTCGACTTAACTTCAGATGGGACGGTAAATTGCATCAACTTCGGTCCTTGCAGGAAGCATGTCGCGTCCTTGGTATCAAGAATTCCCAACAGGAAGAATCCGAGAGAGGAGACAAAAAAGCACAAAGAGAGCGATGGCGACGAGTCCGGGGAGGCAGACTTTCGGAGACGGGTCCAAACCAGACTCAGAGACAATTGCACATTAGAGACAGGCCGTCTTGAATTCCCTGTCCAACGAGTCCGGCTCCAAAGATGGCGCCTGAACGGATACAAAGGTCAGATAAGTGGACAAAGCTGTGTTGGGAGGGCGGTGGGCGAAATTCAAGGGAGCGGGGGGTAATTTGCTGGCCACACTATGCACCCTACAAACTGGTTTACCAAGGATACGCGGACTGGCTCTGCGGATCCTGGACTATTATGGGGTATACTTACTGTTTTTCTAGTTCGGATTAGGGAGGGAGGGAGGGGGTTCCGGTGTCCAGAGAATATGTACCTAGCGGTTTTCATGCATGCTGTTACAGAACAGGAGGGAGGGGAGGGTGAACAAGGAGAGCGGGGTGGTTGGGTTCGCCCCGGGGCCCAGCTGAGCATTGAACGCAAACACCTGAAATGTCCAGTGAGGTAGTGAAAGTCCTCACGCTTAATGTAAAGGGGCTCAACAATCCCATTAAAAGAAGAGTGAATCTCTCCTATTTAGAAAATTCGGAAACAGATGTGTGCCTCCTACAGGAGACGCACTTATTGCCCAAAGATTGGCACCGAATGCGTTCTAGGGCGTTCCCTCAGCAGTTCTTCTCCTCAACTGTAGAGAAGAAAGCGAGTGTTGCCATCTTGATCGCCAAACGCTGCAAGGGGGAGGTGAAGGATAAGGTGGCGGAAATAAAAGGGAGGTTGTTGGCGTACACAATTCAATTTGGCGACCAAACTTTGGTTCTGGGCTCCATATATGCCCCTAATACGGGACAGGAGGGCTTCCTTAGAGCGGCTATAGCAGAGACCATGGTCCCACAAATCCGCATGATGTTAGTAGGTGGGGACCTAAATCTGGTTCTAGATGCAGACAAAGATAGGTTTAAAACTAGCTTCCATCAGAAAGGGGAGCTATCAAAGGAAGGGAAGAAATGGCTACGGGAAATAGGTTTGGTGGACATTTGGGGGGAGGCCCACCCCAATGCAGCACAGTATTCATTATTTTCACATGCCCTATGCCCGACTTGATTATTTCCTAGGGACGACGGAGATTAACAACGTAGTAAAGGAAGTGGACATAGAGCCAGTGTCCCTCTCCGATCACGACGCAGTGACTGTTCAAATACAGGTCTCACCACTACAGAGGAGGATGGGATGTTGGAGGCTCAAAGAATACATGCTCCACAAGAAGGCAGCAGCACAACAACTCGCAAAATGTATTAACGACTATTTAGATATTAACGATTCCCCTGAGGTAGCTGTCACTACACTGTGGGAAGCTATGAAGGCAGTAGTGCGGGGAGAACTCATAGCTATGTCTGCGGCCGAAAACAAGGAACACAAAGAACTACGCGCACAGTTAACCGCGCAAGTTCGAGAACTGGAACGGGTACATAGCCGGGGCACCCAGAGTGTGGAGACAGCAAGGGCACAGTTAGCGGGGATAGATCTGGATAGGGCGGAATACGCAGCAATTAGATTAAAACATTCCTACTACATTGGGGGGGATAGAACGGGACGTTTGCTGACAAATAGGCTCTGGGCCCAGTGACAACATACAAAGGTACACTCGCTAAAGAGAAGTGGAAAGGGGGAAGCTACTGGGGATCAGGAGATAGCTCAGACTTTTCGGGAGTTTTACGAAACACTATACACGAAAGACACTGCATCTGGACGCGACATGACATTGTACTTACAATCTGTTACTGTGTCCAAAATAAAATCAGACCAAGCAAAATCCTTAGACCCAATACGGATCGAAGAGGTGATCACCGCGATTTCGCGACTTAAATTACTCAAATCGCCTGGCCCAGATGGATTTCCTGCACTCTTCTATAAAAAATGTTGCCATATTTTAGCCCCGATACTGACGAGATTATTTAACTCCTTCGGGAGTAAAGGATTGATCCCTTCAAATATGCTATCGGCGGCGATAGGGGTTCTACCAAAACCAGAATAAGATAAGCAGGACTGCGGATCGTATCGACCGGTATCCCTACTCAATGTAGATTTAAAATTATTCACAGGCATACTGGCCACGAGATTAGGTCAGCTTATGCCGAATCTAATAGAACCGGACCAGGCTGGGTTTATTCAAACTCGACAAAGCGGAGACAATATGAAGAGGATTCTCCACCTCATAGCTAAGGCCCACCAAACTAAAATGGACGCGCTTCTACTGACGGTTGACGCCGAAAAAGCGTTTGACCGGGTGGATTGGAGATTTTTGGAACAGACAATGGTACATTTTGGGTTTCGGGAATGGGTGGGTTGCTGCTATGGAGCGATTACAGCCTCAATTAGAGTCAATGGTGTTTCTTCTCGTCCCTTCTTTATTGAAAGGGGCACCAGGCAAGGTTGCCTGCTATCACCCCTTTTATTTGCACTATACATTGAGCCCTTAGCACAGAAAATTCGGGACAATCCCGAAATTAGAGGGATACCGTTTGGCGGGGAGTCACACCCTATTAGCTTATATGCAGATGATATCATAGTGGCGTTGGCGGAACCAAAGAGATCACTCCCCACTTTTTTAGAGGAACTGGAGGTCTTTGGTCAGGTTTAAGGTTTTCGGGTCAATGTGGGTAAATCGCTGATCCTTAATTTGAACCCAACAAGTCAATCTTCCCGGAACGAAGGGGAACAGATCTTGGGGATTCGGGTGGTCGAATCAATCCCATACCTGGGGCTGGAACTGGCGGCGACGATCAATCAAACGGTCAGATTAAATTATGACCGGTTAACGCGACAGATTAAAAAAGAGCTGAGTAGTTGGGGTAGACATCATCTTTCGCTTCTAGGGAGGGTGGCGGCGATTAAAATGACTCTCTTACCAAAAGCATTATATTTATTTCAAACCCTGCCTGCGCTCCCGCCGGAAGGGGTACTCACCTCACTGTAGCGAGAAATCAATCGTTTTGTATGGGCTGGAGCCCAGCCCCGTATGAGAAGAGACCTAGGATACAAGCGGCCGGAAAACAGGGGTCTCGGGATACCGAACTTAGTGGACTACTACAAAGCGACCCAATTGCGATACTTGGTGGAATGGAATAGGCCTGAGTCCGAAAAGAGATGGCTCTTCCAGGACAGAGCTCTAGCGGGGATTCCTCTTTGGAAGGTCCCCTTCCTGAGGAAGTCGCACAGACCCCAAAGTCTACTGAGATCACCGATTACAAAATCTGTAATGAAAGTATGGGAGGGGGTGGCTACTGCAAGGAGGCTCATGTCATTTCCATCACCTTTGACACCTTTGTTTGGAAATAGTGAGTTCACACCAGGAATGGAAGACCAGGCATTTCAGGCGTGGCATGGCACTCAATGTAGATCAGTGGGGCATCTGTTTGACTTGACAGGAATAATTTCATTTCCCCAGATACAGGAGGACTATAGGGTGCCGGAAATGGAACGGTTAAGATACATGCAATTGCGACACTGGGTACTTCAACCCGAGATACGATCACAGGCTAGTCGCCAGCTGACACGTTACGAGAAATGGTTAATCACAAAACAGAACGACAAGGGGCTGATATTTGAGCTCTACGATATGCTCAGACATTCAGAGCTACCGAACTCCACACCTAGTCAGAAAAGATGGGCGAAAGAACTTGGTAGAGAGCTATCGCAGAAGGAATGGGAAGGGATATACTATAGAGCGAAACACACAGCTCGCAATGTGGCCAGTATTGAAACGGCTATGAAAATAGCCACGTACTGGTACCTTACACCGGTGCGCCTTAATAGAGGTAACCCTGACAGGAGCCCTACTTGCTGGAGGGGTTGTGAGGAGGATGGAACATTAGTGCACCTACTTGGGAATGTCCGACTTTAACGACTTACTGGTCCAGAATCTTAGATGATGTAGACCACCTATTCGATACGCAGATACCGAGACTACCAGTGTATGTGGTACTAGGCCTTCCCAATTCGTTAACATACCCACTCAAAAGCGGTAGGAGACGACAGATGGGGTTAGCGCTGGGGGCAGCTCTTCAAAACATCCTGACACACTGGGGGACATCAACCCCACCCACTTACGTAGGCTGGCTACATAGGATATGGTACATCCTGGGTATGGAACGTATTACGGCCTCCTTAACTAGCTCTGAAAATTCATTTCAGAAAGTGTGGAAACCATTTTTAGCGTTATTGTCGACAGAGTTTAACTAAATCACTCGGCCAAAATACCTGAGAGTACTGCGCTTGACGGACCCGGAGTGGGAGACCCAGCCACCCAAGAACGATTGATATGTGACACCACCGAACTATCAATGAATGTAACATGAGCAGCAATAGGACTACCGGAGGGGGAGGGGTAGAGGTTCAAGTTATTGGTTTATCTCTAAGAGAGAGACTTGAGATACAAGGTTGAGATATACATTGTGATAGAAATGATTGTATGAGCATTGTCTTAAGAATGTAATTCAAGCATGGGAATTTCCGAGATTTACGTTGAATGTGAAGCAAGCTAGACTTTATTGCCGAAAGATATTGTATCATTCTCCCAATAATGATAATAATAATAAAAAAGATTTAAACCTAAAAATACAAACGTGCATACATATTTTCCTAATGTGACAAAGGGGATTCGCCTATATCGCATGAAAGGCTCGTTACACAAGCAATTGCAATTTTTCTATGCAGTTCATTTGCTGCGAAGAAAAAGTGAAATGCATAGCACAGTGCCTCAATGCTTCCCATATAATTATTAATTAAATGTTGCTGATTTGATATTTTGAGTTTCTTGCATTCTAAAGAAAACTATATAACTATATAACTATAAGTTTTTTGTTTTGCTAATAACTTTGGCACTGTTGGACATATCAGCAAAATCTTCTAGCCACCTCATCTCCTTCCTAGTAAGTTTTGTGCCGATGTGTAACGCATGGACTAACAAAACCAAAGAGGAGAAAAAGTGGGAAAGCTGAAAGAGGCATGACAACCCTTGGTGGAAAAGAACACATCGAACCTGTTGCGTTTTTAGAACCCCTCGCTATGTGCATGTTTTCTACTGTGAATTTAACATGTTTCTGATCCTTCTTGTGACTAAATGTTTTGTTTCACCCAATCATGTACTGGGGTGTTATTGTTTTGAACAGTTCGGTTATCCTTTTCACAGTCCTCCAACTCGAGCAGGTTGTCACTTACTGCATGGTGGGTTTATTGATGCCAATTTAAAATTTTGTATTGTTTAATTTTGGTATTAAACCTCATTTAAACATGCCCTCTTTTTGCTTGTTTTTCCTACCTCCACTCCAACCAAAAAAAACAGGAAGAAGTTTTGGTATGCTGGGCCCACAGTAGGACAACTTGTAAGTGATGAATCTTTTATAACATGCAAATCAAAGAAACATTTCTAGTGTTAACATGCTTTTATCTTCAAGGTTCATGTTTCTTAATTAACCTACACATCCTGCATTTGTTATGAAAGATTTAAGAGGAATTCTTTGACCCGTACGCAAAGATTGTAAAATATAGAAGAGAACATTTAAGTATAAACTGCCGTATATTTCCTCATTACAGTGACGTTGGGACACCAGAAGGCACCTTTAATAACAAAATAATGTCGCTACTTGTGGGTTTATAAAGAAGTAGTCCCATCATAGTGATCCACAGTGCACAAAGCAGGCAGCCGCGCTTTTCTTCAGAAGCTGTGGGAGAAATGATGCTCGGGAACTTCCCGAGCACACTACCTGTATGATAGAGGCAGGGAGGAAAAAACGAAATCCTACCTCTTTTGTTTCACACATAAACTGCTGGGGAGGCTGCCCACTGTTGCCTTCACAATCTCTGGAGGAAGGAGGCAAAGAGTTCGCCAAACTGTTGGCACGGGTATATTCGGAATTAACCCCTTAATAGCGGCGTTCTTGGTGAGCTTGCCCTACATAAAGTAATGTTATATCTTCAAAGATGGGCGAAGCAGGAGCATATTTAGCTGCGGGGGAGCTTTGAATGGCATCTTCAAACAAAGAAGGGACTGAGGGGCAAGTTTACCGAGGTCCAACGTACGTGCCCCAACAAGGCTGTGTACAAATCGAGTACGAAGTTCCTCCAGGACAAGTAATGGAAAGGAGTAGGGCTCATAGAGACAATGGAGTCAAAGCAACCGCTATCAGGTTATTTAAGGAGAAGGAGTTCTCCTTGTTGGAACTAGGGTTCTCACACACCCAGAGAACTGGGTGTCATGCTTCATCATTTGAGCCTGCCCCTCGTCAGGTCGGCGCTGCAATTCCTGACGGGCACCCGGAACCGGGGCTCTTTGTCGGGGATCTTTTATTCCTGCCGGTGGGTGCAGTGGGGGTAAGGGCCCTAGTATGTGTAGATGTGGAAAGACATGTGAATTAAAATAGGTCAGTTAGTCCTAGTCGATATTTATTCAAAAGGTAAACTGCCTAAAATAAAAAAGTGTGAGAGGGGCAAAGGACTAGACGTAATGTTACTAGTGGTGTGTGCCCTGCTCTCAAATGATCGACATGTTTCGTGCCTATCGTGTCATAAAGATCTGGGCACTTCCTCAGGATCAAAGGGACACTATCTACACTGAAAAATATGTATATAGGTCAATATTTATTACATCACTTCCATGTTTCTCAATAGGACCCTATTGGTGTCCTTTTATTACCGCCGGCTGCTGTAGCAAGCATGTACTTGTGGACAACCTAGGTGAGTTACACGTTGTCCTGATTGCATATATACTAAAGTATTATCCTTGTTATTGACTAGACTACACCACAGAATAAGCTGACAATACTTATGAGCACTCTGCATATGGTATATAGCACGGTGCCAATCAAGGCTTAGTTCACTGTGAGATATGTGTAACACATTGTACCGGTTTTTTAGGATCATGAGCACGTCTGCCTTGTCGGACATTGAATGTTTGAGCTGTAGAGACACAATATGGTTATTATATCATGTATTGTCTATATGGAAATTTTTATTAATCCGCATACGTTTTTATTTAACCAACAGATTAAACCTGAGATCGGGGTATGTAGTATTCACTTACCTATATACATATTTTTCAGTGTAGATAGTGTCCCTTTGATCCTGAGGAAGTGCCCAGATCTTTATGACACGATAGGCACGAAACATGTCGATCATTTGAGAGCAGGGCACACACCACTAGTAACATTACGTCTAGTCCTTTGCCCCTCTCACACTTTTTTATTTTAGGCAGTTTACCTTTTGAATAAATATCGACTAGGACTAACTGACCTATTTTAATTCACATGTCTTTCCACATCTACACATACTAGGGCCCTTACCCCCACTGCACCCACCGGCAGGAATAAAAGATCCTCGACAAAGAGCCCCGGGTTCCGGGTGCCCGTCAGGAATTGCAGCGCCGACCTGACGAGGGGCAGGCTCAAATGATGAAGCATGACACCCAGTTCTCTGGGTGTGTGAGAGCCCTAGTTCCAACAAGAAGAACTCCTTCTCCTTAAATAACCTGATAGCGGTTGCTTTGACTCCATTGTCTCTATGAGCCCTACTCCTTTCCATTACTTGTCCTGGAGGAACTTCGTACTCGATTTGTACACAGCCTTGTTGGGGCACGTACGTTGGACCTCGGTAAACTTGCCCCTCAGTCCCTTCTTTGTTTGAATTAGTTAGCACGGGTTACACCCGTGGGACTTTTGATTAGGGTTACCAGTAGATTACTTTTGGATCTGAACTGGCCCACTTTACAGTAATCTAGTCATTATGGACCACCACCAAGGATTGAGCTTTGGTGATGATGTAGTCACTAACATCTTAGACAAGACCCCGTCCTTGTTAGGGACTGATGGAAGTTCAGCATCTGGCTCTAATTCAGATGATTGGAACTCACTAACCACATTGAAACGAGAGTGGCTCAAGATTACTCTCCACGGCGCCCTAATGACCGAATACTTACGAGCAAACATCGCTCCATCTGGCTTGATAGTAAACACTTTCCCCAGACTGTTCCTCGATGATGCAGTTTTTAAAAAGAATGGTCCTTAGTCGCATGGAAGTGCACTAGGGACTGGTTGGTATTGATTATCAACACGGCCACAAGACTGGCAGATGCCCTTCTGGTGAGGATTCAAATTGCAGAGGGTGCTCTTAAAACCACCATTCAAATTACAGCCTATAAAACAAAGCTTGCAGAAATCAATGCAGAAATTGCTGATAATAAAGATTATCTACTGAATCAGAAAATTAACAAACTTCAGAAAGATATTCAGAGATTTTCAAAAGAAAAGGTTTATCCTTATCTTAAGGATGACTATACATCGTCAAAAACAAGTTACTCCTCTGACGATAACTCAGAGAGAAGAGACTCTAGTGATAGCAACTCCAGCACAGGGAGTTGGGGGAGTAACAACTCCAGGAAAAACCAACGCCCCAATCAATACTTTAATGCACCTCTATACCAAGGGCCCCCGATGTACCATGGGCCACCACCACCTTTTGGCAATTCCCACAATACCAACATGGTCCACCTCAATTCTTTAACAATGGTAACTCACCTTTTTAGACAGAGGTTGGGGCAGAGGAAGAGGGCGCAACAGAAGAGGAACACAAAAACAAGTCCACTGGCAAGACCAACCGACCAGGGGCATGGACACTCGGAGCAAAACAAGAGACAAGAGGATCTAGTGGTGAACCTTTCCCACCATTGCCTTACTGAACCAGAAAAAACAATACTGCAGAAGGGTCTAGGTTTTGTTCCTACGCCCAAAGCAGACAAGTTTAGAGATCATTGTGAAATACACAACTGGTTTCGAACCATACGACTCAAGGCATTTTTTAAGGATACAACTCCCAGAGAACAGGATGACTCAGGATTGAGGAATCCGTCTACTTTCACACCACAGAACAACATGGTCCCGGTAGAAGTCCTAACCTTTGAACAAGCTGTTCTCACCGAGCTAGACCTACCCCACGGAGTGGCATCCTTTCACAACCTCTCCAAAATGGAGGAGACTACATTGAGGGCCTTAGCAGATGATGCAACTATCACGATAAAACAAGCTGACAAAGGTGGGGCCATTGTGATACAATCCACCATAGATTACGATACAGAATGTAATCGTCAACTCTCCAATGAGAGGTACTATACTCCAATCACAATTGACCCCTCATCACACCTGATTACTGTGATTTCCACACTGGTCCATGAAGCTGAGTCCAACGGTTGGATCAGCCATAAGGAGGCTGATTTTTTGATCGCCAAGGAGCCGAGGATACCGTATTTTTACACCTTACCTAAAATACATAAGAATGTCTCCCCGGTTCCTGGCCGACCGATTGTCTCAGGAATTGGCTCTATCCTCGAGCCCCTCTCCATTTTCTGTGACCATTTCCTACAACCATTAGTGAGAGAGACTCCATCATTTGTAAGAGACACCACTGACATTTTGAGGATCATTGAAGATATCTCCAATGTAGGAGAGATTGACCTTCTCCTTACCCTTGATGTAGAGGCCCTCTACACTAATATCCCCCAGAGAGCTACCCTAGCAGCAGTTGAATCTGCTTTGAGTGATCGTGACTGGGTATCACCCACTCCCATTCCCTTCATCATGGAATGTGCGACTCCTGGCTCTGACAGAAAATTTCTTTGAGTTCAAACAACAGCTATTTCATCAGAGCCAGGGGACATCTATGGGAAGCACTTTTGCTCCAAGCTTAGCGTGTATCTACATGGCAGCTTTTGAAAAGGACATCATCCACAACACCACCAACCCATACCGCCACAACCTGATAATATGGAAACGTTTTATTGACGATATTCTGATATTCTGGCATGGGTCATTGTCCACATGCAATGACTTTGTGAGGTGGATCAATGATCAAAATGTCTATCTCAAATTCTCCCATATTATTTCTGATTCGTGTGTACCATTCCTTGATATTAACATCACACTGACTTTAGGGATTCTTAACACTTCTTTGTACAAAAACCTACTGATCGCAACAGTTTACTTCTATACACGAGTCACCACCCCAAAACATTGAGAGATAACCTGCCCTTTGGCCAATTCTTGAGAATCAGACGAAATTGCAAATTGGCCTCTGATTACAAGACAGAAGCTAAGGCCCTTGCATCTAACCTCATGACCAGAGGCTACCCAGAGAAACAAGTAAGGGATTCCTTGAAAAGAGCTAGAAATAACCCTAGGGAGACACTGCTTGAAGTACGACACAAACCGATTACGGATAATTTAACCTGTGTTACTTCATTTACCCCTGATTCGGCCAGGATTAAGAAAATCATCCTAAAACACTGGCATATCTTGAACACAGGAACACTACAACTACCAAGACCTAGGTTTGCATACAAAAGAACTCGCAATCTAAAAGATGCCTTGGTACATACTAGGCCCAAGAGACATAACATCGACACGCAGAGGACCCTGTGGGACCTCCCGGCTGTGACCGGACATTATCCCTGTGGTTCCTGCATTGTGTGTCCTCTTACAATTACATCGAAGGAGATATCACTACTACCTAACTTTAAATGGACTCTGAAGAGACACACTAATTGCAATACTAAGCAGTGTATCTATATGATCACGTGCCCGTGTGGCCTTAATTATATAGGGATGACAATGCGACCCATTAAGATTAGAATAACCGAGCATAGGAGTAATATCCGTTGTCATAAAACAACAACAAAACTCTACACACACTACAAGGAAACATTACACTCTCCCGACAGCCTACGCTGGATAGTGTTAGAATCTTACCCACACACCACTAAAACCGTTCTGTTTAAAGCTGAACAGAGGTGGGTCTATAGACTTTCCACGCATATTGCTGGCCTGAATGATGATATACCGTGGGGCTCACTGACCTAAGACATTATACCTTACTGAATCTATATTCTTGAGTCAGTTTTGAGCACCCCCAGTTGGTTAGTTCCATAGCCCAATCTTTAAATGGGAATTTGATTTTCATTTCCATGCCTGTTTGAGTTTAAGATCGCTTAGCAATGCTCTTTTACCCACGTTATACAATACTATAGAGGCTACTAAAAACACCTTGATAATTGTTCTACCACGTGGGGTAGTTACAACGATACTCTCTGTTGCTCGCAATCCTATCTATTACACGTGACCTCTCTACTAGACCGGGTTACCACACTATCTACTGTCACGGATACCTTGCTAGGTGCCTCGATATAGATAGCATTAGCCCTTGGTAGTGACTGACAACATGCCGTAATACCAATGGCGTGGTTGCGGGATTTTTGTATATATGTTGAATTTTAATTATATTTTTTTATATATATACATGTATATTTGCAGTGTCTCATACCCATTAGCCTCCATGGATAGGCAATGGGGCTTATGGCCGACATGAGTAGACCTGACTTCTTTTATCCTGTTTTACTATTTGGAACAGACCGTTTTGCTCCTTGTAAGTCTACTACAAGATGGCCGCCATTCTCACCAGCTAGAATGCCATTGAATGGTAGCCTACCTAGACGGTTAATTACTTAGACATGTGACCCTCCTCGTGATGCGGTCACTCTGATTATATCTAGACCCGCCGCCGATATCTCTTCACCATCCCGGTGTCGGCGGCAGGGTAGGTCAATCCGCGCACTACGTGATACTATCGGTGAGTGTCTCTTGGATTTTCGTGGAGGTACTCGACTACTTTTGAGGGTGAGTTTACTCGGTATGGGTTGAATCCATGCTGGGATCTTCCTGGGGGGGCGTTATATGCCTGTGGGCTGTTTGGGGCTCTGGGACTGTTTGCCGGGGTTTCGTGGGGTTCCCGCGGTGCATTGGCAATCCGATGCGTGGCTGGGACCGGCGTGACTCGGGCGGGCAGTTCTGGGTCCCCTTTTTGTGCACTGTGATGGCTCCCCTCTATGGTTGGTTAATGGCGGTCTTCCGGTACTCCTGCTCAACCATCCTTTCAGTATGTATGGAACCGAATATGCCACTATATCATTACCTTCGCTTTGACTATGCCAGATGTCAATATTTATTACATCACTTCCATGTTTCTCAATAGGACCCTATTGGTGTCCTTTTATTACCGCCGGCTGCTGTAGCAAGCATGTACTTGTGGACAACCTAGGTGAGTTACACGTTGTCCTGATTGCATATATACTAAAGTATTATCCTTGTTATTGACTAGACTACACCACAGAATAAGCTGACAATACTTATGAGCACTCTGCATATGGTATATAGCACGGTGCCAATCAAGGCTTAGTTCACTGTGAGATATGTGTAACACATTGTACCGGTTTTTAGGATCATGAGCACGTCTGCCTTGTCGGACATTGAATGTTTGAGCTGTAGAGACACAATATGGTTATTATATCATGTATTGTCTATATGGAAATTTTTATTAATCCGCATACGTTTTTATTTAACCAACAGATTAAACCTGAGATCGGGGTATGTAGTATTCACTTACCTATATACATATTTTTCAGTGTAGATAGTGTCCCTTTGATCCTGAGGAAGTGCCCAGATCTTTATGACACGATAGGCACGAAACATGTCGATCATTTGAGAGCAGGGCACACACCACTAGTAACATTACGTCTAGTCCTTTGCCCTCTCACACTTTTTTATTTTAGGCAGTTTACCTTTTGAATAAATATCGACTAGGACTAACTGACCTATTTTAATTCACATGTCTTTCCACATCTACACATACTAGGGCCCTTACCCCCACTGCACCCACCGGCAGGAATAAAAGATCCCCGACAAAGAGCCCCGGTTCCGGGTGCCCGTCAGGAATTGCAGCGCCGACCTGACGAGGGGCAGGCTCAAATGATGAAGCATGACACCCAGTTCTCTGGGTGTGTGAGAGCCCTAGTTCCAACAAGGAGAACTCCTTCTCCTTAAATAACCTGATAGCGGTTGCTTTGACTCCATTGTCTCTATGAGCCCTACTCCTTTCCATTACTTGTCCTGGAGGAACTTCGTACTCGATTTGTACACAGCTTTGAATGGCACCCATGTCAGGCAGCTGTTCGCACAACTTGTTACCAATTCTTCAAAATATAGAGTAGATTCTGACTCCACCTGGAGGAGCATTTCCCTCACAGCTCATGCTAATGTTGGCTTGGTGTATCATTCCAGTGATCACACATTAAACTTTTAATTTCATTTGTGCATTGCGTTCAGAAAGAGATCTTTTTTCTGTATTCTTTTTTTTAATTACAGTAGGCTTTTTGAAGTTTTGTCAAGAGTCTAGTAGAAGCCTCTCATCTAAGATGGCACCCCAGTTATTTTTTCAGCTTCACACATAGGGACAGGCTTGAACCCTCACTTCAAAATGGCCGTCCTGTCTAAAAGATCTCATCTCCTACTCGTCTTTATCTGTGATTATCATTGCTGTAGCTCTTCTGCTGCTGCATACACTTGCAACACTTGCTGCTGCTTCTGTGATGTTGCCCCTTTCCCAAGCCTTTTGTGGCCTCCAGTAACCCCATGCCCCAGAGCCTCTCTAAATAATAGGTGGGTGCCCTGGTGCCCATCTGGGGCACCCACCAAGTAACACATACTTTGGGGAGGGGCCAGGCCTTGCTTTGAACCCCACGCTGTGTACTGCCTTTGGCCATGCGTGGCGAGAGGTTAGCCACAGGGCCTGGCTTGTGGCCACCCCCCCCCCCACAGGAATCAAACCCCACACTGCGCACAGCCTTTTGCCATGCCCCCCATAGGCAGCCAACTCCACGCTAAGCACAGCCTTTGGCTCACCTCCCCATGCCTTCTCGGGCCCCGGCAATCCCAATCCCCCGGGGCCACAGTTGGGTGCCATGGTGCCTATCCGGGGCATGCACAAACAACTCTCTGGGGATTGTGCGGGGGGAGCCTCAGGGTCCATCAGCCCAAGCCAGCCGACTCACCACATAGACCGGGAGCCGGCATTGCTCCCGCTCGAAGTGCTCTATGGATGAGTGAGTGAGTGGGTGTGCCAGTAGGTGTATGGGTCTGTGAATGGGTATGTGAGTGGTTGTCTAGGTGTGTGAGTGGGTGCATGAGCAGGGCCGGACTGGGAACCAAAACCGGCCCTGGCAAACTGCTCGGCCGGCCCCCCTGGGGGGCTGAGGGGGTGCGGCTGAGCTGTTTGCAAGGGCCTGTTTCTGCCGATTTTGTTACCGGGCCGATATTGCAGGCCCCCGGTAACAAAAACGGCCCCCCAGGGGCCCAAAACTGGCCCCACCCTGGCGGCACACTGGGGGAAACGCCTGGTGCCCGCTACGGCCAGTCCGGCCCTGTGCATGAGTGGTTGTATGGGGGTGTCAGTGGGTGTGTGAGAGGTTCTGAGGATGATGTCATTTGAGATGTCATCAGTGATGTCACTGACCATGTAATGAGTGATGTAAAATGTGAGGTCATAAGCAGTGCATTGCGGGCCCAAGTTATAGTTGGCTCGGGTAGCTATAACAGCTGAATTTCTATGGTTTTGTACGAGTCAAATGTAAACCGAACTGTAACGTCCCTTTAACCTTTGGTTTTTTCAGTGAATTTTTAAGGTTTTTTTCTATTTCCTAACTATTATGTCCCTGTAACCTTTGTTTTTTATTGGGAATATATATATTGTATTGTATTGATATAGCGCTTACTACCCCTGACGAGGTGTGTGTATATATATATAGATCTCTCTACTGGCAATAACCAGTTGGTGTTTCTAGTTAGGACCAAAGTTTCCATAGGAAAACCGCTTTTTGTTTTGCCAATAACTTTGGCGTCGCTTGACGAATCTTCACGAAATGCTAAAAAAAAAAAAACCTTCCCCTTTTTTGGTCAGCTGTTGTGTTGAAAGTTTCGGGGTGATCTGTCAAGCGGGGGCCAAGAAAAAAGGGGGGTCCCAAAATGTGTTTTCCCCATGTAATGTATATTGGGATTTTTCATTTTTTGAACATGACTACAGCCTGAACCGCTGAACAGAATTACACCAAATTTGGCAGAAAGCTAGATGTTGGTTCAGAAAGCTTGCTTTTTGTGATTTGGTATAAATCCGTTCAGTAGTTTCAGAGATAATTAAATTAAAAAAAGTTAGATATCTGGGGACGTGGGTCCGTGCAGTGGACTCGCGAATCCTACTGAAATTTGATTGGCTGTCAACACTTCAACCAGGAAGTGTTAGCAAACATCTTGGGACTCGACTTGAAGCCAAGTCCCATTAAAAAAAAAAAAAAAAAAAAAAAAGTGAAAAATAAAGAAAAGGGGGCAGGGTAGGAATACGCTGACACCCCCAGATATGGTGAGGGGGGTTGCCACAGAGACAGTAAAGTATTTTTTTTTATTTAATTTTGCCGCAAATTCGCGAGTGGACTTGCAGCAAAATTGCAAGAAAAAGGTGTGCGCGTTTCTGCCCGTCTGTTAAAAGAAGCCCACCCGGGTGGGCCAAATCCTGGGGGCATATGAAAAATAAAGGAGGGGCACATGGGGTCCCCCTCCTAGGGTTTAAATAAACCCCAGGGTTTTTGTTTTGAATTATGCGTGGGGTGCCCGCACGGCACACCCCCAGGGCCCACCACCTCCCTGGGGCTTGTTTACTTATTAAATTGGGGGGGTCTCTCAAACCCCCTACAGCCCCGGTGCTTTACAATAAATGTGGGGGGCCGCGTGGACCCCCCCCAGCAGCTCTGGGTGCCGCTACCTCCCCGGGCGAGGCTTTAACTTTAATTAATTGGGGGCCACGCAGTCCCCTCCAAGCCCCGGGGACTGCCACCTCCTCGGGGCTTTACTTACATTGAATGCAGGGGGCTGCGCCCATACCCCCCCAGCCCCGGGCACTACCACTTCCCAGGGACAAATTCTAAAAAAAAAAGGAGAGGGGCCCCCTCCTGGAGCCATAGATGGCCATGGGGACCGCTACCCCCGAGGGCCGCCTCCTGCTATGTCTCGGGGTGCCCAATATATCTGTTTGCTATGGCTGGGCGGGAGCTTCACCGCTCCTGCCAAGCCATAGCAAACTGTGCTCACTTTCAGCAAGCGAGAGCAGTGAAATGTTCTCGCTTGCTGAAAGCGAGCACAATTGCTTTGACAGAGAGGGAGCTGAATTTTAGCAGCTCCCTCTGTGTCAAAGCAGTGCCGGCTCCCGCAGGAGGCGGGGAGCCAGAAGGGACCAGGGTTGCCTTGAGGCTCCCCCTGCGATCCCAGTGGTGAGTGGGAGCTCTGAAGGCACCCACTTTAAATGGCCAGGCCCCGGGGGATGGGGCCCCCGGGGACATCATCAGTGATGTCACTGACCATGTCATGAGTGATGTAATATGTGAGGTCATAAGCAGTGCAATGCAGGGACGCGAGTTATAGTTAGCTCAGCTAACTATAACTGCTGAATTTCACTAGTTTTGTACGAGTGAAACCTGAGCCTAACTAGATCATCCCTGTAGCCTTTGTTTTTTTACTAAATTTCTAAGGTTTTTAAAAATTTAATTTCCTAACTATAACGGCTCTGTATTCTTTGGTGTTTTCAGTCTATGTATGTTATGCAAAACAAAAGCAGACATTCAATAGACACCATCACATTCAAAATTCATAACTATAAATAAGGAATTCTGTGCATCACACTACGTACATCACTATCTAAAATGCATGGAAATTTTAAGTTTTAGGCCCCCCCTTTCTTCTTGGCACCCGCTTGACGGATCACCCCAAAACTTTTCCAGGAAGGAGCTGAAGTGAATGAACTTTTTTAGAAAAGTTTTGTGAAAATTCGTCAAATGGGGCCAAATTTATTAGTAAACCAAAAAACCCTCTTTCAATGGGAAAGCAAAACTAACTATAACTACCTAGTGGTGAGCGCCACTAGGAAGGAAGGGAGGATGGAAGGAGTATGCCTACAGGAATGCTGTGAATGGCTAGTTGCAATCTGCGCAGAGTGTTATGGCCACCATTTCACCTCATCAGAACAGTCCCTGGGGCTTAAACAAAATGGCAGAAAGTGTCCTAAGGGGTTAGGTTGGATGTATCCGACCCCATGGGACCCCATAGGGGTGTTTGAGGAACCCCTTAATAGTATATTATGTCGAAGAACAGTTTTTTTCCACTCCCAATATTTGCAAATTCGCCGTGATGTCAGCGCGCCCCTTGTAACGTCGCAACTAATTCAAAAATATACGTCGCAATGACTTTGCGAACATCACACAAAATATTTTTTTTAATATATATGTTCATACACTCACCCTCAGTCTCACTTATACACTCACACACCCACTTACAGATCCACTATGAGACTGATGCTCCCATTCACAGATGAACTCAGACACTCATGAACCCACTCAGACTCTAACACACCCACTTACAGATCCACTCAGTGATGCACCCACTCAGACACTCATGCAACCACTCACAGACTCGTTTATGTTCTCATGCACTCACTCACAGACCCATACAGGCACTCACTCACAGACTCATTGATATTCTGATGCACTCATTCACAGACCCACTCAGACACTCATGCACCCACTCACACACCCAGACACTCATGCATCTACTCACAGACGCACTCACACACCCACTAACAGACCCACTCCGAGACTTATGCACACACTCCTAGAGCCTCTCAGACACGTGCTGACTCGAAGCCCTACTTAGACTTATGCACCCACTCACAGACCTACTGAGACAATCGTACCCACTCAGAGACTCACTCAGACACTGATGCACCCAGTCACAGACCCACTGAGACACTCACACACTCACTTACAGACCCACTCATGTTCTCATGAACTCACTCAGACACACACACACTCACAGACCCATTGATATTCTGATGCACTCCCTCACAATCCCACTGACACTCGCACACCCACTCACACACCCATTCACACACCCATTCAGACACTCCTGCATCCACTCACAGACCCACTCATATTCTCATGCACTCACTCACAGACCTATACAGACACACACACACACACACACACACACTCACAGACCCATGCAGACACTCGCACACTCACTGACCCATTGAGTTTCTGACACTCCCAGACCTGCTCATAAACTCATGCAGCCACTCACAGACCCACTTAGCGACTCATGCACCCAATCATAGTACCACTGAGACTTATGCATCCACTCACAGATCTACTCAAACTCATGCACCCACTTGCACAACTACTCAGAGACTCACACCCAGTCACAGACCCACCCAGAGACTCCTGTACCCACTCACAGATCCACTCAGTCTCATGCTGTCACTCAGACCTACTCAGAGACTCATGCACCCACTCACAAACCCATGTAGAGACTCATGCACTCACTCACAGAGACGCTCATAGACCTAGTCAAACTCACACGCCCTATCTCAGAGCTTCTGAGACAGTTATGTACCCACTGACCGATCCACTTAACTGATACACGCACACACACTCCGAGTCATATATACTTAAAATTCCCATGCATTTTAGATAGTGATGTACGTAGTGTGATGCACAGATCATCTCCTTCCATCCTCCCTTCCTTTTTTTTATTTTTAGCAGTTTTTATTTTATCATGGCAATTTATACAGATGTTATCTGAGACATATACAGCCTTCTCAGTACAGTGTACAGTCAAGAGTAAGACAAACAAAAACCGAGAAAGAAGAGAATAACATCTCTATAAAAAAGAAAAGAAAGCATTGCCAATGCATTATTATATATTTACATGGGAGAGAAGAGCGAGACATAAAGTATAAAAGAGATAAATGAGAGAGCATAGCTATCTGCTGAAAAGCAATCATTATGACTGGTTCTCCTTCCACCTATAAATAGGCCCCCAGTTGCGTTTGCCAAGCATTCTCCCCTTTTTTCCCTTTCTCTCGTAGATACCCTTCTCAAGATTATATATAGACAGTAACCTGGCTAGCCATTGCTGGAACGTTGGAGCTGCTTTATCTAACCAGGCTGTGGCAATACAGATGCGCAATACTGACATAGCCAAAAAGAGGAAACATTGCGATGAATCTTGACTATCCTCATTGTTTATCCCTAGCAGAATTATGGTTGGAGTAAGACCGACTTTAATTTCTAATATTTTGTCCAAAAACAGTTCGATCATATTCCTCAAAGTTTGTAGTTGTGGACATGACGCAAACATATGTATTATTTCTGCGTCCATGCTATCACACCGAGGACACCTAGTTCCCGTCTGCCCGCCCCATTGCGCAATCCTTGCAGGTGTATAATACAAAGAGAAAATTGTTTTATACTGTTGGGCTTGAAGCCCTGCAGAGCAGAGGAGGGTGCGGCCAAACTCTAAAGAGGTTATGAAGCTGTCCTGATCTGCTCCGAGTTTATCAACCCACTTCTTCTCATACTTTTCAAGATCATCGTATTTCATCAATGACAGTTCAGCATAGATCCTTCGAATAGTACAATCTTCCCCATCCCGAATGACATCCATAATTTTATTTTTGTTAAATCCACAGGGCCCCCCCTTTTCCCACCTATAAAACTACGAATCTGTAAGTATTTAAAAAAAATTCTTTTGCTAATGCCATAGCTATTCTGTATGTCCCCAAACTGTCAAATTCCAAGGTGCCCCATTAAATCCTCCAATCTCCGATTCCCACGCCCTTTCCACTCTGCCATTATAGAATCAGAAAAAATTTCCACCGGTAAAGTGGGATTTCTAAATAGTTGTGTATGGCCATTTAATCTACCAAGGCCAGTTTTTTTACGGAATGCTGTCCAGATCTTATATGCAGCCATCAAGGTCTTAAATCTAGTTCTTTTTAAATAACTAGGCTCAGTAAATTTTAAAAAGCAGTTCTCAGCATCTTCGCCCACTAGTATTGCGTACATTTCAATTGATCCAGACTTGACCCCAGGATCAGTCGCATCGCCCCCAATTAACCCACTCATATACTGAAAAGCCGCCGCCCAATAATACATTTTAAAATCGGGAACAGCCAACCCTCCTCTTTCCCTTGGCAACAACATATAACGCAGTGCCCTCCTAGTTTTCCCATGTGCCAAAATAAATCTATTAACCATGTGCTCTAGTGTAGCAAACCATTTCTTCTCAAATTCGAGCGGAATAGCCCTGAAGAGATACAGAATTTTGGGCAAAAAACTCATTTTCACCACATTGCACCACCCTACTAGCGATAAATGTAAATTATGTATCCTATCAAAATCCTTTTTCGCTTTACTGATTATTGGCTCGATGTTTCTTTCTACATTCTTCCCCAAGTCTGCTGATATATTTATCCCCAGGTAAACAGCTGAATCAATAACCCGTGCATCATTACACACTGCCCTCGTATTCTTGATTATCTGTGTCTTGGAATTGTTTAAAGCATACCCCGACACGGTGCCAAATGTTTGAGCTTCCGCCTCGATTGCATCTAGGGCCTCTTCCGGACTTGGGGTAACCAGCGTGATATCATCTGCGTATGCCAGCGTTTTATATTTTAGGCCATGATATCGCATAGGGATAATACCGCCATTTTCTTCGAGTTTTCGAATTAGGGGATCAATATATAGTGCAAACAGCAGTGGTGAGCAGGGGCAACCCTGCCGTGTGCCGCGCTTGATTACTAAGGATGCCGTCTGTCCCCTGTTCACTCTAAGTCGGGCTGTTGGATCTTTATATAAAGCCTTAATTGCTCTAACATAGCCCCCCTCCCCCCCCAATACCATACCGCTTCATCACTGCCCAGAGATAGTCCCAGGAGACCCGGTCAAATGCTTTTTCAGCATCCATTAGCATAACCGCCATGGGGTCCCCTGAGACTTCAGCAGCATCGAAAAGAGTTATAACCCGGCAGACGTGCTGCGTTGTTCCCCTCCCCGGGATAAAGCCATGCTGAGTGGGGTTAACCATTTTACCAATTATATTGCTCAGTCTGGTCGCCAGAGTTTTAGAGAAAATCTTGGCATCGCAATTCATAAGTGTTATCGGCCTGTATGACCCTGGTTCTCTAGGAGGTTTCCCCTTTTTCAAGAAAATTACTATGTCCGCCCCTGCCCATTAATCTGGAACCGAGCTGCCTGACTGAGCTTGGAGTGCTTTGTCAACTAAATCAGGTCCAACTACCTCCGAGAAGATTTTATAAAATTCTAAGGGTATCTGGTCGGGCCCTGCTGCCTTGCCCGAGGGGAGGCTGCTTAAGACAGCGTATATCTCTTCCGCTGTCAATGGGGCTTCCAGTGCATCCCTGTCTTCATCAGTAATAGAGTGTATAAGAGTTTCACCAAGATACCTCTGGATTGCAAGAGGATCCTTCGCCTGCTCTTCATTATATAGACTGCCGTAAAATTGCCTAAATATCTCTCGGATCCCTACTGGATCATCAGCTATACATCCATTTTCATCCAATATCTCCCTAATCTCGCCAGCTGCATTTTCCTGTCTTAAGCGCACCGCTAGTGTATGCCCAACCCGTTCACTGAGCTCATAGCATTGTTCCTTTCTCGTGAGGAAAGTTACTGCTGCCTTGGAAGCTATAACGTCCTGAGCTTCTGATTTAACTAGAGCCAATCTGAGCAGAATATCTTCAAGAGATACCCCCGCGATGATTGCCGCATTCAGTTCTTCCTCTGTTTCCATTATTACCTTGTACAGCCTTTTCTCTAGCAGCGTCTCTTGCTTTTGCTTATGCAGACTATAACTTAGCGTCTCCCCGCGTACCCCAGCTTTGAAAGCGTTCCAAACTACCCCCGGGCTGGTGTTTCTTCTATTAATATCCCAGAAGCTCACTATCCATTCCTTCATATGTTGTACATATCCTGAATCTTTCAGCAGCCCTCTTTCAAATGTCCATGTGCGATCTGGTCTTCCCCCCCCCCCCTGCCTATATCCACTGTTAATACTAAAGGATTATGATCATAAATAATCCGGGGGAGTTTCTCGATCCGACATCTAGAAACTAATAAGTTTGAAATAAAAAAATAATCCAGTCTAACGACCAACTTATGCGGGGCTGAAAAATATGTGCTGCCAGGATCATCCGGCTTTAATCGGACCCATGCATCCGTTAGTGAGTTATTCTGGACAAGGCTGGAGATTACTCGAAAAACCCTTTTCTTCCGGCCGACGTATCTATTTCCGGTCTCTGTCCAGAGGCCTCCCAGCCCATTTATATTAAGATCTCCACACAGAATAACTGGTGAAGGCCAGAGGGCGAGCTCCAGGTCTAAAAACTCAAAAATATCAGGGTCATCCTCTGTTGATCCATACACTGAGCAAATAGTAAAGGTATCACCAGATAGCATACATTCCACCAAAGCCCATCTACCCCATTTATCCTCTAGCTTTCTCTTAATTATTATATCGCTTCGTCTGGATAGTATAGCGACCCCTCTAGTCTTAGTCCCCTGCCTAGTATGCGCGATAAGACGGAACCCAGCTGTTCCATTAGGTTGCCTCTTGTACCCTCTATATGAGTCTCTTGAAGACACAAAAGATCTAGGCGCATTGCTTTTAAGATCACTGCAGCTCGTCGTCTTTTAGCCTGATCATTTAGCCCACAGACATTGACTGAAGTGATTCGTAAACTCATTAATGAACATCAAGCTTCTGTACCGCCCAGTTATCCTTTAAAGTTATTTCCACATCTATTATCTTTATTCCTGACCTCTCTTCCCTTGCCTTCCATTATTTCACTACTACTCTTGTATCTCATCGTATATCTCTGTTGCCACGGGGGGCGGAGCTTGCTCGCGACCAAGATGGCCGCTTGAGCCTTTAGCTCCGTGACGCCGTCCTACTATCCATTAACTATCCGGCAGCCTCACAGCGCAAATCTGTTAATTTACTGCGGCCTGCATGTAGGAGTGTGCCGGGGGACACAGCGGGCGAACTCCGGCTTGTCTACGACCGGGGAGAGGGAAGATACGTGCCCTGCTCGCTGCTTGCCTCGCTGGGCCGGAAGCCCCGGACTGGGGTTTGCTCGCGGAGGCGGGGGTCGGGCTCGGACGTCCAGCGGAGACGGGAGGAGCTGGTCCGTCGCACCTCTAAATCGGCTCGACTGGCAGCTCCGGTACGGCCGGACACGCTGCGGATTCGCCGAGCGAGGGCGGAAGGACGGAGACGTGTTGGTGACCGGAGCCTGCAGGGCGATCGCGGGCGGTCGGAGAGTTGCTGGCGCCCGTAATACTGGGCTGATTTTCCTCTATCGCGGGGCGTCCTGCCCCTCCCCCCCCTCGGGACTCGGAGCGGACCCGGGGTGGATGCGGCTCTGCTGGCAGCAACGAGTCTGAACGTCTGGAAGGCCCTGTGACCCCTGGGACATTTTGAGCTGAAAGCACTGCCCGGGAAGAACGGAGGTGTCAGAGTGGCGCAGACAACGGTACTGGCGGCAGCGGGGGTTGAAGTGGAGCAGCAGCCTTGGGATTGCGGCGCCAACGGGCGTGCCTGGCTCTACCGCTCTGGAGTGGTGTGGGTGGTACAGAGATCCACTCCATGGGCAAGAAGGCGTTCCTGGTTGTATCCTGATTAGAACCTGACGGGACCCAGGGAGTGGTGCCTAAGATTTGGGACCTACAAGGGGAGACCACCTCAGCACTTGCAAAGAGGGACGAGGTTGACGGCTGCTGCATCGTGCTGAATAGAGGTGAGGAGGAGGAGGCATCTGAGAATTGCAGCTTGGATTCGCATCCCAGGTCATGGCGTATCGGTGGGTCTAACCTTGGCGCAAACGTGAAAGCCTGTTGGGGAGACACCGGTGTGGAGGAGTGTGCTGGTGGAGGAGAGCGGTGGGGACCCCAACTGCAGACCAGAACGCGGTATGGACTGATTTGACCTGAAACCCCCGACAATCACAACAGTCATCGGAAGTGCGGTGTGGCCGGTTGGGAGCATAGGGGGGCCCTACCTGGGAGGCACTGTAGAGAGTCAGCATGGGCAGAGTGGACAGGGCGCAGCCCAAGCTATCGTTTGACCAGAAGCGGTCGAAATCGCACGACGCGACCACAGCAGATGCAGACAGGATGCAGGCCCCCACGGCTGTGGAAACTGGCTCAGATATCCGGGAGATGTTGGTAGCCATGGAAAAAAGCCTACAAAGTGGAATTACCTCCCTGGGCTCAAAGATGGATGCCCTCTCCTATCGGATGGACAGAATGGGGGAGCGCTTAGACAAGCAGACTGAGCGCCTCGACATGTCGGAGCGGAGGCTCACGGAGGTGGAGGAAGCGCAAACTACGCTGGATACTGACCATAAGCAGCTTGGGAGGGTCCTACGCGTGCTCCAAGATAAAACAGAAGACCTGGAAGCACGTTCCCGTCGCTGCAACCTCAGAATCACAGGCCTTCGGGAAACTACCCAGACGGGTAACATGGAACACTTTATGGAGAAACTGTTGGTCACGCTCCTGGGAGAGGGGGCATTCTCCGCCATGTTCGTGGTGGAAAGAGCGCATCGTTCCTTGGGACCCCGCCCACAACCGGGGGCACCACCACGGCCAATCATCGCAAAACTGCTCAACTATCGAGACGGGGACGCAGCTTTGAGACTCGCACGGGAAAAACAGCCATTGTCCTATGAAGGTTCGGCGATCTCATTGTTTCCAGACTTCACTATACGGGTGCAGGAGGCACGTCGCCAGTTTGCTCCCATGAAAAAACAACTACGAGACATGGGTGTGGACTACGCCATGCTGTACCCGGCGAAGCTGCGAGTCAACAGACAAGGCCGCTCCCATATTTTTATTGACCCAAAGACCTTGCAGAAGGCCCTAAAAGACTGGTCCAAGGAAAGTCGCCGCAGTCCAGAGCGGCATCTGAGCGATGAGGCGGCAGGGGGGTCCCTGGAGGACCAAGACTAAATACGACTTTTTGCAGCTAAAATGATAAGTATGGTTGTGGGACGGGGCGACTGGGGGGGCGGCTCTAAGTACGTAAAGTAAGATGTCGGGGGTAGCATGCGGTGACCCACCCCAGTTGATGTGTGAGAAGTGTCTGTTGGTATGGTCGAGACCCCCCAGTAGCGTCGCCGTTGCAGTCCCTGGCAATGTAGTTGGGAGAGAGCGTGACTTGCTGCCGATGTAGGGGGTGCCTCTGGGTCATGCGGCAATACTGACAAAGTGGCTGTGAACAGTTGGGGGGCCCCGTGGATTGCGGGGGCCTGGGGGGGGGTTGGGCCGCTACACGGGCTCCTTGACGGTGCTAAGGCATATACACTCTCGGGCTGTGAGGTGGTATTAATATGCACGGATGGTGCACGGGGGGGGCGAATTGCTACACACTCTGTTCTCTCTACTTGGACGAGCAACATCCGCCCACGAGTGCAACACACAAGGGGAGAATATTTGGATTTCGGGGGCGGCGGGAGGGTAATTGGGGGATCTAGGTAATGCATCACGACCAAGTTGGGGGAGGTCTGTTGTGGGTGGGGGGTAGAGGGGGGTAGGGAAAAGTTGGTTTTTGCAAATGTTTAAAGTCACACGTCTTTGGTCTCACGGTGCGAGTAACTGGAAGTGGTCACATAGGTTGAAGCACATATTGAATTGCACTAAATGGGATGGCAGGATACGGCGCTGTTAACACGTTAGCGACCCCAGAATCCCTCAGAGCGCTCACGTGGAACGTTAGGGGGCTTAACGACCATCGTAAGTTACGCAAGGTGCTACACTACTTACATAGACAGAAGATCGACATAGCCTTGATACAGGAGACCCACCTGCCATTAAATAGCGCGCTGTTACACAGCAGAGGACTAGTGGACAATATCAATGTCTCGGGCTTCACCACGCACGCCAGAGGGGTGATGACATGGGTTAACCCTAGGTCAGCTTTCAAGATGGCCCTATTGGACTCCGACAGGGATGGTCGGTTTGTGATATCCAAGTGTCAGGGGAAGGGCGCCGAGTTAATTATAGTCAATGTCTACGGTCCCAATTACGACTCCCCGGAGTTCTACACGACACTTGCACACACAGTTCAGAAGCACCCGGAGGCATTGTACCTGTGGGGTGGGGATTTCAATCTAGTCAGGAACCCTAATTTGGATAGGTCAGGGGGACCGGTGAGGCGGCCCACTGCAGCGGCCAGAGCATTAGAGAGTGCTATGATGGTTATGGATTTGGGAGATGTGTGGAGAATGAGAAGCCCGGCTGGAGGAGGATACACACATTATTCCGCTTATCATAACCTCCACACTCGTATAGACTACTGGCTGATCTCTACGTCTCTCTTAGAACAAGTGCGAGAATGCTCTGTGCTCCCTCGTACTCTGTCGGACCATTCGCCTCTTTTACTGGTGCTCACCATGCCAAAAAGTCTATCCCCCCATTTACGTGGCGATTCCCCCCTACTCATTGCTGGACCCAGTCTTCAAAGCAGACTTAGCGGACGCTATAGAAACCTTTTTCACAATTAATGTGGGATCGGTAGAGAGTTTCCAAGTTGTCTGGGAGACCTTTAAGGTTTACATTCGCGGTGTAGCGATGGCCAAACATTCGGGGGTCCTCCGCTCCATCCGACAGAGACTGGCAGACTTGGAAAGGAAGCTGGGGGCCTTGGAAAAAAGACAATTGTCGGGTGCTGATGAGGCAATCACGCGAGATATGAAGGAACTGCTGGTAGAATATCATGACGTTGCCGATAGTGAACTTAAACATCTAGGCAAATACGCCACGGCACGTACGTACGGGGAAAGTGACAGGCCGGGCTCCGTATTAGCGCAACTACTGAAGAATAAGCGTGGTAAGACATTGGTCACGGAACTCCGGTCGGCCGACGGGGGGACGCTGACTGATGAGGCGGACATAGCTGATCGGTTCAGACAATTTTACGCGGGATTATATACTACCAGATCATCCGGTACGGAAGATGAAATACTTGAATATCTTGAACACCTCAAATTGCCATTTCTCAGTGATGCGCACCGGGAGCTCCTTATGCGACCTATTGCCCGAGACAAAATTGTATTAGCCCTGACCGGTATGAAGGCCACTAGCGCCCCAGGGGCAGATGGCCTTACCGTTGGCTTTTACAAAACCTTTCTGGATCTGCTGCTCCCCTATCTTGCAATGTTATTTGAAGACATGTGCGTGTCCGGCACTATGCCACCATCGATGAGGGAGGCGATAATTGTTGCCATCCCTA
Source organism: Calotriton arnoldi (assembly GCA_963921515.1). Taxonomy (NCBI): domain Eukaryota; kingdom Metazoa; phylum Chordata; class Amphibia; order Caudata; family Salamandridae; genus Calotriton; species Calotriton arnoldi. Next base: position 514,727 of record CAWUFW010007801.1, on the reverse strand, counting down.
AACCAGACAAACCCCTGGATGAGTGCGGGTCCTACCGTCCACTCTCTCTGCTGAATGTAGATGCCAAAATTTTCGCTAAGATACTCGCTAACCGAATTGTGCCCCTGGCGCCAATAATGGTCGCCCCGGAGCAGGCGGGATTTATTCCGGACAGGAACCTCACCTACAATCTCCGCACGGTGTTCGACATCATACAACATACGAGACCAGATACTAAAGCGGTCGCGGTCTTCCTCGACATGGAGAAGGCCTTCGACTCCGTCGAATGGCCTTTCATGAGACAGGTGTTGTCTAGGATGGGACTGGGCCCAGTCTTTCTCCAACTGATCGGGGTGCTGTACGATGCCCCCACAGCTCGCGTCAAAATAGGTAATTTGGTTACGGACCCGATTACAGTCACCAGAGGTACGAGGCAGGGGTGCCCGTTGTCTCCTATCCTATACGCCCTGGTTGCAGAGCCATTGGCGTGTGCGCTCCGGGAGTACCATAGTCATAAGGGTGTCTGTTTTCCAAGTTATAGGATCATAGTGTCTGCTTACGCTGATGACACGCTTATATACGTCAGGGACCCGGAGAGCAATCTCTCATCTGTACTGAGGGAGGTGGTGCGCTTCGGGGCGCTGTCAGGTCTGCGTGTCAACTGGGCTAAATCAAACATTCTCCCACTCACCTCGGCCACGACTCCTTTCGAAACGGACTACCCTCTACTATGGTCCACAGACTCGATTCGATACCTTGGCATCCGTCTCCACACTGACTCGGAGATTGTGTTCCGGGAAAACTACGGCGCTGCGGTCCAAAGGCTGGAGGACGAGATAGAAACTTGGATTCGGTTGCCGTTATCCCTGCTTGGCAGGATCTCCATCATGAAGATGGTGGTGCTGCCTCGTTTTCTGTTTCTCTTTACAAACATACCCATAGTGTTGCCTCGCTCCTTTTTTCAGAGAGTTAATACGTTATTGATAAAATTGGCCTGGGCGGGCAAACAAGCGAGGGTGCAGTGGCGGGTCCTTATGTTACCATATCATCTGGGAGGGCTGGGTGCACCAGACTTAAATCTGTATTATAGAGCGGCGCAGGCAGCCCAAGCTTATTACTGGATACATGGCGCACCGGATATACCGTTTCTTCGCATAGAAAAACTTCACGCAGATCCCCTTCCCCTTCCCGCCAAGATTTTTGAGTCTCCGGATCGTAGGACGGGGATACTGGACTCTATTAACGCGACCCGGCACGCATGGCATAGCTTATTGCAGCTGCAGGCGGGGGCACTATTGTACTCCCCCAGGTATGCCCATCGAATGGGCTCTATGGCTGACCCCGTGCAGGGATAATGGGGTTCTGCGGGCCTTAAAATCGTTGAATATATTCACAATGGGAGATCTCTTCCAAGATGGCACAGTTAAAACCTGGGAGGATATAGAGGACCCGGTGATGACTCGCAATATGCTGCATAGATTTCAGTATCATAGAGTTAGGAGTGCACTGTTTGAAATTCTAGGAGAGGATCTGCAGGAGCCCCCAGACGTGCCGGAACTGTCTTACATAATCAAGGCGAAGTCGCCCCGCAAGATGGTAACCAACATTTACAAACTGGCTATGTCCCATAGAGCAAATTCTTATACCAAAGCAAGATTGGCCTGGCAGGGAGATTTACAGCGGACAATTGATGACGACATGTGGGCCTACTGTTGCACAAGCACCCGACGTGTCTCCCTAGACGGAAGACACAGACTGATTCATTTTAAATATGTGAACCGAGTGTACTATACACCAGAGAGACTATACAGATATGGGCTGAGGGAGTCCCCGGCATGCGAAAGGTGTGGGTCACAACTCGCAGACTTCTTCCATTTGGCGTGGCAATGCCCGGGAGTGCACGCATTTTGGGAATTAATCTTTCAGGAATTGGGGAAAATTGTGGACATAGAGCTTGCTACAGATCCGGCGATGGCCCTTTTAGGGTACTCTAAACAGCTGCCTAAGGCGACACGTAGGCTAGTTGATATGGGTCTTCTAATAGCTAAAAGGAGGGTTGCTATGTGCTGGTCGCGGGGCCCCCTGCCCATGATGGCACAATGGTCGCATGACATGCTTTATTGTAGCACGCAAACAGAGGTTTTTAGTGAACTCCTTCCACCCAGGAGTAGACCCAAGAATTTTTGGGGGCTCTACACGACCTATATGACTACCAGGGTACCAGAAGCTGTGACTGAGGCCCACACAGACTCACCCGATAATGTACAAGACAACACCACATAATTAAGTCCGGCTGGTACGACCGGGGTAACATAGGAACAGGGTGGAGAGTAGAAGTGGTTATTTGGATGCTTCTCCCCAGCACTTTCCCCCTCCCCTCCCCCTCAGGAGAAGGAGGAACACTAACTGGGAGGGTACATGGGTAGGGGATACTTTAAGCCTGCTGGAAAGTGCATTTAACCGTGTGCAGCAATACAGTTGACCTGTGCTTGACTCATATAATTTGTCACCGTAGTATAGACGTGAGATGTGTATGTTGTGTTTATAAAGTTTGATGTTGTTGGTCACACAATCTGCGCATAGTGCTCCGATCGCACATGGCCTTCTGAACGCTGCCTGCCCACTGGGTTGTTGGCCTGATAGCTGTGTACAATTCTAATTGCTGATACGCCGCCGGCCCCAGGGTTGTAGGCGAGTGGCCGTGTGAGAATGTGCGAAATTTAATAAAACCTTTATAAAAAAAAATATATATATCTCTGTTGCCACGCTGTGCTAGATTTTGCCGTGCCCCTACCCTCCTTCCCCCCCCCAGGAACCCCCCCACCAGGAACCCCCCCCACCCTCAAGCCCCCCCGGCCTCCCCCCTCACGGGCAAATAGGTCAACCATGACCTATGTGAGGCAGCCGAGGCCTATAGTTTAAGTCGCAGCGCCCCCCCGCTCCCCTGATACACCACCGTGCTCTATGTAAAAAACATCTTAGCTATCTGTGCACCCACCCGTCATCCAGTAATATATATAGTTATACATACATTTAATTCACTAAATCACATATAGTCACATATAATCAGTAAGGAGAGCCCCCCTTAAGGCTATAATTGCCCCGAATAGCATTTCCTCTTATACATGGCTACTGAGCCATCAGACCCCTCCAGCTTTCCCCCTCTTATCCTGCAGCTCAGTCAGAAATGCTTGTGCCTTAATCTCAGAGAAAAACATTCGGACTTGGCCGGTGGAGATGACTTTAAGCCGGGCTGGGTACAGTAAGTAGGCCTCGCAACCTGAAACCCTGAAAGGGGGTTAACAGCTGTCTGAGCCTCCATCTCCTTTCAACAGTGGCATGGCAGAAATCAGGGCGAGCGAAGAATGTATTGCCCTCAAATGTTCGCCTGGCATCTGGATTCGCTTTATCCATGATGGCCTGCCTTAAGAGAAAGTTGCCGATGTACACCAAGATAGCCCTGGGCCGGTCTCCTGGGCCAGCAGCATGCCCTTTCTTATGAGTCAATGGAAACCGGTGTGCCCTCTGAACCTCGGCATCCCAGTTCCATGAGGCCAGGTCGGGGAATGCCCCCTTCAGCAGTGTTACTACAAATGCCCTTGCATCTCCTCCCTCAATATTCTCCGCCAGCCCCAGAGCCTAACGTTATTCCTTCTTTGTCTATTCTCGAAATCTTCGAGTTTCCACTGTAGATCCTCCGTTAGTTTTTCCTGTGTATCCTTGAAGGCCTGCCATTTATTAACCTCATCCTCAAGTTTGCCAGTTCTTTCTTCCACATAGGTGACCCTGTCCGCCATGTCCTCATATAATTTGTTAACCTTGCACAATGAGCCCTGAAGTTTTTTAGGTTCCTTGCTGTGCCCTTCGGCTCTCTTGCCTGGCCTCCCCCTGCATCTGCTTTAGGGTAGCATACACTAGATCCATTGAGGGGGCTAGGGCCGTTTCGGTTGGGGCGGTATGCCCACCCTGCTCAGGCATGGTACCATCATCCTGGTATAGCTGAGTGGCGGCCAAATAGTCCCATGTGAGCTTTCGTGCTGTTGCTGTATCTATTATAGAGGGGCTCCCTCTAGACTTAGATTTAGGCCTGTATTTATGGATAGTAGCCCTTGTAGCACCAGGTGCCCTCTGAACTGAGGAGGTCTCAGCGGAGTCCGACCCATCCGAAAAGTTACCATCACTAGAGAGTGACAGGTCAGTGTCATCGTTAAGTGAGTAAAAGCAATCCCCTTCTGGAGAGCCAGCGGCTGTTTTAGAGCGATTAGGCCCCTGTACTCGCTCCACTGCCTTCCCCACAAATACGCTTCCATTAGAGGGCTCTGAGTCATTGCCCTTGTTTTCTATCCCCCCATCACTTTCCAAAGTTGGGCGCAGGTCGGTTGCTCACAGCTCAGCATTTGAACCGCTTTTTGGAGCGCAATCTGTCAGCTCCTGCTGCCCTGTCGGTCTTTGCCCATTCGGTTCATCCACTCTTTCTTCACTCGGCTCTACTTGCCTGTCAGCCGGCCCGGGATGATGCTGCAACATTGTATCCTCGTCGAGAGGCTTCACTGTAATCGCCGAGATTTCCCTTGTGTCAGTTTCTATCCGATCGCAGGGCCCGACTCCAGCTGCTCCTGCTGTCCCCACCGGCATTACAGGCAAGAAGGTCTCCGTTAGCGTGGGTTGCCGGAAAGTGCTCTCCCGAGCCTTCCTCCTTCACTCGTTTCCATCCTTCTGCTTCGCACTGCTCCCGCCATTGCCACTGAGTCCTTCTGCTTTCTTCAGTGGGGCTCGGCGGGACTGCACTGAGCCTCTCCCGGCCGCTGAGGACACTGCTTCCTTCTGAGCGTCCTTAGCCTCCTTTAGGGGTTTATTCGTCCTTGGTGCCATCTTTCTGCCAGCGGTCAGACAGCGATACAGTACCCGGACTGCGCGACTGATCTCCAGCGTCCCCAGCCTCTTGGATGCCGCCAGATCACGGTTCCACTGCTGAGGGTTATGGCTGCGGGCAATCAGCTCGCCGATCCAGCAAGTAAAAGCAGAGTGGCATCTCACCACCCCATTTTCAATCTTTTTTCCTGTATCAGGGGAGAGAGAGCTTGCTGCGACTACTCCCTACGGCCTAGCGGCGGCCATCTTGCCGATCAAAACGAAGCTCATTCTAACGAAGCTCATTCTGCAGACTGAGCAATTCTTTAAAAAAAAAAACATCCTCCCTTCCTTCCTAGTGGCGCTCACGACTAGGTAGTTATAGTTGGGTCTGCTTTCCCATTGAAAGAGCGTTTTTTGGTTTACTAATAAATTTGGCCCCATTTGATGAATTTTCACACAACTTTTCAAAAAAGTTCATTTACCTCAGCTCCTTCCTGGAAAGGTTTCGGGATGATCTGTCAAGCAAGTGCCAAGAAGAAAGGGGGGCCCTAAAACTTAAAATTCCCATGCATTTTCATTTTCCATAGACTTCTGACAGGCTACAGCAAAAACTGCTGAACGGAATTACACCAAATTTGCAGGAAGCTAGATCTTCGTCCGCTGATTGTGCTTTTTGTGATTTGGTGTAAATCCGTTCAGTAGTTTTTGAGAAATTAAGGTTGATAAATAATTCTATATCTGGACGGTTGGGTCTACAAGAGTCTCTGCGGGAGCAGCAATTTAAAAATAAAGAATTCTGATTGGCCCAGGGAGCTTACTTTCCCTTGGGCCATCTGACTTCCACCGGAGTGAGCTCTCTGATCGGCTGCCAGCAACATGAGAAAAAAGTTGCTAGCAGCCATTACAGGGCTCGGGGACTTAGTACCCTATCCTGACAATAAAAGAAAAAAATAGTATAAGGGGTAGGGACGCCCTCACCTCCTAGGCCCCTTCGGGGGACCCAGAGGTACCCGCCATTGGCGCCAAAAAAGAAGACAAAGTAGCAACAAATGCTATGATCACGCAAGACTCTCGCAGGATAGGAATAAAATAGCGGCCAGGCCATATTCAAGTACCGGGGGAGCCCACCCTCAGGCTGTATTCATGATGGGGAGGGGGCTGCGTGGGTGACCTCTCCAAGCCTTCAGAGGCCCTGGGGAGCCCACCCCCAGGACTGAAATGTTTATTTGGGGAGAGCCCCCCCTCCCCTATCCTCCAGAGGCCCGAGGGACCCCGCCCCGGGGGCAAAATTAGAGTATATGGGGATGGCGGGCCACGCAGCCCACTCTTTCAGAGCCTCAAGAGGCCCTGGGGAGCCCACCCCTGGGGATGAAGATAATTTATATGAGGAGGGCTCCCCCTCCCTGAACTTAAAAAAAAAACCCAGGGAGCCCACCCTTGGGGCTGAAATATAACAAAATGGGGAGCGGGCAGCACACCCCCACCCCCACCCATTTCTGGCAGCCCATCCCCCAGGGCCTTGTCAGTAGCTACGCCCCGGGGAGGCCACTATAATGGTTTCTCTGCTCGCATCAGCGCGGGTAGGAGGGTTGTGTTCCCTCTCCAGTGAAAATTACGCCAAGCCCTAGAGGATGGGGTCCCCTGGGCCCATAACCTCTCGGATAGGGGGTTGTGCAGCCCCACTCCCCTTAAAAAAAAAAAAAAAGCCCTGGGGATGGGGTCCCCAGAGTCTAAAGAGGCTTGGGTAGGGGCCAGCTCCCTCCCCTTTATTTATACAGGATTGGCCCTGGGGGATGGGGTCCCCAGGGCCTAATGAGGCTTGGGGAGGGGGGGGTTTGCTTTGCTACCCTGAGAGAGTCTAGCCTACAGTAGGTGTTTGGTTCCCAGTTAAGGCACCCATTACTTGTACATGCCTCACAACTAATGGCCCATTTTTTTACAACATCCAACGAAGATAACGGACTTTTTTGCGCAGTACTTGAGCAGACTTTATCTCGGAAACCAGTGATAACCAGCAGGCAGAACAGGCCTCTTTGGAAAGGGTTCACTTGTCTACTCTGTCGGAGGCCGGGGTACAATTGTTGGAGGGGTAAATTACAGTTGATGAGATCTCGGACACTATCGCAGTTATTTTTTATAATAAAGCGTCCAGAAAAGACTGATTTCCCACTAAATTAACAAACCGATTCTATTGTTATGCACATTTTTAAAGAAGTGGAGGACTCACCTAGACTCCACCTGCAATACAAAAATGAATTTAGCAGTCTTATTCTCAAACCTGACAAAGATCCTACTCAATGCGCTGGCTACCGTCCTACATCATTACTCAATACCGAAATGAAGGTGCTAGCAACACGATTGAAGAGGGTGATGGAGTCTAATTCTCGCATCACAAGTGGATTTGTACCGGGCAGGTCATCCACATGTCATTTGTGACTACTGGTGAATATACTGGTGCAGGTGACAAACGACAATAAGATACAGCTATCGTTGGATGCTGAGAAGGTGTTTGATTGTGTAGAGTATGGGATGGGTCCAAATTTCTTGACCAAAGTGCAGTGGTTATAGTAAGACCCCCCAGCCCAAACTGATTGCAGCGGACACATGTCACAGACCATAGCTATAAACGGGGGGCAGGGATGCCATCTAACCCTTCTCTTGTTCCTACTGCCACTAGAACTGTTGGGGGCTGCTATTCGTCAGATTGACCCTATGCGTGGCATAGAGACAACAGGCATACAAAACTTATGCTCTATGCTGACGATATTCTGCCGACTACCTGTGACCCAGAGCACTCCATACCACGCCTCATGTGACGGATAGCTTCTCTGTCTTCTGCGGGTATAAAATCAACTGGAATAAAAGTGCGGCACTCCCCATAGCCCGGTACAAGGCTAGACGAGCCGGAGATGGTTTCAGAATTACATGGAAGGCCTCTGACTTAAAGTACCTTGGAATTCTCCTTAAAAAAAGATTTAGAAAATATGGTCTGGGATAATCTACAACTGTTGAGTACAAGGATGGAAAACTATTTTTTCCATTGGTCCACTCTTCAAATCTCACTGTGGGGCCGGATACAAGTTGCACAGATGGTAACGGCCCCCAGGTTTAATTATGTACTAGGAATGCTGCCACTTACAATTGCCAAGAACCGGTTACAAGACTTAAATGCATTAAAACATTCATTTGGGCAGGCGGGAAACTTGGACTCAAACCATCAAAGCTTTGTGCTGTTATCGGGGCAGGTGAACTGAGGTTACCTGACGGGTATCTGTATTACCTTGCACACCAACTGTCACAATTAGTATATTTAGTGATAGACAAAGACAAACCAACCATCTTGGGTGGCTATGGAGTGGACTGCGGTACGGGCGCAACCCGGTATCGGAATATTATTCCAGAATAATGCGACAGCATTACGATCTCGCTCGCCTGCCATGAAGGTAATGTGGCAGACTTGGAGGGACTCGCATAAATTGCTAAATCTGGCTAGTTAGATACATAGAGAGGTGCCGATTTGGGCTAATGCAGGAATAGCAATAGGACGCAGAATGGTTAGGTGCAGACAGTAGACCTTCTTTGAAGAAGACACACTGAAGTTCTATAAGACACTCGGAGTACACTTTGGTTTACCGCGGAGGCAGTATTGAAAATACTGCCAATTACGTCATTGTCTGAGAGGCAGGTTTGGACCAGATCCCATCACATTGTCAGAGTGGCTGAGAGAGCTGAAGACAATTACAATAGACCTAAAAAAAGATGACAGGACTTCATATTTCTGCTCCCATTCACCTCGTAACGGACTGTGAGGCCTGTGACATGGTGAACACCAAACCTGGTGATTGACGGTGTCAGCGTCTTCCAAACTACAGGAAAACCTGAAATTAAATGTTATGCCAGGGGCCACGCTACACATATGTACAGTTTAACATTGAATTATGGAGGGCATCAACAAAGGGTACCATGTAATATAAACATAATGGCTTGATGGTATCTATACGATTGCACTCTTTCTTCTTTTCGCCGCTTTCGCTTCTTTCTATTATTAACTAGTTTAATTCATTTTTTTAGACAGACGTTCATCAGAAGTGTACTGAAGGAAATTCTTGTATCACGCCTGTTGTAAACTTAATAAAGAAATGCTGCAAAAAATGTGCTTCAATTTAATCAGCCTTATAAATATTCACCTCAATTTGGCTTTCAAACATTCCTCAGCCAATCAGACCGTTTTGAAAATGTAGTTTGTAGAGAATAATACACAGAGAGGCGAAAAAAAACTGCAAACCGCTGCTGAGGGCGAAGGACGAGGTTCAGAAACATGAACTGCACCAGGGAGAGGTCATATTTAAATGTTAACTCGGAGGTGTTTTTCTTTGAATGATGTATGCAACCATTGGTAGCACGACTTTGTTTAGCTGGTAAATTTGATAAGTTGTGGCTCTGCTTTTTGTTTAGATGCACAAGCCACCCGCTTTTCTTGGGTCGTTGAAGACTGCTCAGCCGAAGAAGGAAGACAGCATTCGCATGAGAGCTCTTAATGTCATCTTGTACAAAACTGTGGTGGATCTTCTGGACACTGGCGAAATCTGCCAAGAAGCCCATGAACTCCGACTGGAGGTCACTAGGGTAGGTGCTGAAGGTACACTGTGTGTCTCATCACTTTTAAAAGCCGTGTGTTGCTAGGGAAAGGTAGTACTAGGGGTCTTGAGACGGTGAACCTTGCAGTATTCTTCTCCACTGCCCCTTTTCACTGATACTTCCAATATTGAAGGCAGAGGCCCCAGCTTCCAAAGAGGAATACATGATATGTGTTACTTTGAGATACCAATGACCAAGCAGAAGTCGGAGTACAGGCAAGGTCTTGGGGGTGTATTACTTAAAGTTGGCACTGCAAATGGTAATTGAAGACACGGTCTCTGCCACAGTTTTGATCTGACTGGTATCTTCAATAGTTGAAGAGCTGGAGCAGCACCATTTTGAGAGATTGGTAAATGGTTGCTTGTCATGAGATCTTTCAAGGCATTTGCAGCATTTGACTGGAAATGTAATAGCGTTTGTCGGCATATTTAGTAAGTAAAGAGTGGAACATACCACAATCACATACACAACCGAGCGTAACACAATCAAAACATTACAGACAAAATACAACAAAACAATCATAACAGATTGGCCATAGTACAACCTAACAACATCTTATTCCAAAATTGCAGCACGAAAATACAGAAGAATAAATTACACAAAGAATACATCACCACAACAAAAAACACCACACAACAAATACGCACAATCGTTCTTGTCACACATTACCACCTCCAGAAATGGCTTTCATAATACAGTGGTAAATGGTGTTTGTAGCAAGCTTACCACCAAGGTCAAGAAATAACACCAGCCAAAAATGTTTTCTGATTTGACCTCAGTGTGTTAAGTGGAAATGCATACAGGTTGGTAATTCAGGGTTGGCACAGAGCTAATTAGAGATATATTGCTGCTAAAATAGAGATATGATAGTTGAGAAATGCTGTAATACATAAAGGATGTTCATCAAAGAGTAAAGAAGAACTGAACTGTGAAACCAGGACTGGTACTGGGAATAGGAGCCTCATTGATGCTGGTAACAGTAACGTAGACAGGTATTTGGAGGCAGGAGAAGCATAGATTTTGGTAGTTGGGTCTGCTTTCTAGGGAGGGGAGATGAGCAGTATGATAATGGATGACTGGTAATGGGAAGACAAAAGCAAAAAGAACAATTGATGGACCGAATGCAGAACAATGTCATACATTCATCCCAGTACAGAGATCTGGGCTTAAATCCATAGTTTTTTTTGCTCCCCATGCTATTCCAGTTTGAACCCAGCCATATGCAAATCAGTCTTGACCCTGCGCCCAATGGGAACAGTCCAGCCCGAACTGCCAGGCCAGGTCCTCCCTGGACTGGAAACAAGCATCCTAGGACAGGTTTCACCCCTCATCAGCCAGGATAGCTTGATTCCAGTGGCATGGAGAGCACAGGACCCACGTCTGGGCATACCCGTCCCACTCGGGGTGACAAAAGCAAAAAGAACAATTGATGGACAGAATGCAGAACAATATCATACATTCACCCCAGTACAGAGATCTGGGCCTAAATCCATCGTTTTTTTGCTCCCAATGCCATTTTAGTTTGAACCCAGCCATATGCAAATCAGTCTTGACCCTGCGCCCATTGAAAACAGTCCAGCCCGAGCTGCCAGTCGAGGTCCTCCCTGAACTGGAAACAAGCATCCTAGGACTGGTTTTGAGGTTTCACCCCTCATCAGCCAGAATAGCTTGATTCCAGTGACATGGAGAGCACGGGACCCACATCTGGGCATACCCGTCCCACTTGGGGTGACAAAAGCAAAAAGAACAATTGATGGACAGAATGCAGAACAATGTACTATGGGTAATGGGAGGACAGTCATATGCAGTAAGGTTGGTAACTTAAATCATTCTTTATTCTATAGTTCAAAAACAAATCTCGGTTATATTCACAGTAGAAACTACTGCCCCTGGGATAGATAAATATATTCTGTCTATATATCCCAGTGGTGCATCGCCAATGAGTAGTTCTAGTTGGGAGGATCACGTTTCCATAGGAAAAACATTTTTTGGTTTGCTTATAACTTTGGCGCTGTTGACAAATGGTTGCAAAACTTTAAAAAAAAAAAAAGTCTTAACAACCTCCCATCCTTCCTGGAACGTTTCTGGGTGATCCATCCAAAACACATTTCCCCATTCATTTTTCCATAGGAAAATTAGACACAGCTACAGCCACAATGGCTAAACGGAATTACACCAAATTTGTCAGAAAGCTAGATGTAGATGTGAGTCAGTTAAGTAGTTTTTGAATAATTAAGGCTCAAAAACTTTGTATAGGTCACGCTGCAGAAAGTCTGCGGAGCCAGCAGATCTTATGATATGATATAATTGGCTGCCACCACCTCAAAAAAGATGTGGCGGCAGTCCTCTTAGGACTCTGGCTTTTTAGCCTCCTTTCCTGAAACAAATGGTTAAAAAAGATGTAAGGAGGCAGGACAGGGGTACCCTGCCCCTCAATGCCTGGTTGTGGGGGTCCCAAGGAGGAGGACGAAAATGTTAACTTTGAAACTTTTTATTTCACTACTCCGTTTTTGAAAGTTAACAAGATCATGAACCTGAATAATAGATTGATGTAAGCATTCAGTCGCGGTGTAAGAGAACCAACAGAATCCAGATAAAACTGTTTTAATACGTGGGACTCTCTCTCCTTACACCACCCTTTGCCTTTAAATGACCATACACATTGATTTATGTTCAGACATCTCCTTATGTATCATGGACAAAATAATAATCCAGTGCTCTGAAATAAGTTTATTTTTCAATATTTTTTTATTTCCAGCTTTTTTTATTCGTCCTTCCCCCTGTATTAATAGGTTGATATTTCAATAATGTAAATTCCTCCGGTGTCCATTTTATTGGGTGCAGAGCCAAAAGCCAAAACCCGTGTGAAACCCTTGATTAGATTTTAGAGCTGGAGAAAGTTCTTCAATATCGAAACATAGAAATGGTGGAGATGGGTAGATGCAACACCAAATGTTTTGTGGGAACCTGCAACGCTGATTTGCACATTATAGGCTCTTTTATGGCAGTGATACAGTTGAGTAACTAGCACTTGGTGGTGAAGCACGAAAAGAACATTGTTCAACAAAGAAGTATTTGTAGAGGTGAAGCAATCAATATTGTGAAAGATGGTATCAGCACCTTTTGAAAGTTGAGAGACATATGCTGAATCCTTCTTCTGATTTCTCTCACGTTAGGCAGAAGGGCGTGTGACACCGTACACTAGTTCACACAGGGTGTCCCATAAAAGTCCACCAAAGAGCTGCCTTCGATACATTGGAAGTTGCGTACTTTCTCACAAACCCATACCTGGAATTTTGCTCTGTCATTTTGGCCTCAATTTGCCCCGAGTACATTGCGGTGATGCTTCCCTACACTCATTTTTGAAAACAACCAAGGCAAGGGTTGTGTCCTTTCCTTACCAGAAATGCTTATTAGAACATCTTTTATTTATAGTAATATCTTGTAATTGACCCTCGTTTTGACTAATGGGTAAAGCCATATGCAGCTGGCTTTTACCTTTCCATTGAACCCACATACAGAACACCACACAGGCTGTTAACTCTTCATATGACAGTCTCTGGCAGCCATTTACACTCTTGAGCATTCCATAAACCACAAAAGCAAGAATGAGTACTCTACAGGGTCTTCCTCATGTCATGATGAATCTCTAATTTTGAGTTTTCTACATCAGAATTGTCTTGCCGCCATGTCTCCGTCCTTTCAAGTTCACTCACAGTATTATATGTAAAACCGAGAGACAAATGTCTGGTGGGGCAAAGTAGGGTCCTTCAGCAGCCAGAAAGTTGATACACAAGAATTATCTTGGCATCTTGTTCTCTGCCTTTCATGTGCGCCCAAAGTGTTATATGTAAATCCAGCAGACTTGTCAAACAAGATTTGGCAGTGTAATGGCTCAAAGCCCCCCATTTCACACCTTTTTCACACCTGTTCAAATGCTAATTCCTGGCTGGCTGAAGAATGCAAATTTAGCTTCCAGGAACATCAGGCAGGGAATAGGTAACTTTCTAAAAGTAACTTTTCCTTAATATTTATTAAAATCCAACATCACAGTTGAACTGGATTTTTAATAACTATGAACATTTTTTATTTAATTATTTTGTTAGCCAATCCCATTCCTGTGATACAGTATTATGATTTTATTCTGTACTCCAGTATTCTACATAGGACAGCTAGGCCTGTCTCTGTGAAAAATAGCTTTTGGGTGCTAGTCACTGTAGGGACATGTTAACATTACATTTCTACATGTCTTATTTTTAAATACCATGCACACATGCTTGTGGACTAAAAGGCCCACATAGGGGTGACTTATTTATATTTAAAAGGAAGGGCCTGTCAAAAGGGTTTATTTTGACAGATCAAATTACAGTTTTTAAACTTCCATAGTAAGGCTACAATGGTAGGCCTGCAGCCATGTTTTACACTGTCACTGTAGTGGCTGTGCTACAGTCCATAGTGACATTTAATGTACAGGCCCTGGGTACATTTTGTACCATATACTAGGGACTAACACGTACGTTATATATACTAATTAGGAATATGCCAATTCGACCATGTATAAAGGGGGAGCACAGGAACTTTACCACTGGTCAGCAGGGTTAAAGTGCACAGAGTTCTTATGTCAACAAAAATTTAGGGTCCAGCAAAAGGTGAAAAAAAATGGGGTGACCACACAGAAAAGGCAAATTTCCTACACAGACATTTTGTTTTTCTTTGGTCGAATGCCGTAAGGGAAAGGTTTATTTCCATACATGGGGTCCTGTGCTCACTGTGCGGTAGGGCTCAAGCTACACCACAGTGATGAAGCTGAATGAGGCCAAAACATGTATGAGTTGGCCTGTGTTGCCTTGCATAAGCCACGTCCTTTCAGGTAAAATTATAGTTACATTGAGTTAATTTTGTGATTAAAACAATGTTCTTTATTTTTTATTTTTTTAAATACTCAAGAAAAGAGAATATTCTCTTTGAAGAAATATTGCAGGATCCTCCTCGGAATAGATATATTTACTTTTTATCAACTCGGTATATAAGCACAAAGAAGAGCTAATAAGTAATTGTTCCTTCTGACGGGAACAATTAAGATAAAGTAAAATTGTTACACCACCATCCAACTGCTCTTTAGCATTAAATATTTGTTAGAACTGACATCCTAGGCGTGTTATTGCCCCAAAACTTTAGCCTTCACTCCCTTACTTTGCTGAACTCATTTTTGTTGGCTTAAGGACTCTGTGCACTTTTATCCCTGTTAACCAGTGCCAAAGGGCTTGTGCCTTCTCCCTAAAACGTGTGCCCTAAATTGACCTACACCTAATTGGCACATCTAATTTAGTTATAAGTCCCTAGAAAAAGGTACCACCTACACTGCGGGCCTGTAAATGGCATGCTACTAGTGGGCCTGCAGCACTCATTGTGCCACCCACTAAAGTAGACTTATAAAATGTGTCTGAGCCCTACCACTGCAGCCTTTAGTGTCGTTTTAAACTACCATTTCAACCTGGCAAAATACCCCTTTTGCCAGGCCTAAACCTTACTTTTTAAAACCCATAGTTCACCCCTAAAGCAGGCCCGAACTCCTCCTAGAGAAGGGTGCATTGTATTTATATAGCATGATATGTGTGTTTAAGTTTTACATGTTCTGACATTGAAAAACTCCTATAGACTTTTTCACTATTTTAAGGCCTATCTCTCCCAGTGGCTAACACTTAGTTCCCTTATTACATTTAATAAGTGCTCCTCTGAGATTAAGAGCAGACAAAAATATACTGTTTGAACTCAAATGTATTGGAATTTAAAATCCTCTTTAACAGTGAAGTCAGACTTTAAGTTGCAATTCTGAAAATGCAACTTATAGAACGTTGGAATTTGTTTTGCCCAATCCAAGTGTGCTTTCCTGCCACATGACTGAATGGCTCTGCTGTTAGGGTTTGTATATTGCTTTCTGACAGTGAGACAAAGGGGCTTAGGTGTGGGCAGGATGGGACATCATGACAGGATGGCTGGGGAGAGGCTGCACCCAGTCCCACTTCCACTTAAAAAGGGATTTGCCTACAGCATACTCAAAGGAATCTGATTCCAGACCTGCCCTGCCTTTGTGAAAGGCAGCGAGTCTTCTAAGACCCTCAATGCTGCCCGGTGCAGGGTTCCACCTCTAATTCACTTTGGGTTCGCTATCAAAATAATGAGGCAAGCGCTGGAAACTGGAAGAGAAGAAAATGGTTTATTTCTCATGAGGAGATCACGTCAACTGAGACACCGGGATGTCTGAGGGAAGTGTTCTGCTGACAACTCCCTTGGCTCTTCCTTTTATACAGGTTTGACACAATGCATTTGTTTGATCAACATGGTTACAAAAGCTTGGGGTCCCCGCCCCGGGCAGGTTGTCACACAAGCCCAACAGTAATTCTCTTCCCACCCAGGTCAAACAGACAATCTTATCTTGCAGCTGGACCTTGCTTCAGGGTCTAAAACATGTGAGACCGGCCAGATCTAAGAGTCCGTTCTGTTGATAAAAACAGGTCCCATTGTTGGTAATAACAAGTCTTGCTGTTTGCAGTGCAATAAATCATGTTGCAAGAGTCTTTTTGGTGTTTGGAACCTGTTTGTGTAACTAGGTGTAGTGAGGGGTAGAGCGTCCAAAGGCTTGCCTGAAAACAGGGATGAGAGGAAAAACGAGTTTGTGGCAGCAAGTGGCGCTGAGGTTTGTTGTGGCAATAGAGTTTATAGCCCCCAGCACAGTACCAGGTCGGTCAGAGGGATGCTAGTAAGGGCAGGGTGAAACAAAGGTGACCAACAGAGTACAAAATGGCTGTGATAGATTAAAATGACTGTAACTTATGTGCACATAGAATTCCACCAGACAAGATGGCGCAGGTAATGTTCATAATTGTCATTTTGCTTTTAACACCTTTTCTCACCATAGACAGTTTGGAGCCCAAACCAGGGGAAGTGGAAGAACTGACTAGAACCAGTTTGGAGGAGGGGGGGAGGGGATGTCGGGGAATTCCCTTACCCAAAGGCTGGCACCAAGTATAAAAATAGGACCTTCAGAACCACTCATCAGAACACACCTAGACCTGTGGAAGATTTAAAAGAACTGCCCGGCTGCCAGAAGGACTGCCCTGCTGCTAGAAGGACTGTCTTACTGTCTGAGGAAGGAAGACTGGACCTTCTTGCCTTGAACCCAGGTTACCCAGAGTGACTCCAGGGTCAGTTGAGACCTATTTGAGCTAAAGGGACACAGCAAGCTTCCAGAGGTCTGCCCTGCAAGTGTTCATCTGACCGGCCCTACCTAGACCTGCCTGAGCACTACGGCTGTCCTCTGCTGGAGTGAGTCCTGATCCCCAAGAGGTGCCCTCAAGGTCCTTGTACATTGTCTGTTATCAGAGAGCACTCATCCTTGCCTAACTGAAGGTTCCATCAGATCCTGCATGAGGCAACGCAGTGCCCCGCCTGAAAACTTCACTGGATCCAACGCAGAGCAAACCCAGCTGAGTGCCTCATATCAGATGGCGAGCGACGCGAACCCCCATAAAGACTCACCACCCAGCTTAAAGCTTCATCAGAACCATCGCAAAGCCTTGCCGCACAGCTGAAAGCTTCATCAGATCGAACGCTGAGCAACGCAAAGCCTCGCCGCACAGGTTCATTGGAACCAACGCATAGCGATGCGAAGGCCCGCAAAGCAACGCTGCACATCCCTCGCATTTTTAACATACGGTACAACGTCCAGCGGGCAGAACTCTGTTCTCTAGCCGGCCTGTGCTCCATGGCAGTTGGCCTGTACTTGTGTCTTTGTCCCGGTGCAGCACAATCAGACACCCACAGATTTCTGCCTGGTGTAAAACCTGCTGCTATGGCAAAATATTGTATAAACTGCCACTGTCCACTCCCCCACATCCTGGCGCTCTCTTGTAAACCTCCCTCCAGTGATAAAGCGGGTTCAGGGAAGCCGATAGCGGTTCCTGAGTTTAAATGCCTTCTTTTAAAAGCCAGATCACTGGTTAAACACAGTGTGGAATGCTCACTGCTCATAGAGGAACACAACATCAAGATGGCTTTCATTACAGAGTCCTGGACGGATAGCGCTTCCGGGCCAGACATTGTCAAAGCTTCTCCTCCAGATTTCCTTTGCCACACGCTGGATAGACCTCTAAGGAAGGGGGGGGGGCTGGCTGTTATCTATCACAAAAGCCTAGTGCCCTCATTCGAGACTGCCTCTAATATAGCGTGTGAGGCAATGTCAGTCAGTGTGCGTTTCGCGCCGCAAGATACTTTTAGAGCCATGCTCATTTACCGGCCCCCTGGCCCCAAAGGTTGTTTCCTGGATTCCATCGGGTCGTTGATGGAGGAAGGGTTTTGTGCCAAAGCCTTTACAATTCTGGGAGACTTTAATTTCTACCTAGAGGACTCCACCGACCCAGATACCTCAAGACTGACGCAAATTATGATGGGAGGGGACCTCGAGCAGCGGGTAAAAGGCCCGAGTCATGTGGCTGGTCACACCCTGGATGGAATTTTTACAAATTCCACCAGTCTCTCCGTTTTGGATGTTCTGCCACTCCCCTGGACAGATCATGCCGCCATTATTTTTGCCAACTCTGTGACCCCCCTTAAATCTTCCATATCTAAGCCCAGGGAAAAGATAGCCATTCGGGCTTGGAAAAACATAGACAGAGTCAACTTAGATAAAGCCCTGATAGATTTTACCCCAAATTTTCCCTGTAACATAGAGGATGCCACAGCGGCCTACGTGAATTGGATTAAGGCCGCTTGTAATAAATTGGCCCCGGTCAAATGGTGTACCCCCAGACGTGGTCTTCCCTCTGCCCCCTGGTTTACTCAGAACCTACAGGAGCACAAAACCGACTGTAAGAGGTTGGAGCGGCTCTGGAGGAAAGGGTACAGTTTGGCCAACAAGGAGGTATACAAAGCTAGCCTTACAATCTACAAAAAATCACTTTAGGAAACGAAAAAGGCCTATTTCTCCGATCAGATCACTGAAGCTAAAGCTTCCGCGAAGGAACTCTTCAGAACAGTGACCAATCTTATTAACCCCCCCCAAACCGATTATTCACAGCAGTCCTGCTTTCTGTGATGCTCTGGCCTCTTTTTTTCTGAATAAAGTTGAAGTTATTTTTTCCTCCTTCTACAATCATCAGGGTGAGGCCAGGGATTTGGCAGCTGGGATAAAGGGAACCAACAACTCTCCCACTTTTAACCGTTTTACCCCTTTGGAGATCAAGGAGGTTACCAATTTGCTGATGGGATGCCGTTCCGGTTCCCCGTTGGACCCTTGTCCGGCAGCAGTAATCAAAATCTCCCCGGAAGTCATTTCTAACACCCTAACCCCTTTATTGAACCTCATATTGGAGGCAGGTCATTACCCTATAGCATGGAAAACTGCTTCAATTCTGCCACTTATTAAAAAACCCAATCTGGAACTCTGTGACCCTAACAGCTACAGACCTATCTCCCGACTCCCCTTACCAGCGAAAATATTGGAGAAGGCCATAAACATGCAACTTAGTCGGTTCTTTGAGAACAGCAATAAGTTGGATCCATCTCAGTATGGGTTCCGCGCGGGACACAGCACTGAGTTAGCATTGATCAAAGCCACTGAGGAGGTTCGCGAGGCTGTGGACCAGGGAGGCTTAGCCATCTTGATCATGCTGGATCTGTCGGCAGCCTTCGATACGGTCCATCACGAGTTGCTGATGGGCCGTCTATCGAAGGCGGGGGTCCAGGGCAAGGCCTGGAACCTTCTGAGATCTTTTCTGGCCGACAGAGTTCAAACAGTGGATCTAGGGAGGGACAGATCGAAACCGTTCTCCCTCCCCTGCGGAGTGCCACAAGGGTCTTCCCTTAGCCCGACGCGTTTCAATTTATATGTGAGCCCGCTGGCTGCCCTCATAAGATCTTTTGGGCTTTTATTAACCTCTTATGCAGACGATACCCAAATCGTGCTGTCCCTTCAGCGGGGCAAAGAAGCTGATAAGGCCCCTAGCTGCCATGACTTCATGTTAGCAGTAACTGACTGGATGTCCGCTAACTGCCTGAAATTGAATGCAGGCAAAACCGAGGTGATTATTTTTGGGAACAACACCAACCTCTGGTTTCCAGCATGGTGGCCCAGTGATATGGGCAACCCCCCACTCCCTTCGCTGAAAGTCAAGAATCTGGGGGTAATCATGGACAACACCCTTACATTTGGGGACCAGGTCAGCGGGGTGGTGTCAACTAGCTTTTTCATCCTGAGAACCCTGAGGAAAATAAAACTCTTCCTCACTGAAGAAAGTTTCAGAACAGTTGTCTCAGCCCTCATTCTGTCCCGTCTGGACTATTGTAATAGCCTGTATCTGACTATTAGCAAGAAACATCTTAACAGATTACAGATGGTGCAAAATGCGGCGGCCAGGCTGCTGACGGGCACTCCAAGGTTTATGTCGGTCAGAAATGGCCTACGTTGCCTTCATTGGCTTCCGATAAAACAACAAGCTCAATTCAAGGCTCTCTGTACGGTCTTTAAGTCCCTAATGGGGAGCGGCCCAGAAGACCTAAAAAAGCGCATTCAATGGTATGTCCCCGGGAGAACGCTGCGCTCAAAGGAAGCAAAACGGGTGATCGTTCCCAGAGCCAAAAAGGCTAACTGGGGTGGAAGGAGCTTTGTTCTAAGTGCCACTAGGGCATGGAACGAGCTTCCGTTATATCTTAGGACTGCCACGGAGCTCCTGTCGTTCAGGAAAGATCTAAAAACTTGGTTGTTTTCAGCTTAGTCTCAGTCTGAGCCAGGGGCGGTGGGACCAGGTAGATAGTGCTTAGCGCCAGGACACCCTTGGGTAGCAGTGCGCTTTATAAGCCTATATAACATAACATAACAGTTGGCGATTTGTGCCTTTTGGAGCTATTTTTACCTAAAACTTTAAAAACTCATATCTCTAGTTCTACTGATTTAGATTTTGATTGATTTCTTGTCATTTTATTTATTAAACATTGCTCTATTATTTTAAATTGGTTTGGGATTTTTCTTGTGTTGTGTTTTCACTCTATTACTGTTTGAGTGCTGCATAAATACTCCATGCTACCCAGGGTTAAGCACAGGTTAATTAAGTGACTTTTTGTGGTTCACCCTGCAAGGGGTTGTGGCTGTTGCTTGACCAGGGCTCATACCCCAGTCATCAACAACCCAATTTCTCACATTGGTGTTCAGAGGTGTGGATCAGTGCCACACAGTGATTAGTGTTACTCAAAATCCAAGTGAAATAATTTGATACCAACTCAAGCCTTTTCAATTCTCCTTATTTTTCCATTGGCTGTTTTTTCCTTTTTTCTAGATTGAAGTGTCCTTCTCTCCTCTTTTACCATGGAGATGGAGATGATCAATGTTGACAACCTCACTGGACCTGAGCTGCAAAGGCTTTGCAAGGAAAGGGGGCTGAATGTGGGCAGGAAAGCTTCCAAAGTGGATCTACAGATAGCCCTCCGGGCTTATGAGGAAGTTAAGAGGTTGCAAGCAGCAACAGTAGAAGATGATTCTGAGGAGGAGGAATTGGATTTGAATTAGGAGGAGGATCAGGACCCAAAGAGTGGCCCATAGCTGCTGGGAAAGCCAAACTGCCCACAGAGGAGAACTAAGACACCCAGGATGGGGCAGGGAGCAGTGTGTCTTCTGGGGACCTTTCCCAAGAGGAGTTGGAGGACAGGAGGGAGGAGAGGAAGCTCAAGCTGCAACTAGCCGTATTAATGCTGAAGGCTGAGGAGAAGGCGGCTGAGAGGGCCTTAGCCAGAGAAAAAGTAATGGCTGAGGAAAAGAAGGCTGAGGCTTGGAGTGCCTTGGCTGAGAAAAAGCTATTGTTGGAGTATGAGAAAATCACGAGGGAGCTGGAGCTAAAGGCAAAGCACCCTTCAGGACCCAATCTTGATGGTGGCAGCATACTAACAGTGTCTGCTAGAGAGGTGACAGTCTGCATATCCCAGGAGCTGGTATTATCTGGTAGGAGATGATATAGACAAGTGGTTTGCTGCATATGAAGTTGCTCTAAGGGTACACAAGGTCCCATTGGAATACTTGGGGGGGGGGGTTGCTTGTAGAAATCCATGCCCACAGTAGGGAAGGATGCACTCCTTACACTAGAGGTAGAGGATCAGACAAAGTATGCCCCCCTGAAAGCCATACTTGTTGCCAATTTTAAGCTGACTCCTGGGAGGTTCAGGGATAGCCATCAAGCTCCCAAACCAGTCCTGGGTGGACTTCTTAGATTATGCCAGCAAGGCACAGAATGGCTGGGTGAGGGGCAGCAAACTGGATGATTTTAGTGGCTGTATAACCTAATTTTGAGGTAACACATGCTCAATATTTGTTTTGCAGAATTGTGCCAATGTCTAGTGGATAGCAGGCTTACTGATCCCAGGAAGCTTGCTAAGCAGGCAGAGCTCAGGGTCAGCACCTGAGTGTTCGAAATGATACCTGTGGGTGACCCCAAAAAGGTAGTTCAGGTCCCTCCGCCCCCCACCCCCCGCAGAGTGAGGGGGAGGTCAAGGGAGACCCAGACAAGTCTCAGACGAAGGGGGAAGGAAAGAATTCCCATGCCCCTCCTGAGAAGGAGGGAGGTTCTGATGCGCGGTGGCCTAGGGCACCCCCTTTCCAACCCTGCTGCTTTGATTGTTCTCTGCTAGGGCACCACAAGCAGACAGACTCTGTCCAGAGAAACCATTCACTGGTGAGACCTATACTGGGGTGGCCAATGTGGCCTAATGGGTAGGTAGCCCCCAGGGGCAGGGGGTAGATCATGCCCTAATTCCCCTTAGTTGTGGGGGTGAACTCGGGGGGAGGGGGGGTGGGGGGGGGTAAACTAGTGATCGTCTCTTCCACCAGGTCAAGGTGAATGGGGTCCCAGACACTGCTCTGAGGTACACCGGGGCCAGCCAGACCATGGTATTTGAAAAGCTGTTTCCCCCGTAGCAGTACACCAGTCAGATGTGTAGGGTACCTCAGCCCCAGGGTCAGGACTTTATCCACCCCATGGCCCTGGTATCATCGGAGTTGGGTGGGCAGGTGACCCATAGAAGGGTCATAGTTAGTCCCCAGATGCCCATTGTCTGTTTTCTGGGGAAGGAGTTGTTACCGGTTATGGAAGAGCTAGGAGGGGTGGCCACCCAGGGTGCCCTGAAAGTGGAGACAGCTAGGCGTACCACTTCCAAACGGGGGGGCATGAGGAGGAAGGACTCACCTCTGACTCCTGCTCTGCCTCCGGCGACAGACCCTGGGCTGAGTGGCAAGTCTCAGGATACTACCCGTGAACTTGTGGGAAGGAGAGTGGAAAAAGGGAGGACCCCACTCTGAGAAACCACACAGGAATGAAGGCCCTAGATGTCCTGGGGCCTTGCGCGTGACACAGCTGTCAGTGGCCTCTGTTGGTTGCTCTCCTTATGGGCAAAGTTTTCATTGGGTTGGGGGCAGAAGTCTATTCGAAAGGATGGAATGGGTCACATCACTTTGTTGGCCATGCTGGTACTGTCTGCCTACTGGGATGCATCTGTGAGCAAGTTACGGTTAGGTGCTTCACAGATGGGGTCCGCTTGGTGAGGAGAAGGGTTCCTCATGAGTCAGTTCAGTGACTCAGGAGAGTGTAGAAGGAGGGATCCAGCCAAATTCAGAGGGCCATAGAACTGGCAAAGGCTTGTACATTAGAGGACCACTGTCCACCTTCTATCGCCTAAACAAGGAAGCCTATCAAGGTATTGATTAGTCTCCCCAAGCTTTATGCTGGAGGGAGGTCATGTTGGACCTGGCCCTCTCTGCAGGGCCGCCTGCCCAAACTTTTTACCTTTTACCCTTCGCTTTTTCAGTTCACTCTTGGACCTGTAAAAGGACTCTGAGGACTACCTGTTGCTGCTACTTGCTCTGCAGGACTGCTTTGCTGTACCTGGAAGGACTGTTTTTCTGTCTCTGGAAGGACTGCTTTGCTGCCTGGAACCTGCCTTGAACCCTCAGAGGCCTGCCCTGATGTTGAGCCTTGCATCTTCATCTGTACCCAGGACTACGAAAGTGACTCCAAGGGCTAGTGTGCTGGCCTCCTGTTCAGAGCCACAGGGACAAAGAAGACTCCCACCATCTTGAACCCTCACCTGGGACCAGTCTGAGTGATTTGTGAACCCCCAAGTGGTGTTCCACTAGTCCTGGACCCTTGGTTGTGGTGCTAAAGGTGCCAAGATTGCCAAATCCCAAAACGGAGGACTTTGAGCAAAAACTGCTCTGAAAAGCAGGAGGAGCCCGGGTCCGCAGCTTCTCCCTCTACACCCTTCTCCGCAGCAGCAAATCCTGTTCACCGGTCCTTCGCCAAATGGGTTTCCAGCCTCAGAACTGTCTTCGGCTACATCCCTCAGCCACGTCGTGCTGGGGATTTTCGACTTCCAGAAAAGCGACTAAGACTGAACTCAGAAATCTTCACTGTGGGTTCGACCCAAGGCTCTCCGGCAACAACTTTCCCTCCTCGGACACCTCCTGCAGTCTAGCCCCGCTGTACTCTACCTTCTCAGAAATGTTTTCTCAAAATCTTTTTCTAAGTCTGGAGAGAAGCGCTGGCCAGGCCCAATCCACTGCTTGTATCCAAACCGTGCTCCATCGTAGTCGGCCATTTTTTTCATCTTTGACCTGGTCTAGATGTCCGCGGTTGGCGCTTTGATCTTTTAGTATCTAGTTTTTACCAAAAACAGTTAAAATTAATAAATTTGGTTCTACTGATAAGATTTTTGATGTTTTGGTGTCAAACCATGTATTAAAATTAAGGCTCCCTGTGTTCCGTTTTTACTGATTTTTACAGACAGAAAACCATTTATTTTCTTGTCTGTATTTATTTTTAAATGTGGATAAAAATGGTCATTGGGTGCTTTTTGAGTGATTCTAAATATGCTTTGCCATGCCTGCCAGGCCAATAACTGTGTGGATTGATAGGTAAGGGGGTTAAAAAAGAAAGTAATTTTAGTAAAGAGGCTTAAACAGCAGTAGCTATGCACAAGGCTGATACTGAAATGTGCATATTTTTATAAAAGTGTATTGATTTATCTTCTGCGGGTGTTCATATTACTGAAATCTGGCAGGCATTCAGTCATGACTTCATATTTATTGGCCATATAAATGTGAAAATACTCCAGTTTCAGCTTTACTTTTTTCACAAAACCCACAAGAAATATGGATAAATACAGACGGAAATGACAAAAAAATAAATACCATAAAGCCGGGAGCCCTAATTAAAATTTACTCTATTTTTCTAAATTGGTGTGGGAGTTTTCTTGTGTTGTGTTTTCACTTTATTACTGTTTGTGTGCTGTGTAAATACTTTACACATTACCTTTAGTATTGCCAGGCAATGCAACAAAGTACTTCTAACTTTAAATGGGAAAGGTCAGCAGTAATAAGAACTGCCAATCCCCTCTTCACCCTGTGCGCTGCGGAGGGAATTACCAGAAACAATAAGTGTGGAAACCATCAATACAGAAATCGTACGTTATCCAAATGTCTTGACGGCAAATTATATAATAATCACTCGGAAACATCAACCAGTCTACATTTGCCAATTTAGAGCTGACTCCTGCTAAGTTCCATTAGCAAAGTTTGTGTCTGCTCCTCACCAGCCCCCCAGCGTGTAGGCTCTGGGGAAACGACCTTAACAACGCGGTCAAAACACTGCAGTACATTTAGATCGCTGCTTTTACAACACAAGTCGTTACCACGACTTGCACTGGAGGGCGCTCTAGACTAAGGAATAGTGTGATTTACTATTCCAACACCTTCCCTACTAAACGTAGGCTGGAGTTGGAATAGTAAATCATACTATTCCTAAGTCCAGCGCCCTACAGCGCAAGTCGTGGTAACGACTTGCGTTGTAAAGACAGCGATGTAATGTACCGCGATCTAATTGATCGCGTTGTTACATCATACATCCAGGCTCTGTGGTTCTAGAAGTTGAATCTGATTGTTCCCTCGGTTCTCTAGAATCTCCTCTGACATTGCGGGTGCGTACCGTAGGCGATATATGGTGTACCTTGATGTTATCACAAGAATATTGTCAATCAATATTTTGGATTGCGTCTAAGGGTGTAAAAACTGTTTCTCGTTTCGATGTTATATACCGGTGATTAATTCCCACCATATGCAAGCCCAATACAAAGTTGCAATCTGTTGGAGGGTTCTTAATATATGGCCTATAAAAAGTACCTCCACGGGTGGGCCTGTACCTTTCCTAGTAATTTTGCTAGGTGGTTCAAAAGCTGTAATACGTTTGTAACCACCATGAGCCTTTTAAAGTTAATGACTACACAATCACCATTGAAGCATTTAAGTTCATGGTCAACCCAAGTAATCCTAATTACTAAAGATATTTCGTTGAACAAGTTGTGCACTATCCTGAGTTTGTCCTTAGCTAATGAACAACTTTGTTTTAGATCCAGCAAACCTTCTCTCATATTGGCAGCTGACAGTGGAACTGCCTCTAAGACTATCACATAATGAGTGCAGTCAGGTGGCAGTGGGAGGGTAACATTACTTTTTACATAGCTATTTGAGTCTCTAATGTGCCTTTGTTAAGATGGCAAAATTGATTTGTTATGAGGCTTACCAATAGAAACTGGATATGTACCATTGCAGTTTGGACCCGGCACAGAGTTATTGGTATTTAGGACACTTCCTGTGAAATTTGATCCGGGTGGATTATCTCTAGTCTATGTATTGCTGTAAATCTAGTGCTGAAGGAAGAACATACCTGCTGTTGGGTTCCCCGTGATTAAATGGGTTTGATAAGAAATATTATCATCGGCGCTCATACGGGGACTAGGAGGCCGTGCATGTTCTCCACCACAGGCTCTATAATACAGCCAGTGGAGAATGTGCTAAGTGCGCATGACGGATTGGCCAGCCCAAGACAGCCGGACAAACTGTTAAGCGCACTTGGTGCAGCAGCAACCACCCCTCCTCCCTCTCCCTGTGACAAGCCCAGCACTGCCCCAATCGGGCTTAATTTTTCAGAAGAAGAAAATGATATTAACGTAACGTTATTTACATTGCGTTATCATTTTCTTTTTCTTTCTACACTTAGTGGGGTGATGCTCCTCCGCCTTAGCGGGGGTGTCCCACACAGTGGGAGTGATAGCTGCGCTTCATAGCACTGGTGTCGGGGCTTTCCCCCTCCACCCAAAAGAAAATCCTGGGGCTTGTAGTCTGCGGTAACTCAGCAGCAAAAAAGAAATGTAGCCCATGCAACAGGAGTGATATCGGTGCTTTATAACACTGTTAGGGCTTTCCTCCTCTGCTTTCCTCCTTTAAGGAGAGAATCTTGGGCCTTGGGCATCACCCAGCAGCAAAGAAGGAATGTATCAGTAGTCACTTGGAGAGGTTACATTTGACGACTCATCTGATTAGTCCTTTGGCTCATATGGTCACTAGATGTCTTAGTGTAATGACTTTGTGGGTGTGGTATAACAAGTGCTTTGCCTGCCATTTCCAAGGGCAGGCCCAAGAGCCGCCAGAACCACCTATATTGTCGACAGTTAGACCCTCAAGAATGGTACAATGTTCGCATTGTGTTTTTGGTGTTTCTGCGCTAGTGACGTAAACCACTACTTGGGGCCCTCAATCCTCCCAACCTACTAGGTGGTAGTGGCGAGCCATCCTCCGTGACCACAGGTCTTTAATGTGCAGCATTCAGCCTCTCTGCCTCCAAACTGGTGTTGCCCTGCTCCCCTAGGCCAATTTCGAGAGCCGGAGAGCTTGTGCCGGCAACTCGGTACCTTCCTCAAAGACTGGCCTGCAGCTCCATGGGATGGATCAGTATGAGTGGGGCCGCCACCCTGCTCATAGGCTGAGGGTTCCTGGTGCCTCACAGGTCATCCCACTGTGACTCGAATAGGCCAGCACAGCCAGATCTGGAACCGCGGCCTGTGCTTTGGCTCCAGGCGTTTTCAGGTGAGGGCCCCAAAGTCAGAACACTGACTGCCTGGCCGCATATGCCTCAGTCCCAAGTGCTCCCACAGGTTGTCTTTCGCTCAATGCGACGACGGGGCGGCAAGCTTGGAAATTCAAGTGCGGTGATGGGCGCGACTTCCAGTGCAGCAGTCTCACAGCCACAGCATAGAGGAACCTTGCCAATGTTATACCTGCTGCTCAGCCAGTGTGAGTGTGATGTAGAATGTTGGTGCATGGAATGTTGGATGTCTGTGAGAGTTAGTTGGAGTATGGGCTGAGCAGCAGGAAGGCTGCTCCTGGTGGGGCTCTTCATCGTAACTACTCAATAAACCATCTTAGTTAATCTACACCTGGACTACTGGACATCCTTTATATTACAACAGCCACACATATGGTTTGTGGTCCCAAGAAGCATAGGGTGGCCTCACTACCACGTGGGAGTAAACAATCCGTGTGTACAACTTCCCATACTTGGGAGTTACATCTTATTGTTAGGGCACTTGGTGCTTACACAGCTCCGCCAGCACTTAGTAATGTAGGGCGGCAGGAGAGCTTCCGAGTCTTCCTTGGCTGGCTGGCCGTCCGGCCATAAGGCCCTGACCCCTCTTTTGTTTATTTACAAGGCTTAGTGCGTTTCAATAGCTTGTATGGTGCGGGAGTCTGGGGCTACGCTAATAGCAATCCCATACAGCTTGAGGAAATTCGTATATGCAGGCGATTGTTGCATCAACTGCCTACCAGCTCGCACTCTATTTGTCATGGCGAGCTCGGTCTGCGCTATCTGGAAGAGCTTATTAAATTGGCCCGCATTTTATTATGGCTCTCGAGTTGGGTTACTCCTGAGGCAAGCTTAAACAGGGACATTATTAAGGACTGATTATTGCAAGACAAAGGCACAGCTATCCACTGGATCACTTATGTTGACCCATCCTTAAAAGATCTTGGCCGCCTAGTGTTATTCAATTCAGCCAACCCTGATAAAGATAAGAAGGTAGTGAAATCCCTCTTTGGAGAAAAGGCAAACTGTTGTAACTTGCCCTTTAATGTGAGATTCTTTCTGGGAATGTTAAGTACATCAGCAGCAGAACGTGGGACCTCAGATGGAGAGTGTCGGTTGCGGGGTCTGCTGCTGGTGTGGACTGTTCTGGTGGGTGTAAATAAACCTGCTCTTGGAAACGAACACATGGAAGCCTCGTTTTATTACTGGCGACGAGGATGGGATCACCCACTTTCCAAACACACTTTTGTGCTCCCATCTTGGCATCAAACCTTCGTTTATAATTCTCTTGATACCTTTTTACTTTCCAATTATTCACAACACTGCCCCTATCTTTTACACTCAACCACACAGGATTGAGTTTTGAACCGGCTGCTCTACCCTTGAGCTTTTTAAACGGCGAGCAACCAGTCACACTGTTTGGAGTATTTCTATGTGCCCATAATTTTTCTCTAAGAATGCACTTGAGAGGGGATCTTGTTTCCACAGCAGTTTGAGCAGAGGCTTTTATCAGCCTATTCATGCTCTCTACTAAGCTGTTGGCTTGTGGTGTATAAAGAGCAGTCCGGTGATGAGTGATGGAGAGATCCTTTAAAAAATCCATCATCTCTTGAGAAGTGAACTGCACCCCGTTATCAGAGACTAAAATATCAGGTATGCCCTCACACTTGAATGCGTCCTTAAGAAACTCAATGATATTCTTTGTCACAACAGAACTCATGCAGCAAGCAGAGACCCATTTAGATGTGTAATCAACAAGGACGACCACAAACCTCTCTGTGGGAGACAAGATATCAAAAGGTCCAACAAAGTCAATACCAAGTTTGGACCAGGGACGTTCAGGTATGGCAACCGGTGTGAGAGGTGCAACATTCACTTTTCTCGATTTATCATTCCCAGCACATATGGTACAATCCCTTACAGCATCTTCAACTTGTTGGTCAACCTCCGGCCACCAATAGGATTCCCTGACTCTTGCTTTGGTTAAGCTACGTCCGAGATGACCTTCATGCGCCACATTGATTATTTTTTCTCTCATCAAACAAGGAGGAACTAATCTCTCCCCCCGAAAAAGTTCCCCTTGCGAAATGTTCAATTTATCACGAACATTCCAGTAACCTTTTGCACAATTGGGAACATCATTAATTGTAGGCCACCCATTGACAACAAACTCCATTACAGGTTTCCTTGACTTGTCGCACTCAGAACTGACTTTCCATTCCTCTTTATTAAGTGCTGATTCCTTCACCCAAGATACTGAACAGTCAGACCTGTTCGAAATAATTTTGTCTAAGGGCATCCTTGAAAGAAAATCAGCTGGAATATTTTTAAGTCCAGGCAGGTACTTGTTAGAAATGGGATCTCTAGTTGGCAAGGGCTTGCACCTTTGTCCAAGTAGGGACCCTTCTTCCTAGTCAGGGTAAGGGAGTTACACTCCTAAAATAACCCCTGCTCACCCCCTTGGTAGCTTGGCACGAGCAGTCAGGCTTATTCTAGAGGCAGTGTGTAAAGCATTTGCACATAACCAACAGTAATACAGTGTAAGCACTACAAACGGACACCACACCAGTTTTAGAAAAATAACCAATATTTTTATATACTCAAGACAAGACCAATTACGACAAAAATCCACAATACTATACTTTAAAAATGAATGCTTGATAAGGTAACTTCTTCTTTGCAGGAATAGTTCAAAAACAAAGTTCGTACGAGTCGGTAGCTCCGTCCGAGTCTACCGCGATGCTGAATTACACAGAGTCTAACAGTTCCAGCCGACCGCGTCGCTACGGGCCAGCAGAGTCGTGAACAGACTCGGTCACAGTACCTTTCTCGTTGTGGCTGGTACGGAGTGTACGAGCCGGTCGGCGTTCGTCGCGGTTGCGGTGCAAGACGGAGCGATGCAAGGTGCGGTGTCCCTCGATGCGGTGCAGGCAGCGGCTCGATGAGCGTCGTGCAGACGGAGTCGGTGAGTCCAAGGCGTGCGGTGCAGGGTGAGACGATGCTCGATGCGGTGCTGACAGGTTGCGATACAGGCGACCAAGCCGGAGTGCGGGAGCTGGCGTCGGACAGCGGTGCGAGTCGGAGCGGTGCGTCGCAAACGTGCGAGCGGTGCCCCAAATGCGATGCGGTCACGACTGTTGAGCCAGTTGCAGCGTCCGCGTCGGTCGGGTCCGGCTGGTACAGTGAAGCGATGCGATGCGAACTGCGGTGCCCACAGGTCACGGTGCAAGCAGCGGCTCGGTGTTGACGGCGTCGGACGTCGCCTACGGTGAGACCAGGGTTGCGATGCGAAGCGGGGCGATGCGGTCTGCGGTGCAAACAGGTCACCGGTCAGGGATGGATTCGGTTGACGGAGTCGGTTGCAGTTCCCTTCCTCTGTGGCATCTGAAACAGCGTTCCAGAAGCGGTACCCAGAGGCTTGTGAAGTCTTTGTAGTCCCTGAGACTTCTTAACAGGAGGCCAGCTCGGTTCCAGGCCCTTGGAGATACTCAGCACAAGTTTGTAGAAAGTTCAGTCTAGTCCTTTCACTGCCCAAGGCAGAAGCAGCAGCTGCAGGCCAACCCAACAAAGCAACAGCACAGCAAAGGGGCAGTACTCCTCCTGGCAGCTCTTCCAGCTCTTCGTCTTGGCAGGTTCCTTGATTCCAGCGAGATCTAAATTCATGGGGTCAGGGCCCCAATATTTATATCCCAAATTCCTTTGTTCTCTGAAGGCAGAGAGGCCTTTGCCTAGTCCATACCAGTTCTGGAGCACTTTGTTGACAAGTCTCCGTCCCTTCTTTCAGAGAGTAGGCCAGGGACATCAGACGCACCACAGGAGGTGGAGCCAGCATTGTGGAGGGAAGGCACTGTCCTATTCAGGGCCCAGGTGCAACTCCTCCCACCCATCTACATGTAGATCTTGCTATTCAGCCCTGTGCTGACTCACCCTGTCTCCTGGCATCCCCCAGCCCCTGTCACTCATACTCCAGACAAGGAATACACAACCTCGCAGAGGCAGGCTTGGATGGTTAGACAAGAAAATACCCACTTTCTAAAAGTGGTATTTTCAAACACAGAATGTTAAAACCAACTTCACTAAAAGATGCATTTTATCATTCTGAGTCCAGGCATACTAAACTCGAATCTCTACCATGTTCCCGGGGTCAGTTAGGATTATAAGCTGTAAAAATCAAAACTGCCCGTTCTGGCCTATGGGGAACAGGTAGCCTTGCAATAGTGAAAAACGAACTAGGCTGTAGTTCACTATCAGGACATGCCACACACACCAGGGCATGTCCTACCTTTCGCATACAACGCACCCTGCCCACAGGGGTACCTTGGGCCTACCTTAGGGGTGACTAACATGTAGAAAAGGGAAGGTTTAGGGACTTGCAAGTGTGCGCACTTGCCAAGTCGACATGGCAGCCCCAGGCTGCGCACAGGCTCTGCGATGGCAGGCCCGAGTTACACTTTACGGGCTGTTTGCGTGGGTGGCACAATCCAGTGCTGCAGCCCACCAACAGCATTTGGTCTCTAGGCCCTGGCACTCGCAGTGCGCTTTACAAGGGACTGACACATAAACCAAATAGGCCAATCATGGAAACACCAATCCATAACACATTTTATACAGGAGCACTTGCACTTTCCCACTGGACAGCAGTGAGGAAAGTGCGCAGAATCATTACACCAGCAAAAACAGAGTCAAAACCGGGAGGTCAGAAAGCAAAAAGTCAGGGGAAACACGCCAAAAGATGCCAAGTCTAACAGTACTCTACTGTGAAATTGTATTCCCAGAGTCCTTCAACCCATCTTTTAATTCTGGGAGTGTTACTCTCAACATTCCTACAAGCAAACATGTGTACAAGAGGCTTGTGGTCAGTTATAACCAAAAATGGTAAACCCCACAAGTAAAATCTAAACTGATTGATAGCCCAAGAACAGGCTAATGCCTCACGCTCAATTACTGAGTAACGCTCTTCTGCTCCTTTCAATGAGCGAGAGGCAAAACCAATGACCTTTTCATTGCCAACAACCATTTGGGATAGAACTGCGCCCAAACCCTGTACACTGGCATCAGTAGTCAGGATAGTCTTTTTGAGTACATCAAAATGGCCCAAAGTTGGCATGCATGCAATCTCATTCTTAACTTTGTTAAAAGCATTAACACAATCTTCTGTCCATTTGAAATCCACACCCTTTTTTAGCAGCAGTCTTAAGGGTTGCACAACACTAGCCAAGTTGTACACAAACTTTGAGTAATATTCAGATAAACCAAGGAAAGATTTCACTTGGTCTTTGTTCAATGGAGCTGGTGCCTGTAATATTGCCTCTGCAAGATCAATTTTTAGACTAATGCCTTCACTGGAAATAGAGTGTCCTAGGTAGGATACAGACCCAACTCTGAATTTACACTTTTCGCTTTTCAAAGTGAGTCCACGTTCTTCTAGTCTAGACAGTACTTTGAACAATACTTTGTCATGGTTGGCTCTATTCTGCCCATAGACAAGTATATCGTCCTGAAAAAATAAGACCGAGTCAATTCCAGTTAATACATTTTTCATCACTCTTTGAAAACACGCAGCAGCACTCGCCAATCTGAATGGCATCCTGATGAATCTATAAGCACCTAAGGGTGTTACGAAAGATGTTGGTGCCCATGAGTCTTCGTGTAGCATGATCTGGTGATAAGCGGACGATAAATCCATCACGCTGAAAATACAAGCACCTCCCAATTTTGCCAGGGCTCCATTAATGTTATGTTATGTCATGTTATATATATTTATAACGCGCACAGATATTCGGCAGAGTGTCCCGGCGCGTACTTGAGAAAAAAAAAACATAGGTCAGAGCATCAGCTAGAAGAGAAGGGTTTTTAACTTTTTCTTAAAGATCACCGGATCCTGGATGCCGCGCAACTCCAGGGGCAGTGCATTCCATGCCAAAGCAGCTTTCCGCACAAAGGAGCTCCCACCAAGCCTTTGGCGGTTGAACCTTGGGGTCTGCACCAGAAGTTGAAAGGAAGAACGCAACTGTCTTACTGGGTTGTAAAAAGCGAATCTCTTCTGTAGGTAGATAGGTCCCAGGCCATAGAGAGCCCTATGGGCAATGGCCAAAGTTTTAAATTTTATTCGGGACTCCACTGGGAGCCAGTGCAAGGAGCGCAAATGAACGCGCACACTACACCTGCTAGACAAACCCAGCAGTAGTCTGGCAGCAGAGTTTTGAACTACCTGCATTTTATTCAAGAGGTAGCCAGGGATGCCCACATAAAGTGCGTTGGCATAGTCCAGGCGGGACAAAATCAAGGCGCGAACAACAGTTTCTTTAGCGGGTCTTGGGAGGAGAGGAAGAAACTTCCTCAAAGCTTTCAGAGTGCCAAAACAGGTCCCAGCCAGCTTCTTAACCTGGGTTGAAAAGGTCAGGTTCTCATTGAACCAGACCCCCAGATTTTTTGCAGCGTTTCCCATTGCACTAGGCAAGGGGAAACCTGGGGGCCATAGCCTCTCT
This sequence comes from Calotriton arnoldi, assembly GCA_963921515.1. NCBI lineage: Eukaryota > Metazoa > Chordata > Amphibia > Caudata > Salamandridae > Calotriton > Calotriton arnoldi. Next base: position 480,814 of record CAWUFW010007801.1, on the reverse strand, counting down.
CTGAAATTGGCAGGAAATACGCCATACAAGAGAACCTCTGACTTCTCTTCATTACAGTTCAGATGCGCCTGAGCGAGCCAGTGAAAAACAGAGGACAGACAGTGTTGAGCAGAGAGGACTGAATCATCGTCCCTTCCCCAAGAAAACAGAAGCTGGGTGTCATCAGCGTAGGCCAACACCTTAGCCCCTAATGTCTCCGCTAAATAAACCAGCGGGGTGACATAGATGTTAAAAAGAAGGGGACTAAGGGATGACCCCTGCGGGACACCTGTGGCCACCCGCTGGGGCACAGAGGCACATGGTGGGAGCCAGACCTGCTGGGTGCGGCCTTCCAAAAAGGACCTAATCCAGCCCCAGACAGACCCGGATATGCCAATCTCCAAGAGGCGATCAAGAAGCAGGGAGTGAGGCACTGTATCGAATGCCGCCGAGAGATCTAGCATAACCAGTGCGGCTCTCCCGCCGGCATCCAGACACTCACGAATCGCCTCTGACACCTCTAGCAATGCTGATTCCGTGCTATACGAGGCCCGGAAGCCAGATTGAGCCGGGTGTAATAAACCCGATGCCTCGACAAAATTGGTAAGTTGATTTGTAACCACCTTCTCACAGACCTTAGCCAAGCTTGGCAAAAGCGAGATTGGGCGGTAATTTCCAGGAATCAACGGGTCAAGGGACGGCTTCTTGAGGAGAGGGAGAATTTGAGCCTGCTTCCAGGACGCCGGGACAAGAGCCTCCCGCAAAGACATGTTAACAATTTGATTAATTTCGGGATTGATGATGTCCGCCGCAGCGGCCAGAAGTCTCGCAGCACAGGGATCAGTTGGAGAGCCCGACTTCAAGGCAAAGGCTGCCTGTCGACCCAGATACAGATATTTAAGCTTCTTAAGTCCACACACATCCTAATTTTCCTGCCCTTGTCCTTGGGGGCTAAAACAATGGGAGCCAACCACTCTGAAGATTCTATCTCTTCAATGACTCCCAACTCAAGTAGTCTGTTAATTTCTTCTTGAAGGGGTTTCATCATGAGATTAGGCACCTTTCTTACCTTGTGTACTACTGGTTTCGCCTTGTCCTTTAAAACTATTTTGTGATTGAAACCATTAAGAAGCCCAAGTTTTCCACTGAAAACCCCAGGATACTTTCCTACACTATCTTAATCATCACTCTGACGTGTGACTAGCATTACCTGATCAGGCGCATTTGGGTTCAAAATGATTCCAAGGTCTTTTTGGTGTCGCCACCGTAAAAGATTATCCCCACGCTTGGCAACATAAACTTTACCAACAGTTTCTCTTCCTTTAAACACAATGGATTGAATGGAATAACCTATTAAATCAATACTTTGCCCCCCATACCCTACAGGATTGATGTCAGGTGGCAAGAGTTTTACATTGTTGAGCTCAAAGGTGGAATTCCAAAATTTGTCGCTCAACAAGGTGTACGATGAACCTGAGTCAGCCAGTACTGGAACTTTTTTGTCAGCTATGTATACATCACATTTTGGCATAACAACGGGGGAGTCAGTTCTGAGTGCGACAAGTCAAGGGAACCTGTAATGGAGTTTGTTGTCAATGGGTGGCCTACAATTAATGATGTTCCCAATTGTGCAAAAGGTTACTGGAATGTTCGTGATGAATTGAACATTTCGCAAGGGGAACTTTTTCAGGGTGAGATATTAGTTCCTCCTTGTTTGATGAGAGAAAAAATAATCAATTTGGCGCATGAAGGTCATCTCGGACGTAGCTTAACCAAAGCAAGAGTCAGGGAATCCTATTGGTGGCCGGAGGTTGACCGACAAGTTGAAGAAGCTGTAAGGGATTGTACCATATGTGCTGGGAATGATAAATCGAGAAAAGTGAATGCTGCACCTCTCTCACCTGTTGCCATACCTGAACGTCCCTGGTCCAAACTTGCTATTGACGTTGTTGGACCTTTTGATATCTTGTCTCCCACAGAGAGGTTTGTGGTCGTCCTTGTTGATTACACATCTAAATGGGTCTCTGCTTGCTGCATGAGTTCTGTTGTGACAAAGAATATCATTGAGTTTCTTAAGGACGCATTCAAGTGTGAGGGCATACCTGATATTTTAGTCTCTGATAACGGGGTGCAGTTCACTTCTCAAGAGATGATGGATTTTTTAAAGGATCTCTCCATCACTCATCACCGGACTGCTCTTTATACACCACAAGCCAATGGCTTAGTAGAGAGCATGAATAGGCTGAAATGGTCCTCCCTAAAACTATGATCAAAAGAAAGAACGGTCCTTATAAATCCCCCTGGTACTCCTCGGAGTTACACACTTTAAAACAGTGCTGTAAGGTACAAGAAAGAAGTTGGAGGAAAGACTTCTCACCTAGTAAGAAGCTCGAATATAGAAGAGCCATTGGCAAGTACAGAGCAGAAATTAAAAAGGCACAGGCATCCTTTTATGAGGAAAAAATTCTGCTGGCCGCCAACTCCCCTAGAGAGACCTTTCTTATTATAAAAAAACTCCTCAAAAGCCCTGCTCCGCCTGTTGCCCCTGATACTTCAGGCCAACGATGCAATAAGCAGGCAGAGTTTTTCAACACCAAAATTCAAAACATCCTCAAATTGTTGCCTCAAATCAACAATGAAAACGACCCCTCAAAAGAGCAAGTAGATCAGGGTCTCCCCTTTACCAGTCACCTATTGGACTCTATCCCGCCTCTTCCCCAGGAAACTCTTCTGTCTTTAATTTCCTCGGTGAAAAGTGGTTCGCCTAGGGATCCCGCACCCATGAACATCCTGAAAAAGGTAGCACCCACAATTGCCCCTACCATCGTGGACGTGATTAATGCCTCACTATCTTCAGGAGTAGTTCCCCCAAACTGGAAAGGGGCAATGGTAAAGACACTTCTGAAAAAACCTAATCTGGACCCTGCGGATCTTGGCAACTATCGCCCTATCTCCCTTCTTCCGGGGATTGCCAAGATCGCGGAAAAATGTCAACCATACTCTCTCAAACTTTTTGGAATCCTTTAGCTTGTTACACCCCTCCCAGACAGGTTTTCACCCACGACAAAGCACGGAAACTGCTCTGCTTGCAGTGGTAGAGGAAAGTAGAAAGATCTTGGACTCAGGAGGGTGGGCAGTCATCATACTCCTTGATCTGAGTGCAGCATTTGATACGGTGAACCACCGTATCCTGATCCATCGCCTCAGAAACATAGGAGCAGCTGCCACTGCACAGCAATGGCTGCGCTCCTTTCTGGAGGGACGCTCTTTTTAGATTTTCGAAGGAGACATGAGTTCCGAACCTTTGCCTCTGTTGTGTGGTGTCCCCCAGGGCTCATCGTTGAGCCCAACTCTTTTTAATGTATATATGGCCCCTCTGGCGGCAATCGTAGCCCCATTTGGAATCCATATGGTGACGTACGCCGACGACACTCAATTGGTCGTGGCGCTTAACCAAGCAACGCAGCAGCCTAATGCCCTTCACACATGCCTAACGGAAGTCTCTAAGTGGATGGGGGCGTCCCACCTTAAGATCAACGGTGAAAAAACCGAGATCATGATCCTAGGAAACCCTTTAAATGTAACACTAGGAACCATGTGGCCAGCATGCATGGGCCCAGTCCCGGTCCCCAAGCCCGAAATCAAGAGTCTGGGTATCTGGTTAGACCAGAACCTGACACTCATGGCGCAAGCAAGGAAGACGGTCGCCATCTGTTTCGGCCTGCTTAGAATGGCCAGAAAAGTGCTTCCTCTCCTTCCTCCCCTTGTAGTGTAGTTCCTGTTTCCCTAATAGGCTCTGCGCATTGGAATAATATAACCTATAGGCTTGACATAGGACTGAGGTCGGTATGTCCCTATCGAGTATATTAAACTTAATTACTTGTGCCAGCTAGCTCAGAGCCCACTAGAAACTCCTTGAGAAAAAGAAGGGAGTAGTTTCTGGCAACCGCATAAACATGACCACTTTGTTTCCCTTTAGAATCGGAACACGTCTTGGAATCGTGGAAACAATAGATAACAGTTTCACTCAGTCAATCGTGCATGCTTAGTTTCTGCAGAGTTACACAGAAAGGAAAGACGGGCGTTTCAATAAAAAGGTTTTATTGAACAGTCTTGTTTCTCGTGTAAGAGATATGCGCTGTTATGATCACAAGACAGTATGCAAGATAAATAATGTACAGCGTAAGCAGTAGAAATAAATAATACTGCGCTAGCATTATCTTTTAGCATATATTCACGTACATAAATAACATGAGCTAAAAATGCGAGTACTCATATGATGCGTCTCTAAGCTAGTTCTACCCCAATGTACCTAACCTAGTCTAGGTGTAGGGAAAGGTAAGAAGTAGGTGGAGTATTCTCTAGTATGGTATACTAAGAGTATGTTAAGTCTAGTATGCCAAGAGTCCCTCTAGGTTCTAGTCAGCTCCATACCTTGAGAATGAGAGAGGTGGGAATCTCTTGCCGGATCTGGAACTCTAACACCCCGCGAAGGGAGTCGGAACACTGGAAGCTGGATTCTTCTGCGTGCAGGAATGACAGCGTCTTCTCAGTCCGTCAGGCCGGGATACGGGCTCCTCTGAAGTCGAGGTCTCCTCTAACTTGCTTGGGCAAGGGAAGGTACATTTATACCTGGTAGGTGCCTTGGATTGTTAGCATTGACGTGAAGTCGGACAGAGGAAGACGTCAGGAATGAACCCTTAAGGTATAACGGTTCATACATAATAGAGGAGTTCTTGGAGAAATCAATAGTCCTGTGCTAGGGGAACTCCCAAAGCTTAAGGGTCTGGTTTCTAAGAACTCGTTGTGACGTTAGGGTGGACGGATGTCGGTGACCATACCTGAATTTGGAGTGCACGGCTAATGCCTAAATAAGGACTGGGATTCTATGCCTATATAAGGGCAATGCGAATTGTGCCTCTATAAGGACATGTTTCAGGAAAACCTATATACGGACACCTAAAGCGGAATACAACACCTACTCCACTTTCGAATGAACGATAATACTAAATGCTAAACATTAAATGCTAAACATTAAATTGAGTACCACATGTTGCTAAAAACATTTCTAAAAGCATATTAAAAGAAGTTTAAAATAAACTTGAATGCAATAGGTACTGTACATTTAAAGCATCGTTTTCATTCTAAGCATGTAATGGAGATAAATGCAACATAAATGAATAAACAGAAATATATACATATAATGAAATGGTTGATAAGTTTTCAAAAATCAAAGCCATTGCATATCACGGAATTAAATGAAATGTTAGACAAGTAAGGTGACAATATGTCCCTGGAAGTATTCAAAGAAGTCCGTTTTATAAGACTAGTTCTACTGTAAGCAGATTGTTTTTTGCCATGTCATTTCAAAAATTAAAAAGAAAAAGTTCAATTCTGGGAAAAGTTCCAAGTTTTGAAAATATGAAGGCCAAATTTCATTGCTTCCCTGGTACACTGTGAGCCGAATCAAAGTCAGTGTATGGGTCTGGCGTAAACATGAGATCATCTATTTCCGTAGCCAAAATATCGTCCACCGAAGTTGGTGACATTTGGAACACCTCGTTTAGAAGGTTAATTGCACAGAGATGAGAAACATCGCCTTCAGCAGAAGATGCAATGTTCGCGTCCGTTGTTACCTGTGTGCCTGTTGATCCATCTTGTACCTCAGCAGCTGCTGGAAGCGTCTGTGAGATCTCAATGAATGCCATCATCAGGATTGGTAGCCTCTGGGGACAACACAGAGCATGGGCCGTTATCGGGTCCAGCAGAGTATCGATATCCGTTGGCATGACTGATGGGAGTGTTAGACAGGTGTCTAGCACGCATTCTTCACCGCAAAACAGGCAGCGTAGAACAGGTAAGATGCAATCTTGCCAGATTGGTCTGAATGACAGGAACCACGTTGTATTAAGTTCCCGTAGACGAGGCATGCCTAAAAGCTGTACTATTCGCTCACGGCATTTCCGTTCAAGGAGAGCTTTCTCCACATCCCTCGGAGTGATGTTGGCGAATAGGCTTGCCATAGCGTAATAGGAGGAATAGAAATAGAATTCCTGCAACCAGTGCTAGAATTAATGGCACACCACCAAACACCGAATGTGCGAAGTTTGGGATGATTCCGAGGACTGCCTGGAAAGGTGCTAATAGTCCGGAACAGATGGTCTTAAATACATGTACAATTCCGCTCGCATCAGACATGTTTAAGATACGTCCCATCATTTCTATGAAATGTTTAGGGCAGTTTGTACGAATTAAAGCCTGTATCTCAGCCGAAGTCCTTGCAACTTGTAGATCATAGGTTTCTTTGGCCGAGGTCAGAGGCACTGTTTGTTGTATAAGCATGGCTTTCATTCTGCTTAAAGTATCAAATCGTATAAAAGAGACATTCAACGAAGGCCATAGAGGCGACTCCCTGACTGTGTCTATTGGGGCAAACAATACTTGCATACAGCAAGTGACCCTGGAGTCCACCGTTACTAGATATGGGATGACTGGCAACATGCCACAGCAACTCTGATCATTCAACATGAGGTAACTCCCATTAGAAAGTTGGCCAAACGTTGGATTAATCACAGCAGCTGGTGTACCCTGCTGGTGGCAGGACAAATTTGCCACAGAACCATTACAAGCCCCGTGTAAAGAAATGTCCTGACAAATTAGTGAACCGCTTAGTGCACTTTCACAGTGTGTACCGCTCAGAAACACTTCACGATCCCCACTCCAACATCTATATGTGTAAGGTAAAGTCCAAGATGTCTTAATGTATTCTTTACCCAACCTTTCATATTTGCCTGCTTGCATTTGTTTGAGGGAATACTGAAACTGAAAAGTAGTTACAGGCAGAGTGATTGTGCCATGAATTAGCCATTCTGTAGCTGTTTTTTCTGCCACTGTGAATGGTAATTTTTCCAGTTTTTCAATGCTCCGCACTGTATACTTTGCTCTTCTTTGTGCCAGTTCGATCTGTTTATCAGTTGATTGTATTCTGCAAACAGAGCCGACGTGTTGATAAAACGCCAAAGCACATAGCCCGCACGCAAAGATTGCAGCGTCCAGCTTAATAACATAATAGAACGTAACTGAGATTGGCCTTGCTGTAACATGGCTAAATCTTGTTCCAGTATGTCAATAGCAGAGGATACAATGTTGTCCAAAGAATAAATTCTGGATGACAAAGTTGTTAACCCGTTGTAGTGTGGTTTGTGGGCTCATTACCTTCATTGCTAAGTTGGCTTAGGCCTGGCTGCCTTGATGCCTTTTTGCACACGTTACTTTGTGACTTTGTTTTCCAGACTCTGCTTGTGCCTGGCTATATTAGAACTGTCTGCCTTTTTGCCTTTCACCTTTTCTCCTGTTCCCTGTGGGTTTCGTCTGCACAACATGTACAAGGTCGAAAAACAACGTCCCTTGTTCTTGCTGATCTGGTCAGACCCTCGCACTTAGACATAACACGAAGTACAGCTGCACTGGAAAAATTTGTGTGCTTTTAATATTGTGATTTTGCTGTTTGTGACACTCGGAGAAAAACCTTTCCAGAGAGAAGAGCTGTGCTGTTGTATTCCTCTTAGGGTGTCCATACACGGGCTTTACTGTATCATGTCCTTATATAGGCACAATTCGCCCTGCCCTTATATAGGCATAAAATCCCAGTCCTTATTTAGGCATTAAACCGTGCACTCCAAATACAGGCATGGTCTCCGACATCCGTCCACCCTAACGTCACAACGAGTTCTTGAAGAACAGACCCTTAGGCTTCGGGAGTTTCCCTTGCACAGGACTATTGATTTCTTCAAGGACTCTTCTATTATGCATGAACCATTATACCTTAGGGGTTCATTCATGACGTCTTCCGCTGACCGATTCACGTCAATGCTAACATTGTGAGGTACATCTCAGGTATAAATATACCTTCCCTAGCCCTTGTAAACTAGAGGAGACCTCGACTTCAGAGGAGCCCGTTTCCTGGCCTGACGCACTGAGAAGACGCTGTCATCCCTGCACGCAGAGAGTCCAGCTTCCAGTGATCTAACTTCCCTTGCGGGGTGTTGGAGTTCGAGTCTGGCAAAGAGATTCCCACCTCTCTCATTCTAAAGGTATGGAGCTGACTAGAACCTAGAGGGACTCTTGGCATACTAGGCATACTAGACTTAACATACTCTTAGTATACCATAGTAAGGAATACTTCACCTACTTCATACCTCTCCTTACACCTAGGTTAGGTTAGGTACATTGGGGTAGAACTAGCTTAGAAACGCATCGTATGAGTACTCGCGTTTTTTTAGTCTGTGTTATTTATGTGAATGAATATCTGCTAAAAGATAATGCTATCGCAGTATTATTTATTTCTACTGCTTACGCTGTACATTATTTATCTCGCATACTGTCTTGTGATCGTAACAGCACATTTTACTTACACGAGAAACAAGACTGTTCAATAAACCTTTTATTGAAACGCCCGTCTATTTCTTTCTGTGTAACTTTGAGGAAAACTAAGCATGCACGATTGAGCTGAGTGAAATAGTTATCTATTGTTTCCACGACTCTGGGACACGTTCTGATTCTAAAGGGAAACAAAGTTGTCATGTTTTGCGGCTGCCAGAAACTACTCCCTTCTTGTCGTCAAGGAGTTTCTAGTGGCCTCTGAGCTAGCTGGCACAAGTAATTAAGTTTAATATACTCGATAGGGACATACTGACCTTAGTCCTATGTCAAACCTATAGGGGATATTATTCCAATGCGCAGAGCCTATTGGGGAAATAGGAGCTACACTACATGGCGCCCAACGTTTGGTAAGGCGGTAATTTAACGCTAGATACTGAGTAACTCAGCCGTGCTTTTTCTCTCAGAGACCCCTACCCATATACTCCAAAAGACGTCTGGAGTGGGCAGGGTTAAGTATCCACCACGGCTACATAGGGAAACACCCTATATATTAGCTGTTTGGTTTGCTCAACGTTGAAGGATACAGTGTTCCAAAATATTGTGCACCTTATCTTTGTTTCCTTGAAACTTGTTCTACATTTTTCAAAAAACAAAATGACTGAAACCGGAAACGGTGAAGCTGCGGCTGATCCAGCCCAAGCAGCAGTTTTTAACATTACAGGTTTAAATGAAACCGAGGAGGGTGTTATAGACATCGCTCCAAACTTAAGAAGAGCCATCACTCTAAAACTTATAAAACATGGCCTACCACCAAGAGGCGGTAGAGCAGTTTTCGTGATAGAGGCACACGAATCCTTTCAGACAGAGGTATTCTATTCATGGGTAATATTTCCTGAATCAAATCCAGTAACACACATGTTTCACTTCTACAAAGAAGATGATCCACCAGAGGAATGCATTCCTTTCGAGGATATTGAAATTCCACTAACATACCAGGAGCATCAGCTCTGGTTTAAAGGCGCCCTAAAACATCACAGAAACATTACCAGGCTCGGTCCACTAGGTAGACCAGGAGCAACATGGCCGATTCTAGCCGGCTACACACCTCATCCTGAACTGGATATAATGTCAGATGAGGAATTACTTATTCAACTTACAGAGTTAATAAAAATCTACAGACAATTGGTCCAATATGTCATGCGGACTTTCACAGTCCAGCAACCATTGACACTTCCAAATCCAACTCCCCAACAGGGGAATACACTAAACATTACACCACAGACTCTCTACGCAGTCATGGGTAAAATGCCCACAAAACGTGAGCAAATTCCATTCTGGATAGCTCAAAAAAATTACTCAAATCGAAGCAGTATTTCCAAATACTAGCCCGTATGAGAAACACAGAATTCTAACAATCAGTTTACCGATGGGGATCACACCACAACTGAAAGACTGCACCACTTGGGGCTCAGTCTTTGCTGCCATCTATACTAAAACACATGGCATTCCGTCAATTGCGGTAATACCTGATGTCCTGAAACAAATTCAAAATGAATACGGGGCAGAGCCTGCTCTAAATTTAGGTATGAAATTACTGAAAAATTTCGACCAGGTCTCAACAATAATATTATCTAATATTAAAGGGGAGGCAGCAGCAGTGGCGATCCGCCAACGATTAAGGGAATTCGATGTTACAGAACATCAGACTGAACTACCCAGAATAATTGAACAATCATATGCAGAATTAGGCAGAGATAGTTTGGGTGGAACACCAGTGAAACCAAAACTATCTGAAAGTCCTGAGAAGGACTCTATTAAACAAACTCCTACATCTTCTAAAGAGAAGTGGGAGTCTACTAAACAAAAATCAAACGAGAAACGTTCTCAATCCCGAGGTAGGTCTCCTCAAAAGGAGCCCTCTGAAAGGAGGTATAACCTCAGGAATAGGGATAATTTGAGAAAACCTGACAGGTATCAAGATAATGATACACGTTCCTCTCGTCCCTTTCAGATCTCATCACAGACTTCGGAAAGAAGAGGACGATCAGAACATAGAGAATAACGCGTGAAATACAAAGAAGAAAAACACGCTCCAAAAAACAAAACAAAACCTCAATTCTCCAAAAGAAAGTAGCAGGTCTGAAGATCAGACATGCCGAGAATACTGAGAACACAACTCAAGAACGGAGAATGGGCTCAGACAATGCTGGACAGTGCAGCAGAAGTCACAATAGTTCGCCAGAACCTGAAGGAACTTCTGGAGATAGTGGACTTGAATGAGTACATTACAGTTGAGACTGTAGACACCAGGGTTAGTACTCCACAAAGGTTGTATGAAATAACACTCCGGATGGAGGGAGACAAACCTAGACAGGTGAAAGCACTTTTTTGGGAAAGACTATCAAGGGGCTATGACATACTTCTAGCAGAAAAAGACTGGCCACCACAATTTGTCAGGGAGTGCCCACACGGCGAGGACATTATTATGCCTGCCTTCTCCAACCATATTCCAATTCATCTAAAATATACATATGCCAGGAAATGGGCAGTAGCCCAGGCCCCAGCATTATATAAAAATCATGTAGGATGGGATGAGGACTCCTCACCATAAAATACATCTGAAACATGAACCAACTGCACAAAGGCAGTACCCAATAAAGCAAGAAGCTAAAAAACAGGTCAGGGAGATCTTAGATCAACTTGAATACCAAGGGGTGATTGAAACATGCACCTCCTCAATGAACAATCCTTTGTTTCCTGTCTCCAAACCAGACAATACATATCGTCTAGTTTTGGATTACTGACACCTAAACACTTGTTCTAAAACTTTTGCAGTGCAAAATGCACATAGCACAGCATTAATGAATAACATTGTGCGTAAAAAATACAAAACAACATTAGACATCTTGAATGGTTTCTTTTGTCAAAACATAGCACCTGAAAGCAGGTAATTAACAGCATTCTCCATAATGGGGACCCAGCGTCACTTTTGTCGACTCCCACAAGGGTTCAAGAACAGCCCAGGTTTATTCTCAGCGAGGGTAACGGAGTTACTTCAAATTTATGACAGAGGCATTGTCCTATGTCGATGACCTGGACAAACACTTGAACAGGGTAAGCACCATTATACTGGGCTTCGCCTCTGAGGGCTACAAGTTCAACTTTAAAAAGTCCCTGATTGCCCATCTCAATGTCCTATTTCTAGGATATGAGCTTTCAAGTGAAGGCAAGAGCTTGGCAGCTAACTTTTTAGAAAAGTGCGCTGCTCCAACCTCCAAAAACGCTAAAAAACTTACAATCCATCCTGGGTTTCCTAAACTTTGGAAGAACATACATTCTAAATTACGTAGAAAGGGTTAAACCTCTCTACGCATTAATCAAACCTGATTTTTCAATCAAAAATTGGACAAACGAACACACAGAAATCTTGCGTTCACTCCAGGCTAACATGTTAGCAACAAATCACTTACAAACACGCGTAAGTCAGCGCAGTTTGGTGATCCGAATAATTTCGGGTCAATGCGGATTCACCTACTTAACATTTAATGAGGGTGAGAAAATACCAATCGCATACAAATCACATTTGTATACACAAGCAGAAATGCGCTTCACTTCAACAGAAAAAATACTGACTGCAGTTCAAACCGCTGTAGCAAAAGAAAGAGCCTTAGCCCAAGGGAAACGCATTATTGTCGTAACCCCAGTACCGGCTTTAGAAGCGGTCACAAAAGCGAGCATTCCAAATGCTAAAGCATTACATCCAAGATGGATACAATGGGTTAATTCTCTTGCTGCAACAGATGTTGAATATGTTTTTGATCCTGATTTAAAAACACAAGCATTCCTGCAATATGAACAAGAATGTCCTCTGCCTACTAAAATTCTGCCTCTCGATCAGTACGAATTCATAATTTACACTGACGGATCCGCACAACCCGCAACAGGGAGTAAGCAAGCTTACAGTGCAGCGTGTGCAATCGTTAAAGGTCGCATGAGAGATGGCATCTTCAGACCTATGGTCACAAAAACACAATCTCTAGGGGATTGTACAGCTCAGCGAGCTGAACTACAAGCATTCAAACTGGCACTTGAAAGTACAGATCGAGAATTCCCCACACTGATAGTGTGCGATTCCTTTTACTGTGTTCAGTCGTATAATGACTATATACAAAACTGGCTTGAAAATGGTTTCAAAGATGCGAAAGGTGGCACAATAAAGCACAAAATGCTTTGGGAACAAGTAGTTCAGTTGAAAAACAAACTACCAAAGGCTCACGTGATGCACACACTGAGTCATCAACGTGATGGCGTTCACGTTGCAGGGAATTCATTGGCTGACGAAGCCGCAAAGGGGCTGTTCAGACTGCTTCCGTAGCTGCGATCACTCGTTCAAAAACAAAAATAGACGGTGAGATAATGTTGGCTGTCAATGCTTCAAGCAAAGGCAGCAGTGCAGCGTTACCAAAAAGTTTCCACTCAAGTACTCTTATGTAATTGATGCAAACAACGTTCCTTTGCTCGAATCCCTGGAGTGGGGGATAGGGTAATCCCAAACATGGAACGTAGAGCAGCCTTGATTTATGAAACACATTTGGGGGAGGGTCTGTCACATCAAGGGATCTCTAAAACAATTTTGACGTTAAAAGAGATGTACTGGTGGCCTGGAATGAATACAGAAATTCACATATTTATCAATAACTGCTTAGACTGTAAATTACAGCGGGAAAGCCACCAGACCATGCTACAAATGTAGCTGCCCAGTACAGACACCACTGTTAGACAGCATTAGACTATCTACGCGCATGCGTCCTTCTGGACAAACGCAATCCCACAAATACTGAATCAAGGTTCCTATGGATATGGCCTCAGCGCTCGGCTGACGCTCGAACTGTTATTTTCTTTTTTTTTTTTTGTGTTTTATAGAGCGCAAACTTGACCCGTGAGGGTATCAGAGCGCTTTACACGGTATACAGGGGTGAACAAACAAAAGTCTAAAGTACAGAAGTATACAAAAATATACAAAACGGCTGGCGAGGGGCAGGGGTGCTGGGAACATGGGGGGAAAAAGGGGATACAAGTTTATGGTTAGAGTTATGGTTAGAATCAGTAAAAACAAGAGCCCCACATTTTCTCGGCGGGGTGAATTGGTGGTCTGAGGTAGAAGCGATAGTCTTAGATTCGTCGGGCAAATTTTGGTGGTTGAGGGCGGCCTTAGACGAGGAATTTACCCATGAGGAAAGTTTTGGCCTCCTTCTTGAAACGTGCTAGAGAAGGGATTCTTCTGATGGCGGGGGGGAAAGAGTTCCAAATTCTTGGTGCTGCTCCGGAGAAAGCCCTATTGTAGGTTCTTTTTTTCTGAAAACGGGCAGGTTGGAGCAAGAGGTTTCTAGCGGACCGGGAGTTCCTGCTTCCTCCAGATACCACTAGTTTCTGTGCCAGGTAAGTAGGGGAGTTTGCGTGTAGAGCCTTGTGTGTGATGCATGCCAGTTTCAGCTGTATTCTGGCCTCTAGAGGGAGCCAGTTCAGCGCTTTCATATGTGGAGAGATGTGGTCGAATTTCCTGGTGCCGGTGAGTAGTCTGGCGGCCGCGTTGAGGCAGGCTTTTAGAGGTGCCAAGGAGATCTTGGGTAATCCCGTGAGGGTGGAACATCCATATTCCAGTCTAGAGATGACTAGTGCTTGGACTGCCATTTTTAAGTCAGGAGCATCGATGAAAGGTTTCAGCTTCCACAGGTAGTTCAGGTGGAATCTGGCTGATTTAGCCATCGAGTTAATGTGGTCTCGCATGTTCAGGTTACAGTCGAGGATTATGCCCAGAGATTTGGCAGAGTCCACAATGGTCGGCGGGCAGTTTAAGGCTGTGATGGCCTTGATCCACAACTGAATCTCCGGGTTGGCTTTTGAAGGGGAGATTAGGAGAAATTCAGTTTCCTTTGCGTTGAGTTTGAGTTGGTTAGCGGCTAGCCATTGGACAGTCAGTTTCAGGGTCTCGTTCAGGGAGAGGATCTCCTCGAGTGATGAAATATTGATGTATATTTGGGTGTCGTCCGCGTACATATGGTAGGAGATGTTGGCAGTACGAAGAACTTCGGTGAGCGGTTCTAAGTAAAGATTAAAGAGGGTGGGGGACAGGGTTGAACCTTGGGGGACTCCAACAGTGACCGGGGTGGGAGCCGATAGGTTGTCGTTAATGAGGAATCTCTGAGATCGGTTGTGGAGGAAGGACCTGAACCATTCTAGGACAACGCCATCCAAACCCATCCTGAGTTTAAGGCGTTCGAGTAGTTTTGCATGGTTCACGGTATCGAAGGCGGAGGATAGGTCTAAGAGGATTAGAAGGCAGGTTTTGCCTTGGTCTAGGGCTTGGATGGCGTCGTCCACGATGTGGAGCATAGTAGTTTCAGTGCTGTGCCCCGGTCTGAATCCAGATTGGAGGTCATCAAGTAGGTGGAAGTTGTTGATGTGCTGACTTAGTTGCTGTTGTACACACTTCTCTAATACTTTGGCTAGCAGAGGGATATTGGAGATAGGTCTGAAATTGTCGGGGGAGGCTGGATCCAGCGATGGTTTTTTAAAATAGGAAGGACTTGGCCGGCTTTCAAGGGGTCCGGAATCGATCCCTGCTGGAGAGAGGCGTTGATTATTGCAGTCCAGCAAGGGACAATGGATTGGGAGGCAGCAGCGAGGCAGTTGGATGGTAGCGGGTCATTAAAGTGGTTGTTTGGGTTTAAGGTAGAGAGGATTTTAGAGATGGAGTCTTCGTCATAGTATTCGAAGTCGGTCCAGCGTGCTTGGTTTTTAGGTGAGGTCAGTGGAGGTAGTGCGGGAAAGGGGGGCAGGTCCGGAAGGGGTTGAGAGTAAGTGGAGGTATTGAGTTCAATTCCTAATGCCGTGATTTTATCAGTGAAGAAGGAGGAGAATTCTTCAGACGATATTAGAGACTTGGGTGATTCTTTCGGTGTTTTAGCCAGTTTATTTGATTGGTGTTTGACCAGTTCAAAGAGCTTGCGGGGTCTATTCCTGGCATTCCCCAGTTCCGATCTGAAGTATTCTTTTTTTGAATTGAGGATATGTTTGTTGTATGAGTTTCTCGCCTGGCGGAGAAGTTTTAGATGCGTAGCAGAGGGGTGCTGTCTCCAGATTCTTTCAGATTGCCGTAGGGATCTCCTCTCCAAGTTGAGGGAACCAGAGAACCAAGGGTTTCTGTCTTTGATTTGTGTTCTTTTTAGTTTTAGGGGGGCAAGGTCGTCCAGAATGTTTGATATAGACGCCGAGTAATGATCATTGAGGTCACTGACCGTAGTTATGTGCGAGGGGGGGGAGGTCAGATTTGCAGCGAGCCTCCAGTTTCATAAGGTCAAGGTTCTTAGTGTCTCTGACCCAGCGTTTGGGAATCACCGGTTGCAGTGTCTTTGTCTTGAGGGTCCCAGGTACAACGAAGGAGATGGTGTGGTGGTCAGACCAGTCACATGGGTCTATGGAGATAAGCTTGACTGAGGATTCCTTAGAAATGATCCAGTCAAGGGTGGCCCCTTTTGAGTGAGTTGGCAGAGAACAGGCTTGAGTCAGGGCTTGATCGGTTAGGAGGTCTTTGATGGCGTTGACGTAGGGATCTTTAGGGTCATTCCAGTGCAGGTTGACATCACCAAGGAAAATCTCTTTGGCATTGGAGGAAATCTTAGTTGTGATGATTTCCAAGAGGTGATCGGTGAAAGAGTCGTTCGAACCTGGGGGGTGGTAAAAGATGTGCAAGTTGCAAAGATGTAATGAGTTGCTGCAAATGGAGAGTGCGAGGTATTCGCAGGAGTCAGAGGTGTCCGCCACGAGTTCCGTGACAAGGAGGGAGGATCGGTAGATGCAGGCGATGCCTCCTCCTTTCCTGCTAGAATGTCTGTCCAGTCTAGCAATGCTGTAGTTGGGAGGGACTAATAAGTCCAGGCAAGGGGAAGAGTATTCATTGAGCCAGGATTCTGTTAGTATAGCTAGGTCTAAGTTTTTGTTCAGGATGAGGTCAGCAATATCTGCGGCATGCTTAACTGCCGATCGGCAATTGATTAAGAGACCGGATAGGGGAGGGTCTGGGGGGGTGTCAGGGGTCTGGACGGATAGGAATACAGGCGCAAGGTTGCTTTTAACCACACTTCTGTTATGGAGGGTAGCTGGCCTGTTGGGGTTGATGGTGACCGTGCTGATGGGGTGTTCAGGGCTCCTATTTAGTGGACGAGGGATGGCTTGGACAGAGTTGTGGTCTTGGAGGATGGCTAGGATTTCGTTTCTCGTGAGGTCTAGTGGATTAGAGGAGGTGGCAGTGGTAGAGTTGTAAGAGAGTGCAAGAGCTCGGGATTCCTCCTCTGATAGGTGGCAAGGGTGTTTGCGCGGGCGAAGATGTCTCAAGGGTAGCGGAAGTGGGTGCTTGGGAGGCTCGGCGATCTGTGGGGGGGAGGATTGAGGTGGCTTGAGGTTAGCGAGGGAGAGTTCGGCAAGGTGAAGGAGGTTCATAAGGTCCAGGATGGAGCTATGGATGCTCTGGGTTAGTTTAGTCGCTCTGGAGTGCAGAATTTCGAGATCAATATAAGCTGGGGGTGCTAGAGGGCAGGGGGGCAAAGGTTCAGGAGCGGTACAGGTGGCATGTAAAGGTGGAAGGGGAGAGAGGTTGGCTTGGGCCGACTCCAGGGTCTTTGGAGGCGTATCAAGCTCGTGGATTTGGTGGATGGCTGGCGGGGAGGGGATCAGGGGTCTGGGGGCGACTCTGTTGGAGGTGCCGGGGGGCGAGCTATAACGGTTAGGGTGATCAGTGTTGGGAGCCATTGGAGGGTTAGTTCGACCTGAGTCCGGGGTCTTTGGGAGCGTATCAGTCTCACAGTTGGTGGGGGGCGCTGGGTGGGAGGGGATCAAGGGTGTGGGGGAGAGTCCGTAGCCGGGGTCCGTAGACATGCTGAGGGGGATAGGATGAACTGCGATGGAAGCCATTGGGGGGGTATGCGGGTGGCTAGGCACAATAGGCTGGCAGGACGGTGGGTCATTGGTGCGGATGTTAGTTACCCTATCCGTGTCGTGCACATGGTTTCTGAGGAGGGTGAAAAGGTCTGCGAATTTATTAAGGTTATTGGTTGAGGCTTGGATCAGAACAATGCCATTTTTGTAGAGGGTGATGGTGAGGTCCACTCGCAGGGTAGAGGAGGGAGCAATTGTGAGTTTGGTGCCATATGGAATGTTTCTGGTTGAGCGAACGTTAAGAAGGTGCGCGAGGGTTTTGCGCCAGGCGGCGGTTCTTCTGGAATAGAAGATAAGGTCATTTATGCAAATGCCACTGTCCAAGTTGAAGCGCAGGTCGGATATCAGCGTCTCAGGGTGGCTTTTTAGGGTGGCGTGCTTGAATGATTTAGCAGCTGTTTTTTAGAGGTTGGGGGGGTAGACTAGAGTGTAGGAGTTTTCCCCAGACCGTGTCAGTTCAGGACTTGACATGTTGGTTAGGGAAGGGCACTAATAAGAGTAAGAGGGTAAAAAGACAGCGGAGGGGATGAGTCTCCCGGTACACAGGTGAGATGGACCTATGATAATTTTAATTTATTTATTTTTTCCTTTCCTTTTTTTCCTTCTTCCCTTTCCCTTCTCTTTACTTCCCTTCTCTCTTTTTTTGGTGAGTCTTCAGGCACAGCAATGTAACTGTGATGTTACACAGAAGAGATGACAGCAATAAGGTTTTCAAACAATAAAGTTTTGAGGCAGCGCCATCTTAAGGTCAGGCATTGTGAGGCGAGTCGAGGATGTCTTGGACCATCGCCATTTTGGAGTCAGGCATTGATCGGCATAAAGTGTACAGGCAAGTTGTACAGGGACTTAGTAGATCAGCACACATTCAGGGGCAGTAATGCACTTCACTTTAGGGGCGTTTGCAGAGCTGCCTCATTAGCGGTGTAGATTCAGGAGCAGTATCGGTGAGAAATTGACCTGAAATGCACTTCAGGGCGCCGCCATTTTAAGAGCTTGGGAGCTTTGGCCCGGGACCCTCTGAAGAGCCAAAAATGTCTCGGCGACGAAAGAACGTACCTGGCGCGCGTTTCGAGGCGTGCGTAGGCGGAATCCTCGTCTGATTCTGCCTCCCGTGTGAAGAACACTGGGGGCGGCAGCATCAGAGGCTCGGCGCCATGGCAAGCGTGCGCCGGGCAGGATCGCTGCAAATACAATGGAGGAGGTGATAGACAGCACCCAGGCAGCAGCAGAGTGCCGCGGACCGCCGCAGCATAAGCGCGACCTCAAGGGAGACGAGCAGGCAGCTGCGGTCCACAGCTGCAGGTAGGCGCCAAAACCGGAGAGAGAGCCAATTCCCTCTGTTCACCGTTTGGCACCAGGTGGGCAGTCGAGTCGGCTCCAAACCACCTCGGCACCGCAGTCGGGCTCCAGCCTGAACCCCAACGTCCTAGCTCCTTGGCCGCAGACCGGAGAACCGCAGCCGGGCCGTATGGGGCAGCGGGGGAAGCCCCGCAAATGGCGTCCAACTCCTGGGGTCGCCCTCGGATCGCAGGAGGCAGGTGACGGTCTTGACCGGGGGGTCGTTCTTCTCACAGCGATGTCTCGCAGTCATCCACGGCTCGAAGCTGGCTCCGCAGCCCAACGATGCCTCGGACAGCGATGGGGGTCCCAGGCAGCGGGGGTGCAGAAAAGAGCTCCGGTGGCAGTCGCTCGTCAGGTAGGATGGGAGTCCACTTTTGAATCAGAGTTAGGGCAGTTCTTGTATAGGTGGTGTGCAGTCGCTCCACAGAGACCGTCAGAGCCAGAGGGACGGTTTTAACGGGGATAACTACCAGAAATTGGTAATCCCCAAACCGGGAGCTCCTCCGAGAGGCTCCTACTCGGCGGCCATCTTCTTGTTGATCATAAAAGATTTGCGAGTCTTTATCGGCACATACGCAATAGGCACGCTACATTCTGACCAGGGCCCTGCGTTTAGCTCTCGGGCTTACAAAGAAGCCATGGCCAGTCTGGGCGTTGCATTGCGGTACTCCTCTCCATTCCATCCTGAGGGAAATTCGGTTGTGGAAAGGAAAAACCGGGACATAAAGCAGTCTATAACAGCTAGGGTATTAGGTTCGGGTGATGGGTGGGTCAAACATCTTAATGGGGTCCAACGCTCATTGAATAATCTGCCAAGAAGTTCTCTAGGGGGGGTCACTCCATATGAGGTCCTATTTGGGACAAGAATGTGGGTACCAGATCTCGATGACGTAGGCACAGTGGTGGAAAACAAAACGTTTGATATCAAAGATCGTTTGGCTGTTTTACAGGAACTGAATGAGTTAAGAACGAAACAAAGCAACGTATCCCTACAGCCAACCACCACTGGGGGAAAAATGGCGGTCCCAGCAAGGCCTGTCTGGATTCCAAAAGTTGGGGATCTAGTCAGAGAAAAAATTGCGGACAAGAAGGAATTTGGACCTTCTTACAGACAACCAGTACCTGTCCTAGCAGTTCAAGGAACAAGAACAGTACTTCTGCCGCCCCTTGCTGGAAGAAAGGAGAAAAGATTTGTGTCCATCGACCTCATCAAACCACAGTATGTGGCCAATACTAAATAGTAGGCCTCGTGGACTCCGACCTAGTAGCAGACACACTCCTCTCGCTACTATCCAAGAGGTTCAGACTGAAAGACTGATAACGATCGAGAATTCAGCTGTAACTGATGGAGGACTAAGCAACAACGCTATGGAACTCATCCCTCTTGAAAATCAAGTAACAGTTCGTCCAAATGCACCTGTCTACACCAATGTAGCAAGTGATCAACTGGTTCCAGCGATTTCTACAAATCCTGATGCAATTTCAACAATTGACAGATCTGCTTCTGGCTATTTCATTAACTTTGATACGTTCTCAGAAGATCCGAGTGAACCTGAAACGACGCCAGCATCATTGAAATTCAAGCAACTAGTTCAAGACTTTCTTCACTTTCTGAAAAAGACTTATTTGGTTTCTCCATGGATTGAACTCTGGATTACATCTGGACTTTTTGTTTTCCTGCTCTGGCTAGCTTTGGTTACAACTGTGAGCGTGCTTATAAGTGGCAGATACATCCATGTGAACACTGAAGGAAAAGACGTGAACGTACTTTTGAGACCTCATAAATCTTCCCATCGTGAAGCAAGAGACTTGTCATCAGTGAACATCGCAGCTGTTCCTATACAGGATGGTATAGTGTGGGACAAAACAGATTTTGATATCTTCGGCCCAACGGAACAATTGAACATTCCACATTTGTTTAAAATTTCACTAAGTGATCTAATTTCGTCCAGTACCTATTCTGATGATTGGGACTTTGAGACTGTTAATGACATAATGTTTGACTTAGAAAAATCTGCTGCATTTTCTAAAAATGAATATTTAGAGGGTTCAACAGACTATGAAGAGCTGTATTGCTATAACCATTATGGTCATCATTATTTGCATAAATCTGCATATCCTAGAAATGTGTTTGTTTAACCAATGGGAGCATCAAAAACATTTGCTAACAAGTTTCCATATTTTTCAGGATACAATACATCTAATCCAGAAATGTTTTACTATAAAAATGTAAACAAGACAGGACTGAAAATTATGTTAACAAATACAAAACAGATTTATTCTGCATTATTTAATGCCCAACTGTCTAGACAGGGTTTCGACTTTTGGAAAGACACAATAGACATAAAAACTGTCTGGGGTACTAAGGATTGGCAAGTGCAAGGGATAGAAGCTTTATTTAGAGCCTGCATCATCCCTGAACAAATAATGTTGTTGAATGAAACTGTCCAACAAACATCTTGTCTTGGACTAGCCAAGATCAAAGAGATGAACACACCTTCTGTACCAACACCTGCCACTGATAATAATACACAGGCAGTGGTGACAGTTGACAATATACTACAACTCAACAGATCTAATCCTAATTGGAAAAAATGGTTGATCTGGCCCACAGACACGAACAACTGTCAGGAAAGATTCCTGAATAAAACTCAGGGCTTTACTATTCATAGGCCAGACCCAAGATACGTCCAAAGACAACATCCGGGGGTAGTAACAACATACAGTGTAGGTAAATTATGCCTCGATTGGCTTCAGAAATCTACACTACAGGATGTGAAACAACACTTATCCTTACTTAAAGAAGACGCAGACCTTAGGGAATTCTTGCTTGGACCAAGAAAACCGCGTCAAAAACGTTTCATATATGCCGGCATTTATGCTGCTTATAATGAAGCATGGAAAGTGTCACAGATGGAGGCCGCAGAACGAATACGTGAACTTGATCGTATTAATTTAGAGAAAACACTCTCTGTGGTCGACAATGGGTTAACAACTTTGTCCTCCAGAATATATTCATTGGACAACATTGTATCCTCTGCTATCGACATACTAGAACAAGATTTGGCGATGTTACAACAAGGCCAATCTCAATTGCGTTCTATTGTGTCATTAAGCTGGATGCTGCAATCTTTGCGAGCGGGCTATGTGCCTTGGCGTTTCATCAACACATCGGCTCTGTTTGCAGAATACAATCTAACTGATAAACAGATCGAACTGGCACAAAGAGGAGCAAAGTATACAGTGCTGAGCATTGAAAAACTGGAAAAGTTACCATTCACAGTGGCAGAAAAACCAGCTACAGAATGGCTCATTCATGGCAAAATCACATTACCTGTGACTACTTTTCAGTTTCAGTATTGCCTCACACAAATGCAAGCAGGCAAATATGAAAGGTTAGGTAAGGAATACATTAAGACATCTTGGGATTTACCGTATACATATGGATGTTGGAGTGGGGATCGTGAAGTGTTTTTGAGCGGTACACACTGTAAACGTGCACTGAGCGGTTCACTTATATGTCAGGACATTTCTTTACACGGGGCTTGTAATGGTTCTGTGGCAAATTTGTCTTGCCATCAGCAGGGTACACCAGCTGCTGTGATTAATCCAACGTTTGGACAACTTTCTAATGGGAGTTACCTCATGTTGAATGATCAGAGTTGCTGCGGCATGCTGCCAGTCATCCCATATCTAGTAACGGTCAACTCCAGGGTCACTTGCTGTATGCAAGTATTGTTTCCCCCAATAGACAGTCAGGGAGTCGCCTTTGTGGCCTTCGCTGAACGTCTCTTTTATAAGATTTGATACTTTAAGCAGAATGAAAGCCATGCTTTTACAGCAAACAGTGCCTTTGACCTCGGCCAAAGAAACCTATGATCTACAAGTAGCAAGGACTTCGGCTGAGATACAGACTTTAATACGTACAAACTGCCCTATACATTTCGTAGAAATGATAACACGTATCTTCAACATGTCTGATACAAGTGGAATTGTACATATATTTAAGAGCATCTGTACCGGTCTGTTAGCACCTTTCCAGGCAATACTCGGAATCATCCCGAACTTTGCACATTCGGTGTTTGGTGGCATACCATTAATTCTAGCACTTGTTGCCGGAATTCTATTTCTCTTCCTGCTATTACGCTATGGCCAGCCTATTCGCAGACATCACTCCGAGCGAAATGGAGAAAGCTCTCCTTGAACGAAAGTGCCGTGAGCGAATAGTACAGCTTTTGGGCATGACTCGTCTACGGGAACTTAATACCACGTGGTTCCTGTCATTCAGACCAATCTGGCAAGATTGCATCTTACCTGTTCTACGATGCCTGCTATGCGGTGAAGAATGCGTGTTGGACACCTGTCTAACATTTCCATCAGCTACGCCAACGGATGTCGATACTCTGCTGGTCCCGATAACGGCCCATGGTCTGTGTTGTCCCCAGAGGCTGCCTATCCTGATGTCAGCATTCATTGAGATCTCACAGACGCTTCCGGCTGCTGCTGAGGTACAAGGAAGATCTACAGGCACACAGGTAACAACGGACGCGAACATTGCTGCGGCAACCTATGCTGAAAGCGATGCTTCACATCTCTGTGCAATTAATCTACTACACGAGGTGTTCCAACTGACACCAACTTCAGTGGAAGATGTTTTGTCTACAGAAATAGATGATCTCATGTTTACACCAGACCCGTAAACTGACTCTGATTCAGCCCACAGTGTTCCAGAGATGCAGTAACAATTTGGCCTTCTTACTTAAAAACTTGGAACTCTTCCCAAATTGAACTTTTTCCCATTTTTTTTAACTAAAATGGCACGTCAATCTGCTTCAAGTAGAACTAGCCTTATAGTACAGTCTTCGCGGTACTTCCTCAGACACTTTTTTCATCATGTTGGTCTAAAAAAGTTCATTAATTTCCATGACATGAAATTACTTTTGAGTTTGAACAACTTATCAATCATTTTTTTGTCACATGTAAATATTACTGCTTATTTCATTCAAATTGAATTTTATTTTAAATATATGCCTGAAATGAAAAGCAATGCTTAAAATGTACAGTACCTTTTGCATTCTAATGGTTTTTTTTTAAATGCCTTTTTAAACGGTTTTAAGAAATATTTTAGCAATATGCGGTACTCCATTTAATGTTTAGCATTTTAAATGTTTAGCATTTTAGTATTATCGTACACACGAAAGTGGAGTGGGTATTGTATTCCTCTTAGGGTGTCCATACACAGGCTTTCCTGTATCATGTCCTTATATAGGCACAATTCGCCCTGCCCTTATGTAGGCATAAAATCCCAGTCCTTATTTAGGCATTAAACCGTGCACTCCAAATACAGGCATGGTCTCCAACATCCGTCCACCCTAACGTCACAACGAGTTCTTGAAGAACAGACCCTTAGGCTTCGGGAGTTTCCCTAGCACAGGACTATTGATTTCTTCAAGGACTCATTTATTATGCATGAACCATTATACCTTAGGGGTTCATTCATGACATCTTCCGCTGACCGATTCACGTCAATGCTAACATTGTGAGGTACCTCTCAGGTATAAATATACCTTCCCTAGCCCTTGTAAACTAGAGGAGACCTCGACTTCAGAGGAGCCCGTTTCCTGGCCTGACGCACTGAGAAGACGCTGTCATCCCTGCACGCAGATAGTCCAGCTTCCAGTGATCTAACTTCCCTTGCGGGGTGTTGGAGTTCGAGTCTGGCAAAGAGATTCCCACCTCTCTCATTCTAAAGGTATGGAGCTGACTAGAACCTAGAGGGACTCTTGGCATACTAGGCATACTAGACTTAACATACTCTTAGTATACCATAGTAAGGAATACTTCACCTACTTCATACCTCTCCCTACACCTAGGTTAGGTTAGGTACATTGGGGTAGAACTAGCTTAGAAACGCATCGTATGAGTACTAGCATTTTTTTAGTCTGTTATTTATGTGAATGAATATCTGCTAAAAGATAATGCTATCGCAGTATTATTTATTTCTACTGCTTACGCTGTACATTATTTATCTCGCATACTGTCTTGTGATCGTAACAGCACATTTTACTTACACGAGAAACAAGACTGTTCAATAAACCTTTTATTGAAATGCCCGTCTATTTCTTTCTGTGTAACTTTGAGGAAAACTAAGCATGCACGATTGAGCTGAGTGAAATAGTTATCTATTGTTTCCATGACTCTGGGACACGTTCTGATTCTAAAGGGAAACAAAGTTGTCATGTTTTGCGGCTGCCAGAAACTACTCCCTTCTTGTCGTCAAGGAGTTTCTAGTGGCCTCTGAGCTAGCTGGCACAAGTAATTAAGTTTAATATACTCGATAGGGACATACTGACCTTAGTCCTATGTCAAACCTATAGGGGATATTATTCCAATGCGCAGAGCCTATTAGGGAAATAGGAGCTACACTACAGTGCTTGCCTGATGATGTAAACCTTGCATCTAGATATTGAGGTATGACAACGCCTGACAACGCCCAGAGGTCTTCTATTTTTATAATAAACTAGTTAATAGCACAGGGAGGGTGGTAAGGTCATTTAGCCCTATATCCACTGCCTTATGAAATGCTTTCCCTGTTTGTATTCTATGGAATTGTAACTATGCTTATTATTTTATCCTTATGCATTATGCTGATAGTACTGGCACGTGTACTGTATCTTAGAGCACGATAGTTGAAATAAACATTTTAAACTATACTGTGTCTCTTATTACGCACGTTGTGGACAAGTATGAGTGAGTTATGAAAGGGTGTTCTTGCTCCCGCGAGTCCTGAGAGAGAGAGACCGTGTTCTGGGTTGTCTAATCATTGGTAGCATCGCTGCTAATGAGACGCTAAAGCTAGTCGGATTGTTATTGTGGATACTAAGGTGCATGGTTGGTTCACCACTATACTCCGAGGTCCTATTATCCTGTGCATAGCTCTGTATATGTGCAGAATCCCTACAACATGGCGCCCAACGTGGGGCCACCAACGTAGTGGGCTTCTTATCTGCGAGACGCTTGAGTAGTGCTTGTCCACAACACCCTTCGCATACGCTTCCGGAAACGTGTGCACGGGTGATACCTCCTATATTGATGTTTTTATAGGTTCTTTCAAGCTTGAAGTTATTAAAAGGTGTTTCAGTAAACCCCTTATTGCGCTGCCTCATATTCGGTTGTTGAACATTTCTGGCCTTAATGGCGGATGTAAATATACCGGCACATAGCCGCGCTGTGCTCCGGGCTCATTTACTGGCTTATGGAGTGCCAGACGCGGGTGCCTCACTCATCTTTGTGGTGCAGGCTGACCCGGCTCACCACTTTGAGGTGTTTTACTCTTGGGTCACTTTTCCGGCGGTGGATGGAACGGACAATGTGTTTCATGAGTACGCACACACTGCCGTACCCAATGCTTATCTGCCTTATCAGGCTCTTGAAGTACCACTTACGGCATGGCAACACCGTATTTGGTTTAATGGCGCCCTCCCACATCCGGTCACCCCGGTTCTTTTAGGCCCCCTATCAATAGATGGGGCCACTTGGCCAGTATTGGCCGGGTATACCCCACATCCGCGTTTTTTGACGCTTACGGTTGACGAACTGCGTGCATTGCATACGTCTTTGATACGCGTTCACAGAGCTTTAGTACAGTATGTTACAGGCAACGTCCAGGGAGCCCCTCCTGGAGTTGCAGTGCATCCAGCCGGACCGGGCGGTGTAACCATAAGTCCCGTCATGGTGAATTCGGTGATGGGCAAGCGCCCACAAAATAAGGATGATTTACCTTATTGGCTTGCAGAGAAATTTGACCAGCTGGAGGCAGTTTTTCCAAATACTTCTCCTGTGGAAAAACACAGGATTTTGACGATTAGTTTGCCGAAAGACTTAATTCCCGAGTTGGCAGAATGCAACAACTGGGGCAAGGTATTCGCAGCAGTATATGCGAAGTGTTTCGGCACTCCTTCCATGACAGTTCTCCCCTCTGTAATTAAACGAGTACAGGATGAGCATGGCCCTGAAGCGGCTGTGGAATTGGGGATGAGACTGGTGGGAGTGTTCGATGTGGTGGCTGATTTAATCCTTGCGAATGTCAAGGGCGATGCAGTTAACTTTCAAGTAACTAATGCTTTGGCTTTAATCCCAGAACTGGACAAGCCACGCGAATTACCGAAAATTATTGCACAGGCTTATAAAACTATTGGCCGCAATAGCCTGGGAGTTAAGCCTTTTGCTAAAACGCAAACTCAATCACAGCCCCAACAAAAAACTCAATCTGAGAAAGATGAGAAACCGTTCTTTACTAAAAAGAACTGGAGGTTGAAAAAACAGGGGAAGCAGCAGAAGAAACCCGGGTCGCGTGGCGCATCCCCGGTTTTCGTCTCTTCTGAACGCACTTATGATTTGCGCGACAGAGCGAGAATTAAATCTCCAGAGAGATTTCAGGTCCCTGATCCGCGTTCTCCTCGTTCTTCACAGGCACCATCGACTTCCCAGACTGGTGGAGGGGATCGCCAGGATAGAGGAAGGGGTCGTGAGGCTCCACAGGGACGAGACCAACCTCGACAACAAGTCCGAGGGAAACCAGAAGAATTTCTACGTCCTCGCCCACAGTTTCAGAAGAAAAAAGTTGCAGCTTTAACAGCGAGGTATGCCACAGACGGTGAGAACGAGACTCCTGAATCGGACGTGGGCAGTGACGCTCCTAGACAGCGCCGCGGAAGTTACCATAGTGCGGGAGGCACTACGTCCTCATGTGGAGGCGACAGCAACTGATACATTCATTACTGTCGAGACAGCTGACACCCGAGTAGCACCCCCTGACCGACTATTTAATATTGTCATTCAAATTGAAGGTGATATTGAGCGTGTAATTAAACAGATTTTTGGGGAGAATCTGACCTCTTCATATGACATTTTGTTAGCAGAGGCGGATTGGCCGCCCCCATTCGTACTTGCTGCTCGTAGAGGGGAGGAGGTAATCCTTCCGAGCTTTTCTCGTCATGTCCCCAAGGACAAAGCAGAGGCACTTGCGGCTGAATGGGCTGTGGCCCTGGCTCCGGCGCTATACCGTAATCACGTGGGCTAGGATGAGGATTCTCCACCCCATGATATACCATTGCGCTCGCTGCCGCAGCCACAACCCCAATATCCCATCCGGCGGGAAGCTAAAGGTCCCGTTTCCGACATTCTGACACAATTAGAATATTAAGGAGTAATTGAAACATGCGTGTCACCAATGAATAATCCCCTTTTCGCGGTTTCTAAACCCGATGGATCGTACCGCCTAGTTTTGGATTACCGACATTTGAACTCTCATTGTCGGACCTTTGCCGTGCAAAATACCCACAGTTCTGCGCTTGTAGACAGTCTTGTTCGTAAAAAATATAAAACGACACTTGACCTATCCAATCGATTTTACACGCACAACTTGTCCCCGGAGTGTAGCCAATGGAGCGCTTTCACTTCCGGTGGTAAACAATTCAAATTCCGGCGTTTACCCATGGGCTACAAAAACAGTCCGGGTGTCTTCGCCGCCCGTGTTGTCTCTTTGTTGGACAGCATAGACCCAGATGCGTGTTCGTACGTCGACGATATCTATCTGACAGACGACAAATTATGGCCGCATCTTACACGTGTGGACCGCATTATTCTTGAATTTGCGGTCTTAGGATACAAATTTAATTTTGCCAAATCTCACATTGCTGAATTTACCGTTTTGTTCTTGGGCTATGAGCTCAACAATGAAGGTAAGGGCTTAGCACCCCATTTCTTGGAGAAGTGCGCACTTCTGCGCCCTACCACCACTCTGAAGAAGCTTCAGTCGTTGCTGGGTTTCTTAAATTTCGGGCGTACTTACATTCCCGAATATGCCCAGCGTATCAAGCCTCTTTATGCCTTGATACAACCTACCTTTTCGAAGGCATGCTGGCTTCCTGAGCATTCCTCTATACTGCAGTCTTTGCAGTCAGATCTACTTGAATCTAAATTCTTGTTGACTCGTGACAACCACACAAACCTGGTAATTAGAATCGTTCCAGGGGCAGTGGGTTTCACGTACTTAACCTTTAACGAAGGTGACACAGTACCAATTGCATACAAGTCACATCTTTACACTTCAGCGGAGTTGCGCTTTTCCTCTGTGGAGAAAGTATTGACAGCAGTGGAAATGGCGATTCTAAAGGACGCGCACTGGCACAGGGAAAACGCATTTTGGTGGTAACACCATATCCTGCCCTTAGAGGCAGTGACAAAGGCAAGTGTACCGAACTCTAAGGCATTGCACCCCCGTTGGATACAATGGGCTACATCTCTGACGTCCCCGGATGTCACTTTTATCTTTGATTCCTCTCTTCAGACACAGGAGTTTTTACAGTATGAATTTGTTCATCCTCCTCCTCTGTCTTTGCTACCGCTTGAGGAGTATGAATGTATTATATATACCGATGGTTCGGCACAACCGGCCAAGGGTTCCAAGCATGCTTATTCTGCAGCATGTGCTATTGTTGCAGGTACCATGGTGAACGGTGAGTTCAAATTGACTGTAGCGCACACACAGGCACTAGGTGACAGTACTGCACAATTGGCCGAGCTGCGTGCTTTGGTGTTCGCGCTTGAGTTCGCTAATCCAGACGTGACGACCCTTATTGTATGCGATTCTTACTACTGTGTTCAGTCTTTCAATGACAACCTATTCTTTTGGTCGCAAAACGACTATAAAGATGCAAAAGGCAGCACAATTAAGCATAAAATGCTTTGGGTTCGAGTGGCAGATCTGAAACAACGTCTGCCTCTCACACAGGTGATTCACACTCTTGGCCACCAGCGTGTGGGCGCACACGCTGTCGGTAACGGTTTGGCAGATGAAGCTGCCAAATCAGCAGTAGCCACGTGCACAGTAGCAGCAGTTACAAGATCCATGACTAAAATAGATAATGATATTTTGGCAGCTATTGCTGCGACAAAGGAAGGTGCTAATTACCCACGGGGTTTCCCTTCCAAGTACTCATCAATTAAGTCCCGAACAGGCTCCTTACGTCAGAATTCCAGACGTTGGTGATCGGCTGATTCCCAACGCGGACCGCAGAACTTCCTTGATAACGGCCGCACACGAAGGCTTGGCATCGGCCCATGCTGGCGTCTCTGCGACTGTTTCCATATTGCAGCAGCGTTACTGGTGGCGTGGTTTATATAAACAGACCCGTACTTATGTGCTTTCTTGTGACGTTTGTCAGCAAATTAAGCCTTCAACGGTTACACGACCACCACAAACACCGCTATGCATTTCTAACAGACCTTTTGGGTGTGTTTACCTGGATCACTGCGGTCCATTTTCTTCTGACACTGCGTATAAGTACATCTTGGTTGCAGTGGATTCGTGCACACGTTTCATCTGGGTTTGGCCACAACGGAGTGCTGACGCTCGAAATGTCATAAGGGATTTGCGTCTCTTTGTGGGAATTTTTGCCCGTGGCACCTTCCATTCTGACCAAGGTCCAGCGTTCGCCTCTAAGGCGTACAAGGACGCGATGGGGTCACTGGGGGTGCGGGTGAAATTTTCGTCTACATATCGGCCTGAGGGCAATTTGATTGTTGAACGAATGAACCGTGACTTAAAGCAATCCTTGACAGCTAGAGTCTTAGGAACTGGCTGGCCCACTTGTATACCGTACAACGTGCACTTAATAATCTCCCTAGAAGACCTCTGGGTGGGCGGACCCCATACGAAATGCTCTTTGGCATACGAATGTTTGTGCCAGACCTTGATGGTCTAGACATGGCGGCGCAATCCGCAATCTTTGATGTAGATAACCATTCTACTATGTTGCAGGACTTACAAGAAGCCCGTGACAAACTTGCAAACGAACATTTACCTTCAGCCACAGGCGCTGCGCTGCAGATTCCGGTTGCCGGCTGGCTTCCGAAGGTTGGAGATCTGGTCCGAGAGAGGGTGGAGAACAAAAAAGAATTTGGCCCCTCTTATCGTGCACCAGTTCCAGTCCTTGGCTTGAAGGGTACCCGTACTGTCATCCTACCACCGCTTCCTGGTCGCAAGGACAACCGATAAATCTCAGTGGACAATGTCAAGCTACAACATCTGGCCGATCCTGAATAGTGTAACACCAGCGGTCTCCTGTCCAGCCATTTCCAGGACTCATGTTTGTGGCCCTCCAGCCCACACGGACACTGATGTTGCCATTGAGATGGTAGATTTGCCTGATCGCCTGCTCGACTACCCGGATTCCCCCTGCAACGAG
Source organism: Calotriton arnoldi (assembly GCA_963921515.1). Taxonomy (NCBI): domain Eukaryota; kingdom Metazoa; phylum Chordata; class Amphibia; order Caudata; family Salamandridae; genus Calotriton; species Calotriton arnoldi. The sequence continues at coordinate 449,867 of CAWUFW010007801.1, read as the reverse complement.
GAGACCGAGTATACATACCCAGCCAATGAGTCAGTGGCTCACCTACCAACAACGCCAATGAGCCCAGCCCGTTATTCCTTTGATTCGGCTTCCACCTCATCACTTATCCCGTCCAGATTCAGTATTTTTATCTCCTGGTTTCGAGACAATTTTTTGACCCCGCCGTGGACTTACATCTGGTTGGTACTTTTCCTGATTTTTCTGTTCATGTCCATTGGCTTTGTGACAGTTTTCTTCTTACTCATCAAAGGTCACTATTTACCAGAATGCTCTGCAGTGAACTGTGTCGCTGGAACTTTGGCTCCACATTCTTCTTCGCACATCATGAAGCGTGACCACACTTTTGTAAACATTTCAGCTTTCCCAGTCGCTGATGGCATCGTATGGGATGCAGTAAATTTCCAAATTCATGGACCAACCGAAATTATTAATGTACCAAATGTCCTCCGTGTTTCAATGGGTGATGTCGTAAAAAGTAATATTCATTCTGACGATTGGGATGTGCATGCAGTTGAATCGTTATTTTCTGATTTGAGATATTATGCTGCTTTTAATGCTGAAGATCTGTATTTAAATTCTGCAAGTTATGCTGACCTATATTGTTACCAGCATTGGGGCAACCACTTTCTCCATAAACCAAGTACTCTTCGGGGTCCTTTTAATTACACCCAATGGGAACATTGTCCGAACCCTTTGCCAGGTAGCTCCCAAACTCTTAGAAGTAAATTTACTTACTTTACAGACTTTGATAGATCGAACCCTGGGTCCTATTATTTTAAATTGAACACTTCGTCCGCTCAGAAGATCATGTTGACCCACACCAAATTACTATATTCGGGTTCCTTTTTAAACGCATTAGCAGTGGGTGGTTATGAATACTGGCAGGACACCATTGACTTAAAGTCTATTTGGGGCACCAAGTCATGGCAGGTCCGAGGCACGGAAGCCTTACATCGTGCTTGCCTAATCCCGGCCCAAATTTTATTTTTAAATAATACAATCTATCAGACGACGTGTTGGGGTTTGGCTACTGCTAAACAATTAAATGCACCATCCATTCCCTTGTTGTCTTCTGCTCCCAACGACAGCGTGCATTTCAATTTTTCCCTTGCTAATTTGCAAACTTTGTTTCAAAACAGTTTGTTTAATTTCTCTTCACTGGTTCAGTCACCTTTGTTGTGGTGGCCCATAGCATCAAATGCCTGCCAACTGTGTTTTCATGACTCAGCTCCTGGTTACAAACAGGATAGGCCAGATCCGAGGTTCTCTGACTCCCGTACTGTTACAACATATTCTGTTGGTAAATTATGTAAACAATGGTTGCAGCACTCTTCATTAGATTCTGTGAAACAACATTTATCCCGCCTATCAGGTAACCTTGATCTGTCCGATTTTGTTCTGGGGCCTCGTGGTCCTCGACCTAAGAGATTCATTTATGAAACATATAATGAACTCTGGAAGCTTTCGCAAATTGAAGCTGCTTCCTGTCTTCGGGAAATAGATCAAGCAAATTTAGAAAAGGTGCTTGCTGTTGTTGACAATAGCATTAATACCCTGTCTTCCCTCATTTACACATTAGAGAATATTGTGTCCTCTGTTGTTGATATTGTACAAGATGATGTGTCTGTGTTATATCATGGTCAGAATCAATTGCGTTCAGTGATGCAGTTGCATGGACTTTGCAAACATTTAAAATGGGTAAAGTTCCTTGGCATTTTTTAAACACCTCTGCCTTATTCTTGCCGTTTAATTTAACTGAGAAACAGCAATTCATGTCCATGAAAGATGCAACATACACGTTATTACATATCGAAAAAATAGAGCCCTTACCGTTCTCTGTGGCGGAATTGGATTCTGCAGTGTGGCTAGTGCACGGGGTTATCGCTTTGCCTTTTTCTTTATTTGAGTTCAGTTCATGCATGAAACATTATCCTGTTGGCCGTTTTCAGCCTTTAGGCAGTGCTTTCTTGCGTGAACTTTGGTCCCTTCCTTTCATGTACCGATGCCTTCGGGACGGAAAGGAAGTTTTTCTCACGGGTGAGTCATGTGATTCTGCTGTGGGTCATTCCCTGATTTGTAAGAACATTAAATTGCACGGGGCTTGTAATGTTTCGGCTCCGAATCTTGCTTGTGTTTTAAAGGGCATTCCTGCTCCTGCTATATCTCCTACTTTCACTGTGCTTGCAAATGGTAGCTATCTCCTTCTGAATAATCAGGACTGCTGTGGCATGCTGGCCGGCATACCATATATTGTAACAGTTTCCCACAGGGTTGTCTGCTGCAAGAATGTGCTTTTTCCTCCCCCGCACGACATCATAGATAGTTCCATTTGGCCTTCCATTCCAACGTTGAAGGCGGATTTCAATAAATTGAGCAGAATAAAGGCGCTATTATTGAATCAGGAGGTTATGCTCACATCCGCACGGGAGACATTTATCCTCCAGGTGGCTAGTACCCACAGTGAGATAGCCCTTTTGAACACAAACCTCCCACAACATTTCGGTGAGCTGATTCACCGCGTTTTTAATGCATCTCGCATCGAGGGTCTTGTGCACTTTTGTAAAGTTGTGGGCTCTGGCCTTGTTACCTCCTTTCAAACTATATTTGGTGTAATACCGGCTTTTATTCATTCTATTTTTTCCAGCGTCTTTGGCGGCTTTCCGTTGATTCTAGCGTTAGCTGCTGGAATACTTCTTTTAATTTGTTTGCTGCGCAATGGCTGCACTTCCTGGGGGCCTACTCGACCACGGTCAGCTCCGGATGCTTCGTGATCGAATGCTCCTCAGCTTCGGCATCCTACCATTGGCGACACTCAGTGTGTCATATAAACTTTCCTTTCGCTTTGCGTATTTCACTTGCGTGCAACCTGTGATGTCTTGTTTAAGATGTCCTTTCTCTTGGTCCTTGGATCTTTGCCTCTCCAATACGTCTCAGTCGGACCCGGATTTTGAACAGTTGATGGGCCCCTTAGTGGCCCATGAACAGGACTGTTCCGGCACTGGATTGATGGCGTGTGCGGCTGCACTTGGAGTTTGGGCACAATGGGATATCTGGGCGGCTGCTCAGAATCTCCTACAACAAAGTTATATTGAGTATCACGCAAGTTGTCCCGCAATGCTGGTCACTGCTCCCTCATGTGAGGACCATGAGTGCAGTTTTGATTTGTTGAACTGGATGGCGTCTCTTTTTTCAGATGATTCCAACTATGTCCTCTTGGAAGGTGTGGCGTTTTTCTGCACTTACACTCTATTGGATTAGGGAACGTCGCTTACTGCGTCCTGCCTCACTGAATTTTTTTTATTCACCGTCCGTCATTGGGGACTGTTCACAGATGGACGTTTTCATTCTGCTCCATCTATTTGAACTCTGTTTTCGTCCTATGTCTTGGCCTATGGACTGACCAGGGGAGGGTGTAGTGTGGTTTGTGGGCTCATTACCTTCATTGCTAAGTTGGCTTAGGCCTGGCTGCCAGGATGCCTTTTTGCACATGTTACTTTGTGACTTTGTTTTCCAGACTCTGCTTGTGCCTGGCTATATTAGAACTGTCTGCCTTTTTGCCTTTCACCTTTTCTCCTGTTCCCTGTGGGTTTCGTCTGCACAACATGTACAAGGTCGAAAAACAACGTCCCTTGTTCTTGCTGATCTGGTCAGACCCTCGCACTTAGACATAACACGAAGTACAGCTGCACTGGAGAAATTTGTGTGCTTTTAATATTGTGATTCGCTGTTTGTGACACTCGGAGAAAAACCTTTCCAGAGAGAAGAGCTGTGCTTGTCTGATGATGTAAACCTTGCATCTAGATATTGAGGTATGAGGGTCCGCCTGACAACGCCCAGAGGTCTTCTATTTTTATAATAAACTAGTTAATAGCACGGGGAGGGTGGTAAGGTCATTTAGCCCTATATCCACTGCCTTATGAAATGCTTTCCCCGTTTGTATTCTATGGAATTGTAACTATGCTTATTATTTTATCCTTATGCATTATGCTGATAGTACTGGTACGTGTCCTGTATCTTAGAGCACGATAGTTGAAATAAACATTTTAAACTATACTGTGTCTCTTATTACGCACGTTGTGGACAAGTATGAGTGAGTTATGAAAGGGTGTTCTTGCTCCAGCGAGTCCTGAGAGAGAGAGAGAGACCGTGTTCTGGGTTGTCTAATCATTGGTAGCATCGCTGCTAATGAGACGCTAAAGCTAGTCGGATTGGGATTGTGGGTACTAAGGTGCATGGTTGGTTCACCACTATACTCCGAGGTCCTATTATCCTGTGCATAGCTCTGTATATGTGCAGAATCCCTACAACACCGTTGTCGACCACAGTGAGAGTTTTCTCTAAGTTAATACGATCAATTTCACGTATTCGTTCTGCGGCCTCTGCCTGTGACACCTTCCATGCTTCATTATAAGCAGCATAGATGCCGGCATATATGAAACGTTTTTGACGCGGTTTTCTTGGTCCAAGCAAGAATTCCCTATGGTCTGCGTCTTCTTTAAGTAAAGATAAGTGTTGTTTCACATCCTTAAGTGTAGATTTTTGCAGCCAATCGAGGCATAATTTTTCCTTCTCTGTATATTGTTACTACCCCCGGATGTTGTCTTTGGACTTATCGTGGGTCTGGCCTATGGATAGTAAAGCCCTGTGTTTTATTCAGGAATCTTTCTTGACAGATGTTTGTGTCTGTGGGCCAGATCAACCATTTTCTCCAATCAGGATTTGTTCTGTTGATTTGTAGTATTGTGTCAACTGTAACCGCTGCCTGTGTATTGTTATTACTGGCAGGTGTTGGTACAGAAGGTGTTTTCATGTCTTTGATCTTGGCTAAACCAAGGCAAGACGTTTGTTGCACAGTGTCGTTCAAAAACATTATTTGCTGAGGGATGATACAAGCTCTAAATAAAGCTTCTATCCCCTGCACTTGCCAATCTTTAGTACCCCAGACAGATTTTGTGTCTATTGTGGCTTTCCACAAGTCGAAACCATGTCTAGACAGTTGGGCAATAAATGCTGCAGAGTAAATCTGTTTTGTATTAGTTAGCATCATTTTCTGTCCTGTCTTGTTTACATTTTTATAGTAAAATGTTTCTGGATCAGATGTATTGTATCCTGAAAAATATGGAAACTTTTTAGCAAATGTTTTTGAACTACCTTTTGGTGGTGTAGGACAATGCTCCCATTGGTTAAACATAAACACATTTCTAGGTGTTGCAGATTTATGCAAAAAATGATGACCATAGTGGTTATAGCAATACAGCTATTCATAGTCTGATGAACCCTCTAAATATTCATTATTAGAAAATGCAGCAGACTTTTCTAGGTCAAACATCATATCATTCACAGTTTCAAAGTCCCAATCATCAGAATAGGTACTGGATGAAATAAAATCACTTTAGTGAAATCTTAAATAAATGTGGAATGTTCAAAAGTTCCGTAGGGCCGAAGATATCGAAATCTACTTTGTCCCACACTATACCATCCTGTATAGGAACGGCTGTGATGTTCACTGCTGACAAGTCTCTTGCTTCACGATGGGATGATTTGTGAGGTTTCAAAAGTAAGTTCACATCTTTACTTTCAATGTCCAAATGGATGTATCTGCACGCTCATAGTCATAACCAAAGCTAGCCAAAGCAGAAAGAAAAATATTCCAGAAATAATCCATAGTTCAATCCATGGTGAAACCAGATAAGTCTTTCTCAGAAAATGAAAAAAGTCTTGGACTTGCTGTTTAAAAGTTTTTGATGCTGGCGACGTTTCAGGCTCACTCAGATCCTCAGAAAACGTATCAAAGTTAATGAAATAGCCAGAAGCAGTTCTGTCAATTGGAGGAATTGCATCAGGATTTGTCAATCGCTGGAACCAGTTGATCACTTGTTACATTGGTGTAGACAGGTGTATTTGGACGAACTGTTACTTGAGTTTCAAGAGGGATGAGTTCCATAGCATTGTTGCTCAGTCCATCTGTTACTGCTGAATTCTCGATGGTTATCAGTCTTTCAGTCTGAACCTCTTGGATAGTAGCGAGAGGAGTGCGTCTGCTACTAGGTCGGAGTCCACGAGGCCTACTATTTAGTATTGGCCACATACTGTGGTTTGATGAGGTCGATTGACACAAATCTTTTCTCCTTTTTTCCAGCAAGGGGCGGCAGAAGTACTGTTCTTGTTCCGTGTATGGCTAGGACAGGTACTGGTTGTCTGTAAGGAGGTCCAAATTCCTTCTTGTCCGCAATCTTCTCTCTGACTAGATCCCCAACTTTTGGAATCCAGACAGGCCTTGCTGGGACTGCCGGTTTTTCCCCAGTGGTGGTTGGCTGCAGGAACACGTTGCTTTGTTTCGATCTTAGTTCATTTAGATCCTGTAAAACAGCCAAACGATCTTTGATATCAAAGGGTTTATTTTCCACCACTGTGCCTTTACATTCGAGATCAGGAACCCACATTCTTGTCCCAAATAGGACCTCATATGGAGTGACCCCCCCTACAGAACTTCTTGGCAAATTATTTAATGAGCGTTGGACCCCATAAAGATGTTTGACCCACCCATCACCCAAACCTAATACCCTAGCTGTTATAGACTGCTTTATGTCCCAGTTTTTCCTTTCCACAACAGAATTTCCCTCAGGATGAAACGGAGAGGAGTACCGCAATGCAACGCCCAGACTGGCCATGGCTTCTTTGTAAGCCCGAGAGCTAAACGCAGGGCCCTGGTCAGAATGTAGCGTGCCTATTGCGTATGTGCCGATAAAGACTCGCAAATCTTTTATAACAGTTCGAGCGTCAGCCGAGCGCTGAGGCCATATCCATAGGAACCTTGACTTAGTATTTGTGGGATTGCATTTGTCCAAAAGGACGCCTGCGCCTAGATAGTCTAATGCTGTCTAACAATGGTGTCTGTACTGGGCAGGCTACTTCGTAGCATGGTGTCTGGTGGCGTTCTGCATCACGCTGTACCTTACAGTCTATGCAGTCATTGATGAAGATGTGAATCTGTGTATTAATTCCAGGCCACCAGTACATCTCTTTTAATGTCAATATTGTTTTAGAGATCCCTTGATGTGAAAGACCCTCCCCCAGATGTGCTTTATAAATCAAAGCTGATCTACGTTCCATGTTTGGAATTACCCTATCCCCCACTCCAGGGATTCGAGCAAAAGGAACGTTGTTCGCATCAATTACATAAGAGTACTTGAGTGGAAACTTTTTTGGTAACGCTGCACCACTGCCTTTGCTCGTAGCATTGACAGCCAACATTATCTCACTGTCTATTCTCGTTTTTGAACGAGTGATCGCAGCTACGGAAGCCGTCTGAACAGCCCCCTTTGCGGCTTCGTCAGCCAATGAATTGTCTGCAACGTGAACGCCATCACGTTGATGACTCAGCGTGTGTATCACGTGAGCCTTTGGTAGTTCGCTTTTTAACTGAACTACTTGTTCCCAAAGCGTTTTATGCTTTATTGTGCCACCTTTTGCATCTTTGAACCCATTTTCAAGCCAATTTTGTATATATTCATTATACGACTGCACACAGTAGAAAGAATCGCACACTATTAGTGTGGGGAATTCGCGATCTGTACTTTCAAGTGCCAGTTTGAATGCTTGTAGTTCAGCTCGCTGAGCTGAGCAATCTCCTAGAGATTGAGTTTTAGTGACCATTGGTCTGAAGTTACCATCGCGCATGCGACCTTTAACGATTGCATGCTTACTCCCTGTAGCGGGTTGTGCGGATCCGTCAGTGTAAATTATGAATTCGTACTGATCGAGAGGCAGAATTTTCAGTGGGCAGAGGACATTCATGTTCATATTGCAGGAACGCTTGTGTTTTTAAATCAGGATCAAAAACATATTCAACATCTGTTGCAGCAAGAGAATTAACCCATTGTATCCATCTTGGATGTAATGCTTTAGCATTTGGAATGCTCGCTTTTGTGACCGCCTCTAAGGCCGGTACTGGGGTTACGACAATAATGTGTTTCCCTTGGGCTAGAGCTCTTTCTTTTGCTACAGCGGTTTGAACTGCTGTCAGTATTTTTTCTGTTGAAGTGAAGCGCATTTCTGCTTGTGTATACAAATGTGATTTGTATGCTATTGGTACTTTTTCACCCTCATTAAATGTTAAGTAGGTGAATCCGCATTGACCCGAAATTATTCGGATCACCAAATTGCGTTGACTTACGCTTGTTTGTAAGTGATTTGTTGCTAACATGTCAGCTTGGAGTGAACGCAAGATTTCTGTGTGTTCATGTGTCCAATTTTTGATTGAAAAATCAGGTTTGATTAATGCGTAGAGAGGTTTAACCCTTTCTGCGTAATTTAGAATGCAAGTTCTTCCAAAATTTAGGAAACCCAGGATGGATTGTAAATTTTTCAGCGTTTTTGGAGGTTGGAGCAGCGCACATCTTTCTAAAAAGTTGGCTACCAGGCTCTTGCCTTCACTTGAAAGCTCATATCCTAGAAAAAGGACATTGAGATGGGCAATTCTGGATTTTTTTTAAGTTGAACTTGTAGCCCTCAGAGGCGAAGCCCAGTATAATGGTGCTTACCGTGTTCAAGTGCCTATTCAGGTCATCGTCTGTCAGATAGATGTCATCGACATATGACAATGCCTCATTATCATAAATTTGTAGTAACTCTGTTACCCTCGCTGAGAATAACCCCGGGCTGTTCTTGAACCCTTGTGGGAGTCAACAAAATTGACGCTGGGTCCCCATTATTGAGAAAGCTGTTAAGTACCTGATTTCAGGTGCTATGTTTTGACAAAAGAAACCATTTGAGATATCCAATGTGGTTTTATATTTTTTACGCACAATGTTATTCATTAATGCTGTACTATGTGCATTTTGCACTGCAAAAGTTTTAGAACAAGTGTTTAGGTGTCAGTAATCCAAAACTAGACGATATGTATTGTCTGGTTTGGAGACAGGAAACAAAGGATTGTTCATTGAGGAGGTGCATGTTTCAATCATCCCTTGGTATTCAAGTTGATCTAAGATCTCCCTGACCTGTTTTTTAGCTTCTTGCTTTATTGGGTACTGCCTTTGTGCAGTAGGTTCATATTTTAGATGTATTTTGTGGTGAGGTGAGTCCTCATCCCATCCTACATGATTTTTATATAATGCTGGGGCCTGGGCAACTGCCCATTTCCTGGCATAAGTATATTTTAGATGAATTGGAATATGGTTGGAGAAGGCAGGCATAATGATGTTGTCACGGGGCAGAGGAACCAGGGGACTACAATGGACACCTGACCCACTGGTATGACGCGCCTGCTACAGACCAAACTCTTTTTTTACAGCAGCAGGAGGACTGGAGGCAACAATCCCCCCCCCCTCGTGTGGAAGTATAGTGGACAAAGGATACTGTCCCTTTAACTGGGACGCGGAGTCACCTGCCTCCTCCCCTATCGATGACGCGGACTGGAGCCGGCCAATAAAGAGAACGGAGACCCGGAAGGAGGTGTGTTACACCACCGGAGGACGAGAGAACGCGGAGGAAGGAGAAGAACTGAGAGCAGCGGGAGTGACAGCGGGCGCCGGAGACGTCCGAGAAGGAGCGGAGACACTGCGAGAGCCAGGAGGCCACCGGAACCACGATTCGCCCAGCCACGTTCCAGGAGGAGCGTGGCTTTCAGAGGTACGAGGGCGGTTTGCGGGTTGGGTAGGGAGGCGGGGGAGACCCGACGGCTAAGGGAGACAGTCCCTGCTTGATCCTTCTTGAGGTTTACTCCCCTCCCTGCACACACACTCCTTTTCCTAGACGTGCGGCACTGGATTGACGTGTTCCCCTTCACCACCCCTCCCTCCTTTGCACCACAGTGCACATAACGCTCACGATATTTCCCCATTCCCTCCCTTTTTCCCCGAGAGCCACCGGAGACCGGGAAGAGACTGGAAGGTCGGAGGACCAGGCAGCAGTTCCCCGAAGACGTCCACCGTCCAGAGGCGCCATTCAGGAGGAGAGAGTCACCTCAGCCCATCCTAACCCTAAGAAGAACTCTGGCTTCTAACAGGAGACGTGTACTCCATAAAATAAAACCCTGTCTACACCAACCTGCGTCCCTGCCCCTTTCTTCGACCCCGCTACAACTGGTGTCAGAAGTGGGATCTACTGACTCCATCTGCACAACCGAGATGGACGCACTCATCCAACACCTCGTGAAGGGGCAGGAAAAACTGAGCTGGGCTGTAGAGCGGCAAATGAAGTCAGCCCAGGCGGACCGCGATGTATTTAAAGACACAATCACGGGCCAGATGGATGGTCTACAGAAAATGATGGCCGACCGGCCCTCTGCCTTGTTGCCTGAGCCCCGGGCGGTACATCATTCACCCTCGGGGATATCCCTACAAAAATACATGGCTGGTGAGGATCCAGACGCATTCCTGCTCAATTTTGAGCGAGCGGCCAGGGCTTGTGGGTGGCCTATGGAGAAATGGCCGTTCTTCCTAGCCCCTCTATTGACGGGGGAGGCCCAGGCCGCGTACCAGGTGGCCAACGCCACCGGAGACACCCCATATGAGGACATAAAAGCGATCATACTGGACCACTTGGGCCTAGACGCGGAGGCATACCGGGTGCGATTTCGGAAAGAGAAGGGTGCCCCAGGGGAAAACCCCAAAACGCTGTTCTTTAGGCTCAAGATGGCAGCGGATAAATGGTTGACCCCGACTGTGAGCTCCAAGGAGGACATCATGGATAAAATATACTTGGAGCAGTACTTGGACGCCCTCCCTTTTCACACACAAAAGTGGCTGCGTCAGCACACGCACCTGACAACCGACCAGGCCATTGAGATGGCCACTTCCTTTTCAAGGGCACAACCCCGACCCTCAATGTGGGACCTGGAGAAAACCAACCGCTTCAGCTCCCAGAAGAACGAAAGGAAATACCGCCCCGTCACCGAGCCCCTGAAAAACAGACCAATAAGAACTGATCTACCGAGTGTCAAGGGACCCCAGTGTTTCGAATGCGGGGACTGGGGCCACATCGCCCGTCTCTGCCCCAGGAAGAGAACCACGGAGGAGCCCATGGACGTGGGTTTCATACCGAAGTCCATATTGTACACCGCGGAGATGGGGAGTGCGTTCCACGTAAGTGCACAGGTGAACGGGAGGATAGTAAAAGCCCTATTGGACTCTGGTTGTAGGCAGTCAGTGATACAGAGACTACTGGTACCTGATAGCCGGCTACTGCCAGATACCACCGTGCACATCAGGTGCGTGCACGGTGATGTGAGGCCCTACCCCCTTGCTGCCATAACACTCACCCTAGCCAACGGGTTCTCATCACAGATTAGAGTGGGAGTGTTAGAGGGTCTCCCCGAGGAGCTAATACTCAGTACCGACATCCCTGATTTCCTAGCCCTGTTCCATCAGGCCGCTCTGGCCCTCGGTAGACAGACAGGTACCGCAAAGCAGGTAGACCATCCGATTCCAGCTCTCACAACAGCGGAACCATGGAAAGGAGACAGGAGCTTTAAGTTCGCCCAGGCCAATGACGCCACCCTGTTAAATGCCTGGGAGCAGGCACATGCCACCCAAGATAGACACCCCGTAGCATATCCCAGGTTTATCATGAAGGAGGGACTGCTGTACAGACAGGCAGGACCCAACGAACCACACCAGCTCTTAGTCCCCCTTTCTTTCCGAGAACAGGTGCTTTTCTACGCTCACTCCCACCTCACCGCGGGGCATACCGGGGCTGAAAAAACCACCCAAAACGTAGTCCGACATTTCTATTGGCCAGGGATTTACCGAGATGTGAAGACCTATTGCCAGTCCTGCGAGGTCTGCCAAAAGAAAAATACACATAGACCCCCAGCGGTTCCCTTGCAACCCCTTCCCATAATTGGTACCCCATTTGAGCGCATAGGGATGGACCTGATCGGACCCCTGCCCCGTACAAAAAAAGGACACGTGTACGCCCTGGTCATGGTGGATTATGCAACCCATTACCCCGAGGCGTTTCCCTTGCGAACGGCCACGACTCATAACATCGCTGATAAACTGCTGGAGGTATTCTCTCGAGTTGGCTTTCCCAAGGAGATCCTAACGGATCAGGGCACCCCGTTCGTTTCACGCCTCATGAGGGAGGTCTGCAGACTCCTGGACCTGCGGCACATCAAGACGTCCGTATACCATCCTCAAACGGACGGGCTTGTGGAGCGGTATAACGGCACACTGAAGTCCACATTAAAGAAGATGCTGAACGTGAACGGGAAAGAGTGGGACCAGATACTGCCCCTCGCCCTCTATGTGATCCGAGGGCAAGTGCAAAGCAGTCTAGGGTGTTCGGCATTTGAGATGCTGTATGGACGACAGCTGCAAAGCCTCATGGAGATAACCAAGGAAGCCTGGGAAAGAGAGGAGGCAACAGAAACCAGGGGCATGCTCGAGTATGCCCGGGCCCTGAAAACGAAGATTGGGAAACTCAGAGATTTAGCCTACTCCAACCTGGAAAGGAAGCAAGAAAAACAAAAGAGCTTCTACGACAGAGGAAAGAGATGGCGGACGCTTAGTCTACATGATTGGGTACTGGTTTTGCTTCCTCCTCCTCGAAGAAATTTCAAGCTGAGTGGTTAGGTCCATACAAAATCATCGACATTGTCGGAAAAACCACTTATAGGGTACAAATAACGCCCAACCGTACCCAGTTATACCACATAAATCTTCTGAAGAAGTGGTTGGGCCCACCACCCAAAACGGCCCACCTCACATTACCTGCTCTTTCTTCGAACCCCAGCACCCTAGGACACTTGGTGATTAACGAAGAGCTCGATCCCGAAGAAAGGAGGACTCTAAAACAGACGCTGACCCCGTTTGCACCTCTCTTTTCGGACACTCCTGGAAGAACCACCCTGGCGGAGCATTGCATTGAAACATCAGTGGGGAAGATCGTCAAACAACGCCCCTTCAGGATCCCTGCCGCCAGAAGAGACGCCATCCAAAAAGAAGTAAAGGACATGCTGAGGATGGGGGTGATCCGGCCTTCAAAGAGCGAGTGGTCGTCCCAGATTGTGATGGTACCCAAGCCTGACGGAAGCCGACGGTTCTGTATGGACTTTCGGGCCCTTAACGAGATCTCCACGTTCGATGCCTTCCCTATCCCTCGCATCGATGAACTGATAGAAAAACTCGGCTTTGCTAGGTACATCACCACGTTGGATTTGACCAAGGGGTATTGGCAAGTACCCCTAAGAGAGGAAGACAGAAAAAAAACGGCCTTCTCGACTCCCGACGGGCTATATGAGTTTACAGTGCTCCCGTTCGGATTGCACGGCGCTCCAGCGACCTTCCAACGCCTGATGAACACAGTCCTGCAGGAGCACCAGTCTTTTTCGTCCGCATATTTAGATGACATTGTCGTATTCAGCTCGGACTGAAAGACACACCAGCAACATCTGCGGACCATTCTGAGTGCCCTACAAGATGCCGGACTACACGTGAATGCAAGAAAATCAAGAGTGGGGTACCAAAAGGTTAAATACCTAGGGTATGTTCTGGGGCATGGGCTGATCGCCCCTCAAAACGAGAAGATCAAAGCCATAATGGAAACCCCTTTTCCCCGTACCAAACGGGAAATGCGAGCCTTTCTCGGCCTGATAGGGTATTACAGGCGTTTTATCCCCCAGTTTTCTGAGGTAGCTGCCCCTCTGACCGATACACTACGGAAGGACTTTGGTTCTCGGGCCCTATTACATCCCACTAACCCCATGATAGAGGCATTCCAGTCCCTGAAACGTACTATCACAACTAGTCCTGTTTTAGCCTCCCCTGATTTCACCAGGCCGTTCCTATTGCACACAGACGCCTCGAATCACGGGATAGGGGCGGTCCTCTCCCAAGAGTCACCTGAAGGGGTAGACCATCCTATTCTTTACATAAGTAGAAAGCTGTTTCCCAGGGAGGTGAAGTACTCAACCATCGAGAAAGAATGTTTGGCCGTGAAATGGGCTGTGGACAAACTTCGTTATTATTTAGAGGGCTCTCCCTTCACCCTATATACTGACCATGCCCCACTGAAATGGATGAGTCGCAACATGGCGAACAACCCCAGGGTCCTCCGCTGGTTCCTTTCTCTGCAGCCATTCACCTTCGAGGTGAAACACCGAAAGGGGGTGGACAATGGCAGTGCGGACTACCTGTCAAGGGTGTTCCCTCTCCCCGAGCGGGAGAATCCAGGGGAGGAGGTGTGTCACGGGGCAGAGGAACCAGGGGACTACAATGGACACCTGACCCACTGGTATGACGCGCCTGCTACAGACCAAACTCTTTTTACAGCAGCAGGAGGACTGGAGGCAACAATCCCCCCTCGTGTGGAAGTATAGTGGACAAAGGATACTGTCCCTTTAACTGGGACGCGGAGTCACCTGCCTCCTCCCCTATCGATGACGCGGACTGGAGCCGGCCAATAAAGAGAACGGAGACCCGGAAGGAGGTGTGTTACACCACCGGAGGACGAGAGAACGCGGAGGAAGGAGAAGAACTGAGAGCAGCGGGAGTGACAGCGGGCGCCGGAGACGTCCGAGAAGGAGCGGAGACACTGCGAGAGCCAGGAGGCCACCGGAACCACGATTCGCCCAGCCACGTTCCAGGAGGAGCGTGGCTTTCAGAGGTACGAGGGCGGTTTGCGGGTTGGGTAGGGAGGCGGGGGAGACCCGACGGCTAAGGGAGACAGTCCCTGCTTGATCCTTCTTGAGGTTTACTCCCTCCCTGCACACACACTCCTTTTCCTAGACGTGCGGCACTGGATTGACGTGTTCCCCTTCACCACCCCTCCCTCCTTTGCACCACAGTGCACATAACGCTCACGATATTTCCCCATTCCCTCCCTTTTTCCCCGAGAGCCACCGGAGACCGGGAAGAGACTGGAAGGTCGGAGGACCAGGCAGCAGTTCCCCGAAGACGTCCACCGTCCAGAGGCGCCATTCAGGAGGAGAGTCACCTCAGCCCATCCTAACCCTAAGAAGAACTCTGGCTTCTAACAGGAGACGTGTACTCCATAAAATAAAACCCTGTCTACACCAACCTGCGTCCCTGCCCCTTTCTTCGACCCCGCTACAGATGTCTTCATCATGTGGGCACTCCCTGACAAATTGTGGTGGCCAGTCTTTTTCTGCTAGAAGTATATCATAACCCCTTGAAAGTTTCTCCCAAAAGAGTGTTTTCACCTTTCTCGGTATGTTTCCCTCCATTCGGAGTGTTATTTCATATAACATTTGTGGACTACTAACCCTGGTATCTACAGTCTCAACTGTGATGTACTCATTCAAGTCCACTATCTCCAGAAGTTCCTTCAGGTTCTGGCGAGCTATTGTGGCTTCTGCCGCACTGTCCAGCATTGTCTGAGCCCATTCTCCGTTCTTGAGTTGTGTTCTCAGTATCCTCGGCATGTCTGATCTCAGACCTGCTACCTTCTTTTTTGAGAATTGAGGTTTTGATTTATTTTTCGGAACGTGTTTGTCGTCTTTCGATTTCACGTGTTCTTCTCTATGTTCTGACCGTCCTCTTCTTTCCGATGTCTGTGATGATATCTGAAAGGTACGAGAGGAACGTGTATCAGTATCTTGATACCTGCCAGGTTTTCTTAAATTATCCCTATTCCTGAGGTTATACCTCCTTTCAGAGGGCTCCTTTTGAGGAGACCTACCTCGGGATTGAGAACGTTTCTCGAATGAATTTTGTTTATTAGTTTCCCACTTCTTTTTAGAAGATGTAGGAGTTTGTTTAATAGAGTCCTTCTCAGGACTTTCAGATAGTTTTGGCTTCAATGGTCTCCCACCCAAACTATCTCTGCCTAATTCTGCATAAGATTGTTCTATTATTCTCGGTAGTTCAGTTTGATGTTCTGTAACATCGAATTCCCTTAATCGTTGGCGGATCGCCACTGCTGCTGCCTCTCCTTTAATATTAGATAATATTATTGTTGAGACCTGGACGAAGTTTTTCAGTAATTTCATACCTAAATTCAGAGCAGGCTCTGCCCCGTATTAGTTTTGAATTTGTTTCAAGACATCTGGTATTACTGCAATTGACGGAACACCATGTGTTTTAGTATAGATGGCAGCAAAGACTGAGCCCCAAGTGGTGCAGTCTTCCAGTTGTGGTGTGATCCCCATTGGTAAACAGATTGTTAGGATTCTGTGTTTCTCATAAGGGCTAGTATTTGGAAATACTGCTTCTATTTGAGTAATTTTTTGAGCTATCCAGAATGGAATTTGCTCACGTTTTGTGGGCATTTTACCCATGACTGCGTATAAAGTCTGTGGTGTAATTTTTAGTGTATTCCCCCGTTGAGGAGTTTGATTTGGAATGGTTAATGGTGGTTGGACTGTGAAAGTCCGCATGACATATTGGACCAATTGTCTGTAGATTTTTATTAACTCTGTAAGTTGAGTAAGTAATTCCTCGTCTGACATTATATCGATGTCAGGATGAGGAGTGTAGCCGGCTAGAATCGGCCCTGTTGCTCCTGGTCTACCTAGTGGACCGAGCCTGGTAATGTTTTTGTGATGTTTTAGGGCGCCTTTAAACCAGAGCTGATGCTCCTGGTATGTTAGTGGAATTTCAATATCCTCGAAAGGAATATATTCCTCTGGTGGTTCATCTTCTTTGTAGAAGTGAAACAGTTTTGTTACTGAATTTGATTCAGGGAATATTATCCATGAATAGAATACCTGTCTGAAAGGATTTGTGTGCCTCTATCACGAAAACTGCTCTACCGCCTCTTGGTGGTAGGCCGTGTTTTATAAGTTTTAGAGTGATGGCTCTTCTTAAGTTTGGATGGATGTCTATAACACCCTCCTCGGTTTCATTTAAACCTGTAAAGTTAAAAGCTGCTACGACTGGGTCAGACGCAGCTACACAGTTCCCGGTGTTATTGTCCCCGTGTTCGGACATTTGTTTTTTGAAAAATGTAGAACAAGTTTCAAGGAAGCAAAAAGATAAGGTGCACAATATTTTGGAACACTGTATCTTTCAACGTTGAACAAACCAAACAACTAATATATACGGTTTTTTGTCCTATTTAGTTTTGGCGGATATTTAACCCTACCCACTCCAGACGTCTTATGGAGTATGTGAGATGGGGTCTCTGGGAAAAGCACGACTGAGTTACTCAGTATCTAGCGTTAAATTACTGCCTTACCAAACGTTTGGGCGCCATGTAGTGTAGTTCCTATTTCCCTAATAGGCTCTGCGCATTGGAATAATATAACCTATAGGCTTGACATAGGACTAAGGTCGGTATGTCCATATCGAGTATATTAAACTTAATTACTTGTGCCAGCTAGCTCAGAGGCCACTAGAAACTCCTTGAGAACAAGAAGGGAGTAGTTTCTGGCAACCGCATAAACATGACCACTTTGTTTCCCTTTAGAATCGGAACACGTCTCAGAATCGTGGAAACAATAGATAAGTTTCACTCAGTCAATCGTGCATGCTTAGTTTCCGCAGAGGTACACAGAAAGGAAAGACGGGCGTTTCAATAAAAAGGTTTTATTGAACAGTCTTGTTTCTCGTGTAAGAGATATGCGCTGTTTTGATCACAAGACAGTATGCAAGATAAATAATGTACAGCGTAAGCAGTAGAAATAAATAATACTGTGCTAGACAAGTCAAATCAAGTCAAAAGATACTTTATTCGACAAATCAATGCCATAAAAGTAAACATACGAAAAAGGCATTTCATCAGAATAAAATTCATTACATATAAACCTCATATTTAATTTTTTTTTGTAAATTAAAAGAATAAAGTTAAGGATATCGAGTAGAGCAGGGGATTCATATAAAGTGCATAATACCAAATTCACATTACAGTAAGCCGTCGGAACAACATGTTCGAATTCCTACCTTGCGCAAAGCTAACATTTAAAATACTAACGAATAAAATGAAAAATACTACATTTACAATTTCATAAACAATTATACAAATGTTAAAATATTAGAAGATGAATCTTGATGCTCCCCAGTTGCAGCAAGCGATACAGGATTAGAAATACTAGATGGAACGAAGGGGGTATCCTGAACATACAAGACCCCAAAATATAAAATGCAACATGCTAAATTTACAATTTGATTAACAATAGACATACAATTAAACGTAATTATATAAAAAAGTAATAATTAGATAAGTTATTAAAATAACAATTTTTTTCTCTTTCTGATGGCACCTATTAAAAAACTTGCCACACCAAAACAAACCATAGGCGAAGATAACATTTGAAGATATAACAAAGTTGGCCTAACTTGGGAAAAGTGACAATCTTTAAGAAGTGGAAGTATAAATCTTTTACGCAGCTGGACATAAAAATCGCAGAAAAAGATAAAATGTAAGGTGTCTTGTTCTGAGAAATTGTCGCAAAGACAAGGCTGACGAGAACCTTCTTTTGCAAAACCTTGAGGGACGGCTAAGAACCAAGAAATCAAATCTAATCGGAACCTTGTTAATACATAGCGGTGAAATACATTATTTACAATAAATAAATATGGTTGAATTTGGTTACACAAAGGTAGCATAATGTATCTTCTAACTGTTGGTTTCCTTAGCTCCTTTTCCTCTCTAAGGCCCTGTTGCTTCTCCAGAAACTGTGATTTTATGGCTCTAATTTTAGGCTTGCCCATCGGTTTTGGTCTGATGTATAAATCTGGGCAGCCTAGCCATTTTGTCAGGTCTCTTACATACTTCAGCCATGGGATATGCATGGCTTTATCCAAAGCTAAGCAATCCATAATTATTATTTGGTTTAAGTTTGTGTTAGGACTATCCCATACCCTAAGCCATCGTAACAAGGGGGCTATCGCTATCTCGTCCTCAATATATCCCACCCCCATCTCTTCATGCAGGATAAACGCCGGGGTGGTGGGGGGTACTGCCAATAGTTTACGTAAGAACTTGTCTTCTGCTCTTTGGATCTCCTTACCTTCCCTATAGCCCCAGATGTCACTACCATATAAAGCCATAGAGGTACACTTTTCTTTATAGACTTTAGTTCCTAATCTCTTGGCAAACTTGAGGGTGGCCCCTGTGGCCCTAGTGAGGGTATTTTTTTTTTTTTTTTTTTTTTTTTGTGTAATTTGTGCCCCCCATGAACCCCTTTCATCAAAACGTACCCCCAGGTATGGGAAAGTTGGGACTTTAGTTAATTCAACCTCCTTGCAATAAAATTTGAACTTCGTAGATTTCCGGGAGCCAATGGTCATTATGTGCGACTTTTTAAAATTTGTTGATAAATCTAAGGAATCCATAAAAGCTATAAAACCATCTAGTAATCTTCGAAGGCCCACCGCAGTTCTTGCAAGTAACACTGTATCATCAGCGTATAACAATGCGGGGATTTTCTTGTCGCCTACCCTGGGGATGTCTATGCAGCTAGTTTGTAGGAAAACCCCCAACTTATTTATATAAAGGGTGAAAAGAAGGGGGGCCAATATACATCCCTGACGTACCCCCCTCTTTACGTCCCAAGTGCTTGTCAGGTCGCCATTTTTATTATATCCAACTGCAGCAGTGTTATTTTCATGCATTTTGAATAAAAAGCCACCAAGTCGGGATCAAGACCCATATCCCTTAAAATTATCCATAATTTGGACCTATTTACGCAGTCGAACGCTTGTGTCAGATCCATAAAAGCCAAGTATAATGCTCCCTTTTTAGCAATTGTGTACTTTCCTATAATTAGATGTAAATTGAGACACTGATCCAGGGTCCCTTTACCTGCCCTGAAGCCATACTGCAAATCAGAAACAACATTTAGGGGATCTAACCAGGTCGTCAATCTCTCCAGTACAGCTTTTCCCATAATTTTAGCAGCCGAATCTAAAAGGGAGATTGGCCTATAACACATAGGGTAATCTCGAGCCCCTTTTTTAAAAATAGGGACAATGACTGCTTTTCCCCAAGATAGCGGAAAATTATGTGCACATGCTGCATTGAAGACGTGTGATAAAATTCTCGACCAGACCATGGAGTTAGCTTTAAAGAGATCTGCTGGCACCCCATCGGGGCCCGGGGCCTTCCCCCCCGCTGTAGATAAAATTGCATTATGGACTTCCTCTGCAGTAAAAATGAGCCCTGCCCTGGTATGCTCGATCTCCGCAGAGACTTTTGATCCCTCAATGCCAGCATTATCATAGATCTTAGCGAAGTGCTGAACCCATTGGTCAGCTGGAATTAAACACTCAATATTTGAATTTTGGGAATGTGCTAGCATTATCTTTTAGCATATATTCACGTACATAAATAACATGAGCTAAAAATGCGAGTACTCATACGATGCGTCTCTAAGCTAGTTCTACCCCAATGTACCTAACCTAGTCTAGGTGTAGGGAAAGGTAAGAAGTAGGTGGAGTATTCTCTAGTATGGTATACTAAGAGTATGTTAAGTCTAGTATGCCAAGAGTCCCTCTAGGTTCTAGTCAGCTCCATACCTTGAGATTGAGAGAGGTGGGAATCTCTTGCCGGATCTGGAACTCTAACACCCCGCGAAGGGAGTCAGAACACTGGAAGCTGGATTCTTCTGCGTGCAGGAATGACAGCGTCTTCTCAGTGCGTCAGGCCAGGATACGTGCTCCTCTGAAGTCGAGGTCTCCTCTAACTTGCTTGGGCAAGGGAAGGTATATTTATTCCTGGTAGGTGCCTTGTATTGTTAGCATTGACGTGAAGTCGGACAGAGGAAGACGTCAAGAATGAACCCTTAAGGTATAACGGTTCATACATAATAGATGAGTTCTTGGAGAAATCAATAGTCCTGTGCTAGGGGAACTCCCGAAGCTTAAGGGTCTGGTTTCTAAGAACTCGTTGTGACGTTAGGGTGGACGGATGTCGGTGACCATGCCTGTATTTGGAGTGCACGGCTAATGCCGAAATAAGGACTGGGATTCTATGCCTATATAAGGGCAATGCGAATTGTGCCTATATAAGGACATGTTTCAGGAAAACCTATATACGGACACCTAAAGCGGAATACAACACCCTAGCCAAGAAAATCCTAGTCCAATCACTGATACTCTCAAGTATAGACTATGGAAATGCACTTTACTTAGGGGCCCCGATTGCAGTAATCACTAAACTGTAAACGGTTCAAAACTGTGCGGCCAGACTTTTGCTGGGAATGTCAAACTGCTTCTCAGCCAAACCTGCTCTTCGCTCTCTTCACTGGCTGCCAGTAAAAGAAAGAGTAAATTTTAAAGCCCTTTGTATCGTCCACAAGTCCCTGCAGGGCAACGGGCCCCCACTAATTTCAACTATGATTCACCCCTACAAACGAGCAGGAAACTCCGCTCGGACAAGCTTCTCTTAATTAAAGTCCTAAGAATCAAGAGGGCCAGAAGTGGTGGCCGACTTTTTTCCCTTAACGCAGCCAAACTTTGGAACGCACTGCCGCTACATATTCGTAGGGAACCTAGCCACCTTGTTTTTCGAAAACAACTGAAAACTCTTCTGTTTCCCTAAATTTCTCCGCTCCTGTTCATTGGTCTGCTCAGCGCTGGGAGGCCTCCGGGTAGCCATGCGCTATACAAGTGTCCATTTCATTTCATTTCATTCAAGAGCCTCTGCTCAAACTGCTGTGGAAACAAGATCCCCTCTCAAGTGCATTCTCAGAGAAAAATTATGGGCACATAGAAATACTCCAAACAGTGTGACTGGTTGCTCGCCGTTTAAAAAGCTCACGGGTAGAGCAGCCGGTTCAAAACTCAATCCTGTGTGGTTGAGTGTAAAAGATAGGAGCAGTGTTGTGAATAATTGGAAAGTAAAAAGGTATCAAGAGAATTATGAACGAAGGTTTGATGCCAAGATGGGAGCACGAAAGTGTGTTTGGAAAGTGGGTAATCTTGTTTTTGTCAAAAAAGCAGTGTGGTCTCCCAAAGGTGAAACTAACTTTTTTGGTCCCAAACGCATCATCAAGGTAATGAGAAATGTTGTCATGCTCAGTGGTGGTGATGTTTGGAGCATGTCCCGTTTGTCAAAATGTGGAAGAGAAGATGGTAATGTGGGGTTTCAGCCCCAGTCCAATCATTTCCAGTGTAGTGATGGAAAGGTTCAAGCTGATCCGCTTGGTCGGAATAATAGAGCAAGGAGTTCACCATCATATCTCCAAGATTACATTATTAAGTAATGGTGTTATTTTTTCCTGTGCTCACTTTCATGTTTGATTCTTATTATAACTTTTGATATTTTTAGCACTCGGTTTGTGCTCTGCCGTTTATTTGTTCTTTCCCATGTCCTTTCCCTTTTTTCCCTTCTTACCTCTCATTAATATTGTAAAGGGAAGATGTGTTGTAACTTGCCCTTTAATGTGAGATTCTTTCTGGGAATGTTAAGTACATCAGCAGCAGAACCTGGGACCTCAGATGGAGAGTGTCGGTTGCGGGGTCTGCTGCTGGTGTGGACTGTTCTGGTGGGTGTAAATAAACCTTCTCTTGGAAACGAACACATGGAAGCCTCGTTTTATTACAAACCAAATGGGAGGGTATTGAATGTTGTAAATTACAGTGCAATATTATCTTAATCTGAAAGAAACTGCTTTTATGGAGCTCAATTTATCATGGGGAATGGGAAGATGGGAAAGGTTGCGCTTGTTCTGCTTTAGGGCGCCAGGTACTATTCACTATCAGCTTAGCTTCCCCTTGGAATACAGCAATGTATTTCCCTGGTGCCTGTCCTTGTGATATTTAATAAACCGTATTTAATACCACTCTTAAGAAAATGTTGCCTGGTCCAATGCAGGGTGGCTCTTAGATATTTGCATTTGTTAAGTAATGAGGAAGTCTCCCATATAGTCGGCTTCTTTTTTAAATTAGCTGTTTACTTTAGGTAAAGTATGTCTTACTGATTTTTTTTTTTTTATTGATTTTTTTACTGTCTTAACCCCGATTTTTAGGAATGCCATGTTGATTTCTATATTTTCTACTTGATGGAATATTGTATATATTGTGCTTTTATGTATACCTCCGATATATGAATAAAGAATTTTATTGATTGATTAATACATGTTTCTCTCCCCCACCGAACCACTTGTTTCCTTTATTAGATTTTATGTATACCTCCGGTATGTGAATGAAGAATTTTATTGATTGATTGATACTTGTTTCTATCCTCCACCCAACCACTTGCTTCTTTTATTAGATCCAAGTTGTATATGTGGACTTCTTTTACATTTCACAACTCCCTCTATCCAGCAGCACAACATTTGCTATGTGAATGCTTGCACCGTCCCATTGAACAATGCGCTAAAGCATGGGTACTCTCAAACATTTTCCCGGGGGCTGCAAAGTTTGGTCTTTGGTGTGACCGAGGGCCGCACTGATCCCAGCGGGAGGGAGGGGGTTGGAAAGTGGGTGTAGGGGAAGGGACGCATGAATATCTACTGGCTGAACTCAATTGCGCAATGTGAAACCTGAAAACCTGGGATAAATCATGGCTTCTCCACTTGACCAAATTGTGTGACCTTGGGCAATTGCTTTATTTTAATTTACCTCCTTTTTCTTCATTATCACATATAAAAGGACCTCGGCATATATGACTACAGGATGCGTGCTGTACAAAACCATCTCCTGTGCTTGGATGTAATCACTAATGGAATTGTTATCGGCGGTGGGGCGGTGGAAAGCATGAACGTTTCTAAATTAATGTTCGAAAACCATCACTTTAAAAAATACAGCTGAATGCACTGCTATTATTTGATTTACTAAGGTGAAATGGTTCTATAGGTCAATGAAATACACTTTTTGAAATGTTCATGACTTTGGTATTTTTACATGTCTGCTGTTTTTAAAAATGAAGGTGTTCCTAAAGTTAAGGGCCTAGTTACTTCCTTTTGTTTATCTGCAAATAAACTTTAAATAAGTGCTTGCTGTATATTTTAAGAAAAAGTTAATGTTAGTGCTGAGTTGAGTAAACAGCAGCCCAGTGCTGCTGCTGCTTAGGGTGCCGCATGTAAAGGTCAAGAGGGCCGCATGCGGCCCCCGGGCCGTACTTTGAGTATCCCTGCCCTAAAGGCTACAATCCACCCTTGGGCTATGCTCACCTGCCTCAGCTAGATGTCCTAGCATTTGATGAACCAGATCATAATTTGCTCCTATTTTCCTTTCTTCCTCCTGCATTGCCTACTACACTGAGTACAACACAGATATCATCAGTTAATCATCTCATCAGAACTCTGCCTAAACATTTCAGTCAGTGATTTCAGAACCATAGTAATTGGGCAGCAATTGTTAGGAAATCAAGGGATGGAACTACTATGTTACCTAATGTCAGATGCTATCCAATTTGACAACGTGCACCTCCTACTTGACGGTATTTATTATCCATATCATGTCCCTCAGTTCTGTATGTGACAATGAGAAGCAGGCACAAATCTTCAATTATAGTCAAGGTTTGCAGCACTACATTTTACATATATTTTAGTTTCTTGGCTATGAAAATTTATGTGGTGTCACAGATGGTTGGTTAGCTGAAGAACCCTATGCATAGCGTTCTTGTGTAGGTACTGCTTTTTTTATTGATCCCTTAGAAACCTTGCATTTTGGTAAGAAAGTTAACTTTAATTGTGCAGGAGGCAAAATAGCCAATTTGATTTGTTGTTTTTCATTGCTTGATGAAGAAGTTGTATTCTTTCCTTACTTTTTGAACCACCAATGTGAAGTCAAGAATAAGTCTCCCTTTGTTATTGCTCATTTTGAATGTACTTACTACATTTAATTTTTTTCACAGGCTTTTATAGTGAGTGTATGTTTTGTAAGTAGTAAATATTTGAATGTTTTGTGTTAAAAATAAAATATTTTGAATTAAAATGAGGCGTTTTATGTTTCTGAAAGGTGGCTCTTGCTGGTGACTTTTCGGCATGTCGTGTTTACTGGAAAACCTCTGGTGATGCAGCTGCAGATGATCCCACTGAGACAATTTTGCAGAAAACTGCTCCTCGAATAAGGTGCGATTTTGCAGTGAGGGTGGAAATTTCTTTCAACATATAAAAGGCACATTTGTTGGCATATGGAGAGTGAGTTAACAATCGAAGTCCTTTGTATGAAGTCTGTCACTACTCAGCTTACATGATCACACTACTTTCACAGCAAACAACTGACTGTGTAGTCATGGATGTCTTAAAATTATCACTGATATAGGGACAACTGATAACGCACAAGCTTGTAACCTACAGGTTTGTCGCACATCTGCCACTGTTGTATTATTCCTTAGGTATCTGTTCAGACGTGACAAACAACTAAATATTTACTGATGAAGAAGAGCCAAATGTCCCAATATAAAATAAATTAACAAATAAGAGTGGAATCCTACAGTGGGAATCTCAAGAAGATGATTGTTGGAGATGCTGAATTTTGTAGTACAATTTATGGAGCGCTAACCCCTGTTCTGAATAGTTTGCTGGTTGGTTATTCAACAGGTCTGGTACTTTTACCAGTGGGACTTCATGAAGAGGTACAGCATCCTTTGAGCAAACTCTCTATAATTAGGATATTAAAAAAAAAAATCTTCATTGCTTGCCTGTAATTGTGTACGGTACAATTGTATTTCTTTTTTTTCCACGTGATTTAGTTTTATACTTTGATGTGCTTGTGTTAAGTTTTAAAGCTCTGCAAGACTCTGGCTGTAAATAGGTCATGCCCAGCTTGAGTAATTATTTGATCTTTGTGAATGAGCTAAAGAAGGATTATTATGGGCAAATTTCGCAAACCCAGTGTGCTGCTACTTTACAGAGGATTTTCTTGAGCTTTTTACTGAGAGAGTGCGATGTGTAAAGGATTTCCATCACAGTAGTCGTAGAATGTGATCATGACAGAGTTTTCAGAATGTTTGTGCACAAAAAGTTAAGTAGTATTATTTTACAAGATAAGTGTGCGATCGTTTTTGGGTGTATTCCAGGACAGATGAGCTGATGTATAGTTAGGATTTTAACCTAAAAGAACATCTGCATGCTGCACCTGAACCACCATGAAACAAATTTACAGTCTATAAAACATTCTCCAGTAGCTGCTCTGAACTGGAATCTACTGTCTTTTTTATTTTTATTTTATTTTGCAGGCATTGGTTGATTACCCATCAAGTAATAGGAGGCGTTCCTCCAGTAGTCTTTGTGAGAGACAGAGAAAATGCTGCCCTTGCAGAGGTACAGTAAAGCAATACAATTCAATAGTAACTGACAGTGCTGCTAAGTGGCCATACACTACACACTCAACAAAGCAATGGAAATTGATATTACACAGATCCTAGGATAGTTATCATAAACCTATTACTATTTTGACAACAGATAATCTCTGTAAACACAGCCCTGCCCAGCCTTGTTTTGTATAGGATTTAGCAAGTTTTCTTGGGTCTTGTTGGTCATCCACTCCATTTCACGTTACCTGCTCATCTTTTTCAGTCATCAACCAATGTTCAACCAGTTGGGTTTTTTCTCAGAATATTTTTTTTGATAATCGCTCTTCTTCTCAAGAACAATGTATGAATAAGTGGTGTGAAACAAGAATATTCAAAGAAATCCCTAATAAAAGCCAGGGTACAAGATGTATTATTTTTCATTCTTGTTTTTCTAAGATAGTTTGAGCCCTGGTTCGTGGAGTCAAGATTATCTTGGAAAAGTATAAGAATTAAAAAGAATACAACAAATTAACCTTTGCATAAAGTTAAACTAAAAGATGAAAAACGTTAAAAGAAGTGTTGTTTATATTTAGTTTTAATTCTTTGGAAATTGATTCTAAACATACAAAGCACCGTTATATTGGACAGGTGGGTGCAAAGTGTAAGCCCACGTTTCTAGTGCAAATTCGGGTCTTGCATATTCAGACAAATCAGACATTTCCCACCCATAAAAATAATCAAAAATGCTTCTTCCCCCCCCCCCCCCCCCCAACTCTTTTTATTGCATTTTTCAAGAGACAATACAACCAGGCAGATATACAGAGGCAAGCAGCCCGCAAATATCGGATCTGCTGCGCCATTATGTCAGATGGAAAACACTTTCTTCAATCAAATGCAAAAAACAAAATACAAGGAGCAACTAACAAAGAAGGATCTAGTAGCAATTACAGTGCAGCAATATCACAGCGGTCAGTCGTAATATCATTACTTTATTGCATGTGGGAACATCCCTCGTAATGTGAGTCATTCATCATGCACCTATTCCACGGTAGTGCTGCCAGCCTTGCACTGCCTATGTGTGTGTTTACCCGTCTTAACCGTCGTCTAAGGAGTGGGCTCATAAATAAGCCTTGAGTGGTTGCCAGATATCACAGGGTCGTGAAGTGATGGGCAGAAGTGTGGCATATGTGTCGCTCATAGGTTCACAGTAAGTGAGGTCTCGAAGCCATGCTCGCACTGATGGTACCTGCTCCCTGCCCCAATGCAATGACACCTGTGTTTTAGCTATCAGTAGAGCTATCGCAGAGAATCGTCTAATGCTTTTTTTGAGTGGCTTGACATACCCCAAAAGGGCCATCAGCGGTCTGGGCTGTATAGTATGTTCAACCATAAGGGACAGTTGTCGAAAGATATCTTCCCAGTATGCGTGTACAGGTGAACAATTCCATGCCAGGTGTGAAAAATCTGCTTCCGGGGTACCACATCTCATACACGCGTTAGATACAGATGGATTCATTTTGGATAGCAACTTCGGGGTTACGTACACTCTATGAAGGTATTTGAAGTGTAATAACTTGTGTCTGTAGTTATTGGAGACGTAACGCGTCTGTGTACAACAGTACCGCCATACGTCATCAGTAATATTGATCTTAAAATCCTGTTCCCAGGCTAATCGAGCCTTAGAACCCACAGGGGGACGAAGGGAGAGCGCTAGGTGGTAAAGGCGTGACACTAGATGAGTGTTATCAGGCGAATTTATGACAAGTGTGAGTGGGGGAAAATCATCCGGTTCAGATGTGGCCTCAGGCAAAGTTTTCAAGAGAGAGCCACGGATTATCAAAAATGCTTCTTAATATATGAAGAGGGATATTAGAAGAAATTATGAATATTATGCAAGGTTGATGTCTTCATAAACATCAACAATATGCTCAGATTCCATTAGCATATTTCCCATTTCCTTAGTATCAAGCATTGTCTGCTACATACCGTTGAAGAAATTTATAACCAATAAAATGCAAGAGGTGAGTTGGCCATATAAGGGCTTAAGATAACTCTTTACAAAAATAGCCATAAAAATTTCTATCAGATCTTCCAGCAGTAGGGAAAACTGCCCTTTGCTCTTTTCACAACTTTGGAAATTTGCTTATTTCACTCCAAACCATAATGAAGGAAGCTTCCGTAGTAGGACGGGAAGTACACTACAATCGGCTGCAGATTCTAGACACACAGCCACAAACATGGTGCTGCACTTTGCCTTGAACCTTTTCCTTTCCTCTTTGAAAACCAAGTCACTATTAATTCATGCAAACAACACACCAACCATATAGGAAAAGAGAAGATTTGGAAGTTCAAGCTCTTGGCATTGGCTAATTGCTTGGAATATGTCAATGACCAGTGTCCACCTCCCACGGTATGAAATTTTGAAGCCAACAACTTCAGTAGATTCATCTCCTAATGAGAAACCTTTTTCTACCTGTTTGAATTGATAACTATGACCCCCAAACTCGCTGATCAAACTGAGTATGGGTAAGCCAAAAAGGAATCTGATAGCCTGCAGCTGCCTTCCCAGTGCTGGTTTCCACTTCAACATTATCATAAAGGGAGTATAACTTATCCACAGCCAGAGGCAAAATCCTTAACCACATTAATCATTGGGTTTGATGGTCCGGCTTCTGAATTCCGTCGTAATGGCCACTTAAACTTGTTCTCTGGTTATATGGCCACCTTAAGTAAGACAAAATGAAATTTAAGAAGTACATCGTACAAAATCATGTGAAAGAGATTGTGTCTAGTGCCTGAGGTAATTTACAGCCCCAAGGCATGCTATGAGGAAGTGGTATGTGGAAAAATCTGGTTTGCAATACTTTTTGCTCATTGTCCACTTAGGGGTCCGATTTTAACATCATTGTTGGAAAGTAGTTTTTCTAGTTGACAGCATTTCCATTTTTAGGGTTAGTATTTTTAAGTCTTAACTTCTCCTTACATTTTTATAATATTCCATTGGAAGCAGCTGACTTTGATACACTCCCTTCCTTCCTTCCAGAAGACATATCTGATGTTCATGCAAATCTGAGCTTATTGTTTCAAGTGTATCCCACCTCCATCTTCTGCATCCATCCTCGCTATCAAAAAGGTCATTCAACACTATTGGTGTGAAGAAGGCACTCTGATATTGCTTGGATAAATTTCAAAGTGATGGATGGAATACTTAAGTTAATCTCCGCCACTCATAATTAATCGAACCTCATCACAGTTCATTGTTCTTTTGCTCACCATGCCACTCAGATTCGACCCAGCCATATTCAAATCATTCTGGGTCCTGCTCCACTAGGAACAGTCCATTCCAAACTGCCAAGACAGGTTCTCTCTGAACTGGAACACAAGTAACCAAAGATTGGTTTCACCCTAGTTGGGGCTTTTCAGTTGGGTGCCCCTTGGTTCCAGTAACACAGTGTGCATAGGATCCAGGTTTGGACATACTCGTAGCAATTAAGGCATCTCACCGAAGTAAACAAAAAAGTAATGAGTAGAATGCTTGAATTAATCTCAGCCACTGGTAATTACTCCGGCCGCATTGCATTCCATCTTTTGCCCACCATGTCACCTGAGATTGGACCTAACCATGTGCAAGTCAGTCTTGGTCGTGTTCCAGTACGAACAGTCCAGCCTGATTTAACAACTTGTAACACATACATAATTGGAAATAGGAAAGGGCTTACTTGAAAAGATTTACAGTGAAACCAGGATTAAGATATTTGGTGGGACCTGCAAGCACCTGGATACCCTATTGGGTGATTAGCCACACTATATAAATCCTGATTGTTTGATGGATTGATTGATCTTTAGCTTTCACCATTATATCGCCATGATTTTGTACAGCTTCTCCAGCTAGATTCATATAAGAGACTATTGCTCGTTAATGTTCCAGACTGCATCAATATTGTCATTGCCACCCATG
The DNA here is from genome assembly GCA_963921515.1 of Calotriton arnoldi. Taxonomy (NCBI): domain Eukaryota; kingdom Metazoa; phylum Chordata; class Amphibia; order Caudata; family Salamandridae; genus Calotriton; species Calotriton arnoldi. Next base: position 419,818 of record CAWUFW010007801.1, on the reverse strand, counting down.
GCTTAAAGGAAAGTAGAAAATTGGATTTCACAAGAACTCCTTCACTTCCGTCTATTTATAAGCAGTATTTCATGTAAGATTAAATCTCCTGTTAAGCAATTGCCACCATGCATTACACTAAATACACAAGTATCTGTTTTTCAAAAGTATTTTTCTTGCAACTTGGGACATTTATGGGTGTGAATATCCATGCGATATATGTATAACATTATTTAAATAATTCACAGTTACAGTAGAGCAGCAGCAGTGTCTCTTCTTTTTGGAGTGATCACTATGGTAATTACCAGAAAATTATAAGGGATGCAAAATACGGCAAATGTATATTTTTATTATGTCTGCTTGTGTGTATTGCCTACATCCAATCTGCGACTGTAAACGTTAGGTGAAATGTTTGTCTGGAGTACAAAAATTGTGTGACATAGATTTGCCAGGAACTGTTTTCACTTGTAGTAGTTCGTTTTATCCTTCAGAGTATGGCTATAATGAAAAATTCAAAAGAAAGAAAACACGTTTGAAGTAATTCATAGACAAAAAGGCATATTCCCCCACAAAATCAACACACAACACAGCCCCTTCTCTTGAAATTTCAGAAAAAGGGCACAGGCAGAAGCCATGTGTATGCAAAATGTGATTAATCAGTGCATTCAATTGTCTTTTGGATTATGACTTAAACATGAATTATATCTAATTGGGCTAATAACATCTGTAGCTTTTTTGTGAAGATAATATTGTTTTGTTTTTACAGATTGAACAATTGTTGGAAATTGCTGATTATGGACCCAGGGCAACTGAAGATCTGGTGCTAAGTCAAAGGGATCTCAGGTTGTTTTTTATTATTATTGTTGAATGTACTTGCCTACAAGCACTTGAGAGCAGGTTCTTGTTTGGCAGCTTTTGGCTTGCATTAGTCCATACATTCAGTTGGACCATGTACCGTTTTACTTTGACTCGAATTCTAAAGACTCCATTGCTGTTAAAACACATTGTTTAATTTGCATATGTATGAATTTCAAAAGAACATACATAATGTTGCAATAAACCTAAAGACACTAATTGAAATTATGGTTGCAATGTTTGTTACTGTGATTCTCAGAAAATCTTTAACTAATCATACAGACATTAAATAACTTGGAAACACCAAAATGTAAAAGTGTTTATTATGTAGATGTAGAGCTTAAATCAACAAATATAGATGGCTAACAAATATTTACGGAATAGACACAGATCACAGCATTATATTACATTAAACAAGCCATCAGCCTGAATCATTGAAGCAGTATCTGCTACAAAGTTGAATAGCCAGACGGAAAGGAATAGGATCATTTGAGGACAGGAAGAATAGAGGCGACAAATGCGAACCTTGAAAACCCAGTATAAAAACAAAGGATACACTGATGAATCGCTATAGAAAGTAAAAAAGAATAAAGCAGCTGGAAAGAAAAACATTATTACAATGTAAATAGAAAACACAAAGCACGGCCTTGATGTCTTACAAGACGTTCCACGAAAAGTTGCCAATCAAAATTCACCAAGTCAAAAAGGTTTTGTGTAGAAACTGGCAATTAATTGAACAGAGAGATGAACTGTCAGTTTCAAAGGAAAAGCGAAACCGATAAGTTTGGAAATTAAATGCTTAAAACATAAGGATTAAATAGATTTCAAGATTGATTATATTTCTTGTGAATGCACTTCACTAGAAATAGATAAAAGACGGGATAAGGATGAAGCACAAATATATCACAGTATCTTTAAAACGGAGGTGAAGCTGCAGAAGAGAAACCACCATTTTCCGAGGATGCACATAAGGAATACCTCACAAAGACTGTATGTATTGAGCTGATACTAAATGAAACCATGATTGCCTGGGGCTTTTCAAAGACCCTATGAGACTAATGTTACAGAACTAATGATTTTTAGAGACATGTATTCATTATGATTCAGTGAATTCATTTATACAATAATATGTTATAACATTAGTATCCCAGAATAAGATGCAAGTTGGCAGCGAAATGCATTTGAATATAAAAGATTTGACTAGTGTTGCCAAGAAACTGTAAATAAGGAAATAAAGGACCTCTGTATTAAAGGAAAACAACTGAAATCATAATTTACATTTTGATTAACGAATGGTACATGGAAATAGTAGGAAGTTTAAGATACAAAGGAATGTGATCTTGCTGTTTGTTTACAAAAGGACAAAAGTCGACAGATTTTCACAAACATTGCCAATGGTTTGTGCTTAATATGTGCATATGTAGCCTCCTAAAGGCTAACAGGTGCCAACATAGTGGAAAAGAAAAGTGAAATGTTACTGTTTTTCTCTTCATGAAAACATATTCTCCATGCAGGCAGGCAAAAATCTACAATCCGTCAGACTGTAGCTGACCATATAGAGTACAATCTCAGAAGTAAGGGAAAAGGTAGGGCAGGAAAACCCATGTAAATCTATGACATGTATTGATTTCCAGGTATTCTTCGCAGCATTTTCTGTGCTCCTCTAAAATGTTCATATCCATGCAGATTGTAAGGGGTAAGCATACAATAAATACATTCACACATTTAAAGTGTAATAAGTCCCATGCTTTCTGATAGATACTTTTAACCGCAAATTCTTCACCTTGTGAATACCTCCAAGCGCCGGACTGATTCCGGAGAGGTTTTCTCAGCAATTCCCTTGCATGCCGGTAAGTGGTAATATGTGGCTTCACGTCTGGTCCGTCCCTTCCTGGAAGTGATGTCAGAGCCATAATACGACTGCCACCTCCCCTCTTTGACGTCATTTCCTTTCATTATGTGCCTACCGATGCAGGTTTGAAGCTCTCTCCCTCTAACTCTGTCACTTGACAGATTTAGTTTTATAGACTTTCCCAGTGTGCAACTCATTTCTCCCCCTAAAATGACAGTTTGTACATCCTGCAAGGATTGCTACAAACAGATGTCAGTGACAGACCCTGGTGAGGTCTGTCTGTGGGCTCCTCCCATCCCATGAAAATATGCGGCAACTGTGTTTGGATGAATCTGAAAGCTATCCAGGACTTTGAGGCCATGCTCTTGCTGAGCACCTGACGAAGGCTCAGATCTTCCGGACTCGGTCGAAGTCGGTGAAGACACATTTTCATTCCCGGGACCGTTGCCCTGAGCGGTCATCATCACATTGCAAGCCTTCAACTAAGTTGAAGGAAAAGAAGCACAAAAAAGACAAAACTTGTCTACCCTTCTTCCTGCCACTCTCACCAGGCAGGTCATGAAGACATCTGGACCTGAGGTCACGGTCTCAGTCACCTACATTGCGAGTGATTCAGGCCTAGTCCAAGTCCTGCCCGACTTTCCAGATCCAATGGCGACACTGCAGCAGATTAAGGCCTCAAAGGAGGCCATGCTGCACATATTCAGCACCCCACTGGATCCCTCTGGTGCGCCTTCGGGCCCCACTGATCTGAGGTGACCTCCAGACGGTGCCTTTCTACCACAGTCCGGGGACTGCCTGACTCCGGGACCACTGCTTGGTCCATCTTTGCCCACCGTACCTGGGTCCTGTTCGTGGACCTCGCCAGAGGAAGGGCCTATAGTTCTTTCAGTCTTTGAAGTGAATCCAACACAACCTCGGCCAAAGGCGCGTCCACCTCAATCCCTCCCAGAGCATCATTCTGATTCAGAAACGGTCTACCTGAATGATAGATTCTGTGACGCAGAGCTACTAGAAGATGACCGTGATGACACCTCACAGTTTATATCACAATCTGTTGACGCAAGAATCTCAGATTTTAAAAGAGTTGGTGACTGATGAATCGATTGTGAGTAAGCCGGCAGACAAGGTTGGGGCCATTGTGGTTATGACTAAATTAAACTTCAAATTTGAGCGCCTGAGATTACTACACGATAGAGGAACTGTTTACTCACACAAAGGGGTCCTACTCCTTGACTCACTAGTCCGATCAAGAAACTAGTGAAAACAGGCTTGGAAAATCAATGGATTACTAAACAGGTAAGAGATTTTCAGGTTACCGAATTTCCAAGTTACCGAATTTCCAATAACCCTATATTTTTACGTTCTTCCAAAAATATACAGGAATAAAACCATTGTGGCAAATATTGGCTCCCTATAGGAACCCCTTTCTCAGTTTGTCGATTGCTTCCTGAGACCCATAGTAGAGATGATGCCTTCTTACTTACAAAATACAAAAGCAATCCTGAATATGTTGAAATTGATTAGATTTGACACAGACAAGCATTTTTTGATTGAATTAGATGTAGAGACACTCTACACAAGTTTTCTTCGGAAAAAAAAACATTGGCAGTATTACATTGTCTGCTAAATTGACTCCACAGGATTCTATGACCCCCACTAGAGTTCATTATGAGGTGTGCCACTTTGGCGATGGAATGTAATTTTTTAAGATATGAAAACCAACTATTTCTCCAAGTGACTGGTACTTTCCTGGTGGAGTACCTTCACCCCTAACATGCTCAAATCTGTATATGTTTGAGTTTGAGAGTACATTCATATACACAAATACAACTCCATATCAGTCAGCAGTAACAACATGGAAACGTTACATTGATGACATATTCTTGATATGGGATGGTACTGAAGGGGAGACGCTTGACTTCATTGCCTGGTTGAATGGATGTGACTCATCTCAAATTCACACATACCATTAAGAATACACACATGGCATTCTTGGATCTGATTAATTCTGCTGTGGATGGATTTTTGAAGACTGAGAACTACAGAAATCCAACAGGTAGAAATTCTGCTTATATTATTCCAGCTTCCACCCTCCTGCTTTACGACAATTTCTTCCCGTGGGCTAGCAGTTATGCCTTAGTCAAAATTATTCTGACATGGAAACTTATAATGCCCATGCTGAGATCAGCTCAAAGCATCTGGAGACTAGAGGCTATCCACGATGGAGGATTGGCCGGGCCTATAAACTTCCAAAGAATAACAATCGAGAGGCATTGTTGGAAACATATGACAAACCAGCCTCTGATGGGCTTGTTTGTGTAACCACTTTCAATGACCTATCCAATAAGATTAAGCAAGTCATTAATATAGATTTACACATTTTGAATGTGAATTGTGAAGCTGGATAAACCATTATTTCCCCCACAAACGTTACAGAACTCTCCATGATTGCTTAGTACATACAAGACTACATGAGAGAAAGATAACCGAACAATCACAGGACACCACCCATGTGGGAATCTCCCGTCCCTCAAACCACCTATTCATGATTCTTTATTCTTGAAGGTTAAATGTCCCTGGGCCTTAAAATTAGGTCGTAACCGAGACTACTGTTTGACAATTATTGATCAGCTATCTGTGATTAGGACTGAACTTTTCCTATCACCTTATCCGGATAGGTACATAATGTAATGAAGGATCTAAGTTTTCATACAGACCTGATTGGGGGACCTACAGTTAGTATATTCTTTGCAGATTAGTCTTTGCTGACACTTACACAAGGGATAACAATTCTACCACCTTAAAGACTGTGTTAAGTCTTCTGCAAAAATGGATATCTTCGGCTCAGGTTAACCAATTTTTGATTAGCATAATTAAGAGTTGCTGGCACCGATTTACACAAAGGCAAGCTGCAGCTTATTGTAAACTACATTTCCCAGTGAGCCAGTGCGTGTTTAGTAGTCCCTAGCCCCGGCAAACTCTTAATAAAATACAAATTCTAGAGATACCACAAACACCGACATGCCTGGACCCTCTAAATACAGAGGCAGACTGTCATCCAAAGCACACTATGTTTCCCGGCATTCCCGCACTGCCCCCATTCAGCTGGTGAGACACAGGATATCTACTTCGGATTATTGTTTGCAATTATTGCATCTTTGCCGATGGCTCTTACTTCAGGCTTTAGGGCTGTTGTGTGCTTCTTGTTGATGGCAATACAGTTTACTCCTCCCCTTAGACATATATGTTCTGGGCTAGAAGGATTCATCCAGTAATTGATCAAATGTTTGAAGTTTATGGTATATTCGAGTTTTGTGTACATGTCATTTCAAGTGTCTTTCTTACCGCTGTCCCCTAGGCAGTATTATACAAAGGACAAACTATGGGTAAGGCCGTTTGGAACATGCAGCTGCATCTATGAAATATTTACACATACACATGCATAGGTGTGTACATATACATGTAATGATCTCATGTTGTGGTGAATTCATAAGGGAGTGCACACATGGTGGTGTCACAGTGTCTCTCACCTTGATGGGGGATGCTATTGAATTGTATCATGACAATATGTTTTGAGAATGTTAAATTAATGTGTGCTATCTGTTCTACAACCTTCTCACAACTAGTGCGTGCATGTCTGGGCGGCTTGAGTGTCAAAAGAACTCAAAGCTGGTTAAGTACTAGCTTTCCTTTATTGTTAACCAACTGGAGCCATATTGGTACATACTCAAATCCATTATGTTGGTCTTGAAGAAAACCCACCTGCACCTTTTGAAGGGCAAAATATAGGGCTGAAACGTGTTGGCTTTTGTAAGCTGAATGATCCCCCTGGTATTAATTTAACTTTTAGGGGACAATACGTATTGGGTATTTTTAACAGTAATTCTTACCCCTGCATCTACTCATCAGAGACCAGTTTACCCCCCCTCCCCACCCCACTTTTAGATCTACCACACCCCCACAGCAGTATCGTCTCTTTCCAGGCCTTAGAAGTAGCTTACAGCAGAGGTTGTGTCAGACCTTGCCTTGGCAACAACAGTCCTCCCAAGCCATATTCAGCAGAGGTCAAGGATGAGGCAGACGATACCCAGGCTCAACAAACTATGCAATCCCTCGCCCCTCCCCGTCGCTGCAAAACCCCTTTATTTGCCCTTCACATCTCACTGCCACCTTATTAAAGGCTGGTTAAGTTATTACCTTAACGGGCGACAAAGCATCCCATCAGACAGATGGCTGCTTCCAATTGTCCAGCATGGCTACACCCATTCCTTCCTTTCTACCCCTCCAAACATGTGACCTACACCACAGTGGTTTCCGGAGGACCGCTTGTCCATTCATCTCTTGACCTAGGTCTCAGTGAGGGCAGCTCTGAGGTTTCTTGGTCTCCTGTTACTGGACAATTCCATGTGGGACATTAGGGCTCTGCAGTGGGATCTGAAGTCTCAGTGGGTTCAGCACCAGGGAAACCTCTTGGATTTCATCCAGGTGTCGGAGGAGACTTTGAAAGATCTTCAGTGGTAGTTTCTGGACCGCAATTAGACAAGCGGCCGACCCCTCGCCTTACCTCACCCAGAGTTAACGGTCATGGCTGGTGCATTGTTGCTGGGTTGGGAAGGCCAACTGAGAGAGATGGAGATCAAAGGACTCTGGTCTCCAGCAGAAATCCACATCAACCTGTTGGTGATTTGCTTGGCACTAAAGGCTTTCCTCCCATCCTTCAAGGGGAAATGGGTGCAGATTCTTACGGACTACACAACTGCCATGTGGTACTGTAGCAAGCATGGCGGGGTGGGGTTGAGTGTCGTGTGCCACGATGCTTTCTGGTTCTGGACCTGGCTGTGTCACCATGGCACCATGGTGTCTACAGACAAACTCAGCCTGTAATGTGGATGATGAATGATGGCTCCACGCCAAGGTGGCACAGGGCATCTTCCAGCAACAGGGAGAACTATGTCTCGAGCTTTTTGCCATTGCAGTGAACGTGCAGTGTCCAACCCTTTGTGTGTTGAAGTTCCCAAGGCAATTTTCCCTTTGCGGGAGAGATGTGGCGCAGCGGCCAGAGCGGCTGACTCCGTAGCGCAGGCTCATGGTTCGATCGCCGGCGGCAGCTCTGCTCAGCACCATGTGATTCTGTGCAATAGCTCACTTAATCTCCCCGACTGCCCCCACCGCCTTGAGACCCTTAGGGGTGATTAGTTTGCGCTTAACAAATACTGGATTTATTTAGGTGTATTTCGGTTTGACTGGAGCTTCGCATTCCTGTACCTCTTCTAATCTTTACCGCTCCTGCCCAAAGTTTAAAGGAAGATCAGTGGGTCCTCTTCATTATGTGGGAAGTGTACTGGCTCAAATTCCACACAACCCCCTCCCAACATCCCACCACATGCTGAATTCAGGCCACCTTCACCTTCTGAAGGAAGATTTGAAGAGCTCTTAGCAAAGGGCGCACTAGTACCTGTACACCAATGCAGAGCAGGGGTGTGCTCCCTGTACTTTTGATCCCCAAAAAGGATAGCTCACTCTGGCCGATCCTCGACCTCCAACAACTGAACAGATTCATCCTCTCCGAACACTTTCACATGGTCATCTTATAGTTTGTCATCCTTTAGATATGTGCGTTAAGAATATTATAACGGCAGCTCGTCGTCTTAAACAAGCTGTTCGCACCGTTCTTGGTATATAGTCACCTGGGTGATTAAAGTTGGTTCAGCTGGTTCACATAGTTATTTTTAAATGTATACATTCCCCACACTCTACTCACCTCTGTATATACACCACAAAGATTACAACCAACACTCTTTTCAATGGTCTGTTAGTGTGTCATTTAAATGTTTTTCCACTTTCACATTTTTCTTCCGTCTACTACAGCACAGGGCAGTTGGTCAGCTCACTTCAGTCATTGGCTGGCTTTTCTGTGAGTGGCATCATTCTAACCTTTAACAAGGAGCACATTCCACACAACATAGTTCCTTCAATGCCAGACACGATTATGGCAATGTGTGCTTTTTGAGACCAAAAACATATGTTGGCTTTCTGCCTTTATAAATTAGCGAAGGCCCAGCAGTTTACTGAACAATAAAGTTTTGCAAAAACAAAACCAGCATTTATGAAAATATGGTTTGCAGAAACTGACCACTGCTTTGCTGTTTCTTATTGGAAAAAAATAGTAAATGCCGACTGGCCTCAAACATGGCTGCAGACACCCTTACTGTTTTGAGTAAAGTGTTCTACCAACGACTTACCTTAAGGAAAGCGTTGGTGGACTGGTGTTGGACTTTAAGTCCAGCACTTTCCCTACTGTTGCACAGTCTGGAGTTGGACTAGTAAATTATACTATTCCAAAGTCCAGTGCTTTCCCTAAGGCGAGCCGTTTGTAATGACTTTCGTGGAAAAGGAATGTGTTGTGAAGGCACATTCACGCTTTGTTAAGGCAGGCGAGGTATATGCCTGCGTGGTTCCAACATACAACCATTCCTGATTCCAATTCATGTTTACCTGATGGCTTGAATCTTACAGTGTCTACTAATGAGAAACTCATGCAAGAATATGTAACATACATCCTTTGGAGGCCTTGGTTTGAAGACCGATAGCAAATGTTAAGTATGTGTTGCAAAATTTGTGTTCAGTACTAGAATAGGCAACAGTTTTCCACCATCTCTAATTGATCATTTGCTTGTGTTTTGTGACATGGTTCCTATGGTCTCTGCCTTTTTGTAATCTTAAAATTCGTGAAACTCCAAATTACTTTATACATACTCAAAATGAACTCTGCTGTTAATAAACTGATAATTCTCTTCCTTCCTCCTCAGTGGCGATCATTCAACATCTCTGGATCTTTTGCCCAAATTGACGAATGTGTTTGGAATTGATCATGAAGAACTTAACAAACAGATAGTGGAGTACAAAAAAAGAAGCCAACAAAGAGCGATGCAACCAGCAGGCAATGGGCTTGGAGAACAGTTAGCAGAACTCCGAAAACAAAAGATATTACGGCGGAAGAAAAAGGAAAGAAAGAACCTTATTTATGATGATGACATTACACCTCAAAGGTTTTTGCAGGACAAATATAGCGAGGACGACTTGGATATTGTTTCCTCTTCTGAAAACAGATTAGAAGACCTAGAAGAGCTGGAAGCACAGGAATTGGACTTTCCCACAAACACAGGAAATAGCACAGCCACAAAGGCATGAGTTGTTTGTAAATATTAATTGAGTATTGTATTGTTGTGCTCTGGAAAGTGGATTAGATGGTAATTCGCCATAGAAATCCATTTTGTAGTTGACTTTCCTTTGCACAGTTCTACTTTACTTTGAAATTGCTCAGTCTGAAGTTATTTGGAAATAGCCCTATGTTCATAATGTACAGAATACTTTCCCTGACTCCTCCCATCATCTAATTGTCCTTTTTCTAGTTCCCTATGTCATTTGGCCACTAGCTCACCATGCAGCTGTTACAACATTGCCTATTCCTGAGACCCTATTGTGAAAGGGCTTTTCCCTTCTTTCTGGTTATTAATATTAAAGCTCCCCCACTTTTGTAAGTATTGGATTCCTTTTTTTGCAACAACGCCATATATGCGAATGTATATAATGTTTGTGAACATAACTGGCTTATACCTTTAACATTATGCAAATTGAAGTTGTAATATGATATTATGACGGAGGTATTATTTGGGAGGATTAGAGAAAAGATTATCACACAAGGGCTGTTAGAGGGTTATGAGATATAGTTCTCAGAATCCAAAAACAGATTTTGATCAACTGTAAATTGTGCGGTTGAGCCATAACGCATGCTGTTGACTTGTCTGCAAAAAGTAAATGTCTCAAAGTAATGGATATATCCCCTTACAAATTCAGCCACAGTAGAAAGGATGCAGGGCTGCATTGGTTCAAAAGCATGGTGGGTTTGCAGATGTTTGCCACATAAAGAATTAGAGAGCATTTGAAAGCAGATTAGCCTGACTTCGACAAGCAATTAAATAAATCTTTCTCTTTAAGATGATGAACTGTGAATCAGTCAAATTGTACATTGTGTCTGAAAAGAAATATAATTTTGAATTGAACATGATGATATGTCTGTTGACCTATTTAATTATGATTCTAGGGGGTGCTTCTTGTAGGTAGAAAGTAGCAAATATTTTGTCGTTGGCCTTCATCCTTAATGGCATTCCTCTTGATTCAACAAACTAACAAAGTGTTAAAATGGATACATAGAGGTACATGAACATCTAGTGTATTTTTTGCTCACCTTGGTGAAACCCTAAAATCAACCAGCAATAAGTGAGCAAGTACATTTATTTTTAAATGGTACGATTAACATTATTTTTTGCGTACAAGACTCTAATAGACCATTTATAACGCCATCTGATTAAATGCAATAACTGTAGCACTGCACATTCACAGTATTCCCTTAAATGTTTTTGTGTAAATTGTTAGTGTATTGGTTACACGTGCAATAATGATAGAACAGTTGTATGGAAGGTTTGTCATGTTGCATATGGGTAATTATTTTTATTTACTATTTCATCCATGGCAGTGTGTGTGTGTGTGTGTGTCCCAAGGCAGTGAGTGACAGGTCATCTTTTTTCTGTGTTGATCATTAACAAATTGCAAGACTGGAAATCACATAAAACTAAGCTCTTGGAGGCATATTTATTATCCAGAATGGAATCACCATGAACAAGATACTCATAGACTTACGCTCTATTAGAGCTATTTTGAAATAGAACAACCTCACAAGTCGTGACATGCTCCACTTACTTCCATTGTGCATTGTCACGTCATTCCTCTGGATGGAAGTAATGACAAAAGGACCCATAAAATCAGTGACACCCTTCTTCTGCCACCTGGGTTTCTTGACCATCACCCACTCACCCACACTCCATGATCTTGTCCTTACCGAATTTTTAAAATCATCTCTCCTTATATTTTCTTTGATAAGATTTGATCCTGGCATCCACCTCCTCCTTATCCAAGGAAATAGCATCTTTCTAAGGCAACCATCCAGGATTCAACTTAGTGTGAGCCTGTCTACCTCGCAATACCTGAAATGGAGAACACTGCATAACATAATTGACTGTGGTACGATGTGCCCACCAGGTGTCTCGCAAAACGTCTTTAAGCGGAACCTTTGATTCTAAAGCTCTTTGAACACAAGCCTTGACCACCCTGTTCATACGTTCCGCAAGACCATTGGCTTGCGGTGCATAAAGAGCTGTTCTAAGATGGGTTATTCCAAAATCTTCCAAGAAAACTTGCATATCTTGGGAAGTAAATTGTACTCTGTTGTCAGTGATCAAGAACTTGGGAATACCTTCACAGGCAAATTCATCTTTGAGGAAGTCTAGAATCACTTTAGTGCTGGCAGTGCTCCCACACCTGGTGGACACCCACTTCGAAGAGTAATCTACCAAAAGAATAACAAATCTCAGTAGGTCCCAATAATTCAAAAGGACCCATAAGATCCAAACCCAGCTTAGTCCAAGGTTCACGTGGAACATCCACTGGAGACAAGGGAGCAGAATTGGTGACCCTAGTCTTGTCATTTGTGGCACATTGGTAACACTCTTTGACTACCTGCTCCACTTGATGGTCCATACCTGGCCACCAATACCTCTCTCGGAGTCGGGCCTTAGTGAGACTCCTTCCCAAGTGCCCCTTGTGTGCAAGGTTAACAAGTTTGGATCTCAAGTTACAAGGAGGTATTAACCTCTCACCACGCATGAACTCGTTTTGCAGTAACGTTAGCTCATCTCTAATGGACCAAAAAGGCACAAGATCCGCATCAACACTCTTGCACCCAGGCCAACCTCTGACCACAAAATCAGCAACAATAGGTAGAAATGGATCATGAGACTTGGCCTCAGCCCATTCATCTTCTGTGACAGCAGGTTCTTTGACCCAACAAATTCTCATGGATTCAGCATCACCAAAGTCATCTTGGATCTCAATAGGTAGTCTGGACAAACAATCCGCAGCCTTATTAGCAGAACCCGGAAGATATTGCACCTGAAAATTGAACTCCAGACCCTCACTCCATCGCTTCAATCTGGGAGTCAATCTCTCACTCTGTGCAAGAGAACACTTGCACTAATGGACGATGGTCAGACCTTACAACAAAAGGTATCCCCCACAGGTAAAATTTAAAATGTCTGATTGCCCAAGCAATAGCAAGCGCTTCTATTTCAATGCAGGAATATTGTTGCTCAGCTTTCTTTAGTGCCCTGGATGCAAACGCAACCACTTTCTCAACTCTAGCATCCAATTGGGTGAGAACTGCACCCAATCCAGACAGACTAGCATCTGTAGTGAGCACTGTCTCTTTCCTTGTATCTAAATGACCAAGGGTAGGCATCTCACTAATAGCTTAACAGAACAAAAAGCAGCATTGCAGTCATCACTCCACACAAATTGGGTTCCCTTCTTGAGCAGAATTCTGATGGGCTCTACAATAGTCGCAAAACCTTTGACAAATTTAGCATAGAACTCAGCAAGCCCAAGAAAAGATCTCACTTGTTCCTTATCAGTGGGAGCAGGGGTGTCAACAATGCTCTTGGCCAGTTCCAATTTTGGTTGAATACCCTCCCCTGAGATAACATGGCCTAAGTAAGTGACAGAAGACACACCAATTCTACATTTCTGTCTGTTAACAGTGAGTCCCTTGTCTGACAACTTCAAGAGAACTTTCCTCAAAATGGTGTCATGTTCATTGTCATCTTTACCATAAACCAGGATGTCATCCTGGAAAAACAATATGTTCGGCATATCACCAAGAACCATCTTCATGACACGTTGGAAGCATGCCGCTGCCGAGGCCAATCCAGACGGCATCCTGACAAAGCGAAAAGCTCCCAACGGTGTCACAAAGGATGTAAGATGTTTAGAGTCCTGGTGGAGCGGTACCTGGTGATATGCCGACGACAGATCTAGTACAGTAAAAACTTTGGCTCCATTGAGCATGGTAATGGACTCAGCGATGTTAGGGAGAGGCTGACGGTCCACCCATATCCATTTGTTCAGGCTTCTTAAGTCCACACACATTCTGATGCTCTTTCCACCATCCTTAGGGGCCAAAACCACTGGGGCCAACCATTCGGAGGACTCAATTTCCTCAATTACGTTCAAACCCACCAGTATATCCAGTTCAAGCTTCAAAGGTCCCATCATCATATTTGGAACTTTCCTGACCTTATGTACACACGGCACAGCATTCTGTTTGAGGATAATGCGATGTTCAAAGTCTTTTAATAGACCAAGCTTGTCAGTAAACACCTGAGGAAATTCATCAAAAAACTTATTGGTGTTCAAACCGTTTACTATCATAACTTGGTCAGAAGCCTTAAGGGCATTAGGATTAAGTATTATGCCCAAATCTCTCTGGTGTCTCCAGCCTAAAAGATTGTCTCCTCGTTCAGCCACATACATCTTACCAATGGTTTCTCTGCCCTTGAAATATATCCTCATGACAGGATAGCCAGAAACATCAATATGTGTACCACCATAACTGACAGGGTTAATGTCAGGAGGGAGCAACTGAATGTCAGGGAATATCTTGTTCCATAATTCTTTGCCAACCATTGTGAAAGGAGAACCAGAATCCGCTAAGACCACAAACATTTTACCACCAATCTCAACCTCACACTCAGGCATGCTAATGGGGTCTGCATCCACTACACCATCACTCCTTACATTCGACACTACCATTTTAGGGTTAACATTTATAGCTTCAACATTTTCCACAGTGTGCACCTTCCCGCCAGACCTACAGACTCTAGCGTAATGACCCTTAATACCACATTTATGACGAGTAGAATTTTTTGCATAACAATTAGGGTAGTTAGATGCATGGTTCAGACTCCCACAACAATAGCATTTGATTCTAGATGACTCAGTTTTGACTTTAGGCGTCTGAACCACTTTACAGACATTGTCAACCGGGTCTTGTGAAACATCTTTATGCAAAACTTCATGAATGTTACTGGGAGTGAGAGCATTCTCAGTCACTGGCTTCTGCGCCTTCATTTCCTTAACCCAACCAGAAGTGTTTTCTACGCCCTCCACAATAGCAATCGCTTCCTTAAGTGAAGGATTCCTTGACAAACGTTTCTCTTGCACTCTAGAGCTGTTGGTGCATCTAACCAACTGATCACGGATTAAGGAGTCTGTTAAGTCACCAAATTCGCAAGTTCGGGCCAGTGTTTTTAAAGATGCAATATAGTTTCCAACCTTCTCATTGGGTTATTGGATTCTCATGAAAAATGTATGTCGTTCAAGCACAACATTGATCCGTGGACCGAAATAAGTTTCAAGCATCTTCATGGACATCTCAAAAACATCTGCAGGCTCACCATTCCCGTCACCAATAGGTAATTCATCAATGCTTTCGTAGATATTGCAACCCTCAATGCCCAAATTGTGTAGGAGAATGGCTTGTTTCCTATATGCAGAGAATCTTTCACCACCTATGGCCACTAGATATGACTCAAATAATTTCTTCCATCTTTTCCATGGAAGTAAAGGCTCACCTTTCTCACTAAGGAATGCTGGGGGTTGGCTCATAGACGTTGTAGACATGCTGGCAGTATAAACAATGTTCAAATAAAGATGAACATGCAGTAAAATTGTTAAAAGCAGTAGAAGATATTCAGCAAGGTTAAATGCGTGAAAACGCAATAAAAATGGAACTTGAATAATCTTTACTCGTGTGAGACCGTTGCCATAGAGACCAAGCGTGAAGAAAAAACAAGATGGCTGCAATGCGTATACAACGTAGCGTGCGTAGCGTGATGACGTAAGTATTCAGGTCCGATGAGAAGAAGGCTCGAGTGTTCGAATGCGCACAACGTTTCAATCCATAAGGTAAAATATTAAAAATTTACCAAACTCAATTACTCAGCTCAGTCGGGAAGCGTAGGCAGTCAGGAAACATAGGCAGGCATCGCATGTGAGTTTCAGGAACTCTGCAGCTCACGCGTTGAAAATTGTCAAGCAGTTGACAAGGAAAACAAAATCAGTGGGTTCACGGGGGAGTTGGTGGTGGGCTTGTCCCCCACAAGCGTCGCTCGTCGCCAGTGTTGTAAAGATACACACTTGGAGAAATTGAAAGCAGTTTATTGTAGATTCAGTGCACCACCAACAGACACTGCCAGCTCGTCGGTCTCCAGTCTCTGTCTCTGCAGAGACATTACCATGGAGACTGGAACACCGGGCACGAGCTGGAATTCAGAATAAAACAATTCAAGCTAATACAACAGTCTCATTTTGGAAATATTAATTACATTTATGAGCAAATTTATGTTTTAACACAACTTAAAGAAGATAATATAAATGTATATTAATTTATATGTAACACCAGACATCTGAGATAAGGTTGTTGCTTCTGTGTTCCTAAATTCTTTGCCCTGATACTTTTATTGAAATTCAAATGATTTCAAAGCACTCAGACCTGTTAAAGTCTATACTGTTTGCATCATTCTATAATATTTTACACTGGCAAAGCTAAAGGGACATTTGTTATTGCCACTCTGAAGCGCAATCCTTTAGTACAAGACAAGGAAACCTTTGAGATTACCAGTTCTTTGCTAGTGCATTATGAAAGCTTAAATTAAGTCTTTAAGCTTATGTTTTCACAAAGCATACAGTCCATTTATATGGAACTAAACTATTGACCATCAACCATAGAATGTAAGATGGATTTCTGCAATATTCAAAATTATATCCATTGCAATCTTTTTACATGGAAAGTTGTTACAATTCTGGAATGAAACTGAAGGTGTACCAAGAGAGTGCACGTTACAAAAGGAAATGTTCATCACTGGGGAGTAGGGCAGTGTTTTTTTATGCTGAGGAAGCATAATGTATTGTGAATGAGAGTAGTTAATAGGTTACTTTAGAGTCTTGGCCGTACTTTCAGCTAGAAAATGACTGCCAAAACATGACTGCATTGGGCACAGTTCCTCTCAGGGCTCTTTCTAAATATACAAAAATAAGAATTACTCACTTTACTTCTTGGCAATACTTCCATGTATAAATCATATCGCAACCAAAATTCAGAGAATATCTTTAACGAGGCAGCAAGGGACCTTGGACTCAAAATCCCTCTAGGCTATGTATTTGAAAGACTAACAGACCCATGTCCAATAGAACCCCTTCTGCGTTCTCCATACGGAAGAAATATCTCAAAAGTGTCTGAGCATCAACCAGTCTCTTCCATACTGTTACCTAAGTGTAGCAAAGTAGCTAGTGCTCAGTACTATGCCACAGGAAACGAACTCAGGCCAGCTCAACATAGCACTAAATTATCATTATCAGGAAAGCAGAGGGTGTGGAGGGCACTGGTAGGGCAAATTTACTATTCTAACTCCTATACTAGAACATTTGGAGAAAGTGCACCTTTCCTCAACATAGTCCAGGAGTATAACTATTCTAACTACAGTCCAGGATTATTTTGGGGAAAGTAAAAAGCAAATCCTCAATTTATTAAAAAAAAAAAAAAAAGGTTTCAAAAGTTATAATTTTGTATTGAGAAAAAGTGTCACCTTGAGTAAAATACCACTTTGTAAAGCGCGGTTAGGTATCCAGTCCTTCCCTTGGTATTTTTCATCCACATGAATATTTGTAACATGAGTGTTTATGCTTAAGATCCTGTGCAACACCACGAATGAACATCTGGGCATGCTCTGTCTGCAAGTACTGCTTCCATAAGCATGGTGACATACAAATAATCATCAGCCATTTATGCTGATGAAGGACACTGCAGATTTTCTCTATTTCAGATAAACCACATAGGCACATTTATTCCTTCAGTCCAGCCGATGTGGGTCCTTGAACCAGCACTTGTTTCTCCTTGGCACTCCTATGTCTAAAAGTATCAATCTGAAAGAAACACGTTAGTTATAGATTCCTTACCTTAGAATTACCCCCAGGCGTCAGACTGGATCCGGAATTTTTTTTCGTCAGCAGTACCTCTGTGCGTCGAAAGGTGGCGTCGGTAGGCTCCGCGTCCGTCGTCGGCGTCGTGGTCGCCGGGATGACGTCACGGCAGATACTTAGACGCCGCCCTCGCACGCTGACGTCAGTTCTTTCTTTTTCCGCGCCAGCCAGCGCAGATCCGGAGAGAGCGGTACCTCCTGTCACTTTTTGACTGAAATTTTTGAACGACTTTTGTTGACATCTTTTTTGAGTCTGACTCCTGGTGCACGTAGGGATGCCCGGCTTCAAGGCATGCGGTTCCTGTACCCGACTGATGTCGGTTACGGATCCGCACCGCGTGTGCCTCTTTTGCCTGGAGCGTGACCACGACCCTAAGTCGTGCTCCGACTGTTGGTTCATGGCTCCGAAGGCTTTGCGGGAGCGGTCCCGAAAGCTTCTTGAGCGCTGGCAGTCGGCTCCGCGCCGTTCGAGTTCCCGGTCTCGAGGGAGGTCGAGGGACCGGTCGCAGAGCCATCATCACTCTTCAAAGTCTTCGAAGTCTTAGCACTCTGGGTCAGGTAAGTCGAAGCACAAAAAGAAGTCAAAGAAGCATGGTCGCTCTTCGACTTCTCCCCGTCGATCGACTGGCGCGACGAGGGATGCGGGCGGTGCCCCTCCCACGGCTCCGCGCGCAGAGCCCGAAGAGTCGACTCCGGGCTTCCCTCCCTTCCCGGGCCCCGGAGCGACTCCTGCCCAGCTTCGTAAATTTTACGAGGTGATGCATGCCATCTTTGGGCAGCCCGAACCCGCCGGTGTGCCTTCGGGCCCCGCGGACTCGGTTGGGGGGGCCTAGGCCTTCTCCGCAGACGGCTCTGGCGCCGCAGGACCCCCTTGGATCCAGGCCTGGATCCGGATCAGCGCTGGTTGACCTTATAACACATCCACCGGCGCCACTACCTCCGGCACCGTTACTGCATCCGACGCCGGTCGTGTCCTCGGCCGGCGTTGACCCCGGCCTCCATCCTGGTGTGGAGCCGGACCGGCGTCGTGCAACGCCGGATCCGGCGCCGAGCGGGGTTTTTGTGCCCCTGTTCACTCCTGGGGTTCCTTTTCGGCCAGATTGGCACCCAGAGGATGAGGAGGAGGACTGGGAGGGGTCAGGTGACCCTCTGACTGATCAGCTAGGCTCTGAGCAGGACTGGAGAGAGGAACTGGGAGATGCCAGTGGTCTAGACACCTCCCCTGACCTTGGCATGTTGTCTCCTCCTACCGTGGCTACGGAGGAGGGAGCGTCGTACACAGTGGTGTTGCGTAGGGTGGCCGAGGCTCTCAACCTCGAGCTTCCTACGGTGGCGGTCAGGACTAACCTCCTGACAGAGGTGCTTCAGCCGGCTGCGAGCTCTTCGGAACCCCTGCTGCCGTTTAATGAGGCCCTTTACCGACGTCCTTTTGGGCACCTGGTCCAGGCCCAACACAGGGGCTCCCGTGGATAGGATGATTGCCCGACACCACCGCCCGGCTCCGGGCGACCCCACTTTCCTTTCCCAACACCCCACCCCGGAGAGCTTGGTGGTCCAAGCCTCCACTTCCAAGAGCGCATTCCCTACCGCTCCACCGGAAAGGGAATCCAAGAAGCTGGATCATCTTAGAAAGAAGATTTTCTCTCCCGCCAGCTTGGGACTGCGGTCGGTAAACACTGCATGTCTATTGGGCCGTTATTCCCACTCTGTGTGGGATACGGTTGCGCAGGTGCTGCCTCAGTGTCCAGAGGAGGCCCGGACAGTGCTCTCCCAGGCTGTTGCCACCGGGAGAGATGCGGCGAAGTTTACCATCCGTTGTGGGCTGGATACCGCCGACTCTCTAGGCAGGACGATTTCCACGTCAGTAGCCCTTCGTCGCTACGCCTGGATGAGATCGACTGGCTTTTCGGGGGATGTCCAGAATACCCTCATGGACATGCCTTTTGATGGCGTCGCCTTTTTGGCGACAAAGCGGACAACGCTCTAGAGCGTTTCAAGGACTCACGGGCTACGGCCAAGTCCTTGGGCCTCTCCAGCCGCCCTGCGCAGTCTGCTTTTCGCCCCTTTCGTGGCTACGGAAGGGGTGCCCCGCTACGTCCCGCCCAGAGCCACAGGACGCAGCAAGTTTCCCAGTCTTCGCGCGGCCGGGGATGTGGGGACCAACGCCGTAGTTTAGGGGGCCAGCGGGCGGGCCAGTCCACCAACCCCCCCTCTGCAGCAGCCTCCAAGCCCTCCTAGTCCGACTTTTCAGGCCCATCAAACGCCAGTGGGCGGAAGGATCCGCCATCACCTCCCCCACTAGCGCACCATCACATCGGACAGGTGGGTTTTGCAGATAGCCCGAAGGGGCTACTCCCTCCCCTTCGAGGCTACCCCTCCAGCCATGCCACCTCAATACCACTGCATGTCGGAGGATCACCTGGGCCTTCTCCAACAGGAAGTTACGGCTCTCTTGGCCAAGGGAGCCATTGAGCGCGTTCCTGTCCCAGAAGTAGGTCGTGGTTATTCCCACTACTTTCTGGTACCCAAGAAGGACAAGGGCCTGCGTCCTATCTTGGATCTCAGGAACGTCAACCGCTTCCTCCGGAAGGAGAAGTTCAAGATGTTGACGCTCGCTCAGGTCTTGTCTGCCCTCGACCCTGGAGACTGGATGGTAGCGTTAGACTTGCAGGACGCTTATTTTCACATCCCCGTCCTGCCGGCCCACCGGCATTACCTACGGTTTACGGTAGGCCACGAGCACTTTCAGTTTACCGTGCTCCCCTTTGGCCTTACCAGCGCCCCTCGGGTGTTCACGAAAGTGATGACGGTGGTCGCAGCTCATCTGCGCAGATCAGGGGTTCAAGTCTTCCCCTATCTCGACGACTGGCTGTTGAAGGTGGGCTCGCCCCAGGCAGTCGTCTCCCACCTCCAGACTACGGCCGACCAACCTGCTGGTTGATCATGCCAGACGGCATATGCGAGCTCTGCAGTGCGACCTGAAGTTCCAGTGGGTGCAGCATCAGGGGAATATGTCCGATTGCGTCCAGATCTCGGAGGGCACTGCACGTCAATTGCAGTGGTGGCTCACGAACCAGGATTGGGTCAACGGCAGATCCCTCCCCCTTCCCCAACCAGAACACACAGTGGTGACAGACGCATCCCTTCTGGGATGCGGCAGCCACATGGGAGAGGCGGAGATCAGAGGCCTCTGGTCTCTAGCGAAGTCCGGGCTCCATATCAACCTTCTGGAGCTCCGGGCGATCCGTCTTGCACTCAAGGCATTCCTTCCCTCTGTCCGAGGAAGAGTAGTGCAGGTGTTCACGGACAACACCACCGCCATGTGGTACTGCAACAAACGGGGCAGGGTGGGGTCGTGGACCCTATGTCAGGAGGCCCTCCGCCTCTGGACATGGCTGGAACATCAGGGCATATCCCTGGTGGTTCAACACCTGGCAGGTTCCCTGAACGCCAGGGCGGACGAACTCAGCCGCAGGTGCATGATGGATCACGAATGGCGTCTTCACTCGGAGGTG
The DNA here is from genome assembly GCA_963921515.1 of Calotriton arnoldi. Lineage (NCBI taxonomy): Eukaryota > Metazoa > Chordata > Amphibia > Caudata > Salamandridae > Calotriton > Calotriton arnoldi. The sequence continues at coordinate 398,684 of CAWUFW010007801.1, read as the reverse complement.
GTGCAAGGTCTCTTTCGACAGTGGGGAGAGCCTTGGTTAGATCTATTCACCACCAAAGAGAACGCGCAATGTCAGCAATTCTGCGCGTTGGAATTTCCAAGGCGGTGCTCACTCGGCGACGCTTTTCGTCGCGAGTGGAGTTGCGGTCTGTTGTACGCCTTTCTGCCTATACCACTTCTGCCCAGAGTGCTGAAGAAGATCAGGCGCGACTGGGCCCAAGTCATTCTTGTGGCTCTGGATTGGTCACAAAGAGTCTGGTATCCCGAGCTGCTCAACATGGCCATCGTTCCTCCGACCCGTCTGCCTCTTCGGGAGGATCTTCTGTCGCAGCAACAGGGGACGGTCCTCCACCATAACCTGTCCAACCTCCACCTCCTTGCGTGGAGATTGAGCGGCGGCAGTTGACGTCCTTTGACCTGCCTCCCGAAGTTTGTGATGTAATCTTGGCAGCCAGGCGTCCCTCCACTAAGACGGTATACGCCTGTTGGTGGAACCAATTTGTGGCATGGTGCACAGCACAGGCTGTGGATCCCCTTTCTGCCCCTCTCTCTGAGGTTCTCTTGTTTCTCCTTTCTTTGGCCCAGCAGGGCTCTGCTGTGGGCACTATCAAGGGCTATCTCTCGGCCATCTCTGCCTTCGTTCGGCTTCCAGATCAGCCTTCTCTTTTCAAGTCCCTGGTTGTTAATTGTTTCTTGAAAGGCATAACTCATCTCTTTCCTCCTATTCCTTTCGTTATGCCTCAGACTTGAATCTGGTCTTAACCTATTTAATGTGCGCTCCCTTTGAGCCGCTTCACAACTGTCCTTTGAGGCTTCTGACGCTTAAAACTGCATTCTGGTAGCCATCACATCTGCCAGAAGAGTGAGTGAGCTCCAGGCTCTTTCATCCAAGCCTCCCTTCCAGTCTGTCCATCCGGACAAGGTGGTTCTCAGGACTCGCCCATCCTTCCTTCCCAAGGTTGTCACTGCCTTTCATATCGGGCAGACCATCACTTTGCCCACCTTCTTTCCGCATCCTTCGAAGGAGGAAGAGAGGCTCCACCGTCTGGACCCAAAACGGACGCTTTCTTTTTATCTGGATCGCACCAAACAGTTCCGGGTGGATGACCAGCTCTTTGTTGGCTACGTGGGTGCCAAGAAAGGTCGGGCCGTACACAAGCGGACTATCTTCCGATTGGTCATTTTGTGTATCAAAGCCTGCTATTCTCTGGAAAAGAAGGAGCCTCCAGTGGGGTTGTGCGCCCATTCCACCAGGGCGACGGCAGCAACTACTGCTGTAGGTAGGGGAGTTCCTCTGTCAGGCAGCTACGTGGGCTTCGTTGCACACATTTACGAAACACTACTGCCTTGACAGCCAAGTCCGGAGAGACGGCTTGTTTGGCCGTTCTGTTCTCCAGGACTTTCTGGTGTGATCTTGGTTCGCAGACCCACCTCCTGTGTTGGTATTGCTGGGGTATCTATTCTAAGGTAAGGAATCTATAACTAACGTGTTTCTTTCAGATGAACAAGTTACTTACCTTCGGTAACAATATATCTGTAAGAAACATAAGTTAGTTATAGATTCCTTACCGCCCCACCCATCCTCCCCGTTCTGCGAACTTATTTCTAGGGTTAAGGACATCCTTTCAGGGCCCTAGTTTTGTGCACCAGTGGTCAGTGTCTTGCATGGCTCTGCTTTTCTGGCGCGGAAAGTCGTGTACAGAACTGACGTCAGCGCGTGAGGGCGGCGTCTAAGTAGCTGCCGCGACGTCATCCCGGCGACAACGACGGACGCGGAGCCGACCGACGCCACCTTTCGATGCGCTGAGGTACTGCTGACGAAAAAACTTTCCGGATCCAGTCTGACGCCTGGGGGTAATTCTAAGGTAAGGAATCTATAACTAACTTATGTTTCTTACAGATATATCGTTACCGAAGGTAAGTAACTTGTTCAACACTGGCATTCACAGTGCAGCGCACCCGTGGCTGTACATGCAAACAATGTTATTACCTTGAAGCCCTGTCATGTCTTAATAAGCAGAGTTTGTACTCTCTTGTTGAAAATGAAAGATCTAACAACTCTTTAACCTACAAGATATGACAATAGCTCCCCCAGAATCATTCTATTCAGTTGTTCCTTCTAAAATTTCTTTGGTTGGCTAGTAGCTACTCTAGTTGAAAGCCTAAATACCTGTGACTATCCTAGCTCTTGTTTTAATCTAAAAGAAATGTAGTTATCTGAACTTCTTCTGGGCAGTATACATAAGATACCAATATCTTGAGGTGAGCCAAATAAGCAATCACAACATTCTTACAATCTGATAGAGACATCTAGCAGCAGATTCATTACCTTTGAACTTCCAGGCGTCAGGCTAGATCCGGAAGATTTTTTAAAGCAGTACCCCTGCTCTCCGATAGGTGGCGTTGGTCGACTCCGTGTGACGTTGTAGGCATCGGGTTCATCGTCGTCATGATGTCCGCGTCTATATAGGTGCCACCCTGGCGCGCTGACGTCAGTTCTTTTCTTTCCGCACCAACCAGCGCAGATCTGTCAAAGAGAGACTTTTTTCGACTTTTTGCCAAGACTTTTTGGTGTGTAGGCATGTCCATTAGGAAGACCTTGGGGTTCAAGCTGTGTGGCACCTGTCACTGCACCATGTCGGTCACAGACCCCCATTTGGTGTGTCTTTGGTGGCTGGAGCGCGAGTCGTGCTCCGATTGCCAGGCCATGGCTCCGAAGACTTTGAGGTAGGAGTCCCTAAAGCTGATTGTGGTCCGGCACCACAGAGATTGCTCTGTCGATCTCGTTTGAGAGGAAGGTCCGAGCACCTCTCCGGGAGGTCAAAGTCTGCCCTGAACCCGGGAGACTGGATTCTAGCATTGGACTTGAGGATGCCTATTTCCATATTCCCGTCCTGCCTACCCATCGCCGCTACCTGCGGTTTACAGTGGGCCACGAGCACTTTCAGTTTACCATGCTGCCTTTTGGCCTCACCAGTGCTTTGGGTGTTCACCAAGGAGATGGCGGTGTCGCAGCCCATCTGCCGGAGATCAGTGGTTCCAGTCTTCCCCTATCTCGACGACTGGTTGTTGAAGGCGGGTTCGTCCCAAGTAGTCGTCTCCCACCTCCAGATTACGGCAAACCTCCTGCATTCGCTGGGGTTCACCATCAACGTGCCAAAGTCGCACCTGATTCCCTCAAGACACTCTTTCATTGGAGCAGTTCTGGACACAGTGCAGTTTCGGGCTTATCCTCCTGAGCGGCGAGTCCAGGATATTCAGGCTATGATACAGATGGTTCAGCCTCTATCCTGGATTTCGGTGAGAGTGACTGTGAGGCTGTTGGGCCTCATGGCCTCCTGCATCCTGCTTGTTGGTCATGCCCTATGGCACATGCGGTCCCTGCAGTGGGACCTGATGTTCCAATGGGCACAGCATCGAGGAAATCTCACCGACTTAGTTCAGATATCCGAGGGCACCACAAACAACCTGCGGTGGTACCTAACGACCGCGATTGGGTCAGAGGCAGACCCCTCTGTCTTCCCCACCAGGATCTCACGGTAGTGACAGATGCATCACTTCTGGGATGGGGCAGCCGCCTGGGGGAGGTGGAGATCAGAGGACTCTGGTCTCCAGCGGAAGCCAGGCTCTGTATCAACCTGTTGGAGCTTCACGCGATCCGATTAGCACTGAAAGCCTTTTTACCATCCATTAAAGAAAGGCTAATTCAGGTGTTCAGAGCCAACACTACCGCCATGTGGTACTGTAAAAAACTGGGGCTGTCTCTCTGGACTTGGCTGGAACAACAAGGCCTTTCCCCGGTGGTTCAACATCTGGCCGGTTCTCTGAATGCCAGAGCAGAAAAACTCAGCTGTTGGTTCCTTGCGGATCACGAGTGGCGTCTCCATCCAGAGGGGTCGCATGGTCTCTTTCAACAGTGGGGAGAGCCTTGGTTAGATCTGTTTGCCTCTGAAGAGAATGCTCAATGTCAGCAATTTTGCACGTTGGAGTTTCCAAGGAGGCTCTCGCTAGGCAACGCTTTTCGTCGCAAGTGGAGCACAGGGCTCCGGTATGCCTTTCCGCCCATACCACTCCTGTGCAGAGTGCTTAAGAAGATCAGGAGAGACCGGGCCCAAGTCATTCTGGTGGCTCCGGACTGGGCACGGAGAGTGTGGTATCCCAAGCTTTTGCAAATGAGCATCGATCCTCCGATCAGGCTGCCCCTTCAGGAGGATCTTCTGTCGCAGCAGCAAGGGAGGGTCCTCCACCTGAACCTGTCCACTCTCCGCCTCCTTGCATGGAGATTAAGCAGCGAAAGTTGACAGCTTTTGACCTTCCTGCCGACGTCTGTGAAGTCAATCTGGCATCCAGGTGTCGCCTCCACAAAGTCGGGATATGCCTGCTGATGGCAACGATTTTGTAAATATTGTACAGAACAGTCTGTTGACCCCTTGTCCGCCACCCTCTCAGACATTCTGCTTTTTATTCTTTGTTTAGCCCAGCAGGGCTCTGCTCTGGGCACTTTAAGGGCTACCTTTTTGGCCCTGTCTGCCTTTCTGTGGTAGCCAGATCAACCATCTGTTTTTAAATCACCTCTTGTACGGAGATTTCTGAAGGGGCTTACTCATTTGTTCCCCCCTTCACTCCTCATTATGCCCCAGTGGGTCCTTAACTTGATGTGTGCACCGTTTGAACCACTGCATGATTGCCCCCCTTCCAGCTGCTCACTATTAAAACAGCCTTTTTAGTGGCGATAACTTCTGCCAAGAGGGTGAAAAAACGGCATGCTCTGTCATCTCAGCCTCCTTACCTGACCGTCTTTCTGGACAAAGTAGTGCTTCTTTTTTGCCTAAGGTAAGAACACCTTCAAGTCTAGGACAATCTGTTACTCTGGCCACCTTCTATTCACCTCCGCATCCTTCCTAGGAAGAGGAGCGGCTCCACCATCTGGACACAAAGAGCGTTCTTATTCTACCTTGATTGCACTAAAGAGTTCTGGGTGGATGACCAACTCCTTGTAGGATACATTGGAGCAAAGAAGGGACGTGTTGTACAGAAGAGGACCATCTCACGCTGGGTCCTCCTCTGCATAAAAATGTTACGCCTTGGCAAAGAAACAGCCTCCTGAAGGCCTTAGGGCTCATTCTACAAGGGCGAAGGCAGCTACCACGGCTCTCCAGCCTGGTGTTTTGGTTCGTGACATCTACCAGGCAGCCACGTGGGCATCTCTGCACACATTCGCCAAACATTACTGCCTGGATAAACGGGTTCGCAGGGAAGGTCTTTTCGGCTGTTCAGTCCTGCAGGACTTTCTAGTTTGAAACTTTTCCACAATCCCTCCTCCGGGGATGGTATTACTTGGGTATCTGTTCAAAGGTAAGGAATCTGCGGCTAGATGTCTCTATCAGATAGACAAGTTACTTACCTTCGGTAACGCCTTATCTGGTAGAGACATTATTTAGCCCTAGACTTCTTACCGACCCATCCATCCTTCCTGCCCTGTAGATTAGTTTTAGTGTCAGGGCTGTTTCCCTCAGGGTCCTAGTTGTTTTTTGACACACCATGGTCAGTCGCTTCATGGCTCTGCCCTTCTGGCGTGAAAAGTCGTGAAAAGTACTGACGTCAGCATGCCGGGGTGGCGCCTATATTGACGACGCGGATGTCATTACGACAACAAACCCGACGCCTAAGGTAAAGAATCTGCGGCTAGATCATGTCCCTACTAGATTAGGCATTACCGAAGGTAAGTAACTTGTACTTCTTTGCTTGATGGTCAGTAATTTAGTTCCATTAATGCGGACTGTATGCTTAGTGAAAACATAACTTATTTTGGATGTCTGATGTTACATACAAATTTAATATAAATTTATATTATCTTCTTTAAGCAGTATTAAAACAGCAATCTGCTCATAAATGTCATTAAAATCTCCAAAACGATACTTTAAAAAAATTCTAATTGTCTTCAATTCAATTTCAAAATAGCTCTAATAGAACCCAACTCAATGATTATCTTGTTCATAGTGATTACATTCTGGATAATAACTACAACTCCATGAGATTAGTTTGATAAGATTTTTGGTCATGCAATTTGGTAAAGACCAACATATAAAAAAGTTGGAAAGGCTCAAATTGGAGCATGCCAAGGAGCTACAACCGCTGGTTGTGGAGGAGAGAAAGGCTGAGGTGGAGAGAGCCTTAGTTCTTGAGTATAGGTTGTCCCCGGAGTGTAGTTTCAGTGTTCTGGATTTACCAGTGAGGGTGGAGTCCAGTGGTGGCAGCAATGTTGTGTCCAGTGTAGAAACTTCCACTCCCACATCGTGGTATCTAGGGGAACATGCATCAAACTCGGAAATAGCGAATCCTTAATAGCGAATTTTAAGAAATCGATATCTCCAATGCATGACCAAAATTGCGAATCGCTAAAAATCGCAATTTGCAAATAAAGAGCTACCTAATTGCGAGTTCACTATTAGCGATTTTGCATTTTGCGAAATCGCTAATAGCGAACTCGCAATTAGCGCGTCGCTTTTGATGCATGGTGATGACATCACAACCAGGAAGTCATCCATCCCATGCTTCATTCAGTGCACTGAGAGAGTCAGAGGAGGAGGCTGAGTGCAGGAGCAGAGCAGGATAAACAACTTTTGGGCTTCTAGAACTGTCCTGTGCCTAAAACATGGAATCAGCAGCACCAGGGAAGAGTGCAGCAACCAGAAAACGTAAACTGAAATTCAGTGAAAAAGAAATCGAAATCCTCATAGAGGAGGTTGTGAGGAGCCACAATAAGGTTTTTGGGAAACTATCTCTCCAGGTACCGGAGTCAGAGAAGAGAAAAATCTGGCTCAGGATCCAAAATAAAGTTAACGCTGTGGGGGTCACCCACCACAAAATTGACGAGCTGAAAAAAGGTGGTATGACCTGCGCAGCCGTGCTAGGGAGAGGATTGTGGACAGGCTCAAGGAGGCGAAGAAGACTGGAGGGGGACCAGCAACACTGCCTGGCAATACACCCCTGGAGGACCTAATCGAGTCCACACTCCAGCCTGAAGCTGTAGTGGGAGTGACCCAGTTGGATACATCAGGAGCGGCCAGTACTTCACAAGGTAAGATGCATGCAAATGTCCATTTCAAGATATATATTAATTTGGAAACATCACCTTAGTTCAGCTCTAGTGTTCAGATTCAAACTCCAGTCCACAATTTCTTGCAACACCCAAATGCATTATGGGAGTAACAGGCAGGGAATGCAAGTTGGTAGGCAAATACAAAAAAGGGAGTAAAACACGTGAATACTGTGTGTCAGATAGTAATTTAATGAGACCCAAAATATGCTGAATGTGACACGACATTCCTTTTATAATTAATAAATGTTGCACTGTTTAACATCACAGATGCAGCAGAAGATGAGTCTGAGGAAAGTGAATGCGGAGACACACAGGAGACTCTGGCTGAGGCAGATGTGGAAATACCTGTGGCCCCACAAAGCACAGCCCCTGCACCGACTAGACGCAGGTCCCAGTTCCACCACTGCAGCCCACGGAATTTGAGGAGGAGAGTGTACCAGCTCCACAGACAAGCCAGCCTTGAGGTACCACCGCAACAACACCCCAGTTACAGGTCTGGCGCAGCACTATCCAAAGCCGGAGGCGCAGGTCAAGGGCACGGATGTCATCACAGGAGGACCAAAGTCCAAATGTCTGGGGTGGGCTGGAGAGCCAGATGCTGAGGGTGCAGCGCCTGCAGGCAAAACACATGAAATCAATGCAGGCACAACTCAGCAAAATGGCAAACAACATGGCAGTTATGAGCAACTGTGTGAGAGAGCTGACAACAGCAGTGGTGGAAGGCAATAGGCAGTCCAATGCGGCCATGCAGGATCTAAGCAGGGTGATGCAGGAGGACCAGGTGTCACAAAGAAGAAGGCATCGCCAATTATTATTGCGCTTAGATGGCTACACAAAATCAAACAACCGCCTGAGCACCAACACAGCACTGCTGTCCCGTCGGTCTGTGGCCATGCAGCTTGAAATGAGCGATTGTGGGGATGTGGCCAGGGCACTGATCCAGGTAACTAATGCCGTAGAACAATTCCAGGCTGCTACTGCTGGGGGCAGCAATGTGACGGGGGAGAGGGGAGTGAGGAGGCGTCCAGCCTCAGTAGTCTGTCGGTGCCAGTCACTACATGCAGGAGGCGCAGCACTAGGAGCACACCTTCTGAAGACTCCATGAGGGCTGAGAATGATGCCAGTGAAAGGCGTTTGGGAGTGCGTGGTAGAAGAAAATAGTGTGACTTTGGCAGACTAACTCACAGATGGTGATGTAACCATTGACAATACAATAGTAGTGACTGTCATACAAGTCTGATAATGAGGTATTGTTTTTATTTTGTTTACAATCACTGTGCTAATTTGCACCTGGTATGTGTGCTTTAACACAGCACATGGTTTAATGCAAATAAATGCGTTACAGTTCAAACATGCTGTGTCGTGTCTCATCATTACTCACCTCAAAAATAATGTTGTGTAATTTCTGCACGTCTCCTTCTCCCTTCTGCTAAGCTTGCCCCATGTGCTGGTCGTAGTTGTGGCCCTTGCTGGTTGCCCTCCTCAGGCTCGCTGTCGGACAGTTCAATGGGTATGCCTCTCCTGGTAGCAATATTATGCAAAATGGCACATGCAGCCACAATTCTGCAGCAGGTCTCGGGCCAGTACTGCAACGCTCCGCCAGTACTGTGGAGGCAGCGAAAGCGACTTTTCATCAGCCCAAAGGTGCGCTCAATTACATTTCGTTTAGCGATGTGCGCTGCATTACACCTCTGCTCATTTGTGGTGGCTGGGTTGAGGTATGGTGTCAATATGTAGTTGCGCACGGCGTATGCGCTGTCACCTACAGGGTAGTAAGCAAAGGGTTAGTGACAGTTATGCATTGCCATTTGGCCATTGGGTGAGAGAAATCATAACATATGTTTACCAAGCAGATGTCCTTCTCCAAAATCACCCCTGAGCATACGAGTGTGTATGCCACTGTGTCGAAATATATAGGAGTCATGTGTGCTTCCAGGGTATTGAGCCACAATGTCTGTTATTATATTGTTAGCATTGCAGACTACTTGTATATTAAGTGAATGATAAGATTTACGGTTCCTAAAAATGTATTCGTTCACTGCTGGTGGACAAATGGCAACATGCGTACAATCTATGCAACCTATTACATGTGGGAACCGGGCTACCTGATAGAATCCAGTTTAGTCTTATTCAATTCCTGTGGGGTTGTGGGGAAGCTAATGTGGTTGTGGATCCTTGTCATCATGGCGTTCAGGAAAGAATTAAAAAAACGTGAAAGCAAGCTTTGTGACACCCCTCCTGCTACAGCTACTACCCCCTGAAAACTGCCTGACGCAAGTAGGTGCAGGCAACATAGGACCTGCACATGAGTGGGTATGGCATTGGTCCTACGAGTCTGGCGCTGCATTAGGGGTTCCAATTCTGCAATTAGATAAAGGATCATGGAACCATTTAGCCTATACTTGTTGTATATTTCCTCATCTGTTTGTCCCAACAATGTGATGCGCACTCTGAAAATACGCTCCTGTATTCTCCTTCTTCGCTGAGCTGCTGCATGGAGCCTCATCCTCCTCGCCATAACGTAGAGCGCTGCCATTGTGAAAGATTCGGTGACCTCCTGGGTCTGTTTAAATAGTTGGCTAATGATTGGCACCTGTAGGGGATTCTTACTCATGGTTACCACCTGCCTGTAATAATCTTTAATTTGCGCTCGCAAAATTGCGAATTTCATCAGAATCGCTATTTGCGATTTAACATGCATTGCTTTGCGACTCTTTATTTGCGAATCGCAATTATATATTCGCTATTTTGATGATCGCAAATAAGGAATCGCTAAATTGTTGCTCGCAAATTTTGCGATTCCTTATTTTTGCGAATTTCATGGATTTTCGCAAATTTTGGTTCATGCATTGGGAAAGGCTAATTTGCGGTCGAAAACATGCTTTTTTTGCGATTCGCAACGTTTGCGATCGCAAATTAGCTTGATGCATGTGCCCCTAGTTCCCAGGAAGAGGGTGTCACACCTGAAGGGTATAGGTTGAGGTTCAGGGGCAGTAGGAAACTGTCTCACCAGTCTTGGGGGGAGTTTGTGAAAGAATGTTGTGATGCACTGGAGGGTTGGGTGAAGGGTAGCACAGCACACAATTTTGAACAGCTGTGCAATCTGATTGTCAGAGAGCGCATGTTCCGTTGTTATTTTCCAGGGCTATGCCAACACCTGTTGGGGTGTGAGGTCTCTGATCCCAGGAACTTGCACAGGAGGCAGACCTCTGGGTGAGTACAGAGGGTCTGGAAAGGCATTTGGGAGTGATCCTAAAGGGAATGGCTCAGGTATTTCCCAACCGAGGGTGGTGGGAAAGGTTTGTGGTAGCCCAGATAGGTCCCAGTGTAGTGGAAGGGGTGTAGGGACCCATGTCTTGTCTCAGAAGAGAAGGAGTGGGAATGGGGTGTGTCCCAAGGTGCCCTGTCCCAGAGCCTGATTGGTTCCATGAGTGAACACCAGGAGGGGAGCCTAGTCTGTACTGGAACGCCAGCCAATGAGGGGGATCTCTTAGTGTCAGGAGAACTTCGGGGGGCGTCTGTAAGCAACGTTCCACCACTTCTGGTGTCTGGCAGCACCACACCTGAGTGGAGGGTGCGGAAGCCCAGATGGAGGGGTGTCCCCCAGTGAGAGAACCAGTGGGTCAGGGGCCCGCTCTGAGGGTAGAGATCCACAGGAATGACCATGGTGACACCGCTTTTGGTTTGGGGGGGTCTTCGCGCACTGTCAGATGGGCAGGGGTCGAGAGATCAGCGCCAGGCAGACTGTCACACAACACATGAGGTATGTGTTACCCTGGGGGGGGGGCAGGTGTGCTCCCCAGGAAGTTCTGGCTTGCCAGAGGCAGGCTCAGCCGCAGGGTGTAGTCCCTGGGTTGGGAGGCCAGGTTCAGGATGTAATGTCTGACCTGGAGTGAAGGATAGCTGATAGCAGTGTCCCCACCATTTTGTCTTCTGGGAGTACCACTCCAGGTGGGAGGGTGCAGAACTCTGGGAGGGGGTGCAGGGGGAGGGATACTCGCCTCTGGCCCCGGTTCAACCTGAGGGTTTAGTCTCTGGGTTGGGAGACCAGTTGCAGTGTAGAAATCCTTAACTGGTGGGAGAATTGTGAGGGATGGCCGATACCAGCGCCCTGACAGTTTTAGGTTCTGGGGGTAGGATCTCTACTAGGAGGAAGATACAGAACCCCAGAAGGAGGGGTAGGGGAGTAGAGCCTTGCCCATGACCCCTGGTCAACCTGAGGGTGCAGACCCTAGGTTAAGGGACCAGTGGCAGAGTAGAACTCCTGCACTGATGAGAGGCAGAGTGGAGCAAGGATACTATGTACCTGGTGCTACTGCCCCCCCCCCAACCCCGTGAGATGGCTAAGACCGGAGACCCCTGGATAGTCGGGGCCTGGTTCTGGCCGCAGACAGCTAAAGAGTCCCCATGGCGTAGCTTAGTTGGTCCTGAGAGCAGAGACAGAGGGATCCACATGGGTTCAGATTGGCGTAGAACTAGAATGTCCCCCTGCAGTTGCGGGCCAGGGTCCATGTTCTATCGCCCCAAGCCGGGAAGCCCATCAAGGTATTGATTAGTCTACTCTGGCTTTAGGCTGGAAGGGAGTTGTGTTGGACTTGGCCCTTTTTTGCAGGGTCATCCCAGAACTTTTTGCCTTCCTCCTGTATTTTTTCTGACCTGTTGTTGTTGGTTTTATGACTCTGGGCACTTTATCGCTGCTGATCAGTGCTAAAGTGCATGTGCTCTCTCTGGTAAACTTGGTAAGATTGGTCTACACCTGTTGGGCATATTTAATTTACCTGTAAGTCCCTTGTACAGTGGTATCCCAGATACTCAGGGCCTGTAAGTTAAATGCTACTAGTGGGCTTACAATGCTGCTTGCGCCACCCAACCTAAGTAGTCTTTCAAACCTGTCTCAGGCCTCTGCCACTGCAGGACCTGCGCGCGCAGTTTACTGCCACCGTGACGTGGCATATAAAGTAGTAGCCACGTCAGCAACTCCCCTTTTACTACATATAAGTCATCCCTAAGGTAGGCCCTAGCTTGCCCTATGGGCAGGGTGCTGTGTATGTAAAAGGTAGGACATGTGCCTTAACTGTGTGGCATGTCCTGGAAGTGACAAACAGCATATTTGGTTTCTCACTGCTGTGAGGTTGCATTAGGGATTCCCTGATATGTGCTTCAGTGGTAATTTCTGACATGAGAGGGGTAGCGGGACCCTGTTTGGTATGTTTGGAATAGTAGTGATAAATCCTGCTTATTGAGGAAAGCAGAATTCTTATTACTATTTTAGAAATGCCACTTTTAGAAGTCTGCATTTATGTGTGCTTATGTGTCTTTGTGCCCTGCCTGGATGTGTATTGACTGTCTGGTTCTGACTGACAGGAGAGAGGGGATGTGCATTCACTCCAGCCAGTCACAAGGGGGGTGTCCTGCCTTTCCTGGGTGACTCAGCTCTAGGCTGAATAGACCTTGGCTGAATTTAGAGTAGCAGGAGGAGTTTCCCTTGTACCTGAATAGGCCTGGTCTACCATTCGAGTGGTGGGAGGAGTTGCACCTGCACCTGAATAGGGCTGTGCCTGCCTTCTACAATGCTGTCTCCGCCCCCCGTGGTGTGTCTGGGGCCAGGGCTTACAATGTGAATGGGAGGGTGTTGTGCACTTCTACAGTGTGTCTGAAGTGCCCCCAGAACAAAGACTTTGGCACTATAAGTACAGGGGCCGTGACCACATGAAAAGAGGAGAAGACACTGCGTGGACTGCCAGATGACTGCTGTTTGCCCGGAGGCACCGCTGTCTGGGACTACCTGCTTGTGCGACTAACCTGCTGGATGGCTGAAGGGACTGACACTCTGCTAAGTGACCCTGTGTGCTGGCCTGCCTGTGCCCTGTTCTCTGCCCCACTGATCTCCCAGGGCTCTTGTGGCCTGCCCTATGGATAAGAAAATATAGCGCGTGGTAAGCGCTGTGCCGTTTACAATCTTTTACTTTAGGGCAAAACGTATGAGGGAGGCTTTACTTTTCCAGAGGGGAGGAACGTTTGTTTGCTCTGCTCCCTGATCAGTGCGTGTGAGGAGCACTGTTTTCATGTGAAGGGCTGTGTCGGTTTTCAGCTCGTGCTGCACTGTATCCACAAGAATTGCAGCCGTGGCTCTGCTTACTCGGCCCGGGTTGTACAGGATTATGGAGCAGGCACCGGAGGTCGGAGCGGCTCGACTCGAGGCAGCGCAGCACTGAGAGCCGTGGCCGGAGAAGGGAGCTGCCAAAGGAGGAGGATATCCCAGGCAGGAGTCCCCACTCCCACATGGCTTTGCACCTACTACATCAGCGAGGGTGGGGCCTAGCCCTCGGCCAAGACCGGGAGAGAAGTCGAAGGAGACTTTGGTTCGTGTCCAGCCGCACAGAAGGAGCCGGTGCAGCCCGAGGTTGGTGGGCGAATGACCCCGCCTCACTTGGTGTCCCGGCCAGAGAAGGCCGGTGTGGAATCACCCTTCAGTGCATTCGTTTGGCAGTGGCACCGCATGGTTGCGGGCGGCTGTCTTAGGCGATTCTTTGCCTCCTGTTGGCGGGGGGAGCCTGAAGATTGTGGGCATACGGGGAGGGCAGGGCAGGGCAGGGCTGGCCCTGTTGGCCTGAATTAGTGGGCGGCCCCTCTCCTGTGTTATTGGCAGCTGCGCCCTGTGCCATGCTGCTTGGGGCATAAAGGGGAAACCTCAACAGAGGCCCCCACTCGTCATTTGGAAAGAGGAGTAATATTGGAGATCCCAGAAGGAGAAGGAACCCTCCTGAATTACCACATCTCCCTGGTGTAGGCAGGAAGGTAGCCCAGGAGCCTACAAGGGGAAAGACAGTACTGCTTGCCGCGTCGCGGGTGGCGCTCTTACTGTTGTTCTAATTCATGGTCAGGTGATGCTGGTCTTTCTTATATGTTATGCCCTGATGTAAATATGCATGTTAGGTTGCCAGGATTTTGCACCACGGGTTCAGCAATGTGATGGTGGTATGTACAATGTAAGTAATGATATGTCTATGAGGTGTGCGCTTTACAAGTATTTACTGTAGTGCACTAGAAATGGTAACCCCATTTTTTTTATTTTTTTATTCAGCACAAAATTATATGACATATTAACATATTAAACCGTGAGGATTAATCCAATCTTCTTAACAATCAAAAAGATAGAAACAAATTCATCCTGCTTCACAAATCAATTAAGGAAGAACTCATCTGAGTCACAATTCATCCAACAAAATATACAAACTGCAATATTTGATATGACTGGCAATACACAAAGGTTCCCCCGCCCGTCCAATCATATAATTCAGGGGTCATTAAGAGCATGAGACTCCTTCCAACTCATAATAGGAGCCCAAATACGCCTGCCCAGCAATCTTCCTCTTTTACCCTTTCTCTCATAAATGGCTCTTTCCAAATTAAACATTGACAACAGCTGCGCAAGCCAGTGCTGGAATGTTGGGGGTGCAGGGTCTAACCAAGCAGAGGCGATGCATATCCGTACTACGGCCATAGCCAGGAAAAGGAAGCAATAAGATGGGTCTTGCACTCCATTGCTGCTAACCCCAAGAAGTATCAAAGCCGGGGTTAGCTTGACTTTCACACCCAGTGTCATATCAAGAAATTTCTCAATGGAGTTTATCAGGGTTTCAACATGTGGACAGGACGCAAACATATGAGCTAGATCAGCATCCGGTGAGTCGCACCGCGGGCATCTAACTCCTACCTGCCCCCCCCCATTGTGCAATCCTCGCCGGGGTGTAATAAAGTGCGAAGATAGTTTTATAGTGCTGAGCTTGAAGCCCTGCCGAACAAACAACCGTCTGACCCAGTTCTAAGGAGTCGAGAAACTTCTCCGGTTCTACACCCAGCCGTTCCGCCCATTTACCCGCATGTTTTTCCAAATCATCTTGCTTGAGCGCTACTAATTCAACATACATTGACTTTATAGTGCAGTTCCTACCATCTCTAATAGCGTCGATAACTTTGACTTTACCAAAGCCATTAAACCCCCCCACCTTCTTACTGAAAAAACTTCGCAGCTGCAAATATTTTAAAAAATTACTCCTTTCAAGGCCAAACTCAGTCTGAATATCGCTAAATTGGCGGATACCATCCATCCGTATTAGATCCCCAGCATTCCGAACCCCCCGCCTCGCCCACTCTGCCATAATCACATCAGAAAAGATTCCAGGAAGCATAGGATTTTTATACAGCTGAGTATAACAGCAAATCCTCCCAAGGCCCGTCTTCTTTTTAAGTGCAGCCCAGATTTTAAAAGCTGCAAACAAGGTCTTAAATTTTGTCTTCTTATAGTAGCTGGGCTCACTAAATTTCATAAAGCAATTCACTGCTTGTTCGCCAAGCAATAACTTGTACACATCCGGAAGCCCTGCTTCGGCCCCGAGCTCAGTAGGGCACGCACCAAACAAGCTACTCATATATTGGAGAGCGCCGCCCAATAGTAGGTTTTAAAATCAGGGACAGCAAAACCCCCTCTTTCCCTAGGCAATGACATGAACCTAAGAGCCCTCCTGGTTTTCCCTTGCGCCCAGATAAACCGATTTACTATGTTCTCCAGTGCCGCAAACCAATGTTTTTCAAATTCTAGAGGAATTGCCCTAAACAGGTAAAGTATTTTAGGTAAAAACACAATTTTTACCACGTTGCAGCGGCCCACTAATGACATATGTAAGTTGTTAAATCTGTCAAAGTCTATTTTTGCCTTCCTGATTACAGGCTCGATGTTCCTTGCCACTAGGTTCCCCAGTTCCGGCGTAATATCAATACCGAGGTACACAGCTGATTCAGTTACTCGCGGATCGTCCATATCCACATGCCTGTTCTTGATTATCTGAGTTTTTTGTTTGTTTAATGCATACCCAGAGAATCTGCCAAAGTCGTGTGCTACCATCTCAACAGCAGCTAGCGCAGTTGAGGGTTTCGCGGTGACGATGGCAACATCGTCCGCGTAGGCCAATACTTTGGTTTCCAAACCCTGACAAACAATAGGCTTAACTCCATTATTAGCCTCCAGCAATCGTATTAGGGGATCTATATAGATGGCAAAAAGGAGAGGAGAACACGGGCAGCCCTGTCTTGTCCCACGCTTAATAAAAAAAGGTGCGGTATAGCCCCCATTCATTCTTAACTGGGCAGTGGGTGCTCTATACAGGACCTGAATGGCTTCAATAAATCCTCTCCCGAGGCCAAACCATCTCAGAGTCTCCCATAGATAGTCCCAGGAGACCCTATCAAATGCTTTTTCAGCATCCAAAAGCATAGCAGCCATAGGGTCCCCTGAGACCTCAGTTGCATCAAAAAGAGTTATTACCTGGCGAATATGCTGCGTTGTTCCCCTCCCTGGTATAAACCCGTGTTGACAGGGATGAATTGTTTTCCAAATAATATGATTTAATCTTGTCGCCATAGCTTTAGAGAATATTTTGACATCGCTATTCAAAAGAGTTATTGGCCTATATGAACCTGGTTCCCTAGGTACTTTATCCTTTCTTTAAAAAATTACAATATCTGCACCTGCCCATGACTCGGGAGCAGAGCCGCCCTTTGAGCTTGACAGATAACATCAACCAAATCAGGTCCAATTATATCCACAAAAGTTTTATAAAACTCTAGTGGGATCTGATCTGGACCAGCAGCCTTACTAGAGGGTAAACTACGCAATGCACCAAATATCTCGTCCTGGGTCAGCACGGCCTCAAGAGTCTCTTTGTCTTCCGGGTCAATACTCTGCAATCGGATTTTGCTTAGATACTCCTGAATTAAGCTCTGCGCCATCGGAGGTTCCTCACTATATAAACGTTGATAAAATTGACGGAACACCTCCCGGATTCCAGATGAGTCAGCCGTTATACTCCCACTATCATTCATGATTTCAAGTATCTCCCCTGCTGTACTCTTTTGTCTCAATCTTACTGCGAGAGTATGCCCCACCCGCTCGCTGAACTCATAACAATGCTCTCTTTTTGCCAAAAAGGTTTCCGCAGCCTTAATAGCTATCCGTTCTCCAACATCGGCCTTAACTGAGGCCAACCGAAGCAATATATCCTCGATTGGTCTGCTCATATTAATAGCTATAGCAAGCTCCTCCTCTATCCCAATCAAGGTTTTTCTTGTTGGTTCCTCTTGCTGTGCCGCCTTCTTCTGCCGGTGCAAACTATAGCTCATTGTCTCACCTCTAACCCCCGCTTTAAACGCGTCCCAAACTATCCCTGTACGTGCGCTCTCCCTATTAATATCCCAGAATTCTTTAATCCATCCCTTCATGTGGAGCACATATTCTGGATCTTTTAAGAGCCCCCTTTCGAAAGTCCAAACCCGTTCTGACCTTACTTGCCCAGTAAAAGCAACTGTAAGAACTAAAGGGTTATGGTCCGAGAGTATCCGGGGATATTTCTCTATCCTAAACCTTGAAATAAAAAAATGTGACACAAAGAAGTAATCAAGTCGAAAAACAGCCTTATGGGGTGCCGAAAAAAACGTACTACCAGGATCTTCGGGTTTTAAATAAGCCCATGCATCAGTAAGTCCATTATTCCTAACTAAATTCGTAAGAGCTTTAAAAACCCTTCTTTTCCGACCGGAATATCCACCTCCCAGGTTGCCCCACAGTCCACCCAACCCATTAATATTAAAATCCCCACAGACTATTACAGGAGTGGGCCATGTTGCAAGCTCAGTGTCCAAAAATTCAAGAGCCTCAGGGTCATCACCGGTTGATCCATAAACAGAGCAAATTGTAAATATTTCACCTCCCCATGAGCATTCAACCACAGCCCAGCGGCCCCATCTATCAGCTAATTTTCTTTTAACCATTATATCCCTCCTTCGAGTAAGAATAGCAACCCCTCTTGTTCGAGTACCTTGCTTGGTATTAACCATAAGCTTATATCCGAGCTGATCCAGAATATTGCCTCTGGTGCCCTCTATATGGGTCTCTTGGATACAAAGTATATCAATTTGCAAGGTTTTAAATAGGATTGCAGCCTTTCGCCTTTTACCTTGGTCATTTAGCCCGCAGACATTAATTGAAGCAATTCGCAGACTCATTATACCATGTTTCGAAAATTCCTACGAGCGACCAACATAATTGCAGTTTTAATTCAAAAAA
The DNA here is from genome assembly GCA_963921515.1 of Calotriton arnoldi. NCBI lineage: Eukaryota > Metazoa > Chordata > Amphibia > Caudata > Salamandridae > Calotriton > Calotriton arnoldi. The sequence goes on along the minus strand of CAWUFW010007801.1, from coordinate 380,461 downwards.
TTAGTCTACCAAAGCTCATTTTCTTCCCATTACCATAGCTATTTACAAAGATTTCCCTCACGTGTTGTACAGTGCAATATTGTGCTGTGCCCTTACCCACCCTACCCCTCCTACCCCCTCCCCTACCAAGAAGCCACCCCCTACCCCCACCCCCTACAACCCTTACAGGCAGATAGGTCAAGCATGACCTATGTATGGCAGCTGATCTCACATCTCAAGTCGCAGCAGTCCCCCTCCCCCCAAAGCCCCATAGCACCATATAAACCCACCCCCAGTTGCAATCTAAACCTAGAATTATAAAAAGAAAAATAGGGGGTTATTCCAACTCTGGTATAAGCTTCAGGTCACCACAACACAGAACCCTGATTCAAAATCAAGATCAATAATCAATCGGCAGTCGGACCCCCATGCGATATGCGTCCCGTTCCACCCCTCCCCTCACATCCTTCAATTCAGTAATGTACTCTTGTGCCTTGACTTCCGAGAAGAACATTCGCACCCTCCCATTCAGAATAACCTTGAGCCGGGCGGGGAATAACAAAAACGCCTCACAGCCCATCCCCTGAAAAGGAGTAATCAGCTGCCGGAGTCTCCATCTCCGCTCAACCGTGGCATGGCAGAAATCAGGCCGAGCAAAGAAAGTATGTCCCTCATAGGTCCGTTTAGAATCTGGTCTCGCTCTGTCAATTATGGCCTGTGTTAGAAGAAAGTTCCCAATATAAATTAAAATTGCTCTTGGTCGCTCCCCTTGACTAACTGCATTGGTCCTCCGAGTCATTGGAAAGCGATGTGCTGTACCTCCACCTCCCAATTCCAGTGGGCAAGATCGGGAAAGGCTCCTTTCAACAAAGAGACAACAAAAGACATAATGTTTTCCCCTTCAGCATTTTCTGCCAGACCTAATAACCGTACATTGTTTCGGCGTTGCCTATTTTCAAAGTCTTCAAGCTTCCAGCACATATCCAAGGATTGCTTTTCCTGGGATTCCTTGAATACCTGAAACTTGCCAACTTCCTCCTCCAAGGCAACAGCTCTCTCTTCCACATGGGTTACCCTTTCAGCCATATCTGTGCACAGCTTATTAACTTTGCGGATGGAGCCCTGCAGTTTTTTAGTGGCTTGGAGTGATCTTCGACTCTCTAGTCTGGCCTCCCCCTGCATCTGCTTGAGAGTAGCATACAGTAACTCTAGTGTGGGTGGAGCAGCAGCAGATTCAGGGCCAATGGAGCCTCCTTGCGCGGCGACCAGTGAGTCAGTTCCATAGGTCATGCTTGTGGTCATAGTTGTGGCAGAGTAGTCCCATTCAAGCTTACGAGCCGTGGCTGAGTCCGACTTACCGAGTCTAGCTCTGGACCTTGCCCGTCGCTTCGAAGCCGAGGACCTACTTCGATGCGTTTTTTGTGTAGTAGAAGATTCCCCCGAATCTGTCTCATCAGAGGTATTACGATCACTTGGCCCGAGCGAATCTGAGTCGTCATTCAGTGAATAGAACTTGTCCCCTTCTGGGGACCCCAAGGGTGTTTTGGACCACAGTGGGGTCAGGATCTGGCCAACAGCATTGCCAGCAGCATCACCCAGAGAAACGGCCATATGCGAAGCATCCATTAAAGTGACAGGGCGAATATTGCCATTCAAACCTCCTGCCGCTGTGGAAACAGAACCATTATCACCTGTCCCGCTAAAAAAAACATTGGCACTGACCTGGGGGGACCGATCACCAGATTCCCCAGGGCTTCCATCTCCGCTCGCGGTCTCACCCTGTTCTCCCAGTGGCTCTAGGGAGGACGGCAGCGGTGGCTGTGATTCCTCTTCAGCATTTTCAGCATTTTCGATATCCCGGTTCGCAGGAGAATCCTGCTCCGGTTCAGGTTGTGTGGTTAGCCCCGTTGCATGCTTGATTGTAGCAGTAAGCTGAACCGGGCTAGTTGAACTGATCTCGGCCACGGCAGCCTCCGTCATGCCCGGTGCTGCGGTCTCCGTCAAGGTGGGGGTTTTCTGCTTTCCGAGAGAGGCGGAAAAGGTGGTAGAAGCTGTAGCCGGTGGCGGCTGTGGAGGGCTCTCTGTGGCAGCCAACCGTTGAGGAAGCTTTTATGTCGGCTTCAGCTTCCATTTCTAACACCTAGTCTCCCAGTGTTCTGAGAAAATGAGTTTTATCCTTCCGTTATTCACTTTGGGGGGACTTTTTTCTTTTTTGTTCATCACTAGTGGGTGCACAGGTGTTTTCTTGCTCGCTTCCCTGCGTGTTCCTCACCCTCTACCCCCTAATGGGCTAATTTGTAACTCTGTACCCCAATGCTTCTTATGGTCTCTGAACAGGTTAATAATAAAAAAAAAATTGTATAGATTTATTTGAGTGCCTTACAGCTGCAAAATGCTACTGGGCCACGCCCTTCATTTTATTGCACTGTTGTGCACTTTTTTTTACATTTTTATTATTGTTTTCTTACGGTTCTAATATGGCCATGTGCTGTGTTAGACAGTAAATAAAAATAAAAAAATGGACGCCATGTGCCACAGTACATTATTGCCAATCCTTGTTTATCTCAATGTAGCTTTCCAGGAGTATGAGGAGTTCCTGAGGCTGCAACATTATGAGAAAACAAATATACTGCTGACCACCTTCCACTGGTCTGAATGAGAATCCCTCTAGATACTGTTGTACCCAGTGCTGGAGTGCCTGTCCCTTTGGCTGACTTACCTGGAGTCCGAACTGAGGCAGACCATAGCAAGCTGGTACCCTTACCTTTCCTTCCCCCTCTTGAGACTACGTCTCAACAAAGACAAGCATGTTTTTAGAGAGCCTGGCCCCAGGACTCACCAAGGTGTTGGTGAAGGAGGAAAAATACTGGAGGACATTTGTACACACACAGTTGAGTGGTGGGTGCTCACCCTGATCTCTAAGGAGGCTTTGTCTTGCTGTGCTAGGCTCCAGCTGATTCTGCCCTTTGTGGCATCAGGATGGTGACCTGGCATTGAGAGCCTACATGTGGATCTGCCCTCCAGGGACTTGTGGTGTCAATGTGCAGCTAGTGTTAGAGCGGTGTCCACCTGGAATAGTGTTTTGAAATTATTGAAATGTTGGAGAAACATGAGAACAGATAGGGTGAGTTTGTTCACCCTATGAACACCAGGCAACACAAAGACTGAAAGGCTGTCACTTTGCAACAAGAGGTAGAGGACATTGAGTTCACGATGAAAGAGAGTGCTGTTAACATCATTCAGTGCTTCACATTTGGATTTTAGCTCCCAGACAGAGAGTATAGCAATGGCTATCCAAGCTAGGAGGCAGAGTGTCTGAAAGTGTGGTGGTGAATAGATCAATCCAAAGAAAAGTCAGGGGAGATGATGAGCACTCTTGAGAAAAAGACGGACTTGGAAGCAGACCTGGGGCCATTGGAAGATAAAGACTGGTCCTTTCCCCTAATGGCATGCATGGTAGCTGCAATTTCCACTTGATATCCCTCCTACAGTTTAAAAATATTCATTGTATTTACCTGACCCTGCATTGCCTATGACAGATGCAACGTAACCCCGACCCATCACGCCTGAGAAGTGGATCTGAGGTGGGTGATTTTCTGCACACAGCTTGGTCTCCCTTTCTGGGAAGCCATAATCCATACACTACTTCAGTTGATCAGTATCTGACTGACCTAAACCCAAAAGTGACCGTCGTAAATATCATAGTTGATGAAGGCTTTACACACTAGGAAAAGGCTTTAGCGAGATTGGGATTTTGTTTTAGGAAAGCGGGACATCGCTCAAAACTGGAGAAATCGAATAGGTCCTGGATTGCAGAATGGAAAGAAGCTTAACTAGACATCTGCTGCACACTAGAATTTCACATTTATGAAGCTGGGGGATGTCCCCAAAAACAGAAATATCTGGGAGCGATGGCAGCAGTACCAGGAGGGTGTGGAGTGATAGACCACAGTGGAGCCCTTATAACAACTATGAGAAGCAGGACACTGTTCATCTCTTACTCCCACCCCGTCCAGTAGAATCATGCAGTGCTCAGCCTTCAAAGTCATAACTTTCACATATCTTGCCAACATACTCAACTCCCTCAAAGTGGCTTTTGAAGATGTCTTACCCATGTCCTTCATCAAACCTTTCTCTGGGGATGCTCTCTCACCCTTACTCACCATTCTCAATGACTCCCTCACTCAAGTCATCTTCAGAGAAGCTCTCAAGACATGCCAGATCATCCCACTCCTTAAGGAACCTACACTATACCTGATGACCTCGTTGGCTATTGGCCCATCAGCCATCTACCATTAATCAGATCGATCATTGAAAAGTCAGTCTATGTTCAACTCCAGGATCACATTAATGCTAACCAGCTACTACACAACTACCAGTCTGGCTTCAAGTCATGCTGCAGCATGGAGATCACTACTTTACACATCCTAGACAATGCCCTCCTGATCACAGATGAAGATGATACCTATCTACTGACATTGCTGGATCTCTTAGCTGCCTTCGACACAGTCTGCTGTCTCACTTGTGGAGCCTCAAATGGAATTCAACAGCAATGACCTTTACTGGTTCTCTTTCTACCTTTCCAACCAACACCAGTTGGTTAATTTGGGCACCTCCAGTTGCAAACAGATCCATATCCCCTGTGGAGTCCCCCAGTGTTCCATACTGTCCCCTATCATCTTCAACCTCTTCATGGGGTCGATTGGTGCTCTGCTCTCAGATAACAGCACTACATTTTACCAATATGCAGATAATACACATTTTTACTTGAAAGTCTCCTCTGCTTCAGACATCCAATGTCTCAAACACTGCCTGCACATCATCCAGACGTGGATGTCCAGCGCCTAGCTGAACTTCAACCTAACCAAGACCGAATTCCTGCCATTTGCTAAGAACAAGAACCAGTACAAACCTGGCTCACCTTGCTGGCTTTGAACCCCAACTTTCCCCGAATGCCAAGTCTCTTGGATTCACCCTGGACACCAGCATCACCCTCATGGCAGACATTGCCAAAAAAAAGAAGGCCTGGGACCAGCAATCTCTCTTTTAAAGAACTAAAGTGAAACCGTTTCTTCTAGAAATTGACTTCAGGACTGCTTTCAAGCTCTCACACTTTTGCATCTGTATGATGACAACGCCCTGCTCTATGGCCTCCCAGATTCCACATCGACACCCCTTAAGTGAATCCTACACATCACAACACGTCTCATCCAGGGCCTGAAAAAATACGATCACCTTCTCTCTATCCGTATGGAAATCCATTGGCTCCGCTTATCAGCCTGCTCTATCTACAAAACCAGTAGTATCATTTGCAAAGCCATCACCACTAGCACCCCCACTTATCTTGCAGAGAAGCTCACCATCTCTTGTGGTTCTCTGCACACCCACAGCCAGGACACCATCCGCCTGCAGACTAAGCAGTATAAAAAAAGAAAGAACAAGGCAACAGGCCTTTTCCTCTATGCACCCAGGAACTGGAACAACGTCCCAGTATACATTTGGACCTCTCCCAACACTGCTTTAATCTAGGAAAGAGGTGGACGCATCTCCGTAAAGAAAACTGCATCACAATACATTAACCGTCTACAAACATTCCTATCTCTGGTTGAATGTATGCTTGTCTTTAACTCTGTATAGCACTCTGCTGCCTTTTAGATATGTTCATGCCACAAAAATACTACATACTTACCATTAGCAAAGTGACTAATATGAAAAACAATGTGATGAAAGATACTGCGGTGAGCGCACATGTATGTATGTGTCAATATGCATAAATGTTTCAGTAATATTTATGAAAAGAAATGCCATAATTTGTATTTGCTGTTTTAAGTATTGTAAAAGTCAATAAAAAGATCTAAAATAAATCTAGAAGCCAATATAGAAGCTTTGGATAATAGCGCTGGAGGTAAAGTGAGGGGAGAGCGCTGAAATCAATGGAAATGATTAGATGAATCAGCATCAAATGCAGAGATCATCACATCTTCTTTCTAGACCTGAATCCCAAGACTTTGGGGAGGAAGAGGCCACTGTTGGCCAGGAAGATAGAATTAACTAACATGATCATTCTTGCTTACTCTATGCATTTAAGGGTGCAACACAAGGAGAAGGCTACTAAAACGGGATTTCTTGGAGGTCATAGGTATGAAATTATATATGCAAGTATTGAGCAAAGAGCCTTATATTTGCAATTGCCTTGAGTGGGGGAAGAGAGGGCATTGGTTTGTAAATAAAGCCTGCTAATAACTGTTTTCTGGTTAGGGTCTATGACTTTAGCAAGTGGTTTATATAGTGACTTTTGATTCAATTACTCTGGTGTCTTTTGTCACTGTGCTGTCCTGCTCCCTCCATCTGGTGGTTTACATGCCCATCTTTGACCGTTATGGTTGTGATGTGATCAGATTTTTTGCACATTGCAAAAAGCACTTGAGACAGTGGGCAACCCTGTTGAGTGCCTCACCTTACTGATAGTTGGTCCAATAGGACTCCACCACTTCTGACGCATGCTGTAGGGTGAGGCTGTCTTGGCTGTCCAAATCTTCACCAAAACCCATGTGTTGGAAAACCTGAAAGCGGCACTCTCATTTTATCTTGTCAAATGCTTTTTCCATATCAATGGAGATTACTGCCGACTCACTGCTTCTCGGTCACCCCATCTATAACATGGAACAGTCGCAGTATGTTTGAGGAAGCGCTCCTACCAGAAACAAACTTTCTTTGGTCTGGATGAACCAGATTCAGCAGGACCAGTAAACGCTGTGTAACCAAGATTTTCTAGAGGATTTTACAAAATAAGGTCAGCATAGAAAAGGGGACAATAAGGGGAAGAGATGTAAAGGTTTACCATCCTGCTTCAGCATGGTGACTAGAACAGTGTCTACGTGGTGTGGTGGTCACTGCCACATACATTCCAAATAGGGGTTTCATCAGATATTCAGAGGGCAAGCTGCTGCCCGGTGCCTTGTTGGGGGTCAGCTGTGACATCACTAGCTTGATTTCAGATATTGTAATTGGACTCTCTGATCTGACCTTTTGTTTGGGAGTCAATGTTTTGAAATGTGAACTCTGCAGAGAGTCACCACTGAACATGTCATCAGGGGCTTGCAGAAGCGAATAAAATGCTGCTTAGTACTCAGCAAAGATCTTGGTAACGTTAGCTTGGGCATTGTGTGGCCTCAGTTGTAGCCCGCCTAGCCAGCAGCCTTCCAGATGTGTTTGCTGTCTGGAAATATATTCTCGATAATAAAATAGGCTTAGCCTATTCGACCCTTCATCCTATTAGACCTGAGTGCCGCCTTTGACACGGTGTCTCATCTTACCCTTTTAAAAGCACTCCAGTCTCTGGGGATTGCTGGCTCAGCTCTGGATTGGATTAAAAACTTCCTTACCGATAGGACTTTTCAGGTCTTCTCCCCATCGGCTTGCTCCAAGACCTATGCATCTCCTTATGGAGTACCACAGGGCTCGATTCTCAGCCCCATGTTATTCAATCTCTACGTCAGCCCTTTAGCTATCATCGCGGAAGAGGCTGGGCTGTCGATCTTCTCTTATGCGGATGACACCCAGCTTCTCTTTTCATTATCCGCCAATGAAAACTCCAGAGTTTCATCCTTACAGGTAGGGCTGTATAAAATCGCCAGCTGGATGCACACTAACTGGTTAAAGCTAAATGGGGGAAAGACGGAGGTCTTGGTCATGGGGAAAGACAAAGATCTCTGGGGCCCGCACCACTGGCCGCCAGAAATGGGTGAACTTCCTAAACCGGTGCAAACTGTACTTAATTTGGACATAGTGATTGATGATCAGCTGTCCATGAAACAGCAAGTAGCTAAGACCACATCTATCTGCTTCACTATTCTTAAATGGCTCCGTAAGATACTATGTATGCTGCCTGAATCCACTCAAAGAACGGTTATCCAGGCCTTAATCATGTCGAGGCTGGACTATGGCAACATCCTATATCTAGGAGCAAATAGGGAGTTAGTACGCAAGCTGCAGGTGGTACAGAATTCCGCGGCCAGGTTACTTTATCATGTACCCAAAACATCCTCCATCACAGGCACTCTTCGTGACCTTCACTGGCTCAGGATTGAGCACCGGACTAAATTTAAGGCCTTATGCTATACGCATAAGATTAAACTAGGCACAGCACCCCATTATCTATGCTCCCTAGCCCAGACATATCTTCCTACTCGTCTACTCCGTTCCTCATCCCAAGCCAATTTCCTGGTTCCCAGATTTAAACTATCACGCATGGGCGGACGCTCCTTCTCCTATCTGGCCCCAATGTTGTGGAACTCACTACCCTCTTCACTCCGCCATGAAGTCAGCCACAAAAGCTTCCGCAAAGGCCTTAAGACCTGGCTGTTTAACCAGTAAATGCTGACTTCTCTGTTCGCAATTTGTCCTGGGCGCCGGGAAACCTCCGGGTAGCTGTGCGCCTTATAAATTTAATTTAATAATAATAATAATAATTGGGCCTTTTTTGAACTAGCGTCACATTCAGGAGACGTAGGTTAACTGTTTTAGTTTCAGTGTTTATCAGCTCTCCGTCGGGGGCTGTCAGTTCTCCAAGTAATAAGCCCTCTAATACTTGATCATATCTATGTACAAATATCACTGGTGTTTCCATTGAAAGCCTACCACTCAGCTGCTCAGCTTTAGTTTTCCTTGAAATGCTGTCCATCTCGTCTCTAATCGTCCCTGTACAATCCACGTCCTTGAGTGCCTTGGGCAGCGCCACCAGATTGAAATGGATGTGAGTTGCCTCCTCCAATGTAATGTACTATGGCCTAATGTCGTTTTGGTTAGCTATTCGGTACATGGTAAGAGGTGCTGCAGATGAGGGAAGCATAAACATATGTACATTTATATCTAGAGCACGCTCTGCCTTCCATGCATTCAATATCCATCAGATCCCGTCCTCGCACCTTAGCAGTAAGAGTAATGGGCCCTGTAGTCCTGAGTTTGATCTATTTAACTGTTCATCACACAGTTGAAATCTCCCCTATCAGTACTGGTAAGAGAAGAATGACAGCAAGGTAAGGTGATAGGCTGCCTATAAACGGATTGCACAGCAAAGTAAGGCGATAGGCTCCCTAGAAACGAATTGCACAAGGTAAGGCGATAGGTTACCTAGAAACGGATTGCACGGCAAGGTAATGTGATAGGTTACCTAGAAACGGATTGCACAGCAAGGTAAGGTGATAGGTTACCTAGAAATGGATTGCACAGCAAGGTAAGGCGATAGGCTACCTAGAAACGGATTGCACGACAAGGTAATGTGATAGGTTACCTAGAAACGGATTGCACAGCAAGGTAAGGTGATAGGTTACCTTGAAACGGATTGCACAGCAAGGTAAGGCGATAGGCTACCTAGAAACAGATTGCACGGCAAGGTAATGTGATAGGTTACCTAGAAACGGATTGCACAGCAAGGTAAGGTGATAGGTTACCTAGAAACGGATTGCACAGCAAGGTAAGGTGATAGGCTACATAGAAACGGATTGCACAGCAAGGTAATGTGAGAGGCTACCTAGAAACGGATTGTGCAGTAACGTAAGATGATAGGCTCCCTAGAAACTATTGCACAGCATTCAGTGTATATATACCCGTTATCAGCAATACGTTCTCTGACAACTACAAGGGGACCGACAGCAGAACCTTTTTCCATACAATGAGCGCGACCTTCAGTAGAACTGCCCTCTCCCTCTTTGTTTCAGTTGATCACTCTCAGTCTGGATGAGGTGAGATTCCACTAACAGAGCAAAATTAACTCCATACCTTTCCAGGTAAGAATATATCTTTTGTTACATTTTACATGTACCCCATACCCCTGATATTCAAGGGAAAAATGTTTAAAGCTGTGCATCTCAGCATATGAAAGCTGTCCCGCTCAGTAAGCGCCTCCCACTCATTGGCCCACTGCGGTTTGTCACTAATGTTTCCGAGAAATACTGTAATCTGCAAACTTCCACTACAGTGTCTGCTATTGGCCATTGGTTTCCATGCTGGAGTGGAAATTGTGCCCATCTTCTCTTGCTACTCAGCACCTATAAAACTAAGCAATCCCAGCCCTGGGCTGCCCTAAACAAGTAAATGTAAGTGAAATCTAGCCCTGTTCACAGACTATTGGTTCATGAAAAGGGAAAGAAAATGAAAGGGGGGCAGATATCGGGCATCACTGCCAGCCTTTCTCCTAATATATGCATGGTGGAACCTGAGCTGCACCTTTATCTAATCATACATCCCCAAATTAACTTGGGGGTGTAGCCATGTTCTACAAATGCGGAGCGGCTGCAACAAAAGAAATATAACTTGGTCAAATACATACATCTACTGTTCTTTCTATCCGACTCAGAGGCAATTGAATTTGAGTCTGATTCCTGTAGTGTGTGTTTCAATATTATTAATTGGCTGAGACTAGACTCTGTAGTTGGATGTGGTTGTCACCACCACCTGCTGTCCCTCAAACATGCTTTCCTCGGTAGGGTTGTCTCGCCTTCTCCATCTGGTTCTCCCCCTTGATGAGACTTGACTCACTTGCACTCCATTGTGTGATGTCTTTTGGTTTACCCACTCCATAGTTTCTTTGGGGTTCTTTAAGAAAAGGGACTTGCCTATATCTAGCATCTGCCGCTTAGCCACAAAACCCATTACATAACAATGGGGTGACCCAAAACAAGAACCCCATGGACCTGGGTAAACTGTGATACAAAAAACAATGGTCCAATCGAAGGAAAATAAAATAAATTAACTTATCCTGATGTCACTGTCATAGCCCACTCTCATCTAACTCAAGGAGAGGGGTGAGTATTACTTATTAACATAAGGAAGAGTACATATAACCCTGTACATTGCCATCACACACAAAGAAATACACTTGGATCTGTGAATTTCAAACTGTATTGAAACAGCAATATAAATGCACTATTTACACAAGATAGGTGCTCCAAAAAGATTTTGTGACAAGGTGCACAGAAAGAGTGCTTGTGTGACCAGTTTAAGCAAGATAACAAAAGGGAAATAGACCCATTATACATATCATATTTTACAAAAGTAGCCTGTCTGTAACAATTATGTATTACAAGTATGATCACATTGGACAGAGGTAATGGTTTTCATCACCTCTCTCTGGACCAATTATTCAATCCAGTCTCTATAAACTGTTAACGTTTCGACCTGGGGGGGCAGGGGGGAGCGCACTATGAGCCTCAACAGCGGGTCTTCTTCAAGACTGGGTGAATGAGTAGGATAGGAGCAACCTGGAAACAACCATCATCCATGGGGGAGCCGAAGAGTTCATCCAATTAAGTGTATTTCAGTGTGTGTGATGGAAATGTGCATGGTTATATGTATTGTTCCTTATGTTTAGGAGTAATACTCACCCGTGTCCTCGACTTAGATGAGAGTGGGCTATGGTAATGACATCAGGATAAGTTAATTTATGTTATTTTCCTTCGGTTTATCAGCTAAGCCATTAACAGCAGACTGTAGCAGAGACTGGTTTTGCTGGGTATTAGATTCACTGTGCAGAAAGACTTCTGCTGCTGTTGGACTGCTGCTGTGAAGTCCAGAAACATTCCTATTTAGCGAGTCGCAATTTATTTGTGACTCGCTAAATAGGGATTGCGACTCGCTATTAGGAAGGTGCGTTTCAAGGGCGTCCCTTCCTAATAGCAACTCTCTACCCCTTGTATGAATGTTTTGCGACCGCAATTGCTGTCGCAAAACACTTGCAATTTACCTCCCTCTTCAAGAGGGTGGTAATGCACTCGCAAATGGGAAGGGGTCCCCAGGGGACCCCTTCCCCTTTGCAAATGCAGGGAAAATATTTTTTAGGGGCAGGCAGTGGTCACAGGGACCACTACCTGCCCTTAAAAAATTAAACAAAAACGTTTCATTTTCTTTTTTTAAATGCATCCCGTTTTCCTTTAAGGAAAACGGGCTGCATTTAAAAAAAAAATGCTTTATTTAAAAGCAGTCCCAGACATGGAGGTCTGCTGAGCCCAGCAGGCCACCATCCCTGGGAGGGCCAGCCATTCACAATGGGATCGCAAATTGCGAGTGCCTCATGAATATTCATGAGGCATGCAATTTGCGACCCCATTGGGAATCACAAACAGTGTCTCAGACACTGTTGTACATGGCATTTTGCGACTCGCAAATTAGGACTGGCAATCGAGCGCAATTTGCGAGTCGCAAATTGTCATGGTCGTACATCTGGCCCAAAGTCCAGAAACAGTGACACCATTGTGTTGTCTATCTAGAAGGTTCCATGACTGTGTGTTTGTTGTAAAAGTAAGTCTCAGTCACTTTAACGGATGGAGCTGTGGGACTGGGTGCAGTACAAGGCATGAATGCCTTATATGTAGGCATGGCCGATTACCTATTCACACGCCTTCAAATTATTCAAAATATGTCTGCACCCATGATATACAAGTTACCCTTCAGAGCCTGTGAGTCTGCAAACTTAACCTCTCTATCGGTGCGTATCAGGGACATTATTAAACTGCTGTGCCACATGCACCAGGCAGTTTATCATACTGGTCCTCTCGCTCTTTGGAACAGAGTTCGTCTCTATAAGCCCTTCGTACATTTAGGTCAACTAACCATGCCACCATCATCCAGAGACGTATCTCTAGGGTTCACACAGGAGGCCGTCCCTTTACTTACTTGGTAGCCATTCACTGGAATGCCTTCCATCTCAAACTGCATCTTACTTCAAAGCTAGCCACTATTTGGAAATTACTGAAAACAGGTCTTTTTTTGTCTTAGTTGCAGTCTTTCTTGTCAGCCTTTACATTGGTTTTTGGGCCATGGTCTCCTGTTTCTGTCTGTTTTTAGTACTGTTCTAATTCCTGGATATCCCCTGAGGGATGAGTGTTCGCTTTATAAGTAATTCAAATAAATTAAATGATTAAGCAACCTAGCTACCACTTGTTTGGGTGCCATACCAGCAGCTGATACTGTTGCCTGGGCTATATGTGTCTATTCCACAGTGAAGAATGAGAGGCATTTTGGAGCGACCAATGTGCAGTACCGGTCAGGGTACACGATCTAGTGATGACTGGACTCCAGTGCTGTGGCAGTAAAATGGAGGACGCAGAGGCAATCAACCATTATACCCCCATGCCACGTGAGCACTTATACACTGTCAGACCTCACTGTTAAAGTCAAGGTGTCCTTGGGCTCTGCTGATATGCCTCTTTCAGTAGAACAGACTCTACAGATGAATACTCGCCTTTTGCATGCATCACTTTCTTGTTGCTTTGTATGGACAGCTTCTCCTTGTTCCACCACTTGCCATCCTCCAACCTGACTACACACATACCATGTTTTTGGGATCAGAAAATGTTGAATCCCCTTTGGTAAATATACCAGGCAATCTGATTCCGACCCAATCCCCTTCCTTGACTTCTAATAGCTGATCCTTATTCACAGAGACATATTTCCTTTTCGCACTTACTTGTTTATCTTCCACACATGCCTTCTTTTCTACTGACACTTCCAATTCATTCATCCATGAACGCACCAGTTTGTTTGCCGCCACCCTTCTCTTGAGTAATGCAACCGTGACATTCCTGTGACCACGCAGGGAGTAGTACGTAACGCCCATACAAAATCCTCCAATTCTTTTTTCCACTCTAATCCATTCACAAATGACAACTGTACATTATCTTTAATCGCACGATTGCACCTTTCTACTAAGAGATTACTCCTGGGATGGTACAGAGAGGTAGTCACATGCTTCATGCCCCAGTTGCTAATGAATTTACCAAATTCTTCAGATGTGAATTGTATGCCATTGTCCATCACTAACTCAGTTAGAACCCCATCACACAAATACAAATCATATAACAAGTTTACCACTTCCCCAGTGTTGACAGTCCTGACAATTTTACCTCTGGCCAACGAGAATAACAATCTACTAACACTACACCATATCTATAGCTCTCTCTTAGCATATTCATGGGCCCAATAATATCCATGCCTAGCTTGACCCCTGGTTTCTCTAGCACAGGCACCGCTTCCACCGGACTTGACACAGTCACCTGTGACTTATCACTTATAGCACACAATCTCTTACCCAATACTGCACCTCCCTGTCAAAACCTGGCACCAAAAAGTGTCTCTGACTTGCCTCTTCATAGCTCTAATGCCTATGTGTCCTTCGTGTGCCAATTTCAATAAATTTGCTCGCATACTTTGAGGCACCACTAGTAAATTTCCCCATCTTAAGACTCCATTAGATATACTCAATTCCTCAAAAACTTCATTTTACATTTTAAGTGCCTCATCAACTTTCTCCTTTGGCCAAGATCACTTCTTGTAGCACCTTATCCTATTTTACTGCTTCTTTCCATTCTTCTTCCTTTATACAATACTTCTCATCCGTCATGATACATGCCACTACAAAAAAATTATCTTTGTCCTCCTCCACACTTACCCCCATAGGCAAACATGACAAATAGTCCACAAAAATATTTTTCACCCTGGTATGTATTCCAGCTTAAATTGAGATTTCCTGTAGCTTCTCATGTCATTTGGCTATCCTGTGAGTTGCCTTACAAGCTCCCTGAGTGGAGAATAAACTGAACAATGGTTTGTGGTCCATTCGTAATGTGAACTCCAAACCCCACAGATACCTCTTGAAATAGTTCACACCCCACCAAAACACCAGAGCTTCACGCTCAATGACAGAATATGTTGCTTCAGCTCCCCACAAAGCATGCGAAGCAGATGCCACTGTGGAAATACAGATTTTATAATGGACGTAAGCTCCACCATTTTATATTATTGTAGCCACCATTTTGTGGTAAGCTTTTCTTAGTTTGTCTCCTCTAGCACAAAATAATGTGCTCCTTTCAGCTACACAGAACAAAGTGGATACGTCAAAAGACCCCAGAGCATATGTTTGTTCTCTACTTGCTAGCACGCAAGTAGGGCAGGATGCATTTAACAAACGGTCAATGATTAACATTCCTATTCACTGATATCACATGTATTACAGCCAGCTGCATAAATTGCTTATGTCTACAAATTATTGTTGATACAGGACGTGCGACCTTTTGTTCCATATCCAGATGATTAATCAAGTGAGCGCCTGACTCTGTAACCACAGGCGTGTCTATGTTTATATGTCTGACGCAAGTTATGTACAGTTCTGCTTTATTTCTGTTGACCACGGGATTACTGATGAGTGGTGGGAGTTAATGAGTAATCCTTATATATATATGTTTTGCATGCCATGTATACATATTTCCAGAGGTACTGGTCCTGACTAGTACATGATATCATCCTGGGATTATTAATCATCCTAGGCAGCTGCTAATTTTTCATACCCATTCCCACCTACACTTGTTCCAGCAGAAAGATATATAAGGCTGTCTATGACTGTGTAAGTTGTCCACTTCTCTCATAGCCACATGGAGCTGTGAGGTTGTGTACCCGCTTGAGCGAAATAAATCTTTTTATGTTAACAGTTACCTCCGACTGCTGGTCTTCCTTGTTATAGGTGTACCTGTGGGAGGTTGGAGAAGGACCATTTCCACAAATTGGCGACTCTGGTGGGACCTCTCCGTGGGACATCCAACGGCTAACTAAGTCCGTGGTTGAGAGGTGCGATTGAGGACCGAAGGATCGTGGGGGCCCCTGCACTAAGGAGACAGAGTTTCTCCGCAGCTGCCATCTGAAGTCCCGACTGGCCTCTTGACACAGGATTCCCCGGCAGAGGTCCACGAGCTGATCCCTTTTGAAACAGACGTGTTGTCCGAAGACCAACAGTCGGACGATTTGAGGACACCACAGATTGGTGAGATTGTTCTGTTGCATGTTTTGTTAATTAAGTTTGGTTACTTAAGTTTGTTGATTAGTTTGGTAAAATAATAGTTATAACTACGAAGTACTAGGAACAATGAAGAAATGCATTTCTAAAACGTTCTGTTGTATAAAATCAGGTCACCGGTTGGACGAAAGTGTCCCCACTCCTGTTGAAGACAGTCCTGGTTGGATATTAATGATAAAAAAGGAGTGAATGTGAATTTATACAATAGAATATGGCATCAGTATACAAAAAAAGATAAGGAATTACAATTTCCTATTGACGGTACCTTTGATTTAGCTAAATTACAGTATTTACAACAATGTATGATGGAACGGAAGGTCCGACCCGCTATGTTTGAAGTATTTCAAACATGGGAGAAATCTGCCAGAACTCGGAATATGAAACAAAAACAAGATAGGGAACGAGAGAATAGAAAAACAACCATGGCTAAAGTAGCAGAATATAATAATATAAAAATAAACGAAAACATTGAACAGCATGACAGAGAGTTTAGGATGAAAACAGAAAAATGTTTTGTTGCAATAGAAAAAAGAAAGTGCCCTCCTATCGATGAAGTATTAGAAGATTTGTTAGATAAACCTCCCCCGTATAATATTGTCCAGATTCCTGCCCCAGGTCCCGGGGCTGGGGGTCCACCAGCTACTCAGCAAGCGCCCCCTCCTGTTGTGCAGGCTCAACAGGTAGCCACTCCTGTTACGCAAGCCCAGCAAATAACCCCTGTTACTAATCTTCAGGGTACACAGGGAGCGGTAGGTTACACCCCAACAGTACCGTCCGCTCCAGCAACATTATCCTCCAGCACCACGCCCCCAATGTTCACAACACCATTTAGCACACAAAGTCACTCCCCTATAATAACTATGCGGAGACCGGACCACTGGATAGATTCCCCTCACTCTAGGTCACCAATTAGGGACAGACTGACACCAGACACGCAGGTTAGACACACACGATTAGGCCCTTCTGAAAAGAACGCTATAAAGAAAATGACCAAGAAATGGATGGACCAAGGGGAAATAACTAAAAGAGAAGCCTGGGACACATTTGAGGGGATGCAGGAATTAAGAGCCAAAAATTTTGTCATTAATAGTATGGTGACACGATTGTTTGATCACTGTTACCTCTTATTAGAGGATAGTACCGTTGTTTTTACGTCACCAGAATGGTTAAACAAAGTATGGAGGGATAGTGAGCACTCCACATTAACTATCGCACAATGTAGAAGTGCATTTAATGACTGTTATCAGTTCCAAAAGGAGCTAGATATCATTATATGTGGTGCCACACAAAAACATATCCACCAACATTATGGCCCAGAAATTAGTGGTGATACTTCAGCTTACCCTATGAGAGAGGTACATCCAATTCCTGATCCAAGGCCAGGGAATCATCCCCCTATCCCACAATATGTTCATACTCCTTGGACTAGGGCTGATTTGTTAGCCATGAAAAAGGAGTTACCTGATCCTAGAAAAATCCGAGGCTCTTTTATGAGCAACTTGAATCTGCCATTAATTTAACACCCATGATACTAAAAGATATTGATTTTTTGTTTGATTTCTTGGTACCTCAAGAAATATGGCGTCCAGTTAGGGATAATAACTGCGCAACCATTCACTGGCCAACCATAGTCGGTGATGATAATGACAGATTAGCAGGAGGAGCCGTGCCACCGTCCTTAATAGCCTTACCAAGGCATATTATAACACGTATGCAGGAAATATTGCCCAGAGAAAAGGTGGATTGGGATAAGATGACGGCATGTCGACAGAAGGAGGGAGAGGAAGTTACCGATTTCTTTAGTAGAATAGAGGAGGTTTTTAAAGCATACAGTGGGCAAGATATACAGACTATACAAGGGAAGCGTATCTTTGCTAATCAGTTTGTTCATAATCTTCTACCTGACTTATCAGATAGTATAAAGACGTACGAAAGCACCTGGACTGCTAAAGATCCAGCTGAATTATTGACCATGGCCTGCTACTATGAGAATAAGAGAAATGCAGAAAAGGGAAAAAAGGATAAGCAAATGAAGGAGTTAAAAACAAAAGCATTGATGCAGCAAGCTTTTCCTGATAGGGGAAGGCCAAGAGGACGTACAAACTTTCAGAGGGGAGGTGGACGTGGTCGAGGGGTTGGTCGAGCTGCTTCAGCTCCGGCGCAACAGAGAGCAGGGTTAGGCTACAATACATGTGCCTATTGTTATCAGGAGGGGCATTGGAAGAATGAGTGCCCTTCGTTACAGGGCCAGGGTCAGACTATGAGAAATAATGCCAGTACTTACAGAGGAAACACAACTCCCCACGCAGACAGAGGAAGAGGTAGAGGACAACAGAGAAATTATAGTGACACCGAACAGACAAATTATTTCGACCAAAGGAATAATGCGTATTTTACACAGGATTATGCGCAGGATGATGATCATCAGGATTGGACCCTATAGGGATGCCCAGGAGAGGACAGGGAGCGAGTGCAAATACCAGTAGATTCTTCAGGGCCATATGTAACAATGATGGTTGGAGGTGAAGAAAGAGTGTTCCTTCTAGATACTGGTGCCACTAACACATCTATTTCCCACCGCTTGCTCCCCCATGCTCCTCTCTCGGGAAAATTAGATAAGTCGGTGGGATTTTCTAATGCTGTTGTAACAAGCCCCATTTCGCGACCATTGGACTTCACTATAGGCCCCATAACAGGGAGCATGCCCTTTGTATTAACAGAGAAATGTTCACTTAACTTACTAGGTTTAAAGGCTTTAAAAATGATGCATGCTACCATATATTGTACACCAGATGGTGTTTATCTGACTTGCAAGAAATCAGCACTATCTAAGCAGTATCTTGTTGCAGACAAAAATACCTTACCACCTGAACTTCGGGATATTGATCCGAAGTTGTGGGCACATGGACCAAACGATGTAGGAAGAATGGATATTGAGCCAGTACATATTAAAGTAAAACAAAATGTTAAATTACCCCGCATTCCCCAATACAAAATGTCAAAAGAAGGAGAGGAAGGATTGAAATTAGTGATATCAGACTTGCTGCAACGACAAATAATAAGAGAAGTCACAAGTAGCCTATGTAATAGTCCCATTTTACCTGTAGTTAAACGAGATGATGGAACAGAACAGGTCAAATATAGGATGGTTGTTGATTTGAGAGCCATTAATAAAATAGTGGAACCACAATATCCTGTTGTACCCGACATTACTGCAATGTTTTCGTCTGTACCACCTTCAGCCCAGTGGTTCACTGTGATTGATCTAAAAAATGCCTTCTTTAGCATTCCCATACACCCAGATAGTCAGTATTTGTTCAGTTTTAGTTTCCAAGGGAGATCCTATCAATTCTGTCGAGCTCCACAGGGGTATACAGAAAGCCCTAGCATTTATAGCCAGGCATTAAAAAGACAACTGGATAACTGTATTATGCCATCAGGTACGGTATTACTGCAATATGTTGATGATTTATTAATCACCGCTGAAACAGAAGATATTTGTAAGAAGGCTACGCATGATGTTTTAACATTTCTCGCTTTGCATGGACATAAGGTTTCGCCAGCTAAACTACAGTATTGTCGACAGGAGGTAACCTATTTGGGTCACCTCTTGTCGAATGGGGGAGGAGGCTTTCACCTGCCAGAATACAGTCCATTCAGAACATTTCAAGACCTAGAACTCAAAAGGATGTTCGTGCATTTCTGGGAATGGTCTCCTTTTGTAGGCAATGGGTACCAAATTTTTCTTTTCTGGCCAAACCATTATTGTCCT
This sequence comes from Calotriton arnoldi, assembly GCA_963921515.1. Classification (NCBI taxonomy): domain Eukaryota; kingdom Metazoa; phylum Chordata; class Amphibia; order Caudata; family Salamandridae; genus Calotriton; species Calotriton arnoldi. Next base: position 360,866 of record CAWUFW010007801.1, on the reverse strand, counting down.
TAACTCACAAGGATGTGCAAGATCCCGTCCCTTGGGAGAAAGAACATCACGATAGTTTTATGGCTTTAAAATCTGCTCTATGCAATGCACCTGCTTTAGGTACGCCAGACTATACTAAAAGCTTTGCATTGTTCGTACATGAAAGAGAAGGGTGCGCAATGGCTGTACTAACACAGAAAAATGGAGAGAAGAATAGACCATGTGCCTATTTTTCTTCAACATTGGATCCGGTAGCCAGAGGCCTACCGAACTGCCTAAGAAATATTGCTGCGGCGGCTGCTGCAGTAAAACAGGCAGACTCTATTGTACTAGGACATCCCGTTATGGTTTATGTCCCTCATTCAGTGGACATACTATTAAACAAAACCAAGACGCAGCATTTAACTAATGCTAGATTGACTCATTATGAACTAATATTAATGGCTACTAATGTGACCTTGCAGCGGTGCAACACTATAAACCCAGCTACTCTGATGCCTCTCCCTTCGGAGCAGGATGAAGTACAACATGATTGTGTGATTGTCACTGAAACTGAAACGAAAGGTCGAGTAGATTTGGTAGATGTACCTCTGTCTAAGGTCGATGGAACACTATTTGTGGATGGCTCTTGTCTAAAGAGACCAGATGGAACCACCTCGGCAGCCTATGCAATAACAACCAATAAAACAATTGTTGAAACATGTAAAATACAACAGATGTCTGCTCAGGCAGCTGAATTAATTGCTCTAACTAGAGCATGTGAACTTTCAGAGAAGTTAGTGGTAAACATCTACACTGACAGCCAGTACGCTTGGGGGGTGGCTCATAACTTTGGACGCTTATGGGCCGAAAGAGGGTATATTACATCTGGAGGTGCTAAAATACAGCACGGCACCTTGATTACAAGATTATTAAATGCTCTTGCATTACCAACTAAGTTGGCTATCATAAAGTGTAGTGCACACAAGATAATCACAGACCATGTAGGCCAAGGAAATGCCTTTGCCGATGAAACAGCAAGACATACTGCATTAAATGAGTACACGTTAACATATGTAGTGTCGAGTGCAGATGAGGAGACAAAAGAAGTTGATCCTTACACGCAGATAAGGGAGATTCAAGCTTTTGCAAGTGAAGAAGAAAGAAAGCAGTGGGTAAAGGAAGGTTATTATTTTGACACACATCTTGGGGCTTGGATGAATACACTTGGACAGAAATGGGTCCTGCCTGATAGTTTTCTCTTGCCCATACTTCAGATGGTCCATGGTCCTGCACATTTGGGAGCTGACGGGATGACAAATACAATTGAGAAAATATGGGAGAACAAAAATATAAGAAAGACAGCTGTAAAACTTTCTAAAAATTGTATGATCTGTGCTCTTCATAACGTGGGAAAAGGGATACAAGTACCACCTGGTCATTTCAGATTGCCAGAATATCCATTTGAATGTCTTCAGATGGACTTCATCGAGATGCCCCCTGCCAATGGGAAACAATATGTTTTAGTTGTCATATGCAGTTTTAGCAATTGGGTGGAAGCATTCCCTTTGAAAGATAATACCGCCTTGAGTACAGCAAAAATGCTGCTGAAAGAGTATTTCCTCGCTACGGTTTGCCCAAAAGTCTGTGGAGTGATAACGGAGTACATTTTTCGAATAAAATAATGGATCTAGTATGTCAAGGACTGGGGCTAAAACAGAAATTCCATTCAATTTATCATGCAAAATCAGCAGGGCTTGTAGAGCGTTGCAATGCTACCTTAAAAAATAAACTGCAAAAAATATGTGCATCAAGTACTCTCAGCTGGGTAGATGCTTTGCCAATAGCCTTGTTCTCTATGAGAACAACTGTTACATCTAAAAACAGACTCTCCCCATATGAGCTTGTAATGGGGAGACCCGCAAATGTATATGGGTTTGCCTCTCCATCAAAGTTGCAAGAATTGACACATTCTGCTTTATTGGATTATTGTAAAGAATTAACTACTGCTCTGTCTACCATTCGCCAACAGGTCAGAGACACTTGGTCCCCGCCTTTGGAAGGAGAAGTGCATGACATCCAGCCCGGGGACTGGGTCCTGACCAAGAACTTTGTAAGGAAAAACAGCCTACAACCCAGATGGAAGGAACCATCTCAAGTTTTGTTAGTCACACAAACAGCAGTGCGATGTGATGGACACAAAAACTGGATTCATTTATCGAATGTGAAAAGAGCACCACCATTCTGGCCAAAATTGCCCCCGGAAGAGGACCGTTCTGACCGAAGAACTGGTGATTGCCCTCCTACCCACATCGACGATCAACGAACTGTATCAGGATATAATCTACGCCCAAGGAAACTGAAGAGTGCTTAGGACGGAGCAAGCACCAACTGCCACGCACTGGGTAGTGCCAACTTTAAAGGACTAACTTGTGCAGTGAGGTTAGTAAAATAAGGACACTGCCGACAAAGATCTGTAGAGCCTGTAACAGTGAGGCCTATAACGAACACTGTTGAACTATCACATCTAAGTGAGATTGTATATTTCGAAGTTTTTAAGCATTATCTCTAACCGTATTGCTATCTGGGACCGTATTTTCGTCAGACATGGAAGATACCTATTCCACCCTTACAATGAACAAAAAGAGGCGTTGGTACTCCAAACTATGCATGTTATGTGTGTTATTTTGTGTAATGTCTTTGGTAATCGGCTTACTCTATCTTTTAGAGCTTTATCACCCTATAGCAAAACCAGCCCCGCTTCCCTCTGACAAGGTCCCCTCAGTTACTGTAGCACCTGAGGATATGGATCACAGGGAGGAAATGCGTCATAATTCTTTTCTTACCCTACTTCATCAGACTCATCAAGTAATTGAAAAAAATAATTGTTGGATATGCATGCAATTTCCGGCATATGTAGACGAAGGACTACCCCTCCTCCAAGTACCCCTGCCGTTTGAAGCATCCTGTTATGCGTTACATACCGTGATGTTGAAGGTTGAGCTAATAGGGGTCCTTAAAAACTTGGTCACCTCCCGTTCTACCACCAGAACATCAACTGTGTCACTATACAACCGATATCAAGATGACATCCTCCAGGCAGGAAATTGCACTGAAGTTGTCTTACCTAATGCAACGTTCCCCTTTTCTAATATATTCACCCCACTCTTTTTGGTAAACAATGTAAGTACACCTCCGCTTCATAGAGACGCCAGAGAAATACCCTTTTTGAAAATGAGGCAGCGTAGTGTACTTGGGAGTATATGTATCAGAAGTAATGGTACTTCCGACATGGGGAATAGTACCAATTGTAATATGACATTTGAGATGGCTGCTCAGGAAATGACAGTTCCACTTTATATCGGTGACTCAGTTTATTTCATTTGTGGTTCTAGGGCCTATACTTGGCTACCAGTGAATTGGGGTGGCTGTTGTCATCTAGGTCTTGTGACACCAGCGATGTCTATCAAAAGCACAAAGGAGGTAAATAGAGCCTCCAAAACACTAAGGGGTAAGAGGAGTGTTGATCAAGGAGATACAGTATCAGAGATAGCTGGTGATGTGCTGAAGGCCTTTGTTCCTTGGTATGGCCCTGCCATAAATTCCAGAAATATTCGCAGGTTATCCCGTTTATTGGAAGCAACTGTAGAGGAGACAGCAGGGATTATTGAGAACATCACAGTGGAGCTCAAGGCTGTCAGATTGGTTTCCCTTCAGAACCGGATGGTTCTAGATATGATGTTGGCAGAACGGGGTGGAGTCTGTAGGGTGATCGGGGTGTCCTGCTGCGTGTATATACCTGACTCCTCCACATCAGTTAGGGAAGCTGTCAAAAGACTATATGATATAGGGGCCCAGGCCCATAGTGATATTGGCTCTTGGGATCCGGCGGGCTCTTTTTGGAACACTATATCGGCATGGGGTTGGAAGATAGGGATGTTCCTAGTGACCATATTCCTCGTAGTAATTGGGTGCTGTGTTTTCATTAATTGCCTACCCATATGTTGCCAGTGTTTGGGGCGACTGCTGAAACCACCCCCAGTCCCTCCAGTGACACTGACTAACGCTCTTATAATGAGGGATATTGTGACTCAACAATTGATGGATATTGATGTTTCGGATAACGCCACCTCCCTCCCAAATGCAGTAGATTATGTTAATGAACGCCATGAGGCCCACTATAGTAACAGTCGGCCAATATATGAACACGTACATTAGGAGTCGATAACAATGTTGGACCTTGCGTCCAAAGGGTCGATTGTGGAAATACAGATTTTATAATGGACGTAAGCTCCACCATTTTATATTATTGTAGCCACCATTTTGTGGTAAGCTTTTCTTAGTTTGTCTCCCTAGCACAAAATAATGTGCTCCTTTCAGCTACACAGAACAAAGTGGATACGTCAAAAGACCCCAGAGCATATGTTTGTTCTCTACTTGCTAGCACGCAAGTAGGGCAGGATGCATTTAACAAACGGTCAATGATTAACATTCCTATTCACTGATATCACATGTATTACAGCCAGCTGCATAAATTGCTTATGTCTACAAATTATTGTTGATACAGGACGTGCGACCTTTTGTTCCATATCCAGATGATTAATCAAGTGAGCGCCTGACTCTGTAACCACAGGCGTGTCTATGTTTATATGTCTGACGCAAGTTATGTACAGTTCTGCTTTATTTCTGTTGACCACGGGATTACTGATGAGTGGTGGGAGTTAATGAGTAATCCTTATATATATATGTTTTGCATGCCATGTATACATATTTCCAGAGGTACTGGTCCTGACTAGTACATGATATCATCCTGGGATTATTAATCATCCTAGGCAGCTGCTAATTTTTCATACCCATTCCCACCTACACTTGTTCCAGCAGAAAGATATATAAGGCTGTCTATGACTGTGTAAGTTGTCCACTTCTCTCATAGCCACATGGAGCTGTGAGGTTGTGTACCCGCTTGAGCGAAATAAATCTTTTTATGTTAACAGTTACCTCCGACTGCTGGTCTTCCTTGTTATAGGTGTACCTGTGGGAGGTTGGAGAAGGACCATTTCCACACCACTGCCTCATCCTTGCCATTTCTCTACTGCATCGATACAGCTCCCTACCCGTACTGACTAGCATCGGTCACCACTATGCATGGATCAAACGGCTTGAGTGGTATGGCATCTGTGACTTCTTAATTGATCACAAACATTTTTTCATCAACTTCCTTAGTCCATTCAAATCTTACATTCTTTTTCAACAACCCCCTCATCCTCTTCATCCTGTCCGCACACTTCGATACAAAGCATGCATTAAATTCTCGCATCCCAAAAAATGACTGCAACTGCTCCTTATTTTGTGGTGCAGGGAAATCCTTAATAGCCTTTAATAAGCTTTCTTTCAGTTCTACTCCTTTAGCTGATAGCTTATGCCCCAGATAATCCACACTGGTCACACCTAATTGGCACTAACTTGCCTTCAACGTGACCCCTTTGTCCTTCAGTATAGCTAAAATTACTGTCAAAAACTTGTCATGCTCCACCTCACCCGCCCCGAAAACCAATATGTCATCTTGAAAGCATCCCACTTTGTTGAAGCCCTTGAACATGGCCTCGATCACACGCTGGAAGACGGACAAGGCTGAAGCCAACCCAAAGGGCATGCGTTTGAACCTGCATGCTGCATTGGGTGTGACAAAGGACGTTAATTGGCGTGAGTCTTTGTGCAATGCAATCTAATGGTATGGAGAGGACATATGAGAGTAGTGAAAACTTGCCTCTTTAAGTGTTCTTTTTTTTTTTACACTTGTCACACAATTTGTCCTTAATGGGACACATCAGAGAATTCCCTATGTGGTTTTTACTCCCAAACGATAGCACTCAAGATGTTTTTTCCTTTCTTCAGAAGTTGCCATTTTTTTGTTTCTTTTTCTTTTGTCTTGTTTTGAGACTGCAACACATGCGTATTTACAGTCATATGTTCCATAAATTTACAAGTTGCTTCTATACCACTCGCTATTTCCACAGCTTTGTCTAATGTAAGGTTATCTGCAGCTAACAACTTTTCCTGTACCTTTTTGCTACTGTGTTTTCCTACTACCTGGTCATGTTTCACCTCATCTTCAAACTTTTAAAAATCGGACGTGGCATCTAAAATCCGAAGATCACATACAACATATTCGACAGAGTCACCAGGCAGATGATGCCTCCTACAAAATTTATGTTGTTCCATTATGATATTTCTTTTTTTTTATTGAAACGTAAATCCAACTCTTTCAAGGCAGACACATACTCATCCTCCACATCACCTTCCCTCAAAACAGGTGATGCCGATACATGTTTCAAGACTTTCCTGTCCTCCGTACCCCGCTGATTGTGAACTTGTGCAAATATCACAGTAGCCAAGTAATCCAAGGTGGGTATTTACTTTTAGCTTCATCCAATGCAGCCAGCAGGGCAGCCAGGTAAAAAGCAACTGCCCACATCCATAGGACTACATTCCAACCCTTCATTCCACCCATGAGCTCCCAGCTAGACCCAACGGTTAGCTTATGTGGAACTCTGTTGAAGATATGACTCCCTCCAGTAAGTGTAATCCGGTCAGGGAGTGGCCAGCCAGGCACCAACAAAGACTTTCATGATTGCGAGGCCATGTCTCCACAGCGCAGGAACAGGTTGCCATCACAGCGGCCATGTTGGTGGCTCTGGCTTGGCCTTGATCACCCTATTGTGGCAGGCTTGCATCGCCCATCATACTCTTCTGTGTTGGCCACTGGTAGTCACTCACACCCCTCCAGGTGGCTTTTGGTACCATCTCCACTGAATTGAATCAGGGAAACAGGCATTGAAAGGGTACAACCGGCAGAGCTGAATTGGAGCACAACTCACTCTGTCGGTGTAGAGCCATGCCCCAACTAAAGATCTAAATTAGGTAAAATTGGAAGTAGAGAAGACAAATCTGTTAATCAACATGTCCCTCATATTGGCTATCAGTAATGAGATGGTTCTCAATCGCTTACCTCCACCAGGAAGTGATGTTTCTGTCCAGAAAGCAAGCTGCTGGAAGATACAGGAGAGCCAAGGAGGCTTGGAAGCTCATTGTGTTGGATGGTTGTCAGAGAGAGGGGGGCAAGGAGCTGAGGAAGTGTAGAATATAGATTGGGGCTTTGCTGTTGATGGAATATGTATATAGATATATTCACTGAAAAAACCAAAGGTTAAAGTAACATTATAGTTTAGGTGAAATGTTCAGTAACAAAGTCATGTTTTAATCTCTAAAAACCACTGAAATTCACCAGTTATGGGTATACTTATCTCAAGTAACTATAACTTGTTCCCTAAGGTACCTATTACTGACGACCCTGCCATGCACAGTTTTCTCATCAATAATTTAACTACAAATAGTGTAGTGATATTATCAATTATTTCATAGAAGATGTCATAAGTGATGTAATATATGAGGTAAATAGCAGTGCATGGCAAGGTGTGAGTTATAGTTATTTGAGATAACTATTACTGGTAAATTTCAGGGGTGGTGTTTAAAACATTACGTGGTTACTGAACATTTCACCTAACTATAATTTTACTTTAACCGTTGTTTTTTTCAGTGAATTTCTAGTTTTTTTTAAACATAAAGTAATATTTAATTATCATATGTAAACCCAACCCCTCACAAGCAGCCAACCCCTAGCTGCACACGGTCTTTGGCTTGCACAGTCTAGGGTTGAACACAATGCTGGCCTGCGACCAACCCCACACTGCCCAGGGCCTTTGGTCATGCACAGCGCAGGGGTTGGACACAGGGCCTGGCCTGCAGCCAACCCCCTGCTGCACATGGCCTTTGGCTGTGCACGGCAGGGGGTTGGCCATAGGTCCTTGTCCTGGGGACTCCACCCCGGGCCTTTTTTTTCTTTTAAAGGGGCACAGGGCTGCGTGGCCCCCTCTCCAAACCTATTATGGCCCTGGGGACCCCATCCCCAAGGGACATACATATTTTAAAAGGGGGTGGGCCATGTGGCCACCCTCCCAAGCCTCAATAGGCCCTCGGGACCCATTCCCCAGGGCCACTACTTAAAATAAGGGGGGTGGTGTAATGACTTTTCACTCTCGTTTTTTTCAGCAAAATTGTATTTATTCCCCCTGTGGAGCGAAATGCCAAACTGTCGTCCAGCGTCTAATCCCAGCAGCCCGATCGCTGTGGAATCGAATCTGGGTGACAGAATTCCATTCCACAGTGATGTAAGCCACAAAAGGAGGGCCAGGCAGCCCACCTCCCCAGTCTTATTAGGCCCCAGGTCCCATCCCCAGGGCTGTTTTTTTAATTAAAGGGGAGGGGGGTTTGTTACCACCCTCCTTGAATCTTATTAGACCTTGGGACCCCATCCCCCAGGGCCACTACTTAAATTAAAGGGGAGGGGAACCGCGTGGCCCTCCCGGAGCCTCGTTAGGCCCTGGGGACCCCATCCCAATTGGCTGTTTTTTTAAATTATAGGGGAAGGGGGCTACATGGCCCCTCTCCCCGAACCTTGCTAGGACGTAGTAACCCCATCCCTCAGGGCCATTTATTTTAACAAAAGAGGAGGGAGGCTGTGTGCCCCCCCTCCCCGAGCCTTGTTAAGCCAAGGGGATCCCACCCCCAAGGCCATTACTAAAAATTAAGGGGAGGGGCGCTAGGCGACCCTCCCTCCCTAAGCCGTTATCGGCACTGGGGGCCCTGGGGAACCCATCCCCCAGGGTTCGTACTTTTTAAAGGTGGGTGCCCACACAGGGCACTCACTATATACTCGGAGGCCGCTGGAAGAGCCTCAAGGGCCCGCAACCCCAGCCAGCTCCCCGCATGCAGCAGGAGCCATTCTTGCTCCCACCTGGAGGGAGCAATATTTTGATCTGTTTCCCTGCCCCCCTCATTGCGGACAGGGAAACAGATCAAAAGTGTGCTCCCAGCCAGCTGGAGCATTTTTAAAGCTCCCGCCAGCTGGCAGCAGACTTAGGGGCCGATTACGATGTCGGTTGGAAAGCCTCCGACTGCTAATCGGAATCTTTCCGACCACGGTCGGAGGCATACCGACCGACACAGTCGGTTTGCGGTCTGACCGCCCGCCCGATTATGATTTCGGCGGTCGGAACGTAAACCGGCCAGTCATTTCGACTCAGTTACGACTGGATCTCGGAGTCTTCCAGCCGGTCGGAGCCGCTCCCTAATCCCCTATGGACAGCGTTTCCATCGTCGGGATTACGATGTCGGTTTCCCACAGCCTTTCCGTGCCGGCCTTTCCGACACAGAAAGGCTGTCAGAGAGCGACTTTGGGGGGCCCTAGCAGGGCCCCCTTCACCCTGCGGCCTACGGTTGGTGGTCGAGGGGGTACCTTGTGTACCCTCTGTAAAACCTTGCACTGTGTGGAAGGCACCACGGGGTGCCTGCCACAGGGTGCAGGGTTTTACACACACCCCCATTTCTCTATAGGAGCCTGTATTACGGCCGGTTTACGGGCGTGACAAAAGCTCCCATAGAGAAGAGTGAGTATGCGACCGAACAGTGTTCAGTGACATCGTAATAAGGCGGTTGGAACGGCCGACCTGAAGTTGGTCAGTCTCGAGTCCGAGACGGTGTCGGACAGAGGCAACTCCAACCGACATCGTAATAAGCCCCTTTGTGTTTGCTCCCGCTTGGCGTGAGATTTGAACATTCTCCTGCCAAGTTGGCACCAGTGCAGGCAGGGAAACCGCTATTTCCCTAGGGTGGGCTCCCCGGGACATAGCTAGTGAGCCGGCTCCATGGGATGGGGTCACTGGGGCCATTACTGACTCATGGAGGGGGGCCGCGTGGCCCTGGGATGGCAAGTGTCCTGGGAGGGGGGCTGCATGCCCCCCTCCCCCTTCCAAATAAATCGGGCCTCGGGGGGATGTAGTCCTTGGAGCTGAGAGCGGCCAGGGGAGGGGGGCCACATGCCCCTCCCCCTGAGAAAGATATTGGCCCCCGGAGGCATTGGGTCCCCGGGACCGACATCAGGCCAGGGAGGTGGGCCGAGTGTCCCTCTCCCTCTAAATAAGATGTCAGGCCCCGGAGGATGGGGTCCCCAGGACCAAAATTGGTCTGGGGAGTGGGGCCATACAAGCCCTCCTTGCACAAAAAATTACACCCTCTTCTCTTCCAGGGCCCTGGCCCACCCTGGGGGGGAATTAAAAGATAAGCATGAGAGCCCGCGCTTGTTTTTAAAAAGGAAATTTGCTGCAGATTCGCGGATTATACCCGAATACACTCCCAATTTTTTTTTTCAAAAAGAGGGAGGGGGTGGAATCCCTACACTGTCCCCATATGTCTTTCTTAAAACTTTTTTTTAGGACTCAGGCCTGACGCCAGAGTCCTAAGATGGCTGCCACCACTCCTGGTTGAGGTGGTGGCAGTCAATCAGTACTCAGCTTGAGATCTGTTGGGCTCCGTGGAGGCTCCACGTCCCTAGATATGCAAAGTTTTTTAGCATTAACTGCTCAAAAACGACGGAACAGATGTACACCAAAACACAAAAACGCTCTTTCTGGGCCAAGATTTAGCTTTCTGCCAAATTTGGTGTAAATCTGTTCAGCTGTTTAGGCTGTACCTGTGTCTGAAGTTTGTATGTGAAAATGAATGGGGAAAACGCATTTTGGAAGCCCCCTTTTTTCTTGGCGCCCCGCTTGATGGATCACCCCGAAACTTTTCATGCACAAAATAGTCAAAAAGTAGGACCTTTTTGGAAAGTTTTATGGAGATTTGTCAAACGGCGACAAAGTTATTACCCACACAAAAAATGCATTTCCTATGGAAGCACGATTGTAACTATAACTACCCAGTGGAGACTACCACTGGATGACACACATATATATATATTTTCCACCAGAACCTCTGTTCACACAAAGTTGTGGCGCACACTCGAGTTCGTAGTCTTAAGTTACTTTATTGTTCTTGCCCCGTAGCTGACAGCTACGTGGCAAGAACAATAAAGTAACTTAAGACTACAAACTCGAGTGTGCGCCACAACTTTGTGTGAACAGAGGTTCTGGTGAAAAATTGTCGCAGTGCACCGCTGCTTTGTGGCAGCACCCACCCGGAAGTTGAGCGGCGGTTCTGGTGAGGATTGTTGGAGGAATATTTATATATATATATATTAACTGAAGCAACTGTCACACAATTGGGAGCCCACATGAGTCCTTTTAAGCCCAAATCAAGTTTTGTGCCAAATATGCCTAAGGACGCTATTGACATCTTTCAAGATGTAATAGTAGAAGATCTTAAGAAACTGCATCATCAAATCAAACATCGCAAAAGATATAAAAGCGAACAGGAAATTAAATACACAGAATTGGTTAAGAAACTTAGTAACAACCATCAAATCGTTGTCACCACGTCTGACAAAGGCGGCAACATTGTAATTTGGCCACAAAAAGATTACATCATGGAAGCACAAAGACATTTATGTGATCCGTTGTGCTATGAAAAATCCACAGTGAAAGATTATAATGCTGCCAGAGAAGATCTGAGATAAGTTCTCTTGAAACACAAAAGAGAAGGCATGATTTCGAATGAGGAATTTCGCTTTCTGCATGTCGAACATCCTGTATTGCCTCGGCTATATCTCATACCCAAGGTGCATAAAAAGACGCTACCTGTCCCTGGGAGGCCAATAATATCTGCAATTCAAAGTGTGGCGGAAAACATCACTCAGTATATTGACTTTTTTTTACAGGATCTAGTAAAAGCTCTGCCAACGTACATTAAGGACACCGGAGATTTTCTCAAAAAAATCAGGAACATTCCATGGTCTGCGGATTCAATGTTCATTACTTTGGACATTGAGTCCCTTTACACCAGCATAGAACATCCGACTGGGTTGAAAGCACTTGAATATTTTCTGGGTACTAGACCATTGGAATGCTACAGCCATAACAAAATGATTGTAGAATTAGTGTCTTGGTGTCTGCATAATAATTATTTTCTGTTTGGCACGGACATTTATCTACAGAAGAGGGGTGTGGCGATGGGGGCCTGCTTCTCCCCCAGTTACGCGTGCTTGCACGTGGGCTGGTGGGAGGAGCAGGTTCTCAAGCGCATTCACGGTTCTGCATTTACTGATCATGTTTTAAGATGGATGAGGTACATCGATGATGTTTTTATCATATGGAGAGGCGATGAACAAAGTGCCATAGATTTTGTTAATGAGATCAATGTCAATCACGAGAATTTGAAATTCACATCGCACATTAGTAAGGACCATGTGGATTTCTTAGATGTGAGCATCTTTATCCGTGATGGGGAAATAGCAACTACTCTACATAGGAAAAGCACTGCTGGCAATTCCACTTTGCATGCCAGCAGTGCTCACCCCAAACATATAATTAACAATATCCCATATGGTGAGCTATTACGGCTTAAGCGAATTTGCAGCACGGAGACAGAGTTGGCAACTTGCACCAATCAAGCGCTTATGAGATTTAGACAAAGGGGTTACAAAGAATCCATCCTGAATCATGCAGTTAACAAAATGAATGCCAAATCTAGAGCCTCTTTATTTGCAGATACGGGGGTGGACAACATGGTTTCAGATGAAATTGATAACAATTCTGTTCCCAGATTTGTGACAACTTACAACAAACAGGAAAGGAAAATTAGAGCCATTATTACACGCAGTTGGCCTATACTTCTCACTGATGCGGTTTTAGCTCCGAGGCTTCCAATAAGTCCTACTATTACTTACAGGAAAGGACCCTCGATGAAAACCCAAATGCCAAAAACAGCCCTGAATTAGGCAAAGAAAAAATGTGGTTACAACCCCGGCCGGGGTTTGTCAAATGTTCCAGCTGCAGGGCTTGCAGATTTGGAATTAATACCACACAATATGCCACCCCATTCAGTCCAGACATGGTTACCATCAAAGGGAGTTATAACTGCAGGACCGAATATGCAGTTTATGTTCTGACATGCACCTGTGGCTTGCGTTATGTGGGCAGCACCAAGCTACAGGTGCATGTCAGAATCCTCCAACATCTTCGAGCCATTGTAAATAACGATGGCTCGTATCCTGTAGCCAGGCATTTTAAACAAGAACACAGCAATGATTTGAAGTGTTTGAAATATTTTGTAATCACAGCGATTCCCAAACCACGTAGAGGAGGCGACAGGGATAAGATGTTGAGAAGGATGGAATCCAGGTTAATATTAGAACTGGACAGTAAATTCCCTAACGGTTTAAATACCACAGAAGATCTGTATCACTTTCTATAAAGTATACAAATAGCAATGTATTTTATTCAGAATCTGGACTTGGTTATTGTTTTTTCAAGGGGCGATTTTTTGATTTTTGATTTTATATTCATATTCAATGTGGTCGGCCTCCTTGCAACAAGATTGTTTTTAAATACACACTTCACTCGTTTCTTATTTCACATGGGTCTCAAGTAGCACGAGTATTTTATGCATTGACATTGATTAAGAGGAGCAGTAGATTCTGGTTAAAACATGTGTATATGTTGAAATATTACAATCAATGATTTCAAAACATGATGGTAGAACAATAATAATGGGGTCTCGAATTTATTATCTATCTTGCGATATTTGCACTGAGTTTCCATCAAGCATTTATGCGGCGAATGAAGTATGTAGATGGACTCATAATGAGATTTGCCATTTTTTGTACAAGGTAATTATGTTTACAAAGAAAAGCGTATTTTGCACATAATGTTTCGAGGTATATGTTTTTAAATATTTTTTTGCGTGATTTGCACATATTTATTAGAAAGGCAAGAATTGGCTGTATTTGCACATGGATTTATGTTTACAGCGTAGGCAACAACTGCGACGCAAGGATCATCTTTTTTAAGCATATATTTAAAAACATTTTATGGGTTTCGCTTGTACTCGTCACTAGTAGCAAGATATTAATGTAAGCAGGGACCCTAGAGATGTTAGTGTCCAATATCGGCACAAATTTCAAAATTGCATTTAAGCATTCAAATTATTATTAGAGTCTGTTTTCTTTATTATTTATTTCTCATTGCCATTTGTTTGATATTTCATTTCAACAATTATGATATTGTATATTGTGATGTGGAAATCAGAGGGATCATTGCCTTTTAACAGTGGTTATATGCATAGTATTTTGTCCATGTCAGTTTAACACGTGGTGTGCACTTAGCAAATTTAAAAACATGGCGGGCCGTATCTGACTATCTGTGAGCAAGGACATTTTGTCCGAAACGCGTCAGAGTGCAGCTCTGTAAATAAAAACATCACCAGTGCCATATACCTGGGATTCGTGTGGTCTCTGTTCGCCTGGCAGTGTGCGGAAGTGCGGAGACGACGTGTTTTTATAGATATATATATATATATATATATTCACTGAAAAAACCATAGGTTTCAGACACGTTATAGTTAGAAATTAGCATTTAAAAAACCTTTGAAATTCACTGAAAAAACCATAGGTTTTAGGGACAGTTCTAGTTAGTTGGACATTTCACTCGTACAAAACCATAGAAATTCCCCCGTTATAGTTAGTTCAGCTAACTATAACTCGCGCCCCGCAATGCACTGCTGATGACGTCACATATTACATCACTCATGACATGGTCAGTGACATCACTGATGACATCACTGATGACATCTCAAATGACATCACTGATGACATCATCTAGTGACTGTGTTTCTGTAAAGTTTAAATATTTTTAATATATAGGGAAAGGTGTATTGAAGAATGAGTGGGTGTATAAGTGTGTGGATGAAGGATTTAGTAGGTGCGTGACTGACTCTATAAGTGAGTGATTAAACGTATCTTACTGAATGCAAGGGTTAGTGACTAAACTGGGTGAATGTCTGTAACCGTCTGTCTGTTGCTGTGTAAGTGGCTGCATGGGTTTGTGAATAGCTACATGCGTGTCTATATGAGTTATTTATTGGTTGTCTGAGTATCTGTATGGGTGCCTGAGTGTTTGTGTGGGTGGGGTGTGTGCGACTCTGTGCATAGATGTGTGAGTGGGTGATTCACTGGGTGGATGGTTTCAAGAGTGCATCTGTGATAGGCTGTATGGGTGGGTAAGTGTGTGTAAGAGTGTGTTAGTGAGTGAATGTATGTCCCAGTGGTACATGTGTGAGTAACTACATATGTGAAAGGCAGTATATATGTGTGTTGGAGTACATAAATAGCTATAAGCGAGAGTGTGTGATTGTGAGAGTGACTGTATGGATGAGTGTGTGCTTGTATCAGTGATTGTATAAGAGCGTAAGAATGTGCTAGTATTTGTATGAGTAAGTGAGCTGGTGTGTGTATAACTGTATAGGTGAGTAAATGGCAGTGTGATTAATTATTTGCATGACTGACTAGGTGTATGAGTACCTCTATGGATGAGTGGCGGTGTTTGAGTGTCTATATAGGAGTATGAGTGCATATGATAGTCCTGTACTGAGTGACCGTACGTATGAGTGACTGTACGGGTGAGTGAGTGGATGTGTGTGTGTAGACCTAAGAATCAGTGAGTGGGTATGTAGTTATTGGTGTTGGAGCGTCTATGGTTTTGCGAATGGCAGTGTGTAATTTAGAGTGGGTGTATCAAAGGTTATATTAGGGTGTGAGGAGGTGCATCAGATTATCACGTGGATGATGTCATCAGTGATGTCATCAGTGATGTCATTTGAGATGTCATCAGTGATGTCATCAGTGATGTCACTGACCATGTCATGAGTGATGTAATATGTGACGTCATCAGCAGTGCATTATGGGGCGCGAGTTATAGTTAGCTGAACTAACTATAACGGGGGAATTTCTATGGTTTTGTACGAGTGAAATGTCCAACTAACTATAACTGTCCCTAAAACCTATGGTTTTTTCAGTGAATTTCAAAGGTTTTTTAAATGCTAATTTCTAACTATAACGTGTCTGAAACCTATGGTTTTTTCAGTGAATTTCAAAGGTTTTTTAAATGCTAATTTCTAACTATAACGCCCTAAAACCTATGATTTTTTCAGTGAATTTCAAAGGTTTTGTAAATGACAATTTTTAAATGTATTAATTGTTATATTTATTTTTTTGATACTGATTTACTACATTTTTTTAAACTATTTATTTTTACATATTTTATTTTTTAAATTACATTGTAATTACATTATACATTACATTACAAAATATACTTTCTCAGAATGAATTACTTTAGTTTAAATACTTTGCAAATAGGCAATAGACTTTTAAGTACAATAGTTACAGTTGTTGCAATGGGCAACACAATTTCAAACACAATGCAACATTGAGCTCAATGTGATTTTCTAGTTAAATGCAATTAGTTACTTTATGGATTACTTTTCTAACCACAAGACTGGATCCTAGATTCAGTCCTGGGACATCTCCTGTAAACAGTTAAGTAAAAGCGTTTTGGTTACAGTAGTGATTTTTAAGGAATATTATTGTATTTTAAAAGTTGACACTTAGAAACTTTTTCACATAGAATCACCAATGTTATCCTATGGGAGGAAATTCACTTAGCAGGTAAGTAGTGTTATCGTTACTTTTTCTTACTCAGTGTTGGATCCTGGATCCAGCACTGGTGCATCTCCTGTAAACAGTTGAAAGAATGCGTTTAAGTCATACAGGCGATTTTTAAGGAATATTTGTAATTTGTGAAAATCGACACTTTGAAACTTTTCTGCTGAAAACCAGACAATGGATTCCTATGGAAGGAAATATAAGTTACTGGGAAGTACGGTTAGAATTACTTTTCAGGGTCAGTGCTGGGCTAAAAGATGCAGCACTGGGTTCTCTCCTGATAACAGGTGAGTAAATCGGAATTCGTAGTTCGGTTGATTTTAGAGGAATATTATAAAGTTCCAAAACTCCACACTTAGAAGAATTTCCAAGTGAAACCAGTCAATGTTAGCCTATGGAAGGAAATTCAAGTTGCTGGTAAGTACGGTTAAAATTACTTTTCAGGATCAGTACTGGGCTGAAAGATGCAGCACTGAGGTCTCTCCTGATAACAGGTGAGTAAATCGGAATCCGTATTTCGGCTGATTTTAGAGGAATATTATAAAGTTCCAAATCTGCACACTTAGAAGAATTTCCAAGTGAAACCAGTCAATGTTAGCCTATGGAAGGAAATTCAAGTTACTGGTAAGTACGGTTAGAATTACTTTTCAGGACCAGTACTGGGCTGAAAGATGCAGCACTGAGGTCTCTCCTGATAACAGGTGAGTAAATCGGAATTCGTATTTCGGCTAATTTTAGAGGAATATTTGCACAATGGTGAAGGGAGGGGGCGGGGCCTGAGGTGACATCTGTGCAAACGCGCCCCGTGGCGCGTTTTAAGTTGGGGGATTAAGTCCCCTTGAATCATGAGGATCCCTGGGGCCAACTAGCCCACCAGGAACCTCCAGTATGCGCCAGGGGCTGCGTTGCAGAGACGTGTACAGAGGCCACACCCTTTTTACACCTCTCTGCAACGCAGCTCTGTGGCGCTTTCTGGACGTACCTGTTGGGCTAGTTGGCCCCCAGGGACCCTCAGGATTGAAGGGGATTTAATTCCCCATCTTAAAACACGCCACGGGGCCTGTTTGCACACATGTCACCTGAAGCCCCGCCCCCTCCCTTCACCACTGTGCAAATGCGCCCCGTGGCGCGTTTTAAGTTGGGGGATTAAGTCCCCTTGAATCCTGAGGGTCCCTGGAGTCCAACTAGCCCACCATGTACTTCCAAAAAGCGCCACAGAGCTGCGTTGCAGAGAGGTGTAAAAAGGGGCGTGGCCTCTGTACACCTCTCTGCAACGCAGCCCCCTGGCGCATACTGGAGGTTCCTGGTGGGCTAGTTTGCCCCCAGGGACCCCCAGTATTCAAGGGGAATTACTTCCCTTCTCAAAACGCGCCAGGGGGCGCGTTTGCAGACTGCTGCAGGGAGGGGGCGGAGCCTCCGGCACGATGCCGGTCTTTTTTTTTTTTTTGATTGGGAGGGGGCTGCGTGGCCCCCTTCCCTCAGCCACTTTTTGCCCCGGGGACCCCATCCCCCGGGGCCTGAGGAGTTTTTTTTTTTTAAATAAAATTTTAAAAAAACGGGAAGGAGGCCGCGTGGCCCCCCTTCCCTGGGCCTGTATTGGCCCCGGGGACCCCATCCCCTGGGGCAAGCCCTCTTTTTTTTTTTATTAAAAATTTGGAGGGGGGCTGCGTGGCCCCCCTCCTCAGGCCATTTAAGGCCCTGGGGACCCCATCCCCCGGGGCCGGCCTTTAAATATTTTTTTTTTTGTTGTTTTTTTTAGGGGAGGGGGGCTGCGTGGCCCCCCTCCCTGGCCACTTATGGCCCCGGGGACCCCATCCCCCGGGGCCTGGCCTCTCGTTGGGGACTGTGGGGGGGTCCCCAAACCCCCCACAGTCCCGCCGGCTACCCGTGTCCTACGGGAGCCGGCATTGCTTTTCCACATGGGGAGCAGCTAAGATGCTGCTCCCCATGTGGAAAGCAATTTGCTTTGGATATTGGAAGTGAGAGCAGGTTTCCTGCTCTCGCTTCCAATATCCAAAGCAAGTTTGCAATGACAGGACGGGAGCCGCGAGGCTCCCGTCCTGTCATTGCAAACAGCAGTGTCCCGGGGGTAGGCACCCCGGGACACTGCAGGAGCTGGCCCTGGGGGGTGGCGGTCCCCAGGGCCACCACAGGCTCCAGGAGGGGGGCCGCGCGGCCCCCCTCCCCACATTTAGAAAGCCCCGGGGAGGTGGTGGTCCCCGGGGCTTCGGGGGTCCAAAACGGACCCCCATTTTAAATTTCTTAGTGCCCCGGGGAGGTGGCGGTCCCCGGGGCGTGTGGGGGGGCTGGAGCCCCCCCACACAGGTTAAAACATTTTATAATAGAAGCCCCGGGGAGGTGACGGTCCCAGGGCAGCGGGAGGGCAAAGAGCCCTCCCGCACCATTATTTTTTTTAAGCCCCGGGGGGTGACGGTCCCCGGGGCTTTGGGGGGCCTTAGAGGCCCCCCCACATATTAAAAAGAAACCCCTGCATGCCCCCGGGAGTTGGCCCACCCGGGGGCCAATTAACAACAAAGCGCGGGAGACCGCGCTTCGATTTATTTTTTTTTCGGCAGGATCCGCGCACCCTGAGCGCATCCTGACGATTTTTTTTTTTTTTTTAAATGCTTTTTTCTACCCAGGGGGTCCTTGTGGGACCCCCTGAGCAGACCTAGGGGGTCAGGGTGTTTCTACCCTGCCCCCTTTGTGCGTTTTACGCACTTGTTTCTTCTGGGTTTTTTTTCTAATTGGCAGGATCCGTGCACCCTGAGCGCATCCTGCCGATTTAAAAAAAAAAAATGCTTTTTTCTGCCCAGGGGGTCCTTGTGGGACCCCCTGAGCAGACCTAGGGGGTCAGGGTGTTTCTACCCTGCCCCCTTTTTGCGCTTTGCGCACTTGTTTCTGTCCCTCGGTTCTACCGAGGGACAAAATGGCTGCCAACACTTCCTGATTTGGAGTGTTGACAGCCACTTGAAAGCCAATTAACATGCAGCTCGTGATCAGGACGGTGCGCGCAGGGTGCGCGAATCCGACGCGGCCATAGATATATATGTCATTTTCATTTTGATTTTCACAGGAACTACTGAACGGATTTACACCATTTAACAAAAAGGGTTCTTTCTGAACCAAGAACTACCTCTTTGCCAAATTTGGTGTAATTCCGTTCAGCAGTTCGGGCTGTAGCCGTGTCTAAAGTTTCCTATGGGAAAATAAATGGGGAAAACACGTTTTGGGACCCCCCTTTTTTCTTGGCCCCCGCTTGACGAATCACCCTGAGACTTTCAGGGTAGGAGCGGGCCATAAAGTTTGAAAATTTCGCGAAGATTCGTCAACCGACGCAAGAGTTATTTCAAATAGAATGTCGCGGATTTCCTATGGAAAATAGGTCCTAACTATAACTATCTACTGGCGACCGCCAGTAGATAATATATATATATATATTCACTGAAAAAACCATAGGTTTCAGACACGTTATAGTTACAAATTAGCATTTAAAAAACCTTTGAAATTCACTGAAAAAACCATAGGTTTTAGGGACAGTTTTAGTTACTTGGACATTGCACTCGTACAAAACCCGTGAAATTCCCCGTTATAGTTAGTTCAGCTAACTATAACTCGCGCCCTGCAATGCACTGCTGATGACGTCACATATTACATCACTCATGACATGGTCAGTGACATCACTGATGACATCACTGATGACATCTCAAATGACATCACTGATGACATCACTGATGACATCATCCAGTGACTGTGTGTTTCTGTAAAGTTTAAATATGTTTAATATATATAGGGAAAGGCATATTGAAGAATGAGTGGGTGTATAAGTGTCTGAATGGATGATTTAGTAGGTGCGTGACTGACTCTATGAGTGAGTGATTAAACGTATCTTACTGAATGCATGGGTTAATGACTAAACTGTGTGAATGTCTGTATCTGTCTGTCTGTTGGTGTGTAAGCGGCTGCATGGGTTTGCGAATAGCTACATGAGTGTCTATATGGGTTATTGATTTGTTGTTTGAGTATCTGTATGGGTGCCTGAGTGTTTGTGTGGGTGGGGTGTGTGTGACTCTGTGCATAGATGTGTGAGTGGGTGATTCACTGGGTGCATGTTTTCAAGAGTGCATCTGTGATGGACTGTATGGGTGGGTGAGTGTGTGTATGTCTGTGTTAGTGAGTAAATGTATATCTCAGTGGTACATGTGTGAGTAACTACATATGTGAAAGGCAGTATATATGTGTGTTGGAGTATATAAATGGCTATAAGTGAGAGTGTGTGATTGTGAGAGTGGCTGTATGGATGAGTGTGTGCTTGTATCAGTGATTGTGTAAGAGCGTAAGAATGTGCTAGTATTTGTATGAGTAAGTGAGCTGGTGTGTGTATAACTGTATAGGTAAGTAAATGGGAGTGTGATTAATTATTTGCATGACTGACTAGGTGTGTGAGTACCTCTATGGATGAGTGGAGGTGTGTGAGTGTGTATATAGGTGTATGAGTGCATATGATAGTCCTGTACTGAGTGACCATAAGTATGAGTGATTGTACTGGTGAGAGAGTAAATGTGTGTGTAGTCCTAATAATCAGTGAGTGGGTATGTAGTTTTTGGTGTTGGAGTGTCTATGGTTTTGAGAATGGCAGTCTGTAATTTAGAGTGGGTATATCAAAGGTTATATTAGGGTGTGAGGAGATGCATGAAATTATCACATGGATGATGTCATCAGTGATGTCATCAGTGATGTCATTTGAGATGTCATCAGTGATGTCATCAGTGATGTCACTGACCATGTCATGAGTGATGTAATATGTGACGTCATCAGCAGTGCATTGCAGAGGCGCGAGTTATAGTTAGCTGAACTAACTATAACGGGGGAATTTCACGGGTTTTGTACGAGTGCAATGTCCAAGTAACTAAAACTGTCCCTAAAACCTATGGTTTTTTCAGTGAATTTCAAAGGTTTTTTAAATGCTAATTTGTAACTATAACGTGTCTGAAACCTATGGTTTTTTCAGTGAATTTCAAAGGTTTTTTAAATGCTAATTTGTAACTATAACGTGTGTGAAACCTATGGTTTTTTCAGTGAATTTCAAAGGTTTTTTAAATGCTAATTTCTAACTATAACGTGCCTGAAACCTACGGTTTTTTCAGTGAATTTCAAAGGTTTTGTAAATGACAATTTTTAAATGTATTAATTGTTATATTAATTTTTTTCATACTGATTTACTACATTTTTAGAAACAATTTTTTTTACATATTTTATTTTTTAAATTACATTGTAATTACATTATACATTACATTACAAAAAATACTTTCTCAGAATGAATTACTTTAGTTTAAATACTTTGCAGATAGGCAATAGACTTTTAAGTACAGTAGTTACAGTTGTTGCAATGGGCAACACATTTTCAAACACAATGCAACATTCAGCTCAATGTGAATTTCTAGTTAAATGCAATTAGTTACTTTATGGATTACTTTTGTAACCACAGGACTGGATCCTAGATTCAGTCCTGGTACATCTCCTGTAAACAGTTGAGTAAAAGCGTTTTGGTTACAGTCGTGATTTTTAAGGAATATTATTGTATTTTAAAAGTTGACACTTAGAAACTTTTTCTCATAGAATCACCAATGTTATCCTATGGAAGGAAATTCACTTAGCAGGTAAAAACTGTTATCGTTACTTTTTCTTACTCAGTGTTGGATCCTGGATCCAGCACTGGTGCATCTCCTGTAAACAGTTGAAAAAATGCGTTTAAGTCATACAGGCGATTTTTAAGGAATATTTGTAGTTTGTGAAAATCAACACTTTGAAACTTTTTTGCTGAAAACCAGTCAATGTTAGCCTATGGAAGGAAATTCAAGTTACTGGTAAGTACGGTTAAAATTACTTTTCAAGACCAGTACTGGGCTGAAAGATGCAGCACTGAGGTCTCTCCTGATAACAGGTGAGTAAATCGGAATTCGTATTTCGGCTGATTTTAGAGGAATATTTTAAAGTTCCAAAACTCCACACTTAGAAGAATTTCCAAGTGAAACCAGTCAATGTTAGCCTATGAAGGAAATTCAAGTTACCGGTAAGTACGGTTAAAATTACTTTTCAGGACCAGTACTGGGCTGAAAGATGCAGCACTGAGGTCTCTCCTGATAACAGGTGAGTAAATCGGAATGCGTATTTCGGCTGATTTTAGAGGAATATTTTAAAGTTCCAAAACTCCACACTTAGAAGAATTTCCAAGTGAAACCAGTCAATGTTAGCCTATGGAAGGAAATTCAAGTTACTGGTAAGTACGGTTAAAATTACTTTTCAGGACCAGTACTGGGCTGAAAGATACAGCACTGAGGTCTCTCCTTATAACAGGTGAGTAAATCGGAATTCCTATTTCGGCTGATTTTAGAGGAATATTTTAAAGTTCCAAAACTCCACACTTAGAAGAATTTCCAAGTGAAACTAGTCAATGTTAGCCTATGAAGGAAATTCAAGTTACCGGTAAGTACGGCTAAAATTACTTTTCAGGACCAGTACTGGGCTGAAAGATGCAGCACTGAGGTCTCTCCTGATAACAGGTGAGTAAATCGGAATTCGTATTTCGGCTGATTTTAGAGGAATATTTTAAAGTTCCAAAACTCCACACTTAGAAGAATTTCCAAGTGAAACCAGTCAATGTTAGCCTATGGAAGGAAATTCAAGTTACTGGTAAGTATGGTTAGAATTACTTTTCAGGACCAGTACTGGGCTGAAAGATACAGCACTGAGGTCTCTCCTGATAACAGGTGAGTAAATCGGAATTCGTATTTCGGCTGATTTTAGAGGAATATTTGCACAATGGTGAAGGGAGGGGGCGGGGCCTGAGGTTACATCTGTGCAAACGCGCCCGTGGCGCGTTTTAAGTTGGGGGATTAAGTCCCCTTGAATCCTGAGGGTCCCTAGGGGCCAACTAGCCCACCAGGAACCTCCAATATGCGCCAGGGGCTGCGTTGCAGAGACGTGTAGAGAGGCCACACCCCTTTTACACCTCTCTGCAACGCAGCTCTGTGGCGCTTTCTGGATGTACCTGTTGGGCTAGTTGGCCCCGAGGGACCCTCAGGATTGAAGGGGATTTAATTCCCCATCTTAAAACGCGCCACGGGGCCTGTTTGCACACATGTCACCTGAAGCCCCGCCCCCTCCCTTCACCACTGTGCAAACGCGCCCGTGGCGCGTTTTAAGTTGGGGGATTAAGTCCCCTTGAATCCTGAGGGTCCCCGGAGTCCAACTAGCCCACCATATACCTCCAAAAGCGCCACAGAGCTGCGTTGCAGAGAGGTGTAAAAGGGGCGTGGCCTATGTACACCTCTCTGCAAGGCAGCCCCTGGCGCATACTGGAGGTTCCTGGTGGGCTAGTTGGCCCCCAGGGACCCCCAGTATTCAAGGGGAATTCGTTCCCTCTGCAAACGCGCCAGGGGGCGCGTTTGCAGAGTGGTGAAGGAAGGGGCGGGGCCTGCGGGCCCGATCGTTTTTTTTTTTTTTTGGTTTTTTGTCCTCTGAAGGGGGGCTGTGTGGCCCCCCTTCCTTTTTTCTGTTTTTGGGCCCTGGGGACCCCATCCCCCAGGGCCTTACCCCTTTTTTTAAATTTAAAAAAAAAAACGGGAAGGGGGCCGCGTGGCCCCCCTTCCCCGGGCCTGTATTGGCCCCGGGGACCCCATCTCCCGGGGCATGGCCTCTATTTTTATTTTTAATATTTTGAGGGGGCTGCGTGGCCCCCCTCCTCTGGCCATTTTAAGGCCCGGGGACCCCATCCCCCGGGCCGGCCATACCCTTTTTTTATTTTTTATAATTTTTCAAAACTTTGGGGAGGGGGGCCGCGTGGCCCCCTCCCGGGCCACTACTTGCCCCGGGGACCCCATCCCCCGGGGCTGGCCCTCTCGTTGGGGACTGTGGGGGGGTCCCCAAACCCCCCACAGTCCCGCCGGCTCCCCGTGTCCTACGGGAGCCGGCATTGCTTTTACACATGGGGAGCAGCTAACATGCTGCTCCCCATGTGGAAAAGCAATCGGCTTTGGATATTGGAAGAGAGAGCAGGTTTCCTGCTCTCTCTTCCAATATCCAAAGCAAGTTTGCAATGACAGGACGGGAGCCGCGAGGCTCCCGTCCTGTCATTGCAAACAGCAGTGTCCCGGGGGTAGGCACCCCGGGACACTGCAGGAGCCGGCCCTGGGGGGTGGCGGTCCCCAGGGCCACCACAGGCTCCAGGAGGGGGGCCGCGCGGCCCCCCTCCCAACGTGTGCACAGCCCCGGGGAGGTGGTGGTCCCCGGGGCTCTGTTTAAATGTTTAGTGCCCCGGGGAGGTGGCGGATAATATATTATCTACTGGCGGTCGCCAGTAGATAGTTATAGTTACAACCTATTATCCATAGGAAATCCGCGACATTCTATTTGAAATAACGTTGGCGCCGGTTGACGAATCTTCGTGAAAGTTTCCAACTTGTTGGGGCGCTCCGCTCCGCACCTACCCTGAAAGTCTCGGGGTGATACGTGAAGCGGGGGCCGAGAAAAAAGGGGGGTCCCAAAACGCGTTTTCCCCAGTCATTTTTCCATAGGAACCTTTAGTCGCAGCTACAGCCCGAACTGCTGAACGGAATTACACCAAATTTGGCAAAGAGGTAGTCCTTGGTTCAGACTGGTGCCTTTTGCTTAAATGGTGTAAATCCGTTCAGTAGTTCCTGAGAAAATCAAAAGTAAAAGTACATATATATCTATGGGCGCGTCGGATACGCGTACCCTCAGCGCACCCTGCGCGCACCGTCCCGATCACGAGCTGCATGCTAATTGGCTGTCAGCTGGCTGTCAACATTCCGATTCAGGAAGTGTTGGCAGCCATTTTGTCCCTCGGTAGAACCGAGGGACAGAAACAAGTGCGCAAAGCGCAAAAAGGGGGCAGGGTAGAAACACCCTGACCCCCTAGGTCTGCTCAGGGGGTCCCACAAGGACCCCCTGGGCAGAAAAAAGATTTATTTATTTTTAAAAATCGGCGGGATGCGCTTAGGGTGCGCGTATCCCGCCGAGAAAAAAAAAGAAACAAGTGCGCAAAACGCACAAAGGGGGCAGGGTAGAAACACCCTAACCCCTAGGCCTGCTCAGGGGTCCCACAAGGACCCCCTGGGCAAAAAAAGCATTTTTAAAAAAAAAAAATCGGCAGGATGCGCTCAGGGTGCGCGAATCCAGCCGAAGAAAAATCGAAGCGCGGTCTCCCGCGCTTCGATGTTAATTGGCCCCTGGGTGGGCCAAGTCCCGGGGGCATGCTGGGGGGGTTAATTTTATGTGTGGGGGCCTCTAAGGGCTCCCCAAGCCCCGGGGACCACCACCCCCCGGGGCTTCTTTTTTTTAAATGAAAAACCTGTGTGGGGGGGCTCCAGCCCCCCCACACGCCCCGGGGACCGCCACCTCCCCGGGGCACTAAACATTTAAATATGGGGGTCCGTTACGGACCCCAGAGCCCCGGGGACCACCACCTCCCCGGGGCTGTGCACACGTTGGGAGGGGGCCGCGCGGCCCCCCTCCTGGAGCCTGTGGTGGCCCTGGGGACCGCCACCCCCAGGGCCGGCTCCTGCAGTGTCCCGGGGTGCCTACCCCCGGGACACTGCTGTTTGCAATGACAGGACGGGAGCCTCGCGGCTCCCGTCCTGTCATTGCAAACTTGCAAACTTGCTTTGGATATTGGAAGAGAGAGCAGGAAACCTGCTCTCTCTTCCAATATCCAAAGCCGATAGCTTTCCACATGGGGAGCAGCATGTTAGCTGCTCCCCATGTGTAAAGCATGCCGGCTCCCGTAGGACACGGGGAGCCGGCGGGACTGTGGGGGTTTGGGGACCCCCCACAGTCCCCAACGAGAGGGCCAGCCCCGGGGGATGGGGTCCCCGGGGCAAGTAGTGGCTCGGGAGGGGGCCACGCGGCCCCCTCCCCAAAGTTTTGAAAAATTATAAAAAATAAAAAAAGGGTATGGCCGGCCCGGGGATGGGGTCCCCGGGCCTTAAAATGGCCAGAGGAGGGAGGCCACGCAGCCCCCTCAAAATATTAAAAATAAAAATAGAGGCCATGCCCCGGGAGATGGGGTCCCCGGGGCCAATACAGGCCCGGGGAAGGGGGGCCACGCGGCCCCCTTCCCGTTTTTTTTTTTTTTTAAATTTAAAAAGGGGTAAGGCCCTGGGGGATGGGGTCCCCAGGGCCCAAAAACAGAAAAAAGGAAGGGGGCTACACAGCCCCCTTCAGGGGACAAAAATCCAAAATAAAAAAAACGATCGGGCCCGCAGGCCCCGCCCCTTCCTTCACCACTCTGCAAACGCGCCCTGGCGCGTTTGCAGAGGGGGAACGATCCCCTTGAATACTGGGGGTCCCTGGGGGCCAACTAGCCCACCAGGAACCTCCAGTATGCGCCAGGGGCTGCCTTGCAGAGAGGTGTACAGAGGCCACGCCCCTTTTACACCTCTCTGCAACGCAGCTCTGTGGCGCTTTTTGGAGGTATATGGTGGGCTAGTTGGACTCCGGGGACCCTCAGGATTCAAGGGGACTTAATCCCCCAACTTAAAACGCGCCACGGGGCGCGTTTGCACAGTGGTGAAGGGAGGGGCGGGGCTTCAGGTGACATGTGTGCAAACAGGCCCCGTGGTGCGTTTTAAGATGGGGAATTAAATCCCTTCAATCCTGAGGGTCCCTCGGGGCCAACTAGCCCAACAGGTACATCCAGAAAGCGCCACAGAGCTGCGTTGCAGAGAGGTGTAAAAGGGGTGTGGCCTCTCTACACGTCTCTGCAACGCAGCCCCCTGGCGCATATTGGAGGTTCCTGGTGGGCTAGTTGGCCCCTAGGGACCCTCAGGATTCAAGGGGACTTAATCCCCCAACTTAAAACGCGCCACGGGGCGCGTTTGCACAGATGTAACCTCAGGCCCCGCCCCCGCCCGTCACCATTGTGCCAATATTCCTCGAAAATCAGCCGAAATACGAATTCCGATTTACTCACCTGTTATCAGGAGAGACCTCAGTGCTGTATCTTTCAGCCCAGTACTGGTCCTGAAAAGTAATTCTAACCATACTTACCAGTAACTTGAATTTCCTTCCATAGGCTAACATTGACTGGTTTCACTTGGAAATTCTTCTAAGTGTGGAGTTTTGGAACTTTAAAATATTCCTCTAAAATCAGCCGAAATACGAATTCCGATTTACTCACCTGTTATCAGGAGAGACCTCAGTGCTGCATCTTTCAGCCCAGTACTGGTCCTGAAAAGTAATTTTAGCCGTACTTACCGGTAACTTGAATTTCCTTCATAGGCTAACATTGACTAGTTTCACTTGGAAATTCTTCTAAGTGTGGAGTTTTGGAACTTTAAAATATTCCTCTAAAATCAGCCGAAATAGGAATTCCGATTTACTCACCTGTTATAAGGAGAGACCTCAGTGCTGTATCTTTCAGCCCAGTACTGGTCCTGAAAAGTAATTTTAACCGTACTTACCAGTAACTTGAATTTCCTTCCATAGGCTAACATTGACTGGTTTCACTTGGAAATTCTTCTAAGTGTGGAGTTTTGGAACTTTAAAATATTCCTCTAAAATCAGCCGAAATACGCATTCCGATTTACTCACCTGTTATCAGGAGAGACCTCAGTGCTGCATCTTTCAGCCCAGTACTGGTCCTGAAAAGTAATTTTAACCGTACTTACCGGTAACTTGAATTTCCTTCATAGGCTAACATTGACTGGTTTCACTTGGAAATTCTTCTAAGTGTGGAGTTTTGGAACTTTAAAATATTCCTCTAAAATCAGCCGAAATACGAATTCCGATTTACTCACCTGTTATCAGGAGAGACCTCAGTGCTGCATCTTTCAGCCCAGTACTGGTCCTGAAAAGTAATTTTAACCGTACTTACCAGTAACTTGAATTTCCTTCCATAGGCTAACATTGACTGGTTTCACTTGGAAATTCTTCTAAGTGTGGAGTTTTGGAACTTTAAAATATTCCTCTAAAATCAGCCGAAATACGAATTCCGATTTACTCACCTGTTATCAGGAGAGACCTCAGTGCTGCATCTTTCAGCCCAGTACTGGTCCTGAAAAGTAATTTTAACCGTACTTACCAGTAACTTGAATTTCCTTCCATAGGCTAACATTGACTGGTTTTCAGCAAAAAAGTTTCAAAGTGTTGATTTTCACAAACTACAAATATTCCTTAAAAATCGCCTGTATGACTTAAACACATTTTTTCAACTGTTTACAGGAGATGCACCAGTGCTGGATCCAGGATCCAACACTGAGTAAGAAAAAGTAACGATAACAGTTTTTACCTGCTAAGTGAATTTCCTTCCATAGGATAACATTGGTGATTCTATGAGAAAAAGTTTCTAAGTGTCAACTTTTAAAATACAATAATATTCCTTAAAAATCACGACTGTAACCAAAACGCTTTTACTCAACTGTTTACAGGAGATGTACCAGGACTGAATCTAGGATCCAGTCCTGTGGTTACAAAAGTAATCCATAAAGTAACTAATTGCATTTAACTAGAAATTCACATTGAGCTGAATGTTGCATTGTGTTTGAAAATGTGTTGCCCATTGCAACAACTGTAACTACTGTACTTAAAAGTCTATTGCCTATCTGCAAAGTATTTAAACTAAAGTAATTCATTCTGAGAAAGTATTTTTTGTAATGTAATGTATAATGTAATTACAATGTAATTTAAAAAATAAAATATGTAAAAAAAATTGTTTCTAAAAATGTAGTAAATCAGTATGAAAAAAATTAATATAACAATTAATACATTTAAAAATTGTCATTTACAAAACCTTTGAAATTCACTGAAAAAACCGTAGGTTTCAGGCACGTTATAGTTAGAAATTAGCATTTAAAAAACCTTTGAAATTCACTGAAAAAACCATAGGTTTCACACACGTTATAGTTACAAATTAGCATTTAAAAAACCTTTGAAATTCACTGAAAAAACCATAGGTTTCAGACACGTTATAGTTACAAATTAGCATTTAAAAAACCTTTGAAATTCACTGAAAAAACCATAGGTTTTAGGGACAGTTTTAGTTACTTGGACATTGCACTCGTACAAAACCCGTGAAATTCCCCCGTTATAGTTAGTTCAGCTAACTATAACTCGCGCCCTGCAATGCACTGCTGATGACGTCACATATTACATCACTCATGACATGGTCAGTGACATCACTGATGACATCACTGATGACATCTCAAATGACATCACTGATGACATCACTGATGACATCATCCATGTGATAATTTCATGCATCTTCTCACACCCTAATATAACCTTTGATATACCCACTCTAAATTACAGACTGCCATTCTCAAAACCATAGACACTCCAACACCAAAAACTACATACCCACTCACTGATTATTAGGTCTACACACACATTTACTCTCTCACCAGTACAATCACTCATACTTATGGTCACTCAGTACAGGACTATCATATGCACTCATACACCTATATACACACTCACACACCTCCACTCATCCATAGAGGTACTCACACACCTAGTCAGTCATGCAAATAATTAATCACACTCCCATTTACTTACCTATACAGTTATACACACACCAGCTCACTTACTCATACAAATACTAGCACATTCTTACGCTCTTACACAATCACTGATACAAGCACACACTCATCCATACAGCCACTCTCACAATCACACACTCTCACTTATAGCCATTTATATACTCCAACACACATATATACTGCCTTTCACATATGTAGTTACTCACACATGTACCACTGAGATATACATTTACTCACTAACACAGCCATACACACACTCACCCACCCATACAGTCCATCACAGATGCACTCTTGAAAACATGCACCCAGTGAATCACCCACTCACACATCTATGCACAGAGTCACACACACCCCACCCACACAAACACTCAGGCACCCATACAGATACTCAAACAACAAATCAATAACCCATATAGACACTCATGTAGCTATTCGCAAACCCATGCAGCCGCTTACACACCAACAGACAGACAGATACAGACATTCACACAGTTTAGTCATTAACCCATGCATTCAGTAAGATATGTTTAATCACTCACTCATAGAGTCAGTCACGCACCTACTAAATCATCCATTCAGACACTTATACACCCACTCATTCTTCAATATGCCTTTCCCTATATATATTAAACATATTTAAACTTTACAGAAACACACAGTCACTGGATGATGTCATCAGTGATGTCATCAGTGATGTCATTTGAGATGTCATCAGTGATGTCATCAGTGATGTCACTGACCATGTCATGAGTGATGTAATATGTGACGTCATCAGCAGTGCATTGCAGGGCGCGAGTTATAGTTAGCTGAACTAACTATAACGGGGAATTTCACGGGTTTTGTACGAGTGCAATGTCCAAGTAACTAAAACTGTCCCTAAAACCTATGGTTTTTTCAGTGAATATATATATATATATATATATTCACTGAAAAAACCATAGGTTTCAGGGGCGTTATAGTTAGTTGGACATTTCACTCGTACAAAACCCAGGGACCTTCAGAATTCAAGGGGACTTTATCCCCCAACTTAAAAAGCACCACGGGGCGCGTTTGCACAGTGGTGAAGGGAGGGGGCGGGGCCTGAGGTGACATGTGTGCAAACACGCCCTGTGGCGCGTTTTAAGTTGGGGAATTAATTCCTCTTCAATCCTGAGGGTCCCTGGGGTCCAACTAGCCCACCACGTACCTCCAGTAAGAGCCACAGGGCTGCGTTGCAGAGAGGTGGCCCAGGCCACGCCCCTTTTACACCACTCTGCAACGCAGCTCTGTGGCGCTTACTGGAGGTACGTGGTGGGCTAGTTGGACCCCAGGGACCCTCAGGATTGAAGAGGAATTAATTCCCCAACTTAAAACGCGCCACAGGGCATGTTTGCACACATGTCACCTCAGGCCCCGCCCTCCCTTCACCACTGTGCAAATGCGCCCGTGGCGCGTTTTAAGTTGGGGGATAAAGTCCCCTTGAATCCTGAGGGTCCCTGGGGTCCAACTAGCCCACCAGGTACCTCCAGTAAGCGCCACAGAGCTGCGTTGCAGAGAGGTGTAAAAGGGGCGTGGCCTCTGAACACCTCTCTGCAACGCAGCTCCCTGGCGCATACTGGAGGTTCCTGGTGGGCTAGTTGGCCCCCAGGGACCCCCAGTATTCAAGCGGAATTAGTTCCCCATCTTACAACGCGCCAGGGGGCTCGTTTGCAGAGTGCTGCAGGGAGGGGGCGGGGCCTCCGGCGCAATGCCAGTCTTTTTTATTAAAAAAAAAAATTTAAGAAGGGGAGCTGTGTGGCCCCCCTACCTTTCCTATTTTATTGGCCCTGGGGACCCCATCCCCCAGGGCCTCACCCCTATTTTTTTTTTTTAAATGGAAGGGGGCTGCGTGGCCCCCCTCCCAAGGCCATATGCAGCCACGGGGACCCCATCCCCTGGGGCATGGCCAGTGTTTTATTTTTTAAATTAAATTATTGGAGGGGGGCTGCGTGGCCCCCCTCCTCAGGCCATTTATGACCCCGGGGACCCCATCCCCCGGGGCCGGCCTTTCCGTGTTTTTTTTTTTTAAATGGGCGAGGGAGGGCGCGTGGCACCCCTCCCGGGCCACTCAAGGCCCCGGCGACCCCATCCCCTGGGGCCTGGCCTCTCGTTGGGGACCGTGGGGGGGTCCCCAATTCCCCCACGGTCCCGCCGGCTCCCCGCCTCCTGCGGGAGCCGGCATTGTTTTTCCACACGGGGAGCTGCTGACATGCAGCTCCCCGTGTGGAAAAGCAATGTGGTTTGATTTTTGAAAGCGAGAGCAGCCTGCTCTCGCTTTCAAGACCCAAACCACAGTTTGCAATGACAGGGCGGGAGCCGCGAGGATCCCGCCCTGTCATTACAAACAGCAGTGTCCCGGGGTGGGCACCCCGGGACACTGCAGGAGCCGGCCCTGGGGGTGGCGGTCCCCAGGGCCATCACAGGCTCCAGGAGGGGGCCGCGCGGCCCCCTCCCAACATTTTCAAAGCCCCGGGGAGGTGGTGGTCCCCGGGGCTCTGGGGGTCCGTTACGGACCCCCATATTTAAATATTTAGTGCCCCGGGGAGGTGGCGGTCCCCGGGGTGTGTGGGGGGGCTCGAGCCCCCCCACACAGGTTTATTTCTTTAAAAAAAAACAAGCCCTGGGGGGTGGCGGTCCCCGGGGCTTGGGGGGCCTTGAAGGCCCCCCCAACATTAAAAAAACCAAGCCCCGGGGGGTGGTGGTCCCCGGGGCTGCGGGGGGCTGTGTGCCCCCGCAAATATTTCAGACAAGCCCCAGGGGGTAGCGGTCCCCTGGGCCCCCGCAATTATGTTAAACATGCCCCCGGGACCTGGCCCACCCGGGGGCTAAATATTAACGAAGCGCGGGAGACCGCGCTTCGTTTTTTTAATTTCCGCGGCCGGATCCGCGGATCCGGCGCGCATTTTGCTGATTTTTTTTTTTTTTTTTTTAAATGCTTTTTTGGGCCCTGAGCAGGCCTAGGGGGTCAGGGTGTTCTACCCTGCCCCCTTTTCTTGTTTTGCGCCTTAGTTTTTCTGTTTTCTTGTGCTTCGGTTCTAACGAGGCACAAGATGGCTGCCAAAACTTCCTGGTTTGGAGTGTTGACAGCCAATTAGCATGAAGCTCGTGGTCGGGAGGGTCCGCGGATCCTCCGTGCCTCTAAATATCGAAACTTTTATTTTTGATTTTCTCAGCAACTACTGAACGGATTTACACCATTTTTAAAAAGGTCGCTTTCTGAGCCAAGCAGTACCTTTTTACCAAATATGGGGTAAATCTGTTCAGTAGTTTCGGCTGTAGCCTTGCATAAAGTTCCTATGGGAAATTGATTTTTTGACTCTTATTTTTTGAATTTCTCTGGAATTACTGAACGGATTTACACCATTTAAAAAAAGGGCGCTTTCTGAACCAAGCACTACCTTTTTGCCAAATTTGGAGTAATTCCGTTCAGCAGTTCGGGCTGTAGCCGTGTCTAAAGATTCCTATGGGAATTAACATGGAGAAAACACGTTTTGGGACCCCCTTTTTTCTCGGCCCCCACTTGCCGAATCACCCCGAAACTTTCAAGATAGGAGCTGACCGGAGCGGGCCATAAGTTTTGAAAATTTCGCAAAGATTCGTCAACCGGCGCCAAAGTTATTGGGAGAATATGTTACGAATTTCCTATGGATAATAGGTCCTAACTATAACTACCTACTGGCGACTGCCAGTAGGTAATATATATATACATATATATATTCACTGAAAAAAACAAATGATACAGGGATGTTATAGTTTGGAAATAGAATTTAAAAAACCTCAGATATTCTCTGAAAAAAACAAAGGTTACAGGGAGCTTATAGTTAGGCTCAGATTTCATACGCACAAAACCATAGAAATTTGGCAGTTACAATTACCTGAGCTAACTGTAACTTAGCCCCTGTAATGCACAGCTTATGACCTCACATATTACATCACTCATGACATGGTCGGTGACATCTCTCATGACATCACTGATGAGTTCTCAAATGACATCACTGATGAAATCACTATTATATATATATATATATATAAATTCACTGAAAAAACCATAGGTTTCAGGGGCGTTATAGTTAGTTGGACATTTCACTCGTACAAAACCATAGAAATTCCCCGTTATAGTTAGTTCAGCTAACTATAACTCGCGCGCCCGCAATGCACTGCTGATGACGTCACATATTACATCACTCATGACATGGTCAGTGACATCACTCATGACATCACTGATGACATCTCAAATGACATCACTGATGACATCACTGATGACATCATCCTTGTGATAGAGTGGCAGACCTCCTCTCACCCTAATATAACCTTTGATACACACACTCAAAAATACAAACTAACATTTTCAAAACAATGGACATACCAATACCAGTTACAACACACCTATTCAGTAATTCCAAGATCTACACACACATCCACTCATTCACCAACAGTCCCTATACAGTCACTCATACATGTACTCACTCATCATATGTACTCATACACCTATACATCCTGTTACATACCGCCACTCATCCATAGAGTTACTCACACACATAGTCACACATGCAAACAAAGTATCAAACATCCATTTACTTGCATATACAGTTATACACACACTACCACATTTACTTCTACAGAAACTTACACATACTTACTCTCTTAAACAATCACTTATAGAAACACCTACTTATTTGTACAGTAACTCTTCCAATCTCTCACTCTCACATATACTCACACAATACTCACATATACTAGTTTAAAACATATGTAGTTACTCATAAAGACACTATTGAGACAGTCATTCACTCACTAACACACCCATACACATACTCATCCACCTATACAGTCCTGCACACATGCTGTCTTCAACACATACAAACAGTGAGTCACTCATTCATGCATCTATGCACTAAGTAATACCCCCCACCGAACCATACAGACACTCAGACACTCATATTGATACTAAAAAACCAACTAATAACCCATATAGACACTCATGTAGCTACTCACCAACCCATGCAGCCACTTATACACAAAGTGAGAGACTGATACAGATATTTTCATATTTAAACATTACTCACTAACCCATGTATTCACTAAGATACACTTAGTCAGTTATACAATCAATTTTACAAAACAAAATCATCCATTTAGACACTTATATACCCATTTATTCTTCCATCGACCTTGAGATATACATATATAAAACATTTAATTTTCAGAAAAACACACATTCACTGGATGATGTCATCAGTGATGTCATCAGTGATGTCATTTGAGATGTCATCAGTGATGTCATGAGTGATGTAATATGTGACGTCATCAGCAGTGCATTACGGAGCGCACGAGTTATAGTTAGCTGAACTAACTATAACGGGGGAATTTCTATGGTTTTGTACGAGTGAAATGTCCAACTAACTATAACGCCCCTGAAACCTATGGTTTTTTCAGTGAATTTCTAAGGTTTTTTAAATGCTAATTTCTAACTATAACGTGCTTGAAACCTATGGTTTTTTCAGTGAATTTCTAAGGTTTTTAAATGCTAATTTCTAACTATAACGTGTCTGAAACCTATGGTTTTTTCAGTGAATATATATAAATTTATTATACTATGTATACATGTGAAAATGTCTCGGTCCCCTGTTTGCCTCGGTGGCACGGAAAAAATGGGTGGAACTGACGTCAGCACGCCACTGAGGTTCTCTTATGGCTCCGATGACGTCATACGGTGTCGCGAGCGGAGCCGTGCTATTATGACGTCCTCGTTGACGTGGGAGAGCTAGGAAAGAATTTCCGTGGAATGCTGGTGCAGGGGATATTCACCTAAGTGTTCAGGCTAGTCGTTTGGGAGCAACTGTTTATGTTGCCACTCCAGAAACCGAAACCAGTGATCCGAGGGCAGAGGCCCTGCAGATGGCACACGAGGTGGGGTGCCCAGTCGTGTGCACCGGCGGGGCAGCGAAGTGACAAGCACCACAACCCACAAAAAAGGTAACGAGGGCACTGAATAACACAGGATCTTCTCTTTGTATCTGGCAGGAACAACGAAGTTAAAATGCCCTAGTACCAAAATGTAGAATTAGTGCTACAACGGTCTTCAAGAGGACCTGCGATGCCGCTTCTGCCTCCCGTACCCTGGAGGTGGCACATGGGTCACGCGGTACGGTCATACTGCGGTGGAACGCACACTCGTTGACCTCTCATGGCACTGCTCCACACTTCAGGGAGGACGCTTTCCATTAGCTATGTTTTCTGATGACATGTCGCGCCGGCCCCGTCCAACAACAGAACTCCTTTAGATCCAAACAGACTCTTCCACTCTCTCACCGGAAGTGAAACCAGGCCACGCGGACACTTTCACAATACAACAGCCGGGAATGCACTTTTTGGTAAAAAAACCACATTCCTTCCTCCTAATTAATAAAATAAACGTCTCACTGAAGAACAGGGGCCAGCTTCGATCGGTAAACAGCCGTTACAACGACTTTTTTACTTTGCGATACCATTACAATGCATGCATTACCACGCATGCGTTGTACATCACGAAGTCATTACTACACATTTTTTTAGAACGCATGGTCATTTACCACGCATGCCTTTACAACGAATTTTGTTGTAAAGGTATGTATGGTAAATGACCATGCGTTCTAAAAAACATATAGACGATCCATGTCGTTGTAAGGAAACAGAGGCTGTTCCGTTTCCTCACAACGACGTGCACCGCCCCTCAGAGACGACGTGAAGCAGGAACCACGAGGAGAGAGGAACCACGAGGAGTGAGAGGTAAGGGGGATTGGGCATGGGGTGGGGGTTTCTTTTCTAGGGTTTAGGGTAGTGCAGTGGTGTTTGGGTGGTGTAGGGGGTCGTGCTGGGGGTAGTGTTTTAGGGTTTAGGGTAGTGCAGTGGTGTTTGGGTAGTGTAGGGGGTCGTGCTGGGGGTAGTGTTTTAGGGTTTAGGGTAGTGCAGTAGTGTAGGGGGTCATGCTGGGGGTAGTGTTTTAGGCTTTAGGGTAGTGCAGTGGTGTATGGGTAGTGTAGGGGGTCGTGCTGGGTTAGTGTTTTAGGGTTTAGGGTAGTGCAGTGGTGTTTGAGTAGTGTAGGGGGTCATACTGGTGGTAGTGTTTTAGGGTTTAGGGTAGTGCAGTGGTGTTTGTGTAGTGTAGGGGGTCATGCTGGGGGTAGTGTTTTATGGTTTAGGGTAGTGCTGTGGTGTTTGGGTAGTGTAGGGGGTCGTGCTGGGGGTAGATTTAGGGTTTAGGGTAGTGCAGTGGTGTTTGGGTAGTGTAGGGAGTCGTGCTGGGGGTAGTGTTTTAGGGTTTATGTTAGTGCAGTGGTGTTTGGGTAGTGTAGGGGGTAGTGCTGGGGTAGTGTTTTAGGGTTTAGGGTAGTGCAGTGGTGTTTGTGTAGTGTAGGGGGTAGTGCTGGGGGTAGTGTTTTAAGGTTTAAGGTAGTGCAGTGGTGTTTGGGTAGTGTAGGGGTTCATGCTGGGGGAGTGTTTTAGGGTTTAGGGTATGGCAGTGGTGTTTGGGTAGTGTAGGGGGTCGTGCTGGGGGTCGATTTAGGGTTTAGGGTAGTGCAGTGGTGTTTGTGTTGTGAGGGGGTCGTGCTGGGGGTAGTGTTTTAGGGTTTAGAGTAATGCAGTGGTGTTTGTATAGTGTAGGGGGTTTAGGGTAGTGCAGTGGTGTTTGTGTAGAGTAGGGGGTCATGCTGGGGGTTGTGTTTTAGGGTTTAGGGTAGGGCAGTGGTGTTTGTGTAGTGTAGGGGGTAGTGTTTTAGGGTTTAGGGTAGTGCAGTGGTGTTTGTGTAGTGTAGGGGTCATGCTGTGGGTAGTGTTTTAGGGTTTAGGGTAGTGCAGTTGTGTTTGTGTAGTGTACGGGGTCATGTTTTAGGGTATAGGGTAGTGCAGTGGTGTTTGGGTAGTGTAGGGGGTCATGCTGGGGTTAGTGTTTTAGGGTTTAGGGTAGTGCAGTGGTGTTTGGGTAGTGTAGGGGGTCGTGCTGGGGGTAGTGTTTTAGGGTTTAGGGTAGTGCAGTGGTGTTTGTGTAGTGTGGGAGGTCATGCTGGGGGTAGATTTAGGGTTTAGTGTAGTGCAGTGGTGTTTAGGTAGTGTAGGGAGTCGTGCTGGGGGTAGTGTTTTAGGGTTTAGGGTAGTCCAGTGGTGTTTGTGTAGTGTAGGGAGTCGTGCTGGGGTAGTGTTTTAGGGTTTAGGGTAGTGCAGTGGTGTTTGGGTGGTGTAGGGGTCGTGCTGGGGTAGTGTTTTAGGGTTTAGGGTAGTGCAGTGGTGTTTGTGTAGTGTAGGGGGTCATGCTGGGGGTAGTGTTTTAGGGTTTAGGGTAGTGAAATGGTGTTTGTGTAGTGTAGGGGGTAGTGTTTTAGGGTTTACGGTAGTGCAGTGGTGTTTGTGTACTGTAGGGGGTCGAGCTGGGTTCTAGTGTTTTAGGGTTTAGGGTAGTGCAGTGGTATTTGTGTAGTGTAGGGGGTAGATTTAGGGTTTAGGGTAGTGCAGTGGTGTTTGGGTAGTGTAGGGGGTCGTGCTGGAGGTAGTGTTTTTGAGTTTAGGGTAGTGCAGTTGTGTTTGGGTAGTGAAGGGGGTCGTGCTGGGGATAGTGTTTTAGGGTTTAGGGTAGTGCAGTGGTGTTTGGGTAGTGTAGGGGTCAACCAACATGAATTTGTCCTTGTGTGATGTAACCAATGCTCATGTAAAGCACTCCAATACCTGACCAGTCTGCACTATATAAAACTGTAAAAAAACAAAAATAAAAAGTGTTTTGCACACTTCTGTCATTGGGCTATACGTGGGCTACCTCTGGGTGATATTTGTGCTACATTTGGGCTCTTTTTTCTCTGGTGGCCATCTTGGGAGACTTATTTGTTATGAAGTTTCCTAATTTCCTCATTTACTACAGTCTCCTCAGTAGGAAATGCTTTCAGTTTTTTACTTTGATTCCATCAAGAAGGCATTCAGATGTGTCACACATTTGCCATAAATTCAGAATGTTAGCACTCTAGTTGTTCATTAGATCACTGTAGTAAAGCTGCTGCTCACCAAGGAGTTAACTGGAAGTCTACTGCTGGTATTGAAAGTGATTGTTTCAGTCTGCATGTCAGAATTTTCTAATGAAATAGAAGAGGATTTGAGATCTCACTTAAAACATGCCCTACATTTTCTTTCTACAGCACTAACAACATAATTTCTATGGCAAAATGAACCCCCTCATTTTGTTCCTTTTTAAATTAAATGTTTTAAGCGTTACCAGTTTATTCCAATCAAGATGGCTTCAGGTGTGCCATACTTTTGTCATAAGTAAGGCTGTTAGCACTCTAGTTGTTCTTTAGAACACTCTGGGAAGCTGCAGTAGAACACAAAGGCATCAACTGACAGGCTGCTCCTGTTGAAATATAACAGGAAGATATTTGAGATCTCACTTAAAACATGTCCTAATTTTTCTTTCTACAGCACTAACCATAATTTCTATGGCAAAATGAACCCCCTCATTTTGTTCCTTTTTAAATTAAATGTTTTAAGTGTTACCAGTTTATTCCAATCAAGATGGCTTCAGGTGTGCCATACTTTTGTCATAAGTAAGACTGTTAGCGCTCTAGTTGTTCTTTAGAACACTCTGGGAAGCTGCAGTAGAACACAAAGGCATCAACTGACAGGCTGCTCCTGTTGAAATATAACAGGAAGATATTTGAGATCACACTTGAAACATGTCCTAATTTTTCTTTCTACAGCACTAACCATAATTTCTATGACAAAATGAACCCCATCATTTTGTTCCTTTTTAAATTAAATGTTTTAAGTGTTACCAGTTTATTCCAATCAAGATGGCTTCAGGTGTGCCATACTTTTGTCATAAGTAAGGCTGTTAGCACTCTAGTTGTTCTTTAGAACACTCTGGGAAGCTGCAGTAGAACACAAAGGAATCAACTGACAGTCTCTGCCATTGTTGGATGTACATGTTTTACTGAGAATGTCAGACTTCATTCTCACATGACTGAGAAAGATAATGTGAATTTACAGAAAATATGCTCTCATTTTAGCTTCTGGAGCACCTTCCAAAACTGTATGGGACAAGCATGTGAAAATAGTTTTCTCTCAAACATGATTCATGATATCCCAGCAGAAGGTTTTTCACAGGGTAAAATCACCTTAGAACACACCACAATTCCTGAAATTAGTATGGTACCATCAACAAATGAATTCTAATGTAACTAAAGTCTGTTATCACCCTTTATAGTTCTCCTTTTGGTAACCCTCAAAATCTTCGATTCACTACAATGCATTTCAATGGGGTACTATCATTTATATTGGTCCCAAGATGGCTGCCAGCAATTCCAGGATGAAGTGCTGACAGCCAATCAGATCTCACGATGACATGTGTGGTTAGGCTCCGCCCAGATATATATGTGTTTTTACTTTTGATTTTCTCAGCAACTACTGAACGGATTTACACCATTTAACAAAAAGGGTTCTTTCTGAACCAAGAACTACCTCTTTGCCAAATTTGGTGTAATTCCGTTCAGCAGTTCGGGCTGTAGCCGTGGCTAAAGTTTCCTATGGGAAAATGAATGGGGAAAACATGTTTTAGGACCCCCCTTTTTTCTCGGCCCCCGCTTGACGAATCACCCCGAAACTTTTAGGGTAGGAGCGGACCGGAGCGGGCCATAAAGTTTGAAAATTTCGCGAAGATTCGTCAACCGACGCAAGAGTTATTTCAAATAGAATGTTGCGGATTTCCTATGGAAAATAGGTCCTAACTATAACTATCTACTGGCGACCGCCAGTAGATAATATATATATATATATATATACTTTAACAAAAGAAAGAGTGGCCTCTGTATGGTTCTATTCAATAAACACAGTTCCAAGTCCCAGTACAATATATAACTTTTTGAATGAAAACAAGTTAATGGAAGCTAGGGCTCCAGAACACAACCCCAAGTCCAACCTTTAGAAGAGCCAGCCAAAAAAGAAAATATATCTGATTGCAGACTACGCTGTCACTGGCATAGATAGACTCACCTTTGAGCTCTGCAGAGTACTGAAGACCAGTGCTTCAAAGGTTGCTACTAGTATAGCGCAAGGCAGGGTCGGATTAGGATCACAATTCGGCCTGGGCACCCTCAAAAAAGTGGCCCACATTCCCGGATCATGCCTGTTTGTGAAACAGCATTTAGCTAGTCTCATTGGGCTCATTTTTTGCGATATGTTTTTATAATTTATGTATTTTAAAGCTCATAGAGGCAGAAACATTGGTGAAAACTAGAAGCACTACAATTTGGCCTGACGAGCTTGGTGAAATAAAGTGACCCAAAGGCCACACAACTCCTGATCTGGCGTTTCGCACCTGCCCGTTTTTTTAACTGCCATTACCTGTAGTTTAATGTACTGGTCGGTACAAAAATGAAGAAAATGACCTAAAGATGCTATTTTCTCCTCAGATCAAAATGTACTTTAAACAGTAAATGTAAGGGGAAAGCAGTTTAAAATGTGGGCTAAAGCTGCTTTAATGATCCGTGACGGATAGTTAAAACTAAGCAAAAGCAGAAAAGCCATGTTAAGAAGGAACACAAACTTTTTTATTATTGTATAAACAATACCCTCTTTCATTATTATGTTTCAGCTTTTGTAGACTCTTAAAACATGAGCAAATAGGTAATTTTTGTATTTTATTGTAGTTGTATTTAGTATGAACTCAAGCCAAGGGCAACGATTATATGAGCACCACACACATTACAGAAGATCAAATTCATTTTTATTTTAGGCCTTGGGCAATTAAGTCATTTGCCCAGAATCAGAGGATGTTGAGCTGAGGCTGGGACTCAAACCTATTTCCAGCGCCGAGACACCCAAGGGTATTTGTGCGCTCTACAAATCGCTTAAAATAAATAAATAGTTCCAAATTCGGCAGCTCTGATTCTAACATTACATGCTCCCAATTTTCCTCACTGGGAAAAGTGTCTCACAGCAGGCCTATGCAAACACCAAGGCCTGAAAGACACTGGAGCCGAGGTGCCAACAACAGGCCCATTATGCTGGCCCCATGTCACAATGGCCTAGTGGGGGCGACAGTAAGGCTCTGTGGGTCAGTTGACAGAACTCCTAACAAAATCCGTCCCACAGGTGACCCTTAGGCACCGGCCCATCTCCCATAGCCCGACTGTCCTACTGCCTACCTTCCCAATCCGATGCTGGCACAAGGTACTACAGAGGAATGTCTCCAATGAGCCATGTCATTGGTCATCTTTATATGCTTAAAAAGGTATAGAACCAAGCGTGAGAATAATAGGAGTTAATCAATCATTAATTTGAATACAATATTGATAAATACAATAATTATGCATAACATAATTTTAAAAAAACAGTTTATTTGAAATACAAATTTTGTGAGGGAGAATTAAAAAAAATATTTGAAATATACACCTCTTAAAAAAATAAATGCCACATCTGAGTAAAGAATTGCGGACTGGGTGTTAAAGGGGTGGACAGATTAGGGGCAATAGTATTTAGTCATAGGAGTTTGACCAGGATTGTGAGTGGCCCCATTTTAATAAGATCGGTAATGTTGCTTTTCATATAGGCGAATGTATGAAAAACTGCCATAGTGATCAGGTCTTCTCACTGTTGCTGTAAATGCAGAACATCTACACGCTTCCTACTCGAGATATTGATGCCTCCGGCGCCATCTTTAACGAAGGTGACGCCCGGTCAACATTGTTTGTTGGCGCCCCCCATAACCACCTCCTCCACTGATTCCCTCACTACCACCCTTTAACAGTGCCCCTCAAGTCTCCATAACCACTCTCTCGGTCAGATGCATTTAATTAGGTTTATAGCGCCACTCATATCTGTGTAGGAGTGTCAGAGCACTTTACTTCACACACACACAAACACACACACTCACACAAACACACACACACAAACACAATGATACGTGTGTAAATCAGTGATATAGGAAATGTT
The DNA here is from genome assembly GCA_963921515.1 of Calotriton arnoldi. Lineage (NCBI taxonomy): Eukaryota > Metazoa > Chordata > Amphibia > Caudata > Salamandridae > Calotriton > Calotriton arnoldi. The sequence goes on along the minus strand of CAWUFW010007801.1, from coordinate 317,888 downwards.
ACATGAGACAAAGGACTACAAGGTGTAGGAGTCACATGTCATCCATACTGGTAGGCAGTATAGTTACAGAGTGCCTGGTCTTGAGAAGCACAAATTCAGAATTTAAAACGTAATACCATGGTTGGGTGTTCTCTTTAATAATAAGAATTGATTTCTACCCAAATGAACCCTTTTTGCAACATTAGGATAATGAAAGACTGGGGAAAAATCATAATTTTCTAATCTATACCTTGTAGTTTGCATGCAGCTCTTTAAAGACAGTTAATAGTTCACAGTTCTATATTATGATTTTAACTTATAAACTGCGAGTAACAAAAGGATCTCTCCGACAAAAGCAGTACCCACTGACCTATTTACATTTTATGTACTTTGTGATCAGTATTGTACACATTCTTTGCAGCAGGCATATTATTGACAAAACTCCGATCTCTCTCCAGTAAGAACATTATTCACCGGAGTTATTTTTAAATTTTCATTGTTGCCTTAAAATTGCATGAGGTAAGAAACATGGTGGCCGGTGCTTTTAAAATGGTAATATACTTGCAGACACGGCGCCCCACCTGAAGTCAGTGCTCAGTGCTCAGTGAGGTTGCACCGGTCACACCGCCCTAGAGCCGGCCCTGCTCTGCTTGGGCCATCCACATTCCGTCGACCTAATCTTCTAAGCACTATACACTAGATTGTCACGCTTTGTAACACTGCCTTGACAATCTACACTTATCTGTTTTTATTTCTGCCAAGGGGACCCCTGATTAAATATATCTCTGGGTACCACTTAGGTAGTTTTAGACCATCTCTTTCTCACTATAGCCATCACTGAATCCCCAAACACCCGCACGCATCTTCATTGCTAAAACAAAAAGATGTCCGCCAAAGATCCCTCACACGGGGCCCGTTGGGCGTTGCAGCGCCGGCCCCACGAGGAATAAAAGCCAGATGATGAAGCATGACACCCACGTGGAGTGTGAATGCAACACCTTCCAATAAGAAAGAACCCCTCATTTTACACACTCGAACCTTACGTTTTCTGTATAGGAACAGTCACTACCTTTTGTTCATGTTTGTACTTCTATTAAGGAGCATGGGTAATGGACCTTGAACTGCCCCTTGTACCTCCCTATTGTGATTAATGATTACACAAAGGTCACACAAATATTCTTTGCCTTGTTGCTGTGGATTTTAACATGCAGTCCATCCGAGGGTGCACGCGGGTAGACGACATCTACCCACCAGTGACAGCTGGTGACATTTGAAAGTGATGGGGCATAAACGTTGGGGATGAGTGTTATGTCCCACCGGCATAAGGGTAGTTTAGGAGGTTCTCCAAATCATTTTTTCTTTAAAGTAGTGACAACTGGTGCTTTTTAAAGCAAATTTATGAAAGCGTGTGTTACCACGGAGAAACAGAATTTAATCTTAGTTGTCGCAGTGGGAAATTGTTATTTGTGTGTTTATAGTGCTACAGGGTCCCAGCCTGTGACTGAGAAGGTACTGTTAATATGCAAGCCATTATTTTAAAATTGTATTGCACAGTACAAGACAGGTTGCCACAAACAATGCAAGGATATTTTTTGTTTCATATGAAATATAAATATAAAACAAGTGTTTGCAAAAGATCTATTTTTTGTGGTACGCAAAGGTAAATGCATACAAAAGAGCGCTCACACCTTAAAATAACGATAAATTCAAATTAAAGTAATCAGTGAGAAACACATTCCTTTATGTCAATTGATGATTCAATCACTGAATATATTGGTGTGTAACCTAAGAGAGACAGCACTGAATCTTGGTTGGAGCTGTGGGCAGTGTTACAAGATCCCAGTGTGTGAGAGAGAGAAAGCAGTTTTTAGGTCGAGCCTGGGCAGCACGTGCGCTGCTCTACGGCATGCTGTAATAGAGTATGGAATAGAAGCCCCGCCAACTCTCTGCCTGTATTTTTAAATGGCTCGTGTCGTTGTCCTTTGTAAATGCTGGCTTCTGATTCCTTAATCGCCTTGTTAGTCCCTCCTTAGTACCGCCTTGTCTTCATTTGAAACCTCCCATGAGGACTGGCCCTTTTACTTATGTTGCTACACGGTAGGTTTTATTTAGTCTGTAAGCACTATTTTCTTTAATGGGTTTTGGCCTACTGCAGGCACAACGTGCTTTCATTACATTTAGCGCGCCATGCGCGCTTTCACTTTCCTAGCAGCCGGGACAACGGCGGGCGCTTCTTTGCAATTTCAAAGGTCTCACATTTAGAAGAGTTTGAACTGTTGGCATTATAAATGCCAATGCCAATGTGAGACTGATTGCATTGCAAATATTTTTTGTTGTTGTCAAAGCCCCCATGCTGTACTTTCACATGCATGAAGGCCGCGCCTCTTTCTTTAGAAAAGACGTGTCTAACAAAAGGTGCGCAGCCGCTAATAAAGTGAAACCGTGGCATGGGGGCTTTTACAAAAAAAAAAGCATTTGTTTGACAAACAGTGTTTTTTTTGGGTAAAAGCCCCCATGCCGCGGTTTCACTTTAATAGCGGCTGCGCACCTTTTTTTAGACACGGCTCTTCTAAAGAAATGGGGCGCGGCCTTCATGCACGTGAAAGTGCGGCATGGGGGCTTTGACAACAACAAAAAATATTTGCAATACAATAGGTCTCGCATTTGAGTGAGTTTAAGCAATTGGCATTTACAATGCCAATAGATCAAACTCTCGTAAATGCGAGAACTATTGCATTGCAAATGCTTGTTAATATGGGAGTCATTACTTTACAATTATATTATACACGGTAAAAGGGTCTCATATGGCAGTGGTGTGTCAGTCATAAGTTCAATGAAACTATGGAAATGCTATAGAGGATATGGCTTAAGGGCTAGAGCAGCAAACTTTAAAGCTGAGGAGCCAGGTTCGAGTCTGGCGGGTGGCTCAAACATCCTGTGATTCTGGACAAATCACTTAATCTCCCCCTGCCCAGAAATGAATGTGTCTCTCGGGGAAATCCTTTGCTTTTGCCTGTTGCTGTGTGGGGGACTCGGCGTCCCAGAGGACACCTGACTGCAGAGGAGGAGGAGGGGCACCATGCTGCGCTGAAAAGCGCAGACTGACTCCCGCGGCTTGGGAAATCCTTTGCTTTTGCCTGTTGCTGTGTGGGGGACTCGGTGTCTCAGAGGACACCTGACTGCAGAGGAGGAGGAGGGGCACCGCGCCGGGCTGAAAAGCGCAGACTAACTCCCGTGGTGCGGGACACGCGCGGGCCGCGCCCGGGCCAAGGGCGGGCCCGTCCTTGCCCGTCACTGACCGGAGCAGGCCGGGCTGGGCAACCCCTCTGACATTTTGGACCCCGTATCCATCGAAAGGTACTGTTTTCTTGCCTGCCCCCAATATACTGTATACAGGTCTGCCCCAGGTTCACAGCAGAGTGGTGGTCAAGTTGTCCCTCCTTGCTAGAATATGTGTGGCTAATCTACCTCTGTGTAACTAACTTTTGGACCTTTTATATGGACTTTCCTGGACTTCCATGGTTATTATTCTTCAGATCTGGCCCGCTTATACTTTGTACAGTTTAAGTACAGGTGCTTGGTATCTAGGAGGCCATGGGTAAACGCAAGGCAGGTAATGCCCCGCCAGTAACCGATAGTGACCGGTCAACTATTGATTCATTCCTGGTGAGGGCAGTTAATGTGATCTCTCAAGAGATAGACATTGTTGAACAACGTCTCTGTAAAGGTGGAAGGCCTGGGAGTGGGACCACAGCATCACCTAGTGACGTTATAGCCATACCCCCAGTAACTAAGAGCCCAACCAGGAAAGATAACGGCCCTAGAACCACTGATAATCTGGCAGCTTCTGCTATCAACGAGGCAACACGATCCCCAGTACCAGCATTACTCTTTTTAACCCCCCTACTCCGAAAAGGAAAAGGAAATGCAAAAAGACACCGGTTATACCAGGAGATTCTAGTAGACCAAATACGCCCAAGACCCCGGCCTCCTCTAGCATAGAGGTAGGGACTACATCATGCAATTTTGGGGACTTACAATGGGCCTCACTACTGGCTGAGATTACCACTAGACTAGAAGTCCTGTTAGCACCAATTCTTGAGAAGTTAGAGGCTTTGTCCACTGAAGTCAAACAGATTAGGACACGCTATTCTATCACGCCCCTGGGTCAAACTGAGGAGGGGTCTGACAGGGTATTAGCAACATCCACAACTTCAACAACTAACTTATCAAGGGATAACATAACGAAAATAAGTCTAATATAAATAAGCCAGGGATTGCAGGCACTTTTCCTGAAGCTACCCCCAGGGATCACATGGAACATCCGGTATCTACATCCCAAACACAGACCCAGTCACTGCCAATTAATGCAATTACCACTCATTCATCACTTGGCGAAATCCAACGAGCTCCTCTATTAGCTGAGGCTAGTACGGTAAACACAATAGTAGCCAGCGATGTAGATGCCAAGACCACTATTAATTTACCCCCTGAAAGTGCCCCCTATGTAGCAGTCATAGTCAACATACCCCCATTACGCCCGGGCCAAATAGAAACCTATGACTCACTAAAGAATAGGGTGATTCATTGGCTCATTAGGAACTGCCACTTCCCGGTAAGGGATGCCCAACAAATTCTGTTCGTAAGAAGAGTAGGCTGGATTGGCCCCCTGAGGAAAAACTATGATGGGGATTTTATTGTAATCAACTTTAGGGAACCTAGGTGTGGCAAGGGTGTCCTTATGGGGGAGGTACGTCAAGCCCAATTCAAATATAATATGTCACTCCAGCCTTTGTTTTTTTTTTGCAGGCACCTACAGTCCTCTATACCTATTATGACCAGACCAGGCCAATTAGCTAACCATCCAGTCTGAGTATATCCCCCACCCCAATCACTAGTGGTCTCCAACAGATACCAGGTTTTGAGTGACCTCCAGGATATCGATTGACATGAGATGAGGATGCATGTCAATCGACCGAAACATATAATGAACGTGCCTTCACCCCACAAAGGGCGGGTAGATGATATTGTTATTGTGACACTGCCGTTACTTTATCTGTTCCCTCCCCGTCTCCCTGTGAGGGCGCAGTGGATTCCACACATATAGTAACTGCCCCCCCCAAGTTACCACCACCTAGTAGTAGTAGTCAAGGGATGACTGATGGGTACAGAATTGCGACCTGGAATGTACGGGGTTTAGTCAAGAAACAGGGCACCCCAGGATGGATGGAGTTTATACGCGGCTTGGATATTTTATGTATCCAAGAAACTTGGTGTACCGAGCCTGTTTACTTTGAGGGCTTTACGACACATTGGTTGGAGGCTGAGCCATCAGCAGCAGGGGGAGCCAAAGGGGGACTTATGGTCTTAATATCAAACAAACTACCGGTAAGCTTAAAGAGGAAAATCTCTACTGGCCCCCATTCACTAATTTTATGGTTAACATTTAGGGGAGGTTGGGATTTGGTTCTGGTCAATTTCTATAACAATGTGTTTAATAATACCTGGGGGAGGGTGGTTTTAGCTCTTGAAGGAGGCTTGGGGACCCTAGTACAGTCCATTACAAATAGCTTCATACTACTATGGGCTGGAGATTTTAACACTCACACATGCCCTCACTCTGATGTACGGGTATGCGGAATGACCGACGAGGCTGGGCTTAGCTACTCGCATTTCCCCGACAATAAATATGGTACTTTATTAAATTCCATGATTACTAAGTTTGATTTACATTTACTCGAAAGTGCCCGGGATAGTAATGGGAATCATATCCCAACCTTTATAGAGAGAAATTCCACCTCCGTCATCGACCACATTTTAATTTCAGCTAATGCCTGTAACTAGTGCGCCTCACCACCGGTTGCTTGCCCTGGTAGAGTGACCACAACTGTATAATCTTGTCAGTCTTCTTTTGGGGCAGGCCCACTGTTACTACCCCTAGTTGTGTTATAGACATTGTCCCATTTAGACCCAATGGGACCCGTATTAGGTGGAACGGAGTGGACCAGACTCAGTTTCTGCAAGATATTTGTACTAAGGGCTACAGTTTTGTCATGTGCTGTTTGGAAGATGTGGTTACCCCAAACCAGATACTCTATAACTATACTGGCATTACCACTATATTTGATGCCCTCCTGACTCGTCCCATTAAAACTGGCCCGACCAGATGTAAAGGCTGGTTCGACCATGCATGTACACCTGTCACTAGGGATTTGAAACTGGCTCTCTGTAAACGACTTAGAGACAATTTACTGATCAAATCCCTTAGATTCAAACACAAAGAGGTACTATTAGTTAGGAAAAAAGACCTACAAAATGAGGCATGGTTGAAACTGTCACAAGAAGCGGATACAGGAGGCAGCAAACTTTTCTGGGACACGGTTAATTCTCCTTTTTTAAAAGATGACTCTTTTCCAGAATTGCTGTCACATGTTACTTGTGACGCATGGGTTGCCCACTTTACTAGTATTTTTAGCCCACTTATGGCACCTATGGTAACCACTCAAAATGAGGAACAACTGTTATATTCACCTGTACCCTTAGACATTACGTTACAAGAAGTGACATGGGCCCTGAAAGAAAGTAAATGGGGTAAAGCCCCGGGTCCGGACGGGGTTCCAGTAGATGTTTTTAAGAACAAAGCTGAGTAATGGGTGCCAATTTTAACAAGGGTTTTTAACATGGCTGCGGAGACAATGACTCCGCCAACATGGGGCACATCTATTATAGTTCCAATTTTTAAGAAGGGCAACAAATCTGATCCCAAAAATTACAGGCCTATTTCACTTTTAGATTCATCGGTGAAAGTGATGAGTAAAGTCTTGCTAAAAAGACTTGAAGAATGGTCCTGGGATTACTCAATACTTTCACTCGTCCAGTTTGGTTTTAGGAAAGGCCTGGGGACCTTAGAGCAATGTGTGAACCTTGATCTACTCATAGGCAAGTACACCTGCGCCAAAGGCGGCATATTATACCTCTGTTTTGCTGATCTGAGCAGCGCCTTTGAAGTAGTAGATCATACTATTCTTTGGGCCACTTTGCTTCTATGGGGGCACCAAGGCCAATCATCTATTTTATGGCCAGATTATATGAGGATTTGACGAGTAAAGTACGTTATGGCCCCAGAGGGGAATGCACCAACACCTTTGCAGTTAAGCGAGGCATTCGGCAAGGCTGTGTACTAGCGCCTCTGTTATTCTCTTTGTTTATTAACGAGGTAGACGAGAACTTACAAGTAGTGCATGCCGATGCCCCCCAAGTGGCTGGGCACCCTATACCTGTACTTTTGTATGCAGACGACGCTGTCCTGCTGGCCAGGACTCCAGTGGGGCTGCAACGTTTAATGGATGCTTTTAGTGATTTTATTGCCTCTAAGAAATTAATTATTAATAAAAGTAAAACCTATACTATGGTCTGCGGGTCACGGAATAAACAAAGTAGAACCTTTTTTATGGATCAATCGCCTGTGACCACGGTTGACACTTTCTGCTACCTGGGCATTACTTTCTCAGGTAACGGGTCGTGGACTCGCGAAATTACTAATGTCAGGAGCAAAATGGCTAGAAGCACCCATGGTATTTTTAGATTTTCAACAAAACTGGGCTCTAGACCGGTCAAGGAGATGACAACAATTTATAGGGCAAGGGTTTTATCGATTGAAACATATGGGGCTGGTATCTGGGGTTACCACAATAGTTCTGCGCTACAGACGGAGGAAAACAGTTTCCTCAAACGCCTCCTTAGCCTACCGACCTCGGCTTCTTCAGAGATCATACATAAAGAAGTGGGGCTACAGCATCTTATAGATATAGTTGCATCTCGCCCATTACTGCTCTGGTACTCCATATGGTCCAAGGAGGAAACCAGTTTTACAAAATCAATTATTTTAGACTGTATCTCCTTGGATAATGCTATGAAGATTCCCTGGTTAAGTTACATCAGTTTGCAGTATAGTAAAGTATTTAAGATGTCAGTATGGACCAATCCCTCCCAAGTATTATTACTTAGGAAGCTGTTTATCAGAGAAAACTTTATGAATCACAGGAGGGAAGTTCGGCTTGATTGCGAATGCAGGAAACCAACTGTAAAGTTTTATTTAACACTTACTTCTAATGTGGGCTGTCAAGATTATCTAACATACATTCCCAACCTTATGCATCGCTTTGTATTAGTCAGATTCAGACTAGGAATTGTCCACCATTTAGTGGCTTTCCCCAACATGAAAACTTGCCCTCCAGCCATGACCCTTTGCCCATGTGATGGACAGAGCAAGCAGAGCACCATGCACTTTATGCTGTTTTGTGGTTTTTATTCGGGTTTTAGGAATTATTATTTAAAACCACTTTTGCTTGCGTATGGCAGTGGTTCGCATCTTGCCGCAGTCAAATACTTGTCTGAACTTAACGATGCCAGGGTTTGTCTTAATGTGGCACTTTTTATTATAAACGCCGTCAATGCACGCAAAAGTATTGTTGTATTGACATAGAGACGACCCCCTGACGTTTTTTAAGAAATTGAGCTGCTTTTTAAAATATAATTTTTTACGTGTTTTAAATGTGATCAATTTTGGCCCCATGTTGCAGACCAAGCATTCTCTGCTTTGTTTTTTTTACTACTTGATATTTTTCATGTCTAACGCAACCACTTTTAATGTATGCACGTTTTTAGATTTGAGTAATTCTGGCCCCATGTTGCACATCAGATGTTATTTGTCTTGTTTTTTATATACGTAATGCAATTAGTCTCGATGTATGTACACTTTTATGGTTGTTTTACACATACCGAATAAAGTTGTTGAACTGAACTGAATGTGTCTCTCTGTAATGCAACTGGTGCTCATGTAAAGTGCTGTGATGCCTTCGCGTCGAGTTCGCGCTATATAGAACTGCAAAAAAATAAATAAAAATAAGCAGTCTGAAACATGGGCAGCTACGGATTAACAGTTCGACTGCCAGTTCACTGACGAGCAAAACCTGCCATTGAGAGCAGATGTGCTACTACAAAGAATGATTAACAGTTTTAAAACACACACAGGGGAAACTGGCTTTAAAAAAATTTGATTGTCACCGTCTTAAATACAAGGCCAGCTTTCCCTTCTTCACGACTGTGTGGCACTCAGGCACTGTAATTATTCATCAGGTTTAATTTCGCTCTTCACACTCTGCAGACAGCAGTCACCAAGACGAGCACATTCCAGCTCACAGTTTATGGTTCTCCAACAAAAACAAACTCTCTTAATCCTCACCAGACACCCACCTGCTTCCCTTCCCTCTCTCCACACCAGGCTGGTTAGCTCTCTGCCCACAATAAAAGCATTTACAGCACTGACAAGTGTGCGTGCATGGTGATCCACAGAACTTCCAGTTTTATTTTCTTCTACTCCCTCACACCCCTTACAAGAATGCTGCACTCTTCTGACAGCCACCCGAAACCTTTTCATTGCGCCAAAGCTTCACAGGTTCTCTCTCCATGAAGAACTGTGAACAGTATCTCTCCTTCCACCTTTACTGATTGCCCGGAATCCCCACCTCCTTTTTTTGCTGTTTTATAGAGTGCAAACTCAACCTGAAGGTATTAGAGTACTTTATATGAGCACCATTTACATTGCACAAGGTAACACTCGTTTTTAGGCACATGGGACATGAAGTGATTTGCCCAGGATCACATGATGTTGAGCAGACGCCAGGACTTCAACTTTGTTCCCCAGTTAGAAAGTGGGCAGCTCTGGCAAAAACGCCTCTTCCTCTCATCTAAATGGAGCCTCACATTGTCTAGTTAGTGGTTAAAAGAAAATGTTAAGGCCCAGTCTTCGCTTTCAAAGGGCATTTAAAGTCATTTATGTGCACATTTTGTATTGCAGCATTTGATTTGGTCCCCACTCATCATTCACACTCACTATGAAACAAGAAGGGCCTTAAACAGGGCACAAGTGCTAAAAAAAGAAGTGGGGGGACTAACCTAGTTAATCAGTATGCAAGTGGCATCGCTGCGCGTGACATTACGGTGCGTGACATCGCGGCGCGTGACATCACAGCGCGTGACATCACAGGAAGTGACATCAGATCTTAAGCCCTCACATATATGTTTAGCAGGTGTATCATGAGTACATTTGAGCACATTTCAAATATACTTGCAAACCCTCCTGATTTAGGCAGAAGATTCACACTTTTGTACGCTACACATAAAACAATGTTACCTTTTATCAGCGTTAAGTTTTCTCTAGCCATAGTGCTTTAAAAGAAATAGTGATATTTAAATTATTACAACGCCTCCTCAGGGGTAGTAAGCGCTATATAAATGCTATTTATTTTGTGCAAATGCTGGGAAACATCAACACATCTGAAGTTTTTACAGGCATGCATATCTCCTAAACAGAGCCTGAACAAAGTTAAAAGCTGCCTCTCTTAAGTATGTGTGAAGTGCTAACAAGCTGTGAGCCTTTGTTTCCCCTCTGCTGCATTTGCATCAGGTGTGAGGCTCCTGACTGCTCCCAGCCAGGAGACTCCAACAAAAGGAGGCCTGATGATCCCTCCGAATCGTCCTTTGTTAGGGCCCAGCAGGAGTCAGAACTAAGAGAGCCCAGTCCCCGCCTGCACGCTGTTGCAGATAGAAAGCAGATAACAAAGTGCAGGCGCTGCAGGATGAGTCCCGGTGTTTGTAAATTACACCGGGACGAATTCAGCATATTTTACAGTGGGGCCACACTTCTTGGCAGGGTGGACGGCGTCCACCCTGTGAAAAAAGTGGGGGGACGCCGTCCACCCGCATGTACCCCTGACTCGTGCCCTGGCCTTAACTATTCTAAATGTGCCCGCCTTGTCTTGCCATGACTTAGCTGTCCTTTCAGTGAGCGGCAGAAGACTTGTTTGCACAGCAAGTTGGGCCCAATGCTTTTGCTGCTTCCCTTCTGGTGAAAGCGGCCGGTTTGCTTTTGATTTTAACACTGAAGGTGTTCAAACAGTGTACAGGTCCCTCCCTTGAAACTGCTGCGTTGGCCTTTTGGCAGCTAATGCTTATGGAAGCTCTGGCATTTACTTGCATACACTCCACTCGAGGTCACAGAGTTAGGTTACATGGCCTCAATCACTTCAGAGGCTGCATACAACACTCTTTCTGAGCTCGTCACAGATGACGAGTTGGAAAGGTGGATGGCCACGTCACCCGCAGGGGGACACTAGAGGGGACAGCCCCTTAGTGTTTCCTCACTGCCCGGGGTAGTATTTTTTCTGTGGCCACCCGGCCTTGAAGTAGGCCACTGCGAGTGCGAGATCTCATCTGCCCCTTGACCCCAGGTATGATGTCATTTACAGGAGGTCAGTGGAGTATTTAGGTGGAGGCCACCCCTGGAAATTCCTCGTTTGGTGGCCAGCAGCAGAGGAATTTGCTGGAGACGCTGTTAAGCATGCACAGGGAGGTCGCGGGACGAGGAGTGGCAGCGTCGGGTCCTTCATGTGCGAGGAGGTGAGTGTGGTGTAATTATGCTGTGCCTGCATCACAGCGGATATTTCAGCTTGCACTCGTTGTGGGGGAGTCTACATGAAAGGGCTTTCCCTTTCCGCGCTAACGTCTGGGGCAGTTTTGGTAATTGCGTACCCCCCATTCTACTTCGGTTACCGCCTGGACGCCAGTATGCCCTGGTTGCGGTTGGGCTTACCTCGGTTCTTATGCCATGGGGTAGCACTATATTCCGTCGCTCCACTTCTGTTGGGCAGAGTTGTGCGGTGTTACATTTTATGCGGCATATAAACTGGGTCTACAGGGCGTAAGAAGCCTGTTGAGCCAAAAGCAGCAGGCGCCAAGTTTGGCCAGGAGGCTTATTGGAGACCCCCATCTTAAGTTAATAGTGTATGTTAGAAGGTGGTTCTGACCCTCAGAGCCGCCTGGATTTTTTAGCTTTTTGAACACCTAATTTTTTTGCTTTTACTGTGGGAGAGCCTCATAAGCTGGGACTCACCCCGAGGGAACTCATGATGAAACAGACTGCATGTGGATTTCACTGGTGTCCGCCTTGTGAAAGAAGGCTGATGCGCTGCAGCCAGGGTAAGGGGCACCGGACTGGTTACATGTAGACATGTGTGCACACGCGTGTGCACCCGTGTAGGGGCTGCGCGGGGGAGATTCCTGTCGTGCGCAGCCCAGGAGCAGGTATAGATAGAATGGTGTGGCAGGAATTATGCAGAATTGGGTGGTGACATGGAATAGGCTTTATAATGTGGGGAGACACATGTATGGGAAAGTCAGTGTGCTTTACTGTTACACTGTAGGAACACTCCATTACTCTCCTATGAAGACAGGGAAAACAGGAGGTAGTTTCACTTCCCTAGGGCCTACAAATTCCAGACACGCACCAAAGTACACTGTAAGTTGTGTAAAAAGAAGTATTCTGCTGAGTCCAGAGCCATATCTGTACTGCTTATGGGTCATCCAGAAATATCATATTCTTCTGACTCAGCTCATAACCAGAGCCTGGCCGGGTGTGACCCTGCCAGGCTGGATTAATTACCTTCCTCCCCAAGCTGTAGCATCAGAGGCCTAGCCCTTCACTGCCAGCATTCCAAGGGCGAAGGTCTTCTCTCCAGGAGGAAGAGATGGGGTGAAGCTGCAGGTTATCCATCAGCAGCTGTCACCCAATGCCAGGCACCAGGCCTGCTCCGAGCCCAGGCCATGAAGTCAGCGAGGGGAGAATGGGGCTTTTTAGAGACCATGTGGCATGAGACCCCCGGACGACGCCATTTTTAAGTATCTCAGAGGCCAGTTCAGGAAGGTGGGAGCAGGGGCAGAGAGGTGATGTGTCGCTGCGGGATAGGTCAGAAGGGCCTTCCTGCCAGCCCCCTCCAAATTCTTTTAAAAGGTCTTGCACAGGAAGAGGAGCTCTCTCTGGGGTGTGTTCTGGCTGAGGAAGACTGGTGCTGGAGGTTGGTGCCATGGGCAGTTGGAAGAAAGAACCCCCTGACTGCCCCAGGACTCTGTACTGTGCCTTTGAGGGAGTCCAGGGCCAGTGAGGAGAAGCCTGGGGCTCTGGGCAAGGAGAAGAGAGGCCAGAAGGAGAGCCAGGTGAAAGGCTGGCGCAGGGAGCCAGTGAAGACAGCTCCTGACTGAGCCCCTCCTCCTGGAGGCCAGGAGGGTGGTGAAAAGTGCTCCAGGTGGCTAGGGCTGGCCACCAGGAGCAAGAAGAGGCCAAAATGGTGAAAATCAGTCCCCTGGGAGCTGAGATATGCCCCCCAGAAGGTAGGCGACCTTTGACCTCTACCCCAACCGACGACGAATCGCGTGGGGCTCCACCGCCGGTATTGGATGTGTTGCCGGGGTGGGTCAGGTCCCGGGGGCCGCCCCAAAAGAAAGTAAAGTCGGGGAGCGCCGTCGCGCTCCCCGTGAAATTGCCCCTAAGGGGGTGCCAGGAGCTCACCCTGGCCCCCGATGAACACGGAGGTAGGGGAGCACTGTCGCGCCCCCCACACATGGGGCGAGGGGCCCGGGACCCCCAACTTTGGGCCCCGCAGAAGTTGGGGAGCGATGTTGCGCCCACCTGTGAAGACCACAGCCGGGGAGTGCTGTTGCGATGCTCCCCGTGAAAATAGTCCTGGGGCCCGGGACCCCCAACTCTGGGCCTCGACGAAGGTGGAAGCCGGGGAGGGCTGTCACGCTCCCTGTGAAGATTTCCCTGGTAGGGGCCAGGGTTCCCCAACTGAGGGGAGAAGAGGGGGGAGTTCCGCCGCAATCCCCGGGGCCCCGCCCGACCGACGGCATCACCCGTGTCTGCTCGCCGGAGCGGGCAGACCAAAATGAAGAGCCGGCTCCCGCGGCAGCACGCGTGGGTGCTGGCCAGTCGGGGAGCCGGCAAGAGCAGCTGGGCGTGGGGTCCCCGAGCTGCTCTCCAACTCACCTGGATGCGGGGTGCCCGGGTGGGACCGGGCCCCCGAAGAGATGCGAATGCGGCGTGAGGCCGCTAGCGAGGGCAGGGCGGCTCTCCCCGGAGAAGCGGGAGGGCCACTACTCAAATACGCACGCGCAAAGAGAAAGCGCGCCCCATAATGCCTTGCATGGCCTGGGAAGGCCTGCAGAGAAATCCGGCTGGATTTCTGCGTGTGGTGGGCCCAGGAGGACAGGGTCACCGCCAGTTGGTTGTAAAGGTGCAGGGGGAGCTGCAGGAGCAACTCAGACTCCCCCAGCACGAAAATGGAAAGTCCCCACCCTCAGTCTCTGTGGGACTTAAAGGAAACAACCCCTCAAGGGTTATCCATGTTGTGTAAAGCCTATCTAACACTGGAGCTTTTGTTCTGCAGCTGAAGCTTAGGACTGCACTGACGTGTGCAAGGTTAAACATTGATTGTCACTGAAGTGATACCCCCTAGAAGTGGAAAGGTGTAATTGCACAGGTGGTGCATTTACAAATGGTGTTCCTTTTGGGGACTGGAAGTCACATGTGATTTGTGAAATGATAAGTGAAGTGGGGTTATGTTGCTAAGCATTCCTGCTAGGGTGCCTGGTTGTAAATGCTTAATCCTGTGATTATAACTGTGATGCCTTTTAGGGGCTTTAATTGCATTGCATTATAACTGTTATCAGATATGATAAGTACCTGTCATACTAAGGGATGCTTAGACATGTATTCTTCCTACTGCGTAAGTTGAACAACAACCCAGACTGTCCGCCACTGTGATTCAAGGGTGTATACTGTATGGTCAGTATGAGATGCTCAGTCAGGGTTGTGTCACTATGGCAGGTGTTCCCCTTATAAATGCTTGGTGAGATAATGGGGTGGGCCGCCACTGGGATGGTGCCAGTGGGAAGGGTCCTCAATCCAGGCTATGGTCAACCCACGGCATTTATGGGCAAGATGATGTACATACATGGGAGTGGTGGTACTAGACCCCCACCCTTGCAGGAGGGGTAGGAATGTTATGCAAAGTCATGAAGTAATTCCAACAGCTTATGTATATTTGTAAATTGATGCATAGTATTGAGTAGTGTGTGTGTGTGTGTGTAATAAATATACTCTTCCTTTTTATAAAGAAATGCATAGACTGGACAATCAATTATTGAGTGTTATTTCTGCGTACTTGTAAATGGTGATTACTAGCCTACACCACCTCCCTTGAGTAAGCCTTAGACTGCTCTGCAACGCTACCCTCTCAGAGTCAAGAGCTACAATGGGGTATTTGGTTCCCAGTGAAGGACAAATGTAGACATATTGTTTGTGCAGGCCTCACAAATAATGCCTCGTTTTCCAACAGTGTAACTTCAGCAGCCATTTTTGCAGGTAAGAGTTCGCCCCGTCGGGCTCTGTGCACCTACTCGCCTAGTAAGTGTTTTAGGCCTGTCTTAGCATTCCAGGGACACGAAGCAATGTCGGCTACAGAGTGATAGTAAGTGCCTTACCTTCTGGTGCACAGCGCTCCAGGCCTGCTCGTGTTGTTGTGGTGGTGGGCGTGCAGCCGGGGCAGGTTTCAATCCAGAGAGCAGGGATCTGGACTGCGTTTTAATCCCCTTTCCCCCTTGTGGCTCTGGATCAGGCATTTTTCCCCAGTCCCACAGCATCCCCGGGGTCTCCCGGTGCTGGTAAATCCTGCAGGCACAACTCACTCCCTGGCTGCGAAAGCTCCTGGTCGGGCCGCAGGCCTAAGGCAGTGCCAGGAAAATTGGGAGCTTCGGGAGACATAATGGGCCCGAGGCCGATCCGGCTCTGCCAGTGCGGGTGCTGTGGTGCTGCTGTGGGGCAGATCTTTAAAAAATCGGGAAAAAAGAATACTTGTCTGACACGTTGGCAAGGGTCAGTAGGCATCGGTTGCAGTATGCGCCAGGGACGGAAATCAAACTTAGCACGCCTAGGTAAGGCTAAATAAGCTGGCTGCTGAAAGGCAAGAGCCTGGGTTCCAGGGCAGAGGTTGAAGGGAGAAATGTGGTCTATGAGTGAGAGCAGCCAACTATGGCACTGGGAAACAAAGTTTGAGTCTCAGCGGTGGCTCAACACCCGGTGATTCCGGTGGCAATTCATTGCGCTGCTTATGTTCTTAGCACGTTGTTGCTTGCAGCCTCTGAAGTGACTGACAGGAGGCCCAGGAATACATGGCTTATGCCCTAGAATGCCCAGGACTGCTTGTAAATATGACGCTGCTGTGCGTCATAAATGGGAGGTCTCTTCAGACCCTCAAAAACTTTAGGCCAGGGTTGGTGTTATGTCAGCCCTTAGCTTGCTTAGGGATTAAAAACATTGCTGTGTCAGTGAGCACGTGTCCCTCTGAGAGTGCCTGGCTGCCTGACACTGAAGGCAGCACTCGGCACGGGCTTAGGGCCCTTTATTTAATAAAAAAAACTACTACTCATGTGGATGGTAATTGCTCTTGGCAATTACCATCCACGTAACTTGCAAATTTAGCTGGGCAGCGCCATGGCACCCTCTACTGGCAGCAGCAGGTGCTACCCACTCTTTTCACAGGGTGGACGTGTCTACCCTGCCAAGAGGTTGGGCCCCACAGAAATTTGGTAAACTTGTCCCGGTGCGATTTTCAGACACTGGGACACATTCACCAGCGCCTGCATGTTGTCTGCTTTCTTTCTGAGCAGCAACATGCAGGCGAGGAAGGGGCTTAACATATTCCACCTGGGCCTATAACAAAGGCCAAAGTTAAGGGGCCATCAGGCCTCCTTATGTTAGAGTATCCTAGCTGGGAGATAGCTGGAGCCTCACACCTAGATGCAAATACACTGGTGGGTAAACAAAGTCACACAGCTTGTTATCACTTCACAAATACTTGAGAGGCATACTTTTGACTTTGTTCAGTCCCTGTATATAGGAGTTATGCATTCACTGTAAGAATGTCAGACAAGTATTTACACAAATAACAATTTAAATACCACTATTTTGTTTTACTTTTTTATAGCACTATAGTCCTACTTATCTCATTGCAGGGTGTCAGAGCGCTTTAAATCACACGCACAAATTGAACATTGACAATAAATCATATGTGTGGAAATCAATGTACATGGTGTGTTACATAAGGCTGTGAGGGTTACAAGGTGTAGGAGCCACGAGTCCTTCATAGATCACTGTGTTATATTAGAAGAATTACAATGTATGAACTGCAAATAAGAAAAGGATCTCTGTGTTAAAAGCAGTAATCCATTTACCCAGTTACATATGATAATAAAAATCTTTCATCTGGGTGTTACATAATGTGCTTTGCAGGAGACATATTAACCCTCTATGCTACTTTATTCAAAACTGGGACTAGAAAAAACACAGATATCTCCAGCAAAACACGTTAACCTCCAGAGTTATCTTACCATTATTAATATTCTCTGAGATTTAGTTGGCACACAAAGATCTCAGAAGCAGGTGCATTAACCCCATAAGATATTTTAAAATGCAGACTTTGCAGACAATTAAGCAGAACAGATTTACTGCCATGTTTTTCTTGGTTGCCAATTTCTTTGTGGAAGGGTTTTAAAAAACTAAATTTATATGTTAAGGCCGAGATTTTGCGTCAGAGTTGCATCACGTTTTTGGCTCCACCCTGAGGCAAAATCAAATTTGTTAAATATTGTAATGTGCTCAAATGTACTCATGATAGACCTGCTAAACATATGTGTGAGGGCTTAAAATCGGACGCCACTTCTTGTGATGTCACTTACTGTAATGCCACGTGCAATGTCACACGCTGTGATGTCACGTGCCATGATGTCATTTGTATACTGCCTAACTTGGTTAGTCCCTCCACTTCTTTTTTTAGGACTTGTTCACTGCATCCAGGACAAATAATCTTATTGATGGCACTTTTTCCCAATTCTACGTCAAAGGCTGGATTTAATGGGTTCCTCTCTTAAGCCACACAAAGTTGTGAACAAATTTGGAGCTTTGAGTGTTGCTGTTCTTTCAGACAAACTCATTCCTATGAACTGACAACCAATTTCAGGTCTGGTTCTACAAAACGAGGTATGGTCCCCACATTTACATCTCTCGAATAGGAGGCTGACCCCTCACTTGGCTGTAACTTTGTGGACCTTTTTTGAATAAACTCACTGATTCCATTCACTGCTTACAAATTTGTTCATCACTAAAGACATTGCTTTTCTATTTGATGAAAAAGCGTCTCCCCACAACATATAGGTAGCCAGCTCTTTTAAACCTGTTTTGGTGTTCTTTTGTGTTGCATAAATGCTGTATAACACACCACAAAGTGTTTCAACTACCAAGCAGATTTTGACTCAGGCTTTTAGTGGAGTAACTATCTCTTCTTCTGTTTGTATTACCTGGTAATAATCTTAATGATGAATACTTTATTTTAAAGAATTGAGAAACAGGAGATCCCAGTTTTATAGTCTGAGTTGAAAGCAGTGATGCCTCCCACTTTCCGTCATTGGCTTGAGTAATTGCCACTCACATTTTAGATCAGGCCATAGAAGTATTTCTTTCTCATCATCAGGTGTTTGGCCTATCATTCCACCTTCCAAGAGGGCTTGCAATTTTGCTTCTAAAAAGTACACTCAACTGCAACACATTCATTCAGTCTCGAAAACTCAATTCTTTATCTCACCAATGCAATTTATACAGAAAGCAATGCTTTTTTTACAGCATGTGACAAATTTGAATGTGTTTTGTCTTGACTAGAGTGCCGGTATGACCTCAACAATCTACAAATTCATTTTCATTTGCCACACCACCAACACCATAACACCACCAATACCACATGATCAACAATACCATCAGCAATAACACCATCAATAATGCAACCAACAATATCACCACCAATAAAAACACCACCAACACCATATCACTAGTAATACCACATATACCAATACCACTTTTGTCAATACCACAAAATCACCATCAATGCCACTACCACTGATACCACCAGCAGTAAAACTAATACCGCCATCAAAAACCCAACACAATACCACCATCACCAATACTGCCACCACCACTAGACACCACCAGTACCTCCTCCAGTAATACAACTATACCACTAACTACGCCACCAATACCAGCAACTATGCCATCAATACCACCACCAATACCATACTTCCAATGCCACCTCCAACACTGCCACCCCACCACCAACAACACACCACCATTATCAATACCATCAATATTAAAACCAAAATCCAGATACCAATACACTACCACCACCGATGCCACCACTAATACCATCAGCAATACAATGATCACCAATACCAACAGTACCACCAATAACACGACAACCACCACTAGTGCCAACACCAAAACAACAAACATCACTACCACCACCACCACCATTACAAATCATTGGCAAAGCCAGTCTGTATGGCTTTAGTGGACTATAGCATGAAACATAATTTCTGCATACATATGTCTGCATGCAGTGTCATATTAAACCCAAATTAACTGGTGTTGCCAATGCTTTTTCTAGCTACAGAATAACTCTTTAACTGGTCGCTCAGAAAATGCTTTTGGCCTCGCTAGGAGCAGAAAAGAAATTTACAAGTACAATACAATAATGTTCAAGAGGGGAAAGACAGTCAAGTTATAAGATGACAAGTGCCGTAGACAACACTTGTGAGAAATTGAATTATGGGTTGAGAGGGATGGATGCCACTCTCAAACAACAACCATAATCCTTGTCAGAGTGAACCACAAAAGTCACTAAATTAACATATGCTTAACCCTCTGACAGCTTGGCAGAAAGCTTTCAGATTTATCTTAAAGGCTATGAGTGAAGTATTTATGCAGCACACAAACAGTATTAAGGTGAAAACACAACACAAGAAAAATCCCAAATTTCTAATAAATAAAATAATAACCAAAACAACAAAAATCCAATCAGAAGAAACAAAGATATTGACTTTTTAAGTGAAAATACAGCCGAGAAGCAGAAAGCCCCAACTGTGGGTATCTGGTCACGCTAAACTGGGACAAAGTCACAAGTTCAGGCTGACCATGATGGAGAGCAGGCCAGGCACAGGACCGAGACTGGCCCACTGGGAGTTGTACTTTGTGTCCTTGATGTGAGGTCTGCGCAGTGTTGCTTGCGAGAATTTGTGTCGCTCTGTGCGGAGTCTGATGAAGCGTTCAGTCATGCGGGGAGGCTTTGCAGGGATTTGGGTAACTCAGTGTCAGTTTTGATGAAGCTTTTAGCTGGTTGATGAGGCTTTACAGGGCTTCGTGTCACTTGGTTTGATCCAGTGAAACTTTCAGTTGCACTCTGTGTGGCTTTGTGGGGCCTGGTGTCTCTTTACGCTGGTTCTGATGGAACCTTCAGTTAGGCAGGGAGGAGTGCTCTCACTGATGCCAGCCAAGGATGCAGGACCTGGGAGGCACCTCATGTGGATCAGGACTCACTCCAGCAGAGGCCAGCAGCAGGGCTCAGGCAGGTCCAGTTACAGCTTGTCAGCTTGGAAGCTGCAGGGAGGCCTCTGAAGCTTTTTGTGTCTCTGTAGCTCACACAGGAGGTCAGCCTACTGACCCTTGGATTCACTGTTGATAGCCAGGGAGCAAGGCAAGCAGATCTAGTCTTCCTTCTTCAGACAGCAAGGCAGTCTTTCAAGTAGCAGGGCAGTCCTCCTTCTGAATCTTTCACATGTAAAGGAGTGTTCTGAAGTGTGGCTCTGGAGGTCTGAATATTTATAGCTGGTTCCAGCCATTGTGTGGGTGATTCTCTAAGCCACCCCCAACATTGGGCTGGTTCAGGAAAGTTCTTCCCCTTTACCTGATCAAGGCTCTAAATTGTCTGGGTGACAAAAGGCCGGGCAGGCCTAGTGTCAGATTTCTATGAGTGTGTTATAGGCAAATCCCATTGAAGTGTAAATGAGGCTAGACACAGCTCCTCCCCAGCCATCCTGTCAGGATGACCTATCCTGTTCACACCTAAGCCCCTCTTTGTGTTACTGTCTGGAAGCAATACACAAACCCCAAAAGCTGAGCCATTCACAGGCATGTGACCCAGGACATGTGCAAAGGGCAGAGTGGGTTGGGACAGGGAAATGGCAACTTTCTAAATGTGGCATTTCCAGAATTGTGACTTAAAATCCGACTAAACCATTAAAGAGAATTTTAAATTGCAATGTATTTTAGTGTAAACAACATATCTCTATCTGCTCCCAATCTAAAGTTAGCACGTATTAAATTTATTAAGGTAGCCCAGTATTAGTCAATGGGAGAGACAGACCTTACAATAGTGAAAAACGACTAGGAGTTTCTCACTGTCAGGCCATGTAAAACTTAAGTACAAATTTCCTACTTTTTTAATACAACGCAACCAGCTCTGTGAGCCTACCTTAGGGGTGACTTTTAAGTATTAAGAAAGAAGCTTTGGGCCTGGCAAAAGGTTTATTTTGCCAAGTTGAAATGGCAGTTTAAAACTGCTCAAAGGGCTGCATCGGCATGCTTGAGACATGTTTTAAAAGACTACTTTAGTGGGTGGTACAATGATTATTGCTGCCCACTAGTAGCATAAAATTTACAGGTCCTGGGTACATGTAGTATCGTTTGCTAGGGACGTATGTGTAAATTAGATGCACCAATCAGGTATATGCCAACTGTACCCAGTGATGGCCGGTGCAGGTAAGACCGGTGGGCAGGGGGGTAATCGACAAACGACGACAATGGACAATAAAATAAAAAAAAATTAAAAAACACTTACCTTGCGATCACCGCATCGCTGACTCAGCGATGCGGGGAGTGCAAGGTAAGTGGTTTTCTTTATTTAAAATTTTATTTTCCCTCGTCGTCGTCTGTCGACACCCCCTCGCCCCACCACTCTTACCTGCACAGTCCATCACTGACTATACCATGTAGAGGGCGCCAGTACTTTACCACTGGTTAGCAGGGAAAAAGTGCACAGAGTCCAAATGCCAACACAAAAGGGTTCAGACATAGAAGGCAAAAATCTGGAGGTGATCCTGCAAAATGCGCCAGGTCCAACTCTTTTGCTCAAATATGTGAATAGTGAGC
Source organism: Calotriton arnoldi (assembly GCA_963921515.1). Lineage (NCBI taxonomy): Eukaryota > Metazoa > Chordata > Amphibia > Caudata > Salamandridae > Calotriton > Calotriton arnoldi. The sequence goes on along the minus strand of CAWUFW010007801.1, from coordinate 295,984 downwards.
AAAGTGTAAAAATTCACGTTGACAGAACACATTCCTATCACACAAACCTGTATATCAAACTTTTGCATTTTTTACGGTTGTCTGGCATAATTTGTGATGTCACGTTACACCATAATAACACAAGACCTCTGCACTCTATGGTGATTATGACATCACTTGACGCAGTACCCATGAAGAGCAGCTTCATATGTAGCAATTGCTTATTTGTTCTCTGTTTGTTATCCATTAATGCTTCACTTTTACAGAAGGACTATACACAAGGCACACAGAGGAAAAAATCAACAAGGTTACCATTTTGTGACATAGCTTTCCTTTATTCTACATTCTATGAATCACAAATGACATTTAAAAATTTTGAATTTATAAATGTATACATTGATTTACAAGGCAATGCCATGTGAACCTAGCACTGGGATGCTCTATGTAAAACATTAAAATTATCAATTAATCAATCAATCAATAAGCATTTGTATAGTGCAGCACTGTAACCCTGGGGGTATCTGGGCGCTATGGGTGCAACGTCTAAATCGAAATGCCAGGACTTGAGTTGTTTTCTGAAGTCTGCCAGGGAGGCTGTGTTAGAAATTAAAGGGGCAGGTAGTTCCAGGTCTTGGCGGTGATGTAGGAGAAGGAACAGCCCCTGCTGTGACAGATGCGGGGGTGCGCACAGGCTTGTGAGGAAGAGCGCAGGTATCTTGCGGGTAGGTGGAAATTCAGTCGATGGTTGATGTAGGCCCGTCCTTGATCTTGTAGAGCTTTGTAGGTGTGCATGAGGATCTTGACCTGGCATCTCTTCTGGATGGGGAGCCAGTGGAGGTTTCTGAGGTGGGGAGTGATGTGGGTCTAATTGGGAAGGTCCAAGATGAGTCTAGCTGCAGCATTCTGTATGGTTTGGAGTCATCTGAGGAGCTGGGTAGAAATGCTGGCATAGAAAGCGTTGCCGTAGTCAAGGTGACTGGTAATGGGTGCCTGAGTAACGGTCTTTCTGGTGTTGGTTGGGATCCATGTGAAGATTCTGTGGAGCATGGGAAGGGTGTGGAAGCAAGAGGAAGCAACTGTGTTGACTTCTCGTTTCATGGTCAGTTCGCTGTCTAGGAGGATGCCTAGGTTGCATGCATAGTCTGTAGGCGAGGGTGTAGGTCCGAGTTCTGCTGGCCACCAGCTGTGGTCCCATAAGGAAGTGTTCTTCCCAAAGATCAGTACTTCTGTCTTATCAGGGTTGAGTTTAAGATAGTTGTCTTTAATCCAGTTGGCTATGTTGGTCATGGCATTGCGGAAGTTGGTTCTGGCAGTGGACGAGTCTTCGGTGAGTGAGAGGATAAGTTAGGTGTCGTCTGCTTATGAAGCTATGTTGAGGCTGTGGGATCTGACGATGTCTACAAGGGGGGTCATGTAGGTGTTGATCCGCATACAAATGATCTTATTTCTAGTCTTAGTACCCTAGGGCTCACACAAACAGTAAATGGTCCTACTCATATAGCTGGTCATACACTAGACCTTTTATTTACAAATTCTCACAACATAACGGCTGACTCACCCATGCCTGCCCTATGGACTGACCATTACTTGCTTAAATTTAATATCTTAACCCCATCCTCATGCCATACTAATCCTGTAGCAGAACAAACATGGTGTAGACCGTGGAAAAATATTGACCCGGCATCTTTTTCTGCATATTTTGTTACTCCCCTGATGTCTAATACTAACACTCCCAATGATGTAGCCACTTCATTAGATGCTGCAATCTGTCAGGCATTGGACAAAATTGCTCCAAAGAAAAGAGTAAGAGGTTTACACAAATCCTCACCCTGGTTTACTCCAGCCCTAAAAATTGATAAACTAACAGCTAGAAAGGCTGAGCGCAAATGGAGACATTCAAAAAGCCTCACTGACCGTAATGACTACAAACTCTTACATAGACAGTACTTAGCCCATATTATATTGGCAAAAAAATAATATCTAGGTGAAAGAATAAATAAAGCCTCTAACTCTCAGAAAGAGTTATTCAAGATACTCAATGAATTTACACATCCTGCCTCTATGCAGCCCCCATTGGTTGCTTCTCAGGAGTGGGTTGACTCTCTATCCACTTTTTTTGTAGAGAAAATTGACAGAATATATAGTCAATTTCCGCATGACTCTGTCCAATTGCATACTCAGAGAACAGAAGTAAATTGCTCTTTGGTGGCTTCTACCTTAAAAAAATTCTCAGAATTTTCTCTGGAAGAAGTTTCTTTATCACTTAAAAAGGTAAAATCAGGCTCCCCCTCTGATATAGTATCTTCTCAGGTTCTATTAAAAATCAGCTCAGTTATCACTCCATGTCTAACGAGGCTCTTCAACCTCTCATTACTACACTCGCAGGTCCCCATAAGGTGGAAGGAGGCCATAGTTAGACCCATTCTAAAGAAACCTAAATCTGACCCTGAACAACTAAACAACTATCGACCTATATCTCTTCTCCCCCTGTTTGGTAAAATCCAAGAGTCCCTGATAAATGGTCAACTAATTAAACATCTAGAGAAAAATAAAGTGCTGGATCCCTCTCAGTCAGGGTTCCGAGCTTTTCATAGCACTGAAACAGCTCTACTTGAAGTGGTGGATAGCATTAGACTCTCTTTGGACAATCGGAGGTCGGCCATCTTAGTCCTGCTAGATCTGTTGGCCGCCTTCGACACCATTTCCCATTCCATTCTTCTGGATCGCCTGAGAGAAGCTGGTGTCGAGGGCCCCGCATTAGCCTGGTTTAGGAGTTATCTGAGTGACCGCACCTCTCGAGTCCAAATTGGCGCCTTCAATCAATCAATCAATCAATCAATCAATCACAGAATTTGTAGAGCGCACTACTTACCCGCGAGGGTCTCAAGGCGCTGGGGAGAGGGAAGGGGGGGATGCTGCTACTGGTCGAACAGCCAGGTCTTGAGTAGCCTCCTGAAGGTCAGCAGGTCTTGGGTCTTTCGTAGGCTTAGTGGAAGGGTGTTCCAGGTCTTGGCGGCGAGGTGTGAGAAGGATCTGCCGCCGGTGGTTGTTCTTCGAATGCGGGGGACGGTGGCGAGGGAGAGGTCGGCGGAGCGGAGCTGGCGGTTGGGGACGTAGAAGAAGAGTCGTCTGTTGAGGTAGGCTGGGCCAGTTTTGTGGAGTGCCTTGTGTGCGTGGGTGAGGAGTTTGAAGGTGATCCTCCTGTCGACGGGGAGCCAGTGCAGGTTCCTCAAGTGGGGGTGATGTGGCTGTGGCGTGGTACGTCGAGGATCAGTCGTGCGGAGGCGTTTTGTATGCGTTGCAGTCGCTTGATGAGCTTGGCCGGGGCTCCCGCGTAGAGGGCGTTCCCATAGTCCAGTCTGCTACTGACGAGGGCCTGGGTGACTGTTCTTCTTGTGTCTGTCGGGATCCACCTGTAGATCTTGCGAAGCATGCGGAGGGTGTTGAAGCAGGAGGAGGAGACTGCGTTGACTTGCTTGGCCATGGAGAGCGTTGAGTCGAGGATGACTCCCAGGTTGCGTGCGTGGTCGGTGGGTGTCGGGCTGCTCCCAGTGTCGTTGGCCACCAGGAGTCGTCCCAGGCTGAGGGGTTGGAGCCGAGGATGAGGACCTCCGTTTTGTCCGTGTTCAGCTTTAGTCGGCTGATCTTCATCCAATCGGCGACGGCCTTCATTCCTTCATGGAGTTTGGCTTTGGCGGCGAGGGGGTCCTTGGTGAGGGAGAGGATCAGTTGAGTGTCGTCGGCGTAGGAGATAATGTTGAGGTCGTGTTGTCTGGCGATGCGTGCGAGCGGGGCCATGTAGATGTTGAACAGTGTTGGGCTGAGGGACGATCCCTGGGGTACGCCGCAGATGATCTCGGAGGCTTTGGATCGGAAAGGTGGGAGGCGGACTCTCTGGGTTCTGCCGTCGAGGAAGGAGGTGGTCCATTCCAGGGCCTTGTCTCGGATCCCTGCGTCGTGGAGGCGTGCGCGTAGAGTGCGGTGGCAGACAGTGTCGAAGGCGGCGGAGAGGTCCAGCAGGATGAGGGCTGCGGTCTCACCATTGTCCAGCAGGATCCTGATGTCGTCGGTGGCGGCGATGAGGGCAGTCTCAGTGCTGTGGTTGCTGCGGAACCCTGATTGGGATGGGTCCAGGATGCTGTTTTCTTCGAGGTATCGGGTTAGCTGTTTGTTGACGATCTTCTCGATGACCTTGGCTGGGAACGGAAGCAGAGAGATGGGCCGGAAGTTCTTGAGGTCTCTCGGGTCCGCCTTGGGTTTCACCTCTAAGAGCCAACCTATAAACAAAGGCGTCCCACAGGGATCTATCCTGAGCCCTACGCTCTTTAATTTATACGTATCTCCCTTTGCTAAAATCATCAAGGATCATGGCTTCGACACACTGTCGTATGCCGATGATACACAGTTATTAATCACTCTTGGCCCGGACGTTGCAAGTACCAAACACAGATTTTGACAATGTATGCTGGACATAAACAACTGGATGTCAACCAACAACCTCCAGCTAAACGCTAATAAAACAGAAATTGTTCTTTTTGGTAATGCACAGACGCTATGGACAAATGACTGGTGGCCTTCTACCTTAGGTACCTGTCCCATCCCAAAAGAAACAGCCCGTAATCTCGGCATAATGATTGACAACCAACTCTCTATGCGGGATCATGTCAACCATACAATACGTACTTGCTACGGGATAATGCACGCCCTTCGTAAAATCTTTAAATGGGTCCCTTTGCCATCCCATCTGCCACTGGTCCAGGGTCTGATTGTCAGCCGCCTGGATTATGGGAATGCCTTGATGGCTTCCATAAACATTGATCTCCTTCATAAGCTCCAGGTTCTGCAAAACACAGCAGCCAGACTGGTTTTAAATCTTCCAGCCCGATCTCCCTCTGCCCCTAATCTGAGGTCGCTCCATTGGCTGCCTATTAAGAAGCGAATAGACTTCAAAATCTGCTGTCTAGTCCATAAAACTCTAAATGGACTGGGCCCTCAGTATTTGGCAACAAAACTACAGAAGTACCAGCCTTCTAGGACACTTCGCTCTGCAAACAAACACCTACTTATAGTTCCGAAGGTTCGAACAGTTAAGCATGGTAGTAAATCCTTTTCAAAATTGGCCCCCACCCTCTGGAACTCTCTGCCTATACACCTACGAACCGAGATCGAGCACACAAAGTTTCGTAAATCTCTTAAGACCTGGCTATTCTAAATCTCTTTTGTTCCTAGCCATCTTTTTTGTCTGTACCTGAGTCTCGGCAAAGCGCTATGAGACCTCTGGGTGATATATGCGCTCTACAAGAAACAGTACATAGACATAGAATAGGGTGGGGCTGAGGAATGATCCTTGGGGTACTCTGCATATGATGTCCTTGGGTTCGGAGGCAAGGGTGGCAGCCAGATGCTCTGTGTGTGTCCAGTAAGGAAGGAGGTGATCCACTTGAGGGTGTTTTGTTGTATGCCGATGTTGTAGAGTCTGTTGATGAGAGTGTGGTGGGAAACAGAGAGGTCGAGGAGGATTAGGGCCACGATGATGGATTCAACCCAGATCTGTGACTGGGGGTGAGTGTCTGAAAAGTTTAGGCGCTCTGTCCATCATCTCCTTGTGTTTGCTATTTTTTGCCCTAAGTTCGCAGGGTATGCCCAGACGTGGGTCCCTTTCTCACTTTGCCACTGGATTCAAGCTAGCCTGGCTGATGAGGGGTGTTACCCCGAAACCGGTCCCAGGATGCTTGTTTCCTGTCCAGGGAAGACCTGTCTTGGTAGCTCAGCTGGACTGTTCCCACAAGGAACAGGGTCAAGACTGATTCGCATATGGCTGGGTCGCAACTGGGGTTGCGAAGTGAGCTAAAGAATGATGATGGTTTCAACCCAGATCTGTGACTGGGGGTGAGTGTCTGAAACGTTTCAGCGCTCCGTCCATCATCTCCTTGTGTTTGCTTTGTTCACCCTAAGTTGGCAGGGTATGCCCAGATGTGGGCCCCTTGCTCACTTTGCCACTGGGTTCAAGCTTGCCTGGCTGATGAGAGGTGTTACCCGGAAACAGGTCCCAGGATGCTTGTTTCTGGTCCAGAGAAAGACCTGGCTTGGCCGTTTGGGCTGGACTGTTTCCACAAGGAACAGGGCCAAGACTGATTTGCATATGGCTGGGTCTGAACTGGGGTGGCGATGTGAGCTAAAGAACGATGTTGGATTCAACCCAGATCTGTGACTGGTGGGGAGTGTCTGAAAAGTTTCAGCGCTCCGTCTATCATCTCCTTGTGTTTGCTCAGTATCAATTTACTCTTCTCCAAGACCAAAATAACAAAACAATTCTCTTCATTATTCTTCAAAACATCAATGATTCTGCTTGCTTCACAATCCTCAGCATTCATTTGCTTGAAGTATTCCTTTCCCATTTCTCCAGGAAATGACTGATTATGCAGACTACCTCTAAGGTGTGGCACCCACTTTCCTGAACATCAGTATAGTCAGGAACGCAGCTCCTTATTTGAAGACTGTTGTTGCTTCCTTTGAACCTTCTGGAGAAATCCTCTTGGATGAAACTTGGAGGCATTATCAACATTCTGCTGCCTTTTTGATGGTTGCCTCAAAGGTGACTTGTACTTCAAGAAGGATGAAGACTTTAGCTGCTGTTTTCTGAAGGAAAAAGGGTTTCTCTCTTTAATGTAACTTGCCCTCTAACTCAGCTTGAAACAGCTTACTTCCTTCTAAGGGAATTGTTAATGCTGCTGATTTCTGAACAGCACCCATCTTCCAGTCATTCAAGAAAATATTAAGCCTTGCCACTATTGGCAGTCCACAAGCTAAGGCTGACACTCTCACCAAATCACGAGAGATATCAGAGAGAAATGTAACCTGCTTCTTCAAGTTCTGCAATAAGGAACCATACTCCTGACCTTCCCGGACTGCTTTAAGGAATTCTTTAAAATCCAACCAAAAGGATTGTGCAGTATAGGTTTAGTATACCCCAGCATTAGAGCTAACTGAGAGCAGAATCTACTTTCCTATCTGAAGGTTCTTTAAGGATATTCTCTTCAGCCATTGAGGACCTACCGACCAGACTTCTTAGGATGGAATCTACATGGATATTTTGTGGGAACCTCTCATCCATAGACTCTGTAGGCTAAAGCTTGCCCATAAATCTAGGGAGCGTAAATTGATCTGGGTCTTTCCCTTCGTTCAGGTAAACGTCCATAACATAATCATGGCTTGAAAAACCCTCTCTCTGGGGTTTCTTAAATTGGTGCAAAAACTATGTCCTTTGAAAATGCTGCTACTTCTTCAACTAGAAAACCCATGTTAAACTTCATATGGTTCGATAAGTCTGGTAACAATTCCCTTGTAATATATTTTCCTCTTCGTTCCGGTGGAGAAGCAAATGTCTCATTCGACAATTTTCAACAGGAAAAGTCAGAATATAAAGACTTCTGATAAGAAACACTGTTCTTGCAAACCCCTTTCTTCTTTAAAGAGGTCATGGTATCCAAAATTAATTATGTTATCCTGTTATCGTCCTTTTCTGAACTTCTGCTCTTCCTGGCTGGTGGTGATGGGCCAGCAGAAGTATTTGAGGGAGAGGGAGAACAATCCGTTTTTTTGTGTGCATGTTTGCCCATCTTTAATATTCAATCTTTCGTAATAGTAATACTATAGAATCTAAAGGAAATCATCAAAAAACCATCCGTAACAATGATTCTCATAGCATACAGGAAATCTGATAATACACAACTCCTGAACCTACCTTGTCCAATGAGACAAAAATCATGCTTCCAATGCATGCGTCTTGGTTCCCTAACTATCTTGTTCAGTACTGCCTGCTTTGATAACGAAAGTGCATGCATGAGCAATACAACATGATGGTGCATGCACGTCAACAAGACTCTTGTACGTTCGGTCTCTCCTTCTGAGTTCCTCTGCCTACGGAGAGTTCTTCCATACCAAACGCCAAGAAAAAAAACATGTAAACAACCACAGATTTAAATTGTGCATTCACGATTGCCCACAGCCATGTCTCCTCCTACTTTGAGACATATATGTCCATAATTGCATTACACTGCTTACCTGATACAGGGGTGTAATGAAATGCCTCTTTTTGCATGATCACTGCCAAAGTTTTGGACAGATGCTGCTGGTTGTCCAACTCTGAGAGTGCCCTTAGACCTTAGTGCCAGTGTTTTAACCAATCACAAAGTTTATGTTGAATTGGCTACCCCCAATTAGTATTAGCTGACTTACTTATAAGTTCCTAGTATATTGTACCAAGGGTACCCACGGCAGGTAAGTTAGAGCGTCCGCCCAAGGCTGCAGCACTGATTGTGCCACACTGCATGTGACAAAGTACAAAATGGCTCCCATTCTTCCACTTCAGCCTGAAAAAGCAGTTTTAAAACTGGTAGTTTGACTTTGCCATTTAAACCAATGGCAAAGTCCTCACTTCCCTGAACAATATATGTGAGTCTACCCTCAGGAAGGCCATTTGAGCCCTAAGACAGGGAGCTGTATAATGGTAAGGAGGACATATACTTTAATAAGTCCTCATAGCAAAACTTCCAAATTGCCGTTTTAGCTGTGGAAAAGTTAGTAGCCCCACTGGCTAATACAGAGTTACAGGCTGATATCTCAGTCCTGCTAACTTCTGAATGGGACTACTGTCACTTTGAGGAAAGGCAACTTTTAGAAAGTTGCCACTCTGTTGCCCAGTTTATCTGGTGGACCTTCACAGACAGCCTTCTGACCTACTGGGGAGGGGTGAGAACGACTCCCAGGCTCAGGAACAATAGAGGCCTACCACAGAGGGAGATGTTACCGCTCCCTTGCAGAAAGCCAAGCATGGCGTTGGCCTAAAATGTGAGCTTAAATTGGGATGATGCCTTTGGTGGGAAAATGGTGATCACACTAGTGTAGGGCTGCCCCTTTGTTCAGGTAGACGGGCTGGCAGCGAGAACAGAGAGTGGAAGCCAGTTGCCAAAACAGTTTTTCGGTGAGTGTTCAGCCCAAAGGTAGCCACACCTCTAGGGTGTGCTACCAAGCTCCTAACGTCCACTGAAGGGTTAAGACATCTTGAGAGTGGGCAGAATAGTGCCCACTGGGATTCCTAGATGCCACACATAATTGGCATAATAGACGTAGTCATCATAGGGCGGGAGGGATCCTTGGCTAGTGACCACATCATCCCTCCAGGGCACTTTCTGGGCATAACTATGGCACCCCAGGTACCCTGAACCTCAGATCACATCTGGACTGGAGCAAGGGCTGAAGAGGACTGCCCTGCTGACCCCTGTGTTACGACTCGCTCGAATTGTACCTGTGTGGTGCGTGGATCGTAAGCACCAGCTACGCTTTTTTCATGAAAGGGGACATAGTCCCGAACGGATGACCCCCTAGGCCTCCCACTGCTCCCTGATATCATGGGGTGAAATTGTGAGTTTTGTTTCTTATTTATTAAACGTTCCTCTTGTTGGGATGGATATTCTCCTTCTGCGTCCCGTCCCCTTCTAGAACGGATGCCGAGATCACGTGCAAGTTATGATGAGACTACATACTCGCTCGTGATCTGGCAGCCATTTTGGTCACAGCACTGTTAAACGCCGTGTCCTTGACAGAAGCCGTGCTTGGCTTCAAGTTCCTTTCTGAGAGGCTTTCGTTTCCTGCATTTCAATTCCTGCTCGCAGTCTCTCGCACCCGCATTCTGCCCTCCGTAACCCGCTCCCATATCCCGCCCAGTGTATCATACGACAATACTAACCTTTTCCCAGCTCCCTATCCCTCTGCTGCACAGCCTCTGGATCCCTGCAATTCATGCCTCGCATTTCCTGGGCAGCATCTCTGCTCGAAAATGAGACAAAAAGGAAAAAACAGCAATTAACAAACAGGTCAGTGCACTGAGCCTACAGCTCCCACAAACAGCACTTTGGGGCAGATCTACAAGAAACTAACGCAGCGCGGTGACGCAAGTAATTTTGCTGCGCCGCGCTGCGTTAGTTTCGAAGCACAGGGATGCGACATATTTACAACAATATGTCGCATCTCTGTGCTTCCCCCTGCGCTGGCGCACAAACTACTGCCATGCGCAGGCACCCTTGCACCATGGTGCAAGGATGCCTGCGTCGTGGGGAGATTGTTTTGTGCAGGAAGGGGCACCTTCCTGCACAAAAACAATCAATTGAGTGATTTCCTCTTCCAATGTGTGCTGTAGAATGCAGCACGCATTGGAAGAGGAAAAAAACGAGGAGAAATGAAAACATTTCTCCTCGTTGCACCTCACTACTCCACCCCTAGGGTGCCGTAGCATTGTGACGCATTTCCAGATTTACGATTTCTCGTAAATCTGGAAATGCATCAGTGGACATGGGTGTTGCGTGGGAACACCCACAGCAACACCGATGTCACGCTCCTAACACGCAAAGTGTTGCGTGAACAGGGGCGATATTTACAAGCACAGGTTAAGTCACGCAGGGTGACTTTACCTGTTCTTGTAAATATCACTTAGCAGGCTGGGCCACCGGTGCATCACGCAACGTGATGCACCGGCGGCGCTCGGGGCTTGTAAATCTGCCCCTTTGTATCCAAACCAACTATAATACCTATACCACAAAAACAGTCATAAGGCAAGAAAACCAAAAGTGGTAGACAGAACTAAATTCTGATGTTGGAACCTCTTTCTGAAATAGTAGGCTATGGACTTACACCCTTGCCGTCCCAGGATTGTGATCTCATGAGGAAACATGATTATCCCTCTTATTGCCTTCAGTGATGTCAACTTGAAGTGTGGAGACTTTGTGTTAATTCTTATCTAATGGGTGAGTGATTGCTAGAAGGGAAATCAGATATTGACTTATGCCTTATCTCCTGCTGGGTAAGTTCTAATTGTGTCTCTGTATCTTTTCAGAGAAATCCAGTCACTGGGATATTGGGACTTCTGGGTGAGGTGCATGTCTGATGTGGTGTCAAGCCTGAGAGTACTGGCTTCTCCTTCTTCCCGTCCTTTCCTTTCCCTAACCCCTGTTCCCCTTGAGCTCAAACCTTCGGCACTTGTGAATACAGAGTGCCAGAAATTGTTTTTAAGGGGTATTAGGAGAACTACCTTCACATCTGCAGATCTGGGGTTTCAGGTGAATGGAGTCTTGAAACCCTGGACCTGCTAAAAGAGGCTGCAACAACTGCTGGACTGCACCTGCTGCTATTTGGGCTAGTGAAGAGAGGACGGTGTCTGTCTTGAAGGAAAGTTGTTCCTGAGCCCCAGACCGAAGTTGTGACTCCAAGGGTCAGTCTGCAGACCCCCTGCTCTAGCACCAGGGCCATAGAAGCTGAAGTCGTCCATCCTGGCCAGTCAGTAGCCACTTGAAAAGAATAGCTGTTGACCACCGACATGCAGCCTACAAGATCTCCACCCTGGGCTCGAAAGTTGCACCCATGTCTTCTGGACTCAGGAGAGTCGTCAGAGTGGTGGGTTGAGCACCAAAGACGAACACCATCCCTCACCAAAGGATATCGCTGGACCCGCTGTGTCCAGAGATCGCTAGCCCAGCCACAGCTGGTCTTCTACTGAGTCAAAGAGGACTTAGAGGTGCTCCGACCCCTATTGCCAAAGTTGCCCCACCTGACCCATGGCCCGAAGAATAACCCCAGGAAGGCCCCCGTCAACCGCATGGCACAAAGAGCATCTCTCAGCATCCTCAGCATCCTGCATTCCCAGAATCAGGACCACTCCATTGAAGTCTATGGCGGTCTTGATGCAAAGTGTGGAACTGGACTTGAGACTGCTTTGGTGCCATCTTGGTCTCTAAAAATACATAATAATATAGTCTATTCTTATAAATTGGAGTTTGATATATTTTGCGTTGTGTGACTCTCTTATTACGTTGTTTGGTGCTTCTAAATGCTTTACATTTGTTCCTTTGTTTGAACCTAACTGCCCGAAGCCACAGCTATCCAGGGTTGAGATAGGTTTTACAAATGAGAATGACTGGACCCAAGACGGTTTAGTGAGTATATTACTCTGTAAGGTTGCACAACAATACTGTATAATACACCACAATCCTCACAGCGGCCCTATAAACCTTTAGCTCACTCTTGTGTCCCCTATTCCCACGCAAGTACCAAAAAGCTCTCCAAGTCCCGCAGGGAGAAGAAACCTTGTACACTCCAAGCATCGGAGATAGTAGCCAAGCTACTACCTCTACAAATCCTAAATCTAAACTATTCACCCCTAAGGGTCTCAAGGCGCTGGGGGCGGTCGGGGAGATTAAGGGAACTATTGCCCCGAGTCACATGGTGCTGAGCTGAGCTGCCGCCGCCGATCGAACCGTCAGCCCTGCGCTCCGGAGTCAGCCGCTGCACCACACCTCTCCCTCCTCTACATCCTCGTTCTCATTCCTTGAACCAACAGGAAACAAAACAAGAAGTGCTGAGTCAAACAAACCAATTTATAGTGCCAAGCTGAGGGTGGGTAGGGTCAAGGTGAGCATTTCCTGTTTTGTTTCCTGCCCGTGATAAGGGTACATTCCTTATGTTAGTAATAACTGGGACATCGAGAAATAAAGATTCTCTAACTGCAAACTTCAAACCTGTCACTTGAACTTTTGATGATATCCCTTTGCCATTATTAATCATAAATCATAGTCGCTTGCAAAATGTGCACACCCCATAAGTCTCTATGTACATCAAGATAACCTACCCATTGGACTCAAAATGCATTTGGGCAAACAGATTTTGAAAAGGCGCAAAGAGGAAATATTCATACACGTTGTGTAATATGAAGTTTTCGTTTTCAAATGAGTGGGTGTTTCTTCTAGGTAGCAAGTCTGGAATCAACAACAGTGAAAGTGTTTTGTTTGCACCATGTAACTGCACACTTTCAAAAGATGTTAGTTTTCCTAAAACTTTCAGTGGAAAATACACTATCACACAATATTATGAAACATAGCAGCCTCTAAAGTTTGATATAATTTATGAATATCTAAGTAAACAGTTATAGTGTTATTAAGTGATTAGCAAGTCCGATGAAAGTACCCCAGATCGATTGCTTGCAGGGTGGAGTCCCTTCTTAAAAGCGTTGTAGAAATCAGATTGTACACTTTCCATGTATCACTATTTTTAGTTTTATTCCCACACAGGACAAGGAACAATGCAAGGATTTGAAGCCCTGCAACAGATAATACTAGCACGTTGGAGTTGGAGCCAGGGGTGATCCGCCAAAATAGACAAAAAAAAGCAGCTCCCTAGTGCATCAAGTTGAGTGGGGCACAAAATCTGAGGAAGAGAATTCAAATAAAATAAAAAAAAGAAGTCGAGAGCTTCAGTTGCATGGTTCACCTACGGTACCAGTTACTGGTAGTTTGTCTAGGTCTGCTCCTGGTTAGGGCGCAATCTGTCCCCTGGTAAAAAGGCTGTTTTCGGGCCTTTTGTTGTAATTTAGTAGCACCTAGTGGCTGCAGCCTAAGGCGCCATCCTTGTCTGGGACATACGCATTTTCTTGCTGTCTCGAAATATCAAAGAAACAACTCTTGTCCTGGTAGACGAACAAAGTTTCATATTTCATTTAAACTTTGAAAACGTTTACTTTGGCAAAGAAAGCGTGCACTGTTATTCTGAAGGGCAGGGTTTCCGACTCCTGAACAATGTGCTGATTGTGCCCGGGAACTCTTCCCTCTCGCCCCGCCTCTTGCCAGAAAACAGAGAGAACAGACTCCAATAACGATACAAGTCTAGAAGAAATAAAATCTCGTTCAAGGTTAAGCAGCATTGGTTCGCGTTGGCTGGAGCCATGGCAGGTTTTCAGGATAACCTATTAAATTAATGAGCTCTATGTTGGCGCTTTGCCTGGAAATGTATCTTTTCATCAGCTCTCCCAATTCTGGGATAGTGCCAGGCTCAAAGGGCAGTGCTGGTCTACCAGGACTGAACAAAAGTTCTGCGTGAGACAGTATTATGAGGACCACCTCCGTCCAGATCATCGAGCGAGCCAGCCCGCAAAGAAGACCAAGAGAAGGAAAGCAAAAGGCCGCTTTATTGGGACCAGGTGTGCAGTTAGTTTCCAAAACATTACACAGAAGTAACAATCCCACCTCACTAATACAAGTGAAAACCTAACCCCTCCCACCCTTAATCCTCCCCCAACCATGACCAACTTCCCAGCTAAACCAATCTCAACATCCACTCCCCTCAAGCCTCCTTCCAACCACTGTCCATCCAACCTACCCCAAATGTTGCGGTCACGTGTCCCCATCCTCTAACGTCCCCCCGGTGACCTCCAAGCCTTCAGTCCTCGCGTCATCACCAAATAAAATACTGCACCCTGACCTAAGAGCAGCAAAATAATCCACCTGCCCACCTCATGTTTACAAAGTGTGTTATTACCCACAAAGCAACCATACATGAAAGCAGAAAAAGAATGTAAAAATCTCATGCAGAAGGAAAAAGGAGAGGGAAGAATAAAAAACATAAACCCAGAATTAACAGGGAGCCCTAAAAATACCCAGATCATACCTGAATGGGGGAGGGAGAGAGAAGAACAGAACAAGCATTGGCATAGCCAATAGGTCTCGCCTTTGGGACCTTATAAGTGTTTAGCCATGCAACAGTTGATGTTGTTGCACCAAGGATATTGTGCTGCATAACTAAATACTTATAAGGTCCCAAAAGCGAGACCTATTGGCTATGCCAATGCTTGTTTGGTGAGGTCGGTGCTTCACAGAGGTCTTATGTAAAGGGAGAGGGTAGAACCTTCCAACCTAACCTGTGTCCTTGTCAGGTGTGTAGACTGTATCTCATTCTGGTTTCCCTTGGCAGTTCGGATCTTGAGGCTGTTTGCTTAACGTGTCTTCTGTGACAGCATTGTTGTGTACGGGCAATGACTGTAACCTCTTCCAAACGACCTCGGTTATTATCTTTTCACGGCAGTGTTTGTGGATCTTCGGATTCTAATCTGTGGTGTGTTGTTGTTGCCCAAACTCTAGTGTAGGGTGACCAGATTTTTAAAACCAAATGCCAGGGCATTTAGCAGGAGCACTACAATTTCACACCAAACGAGCGCACTGAATGACGACGCTCATCAGCAGAGAACTACAGAAGAAGCACAGAGAAAATTAATAAACAGCAATTTTTAAAGCCAGTATCATACCTGTTAATTAAATTGCTTTGTTTAAACACACCGCACACAGCTTTCAGTCGGCCGTCTATAAAATAAGCATCTGCAATGCAACAGGTCTCGCAATTGCGAGATTTTGAGCTATTGGCATTGTAAATGACAATGCCTTTTATTTGTGTTTAAAAACCTGCAATAATAAAAGACATTGTCATTTACAATGTTAATAGCTCAAAATCTCACAATTGCGAAAGCTATTGCATTGCAAATGCTTGTTTTTTAATCTGGGTGGTTCTAGTATTAGGGATTTAGCACTTCTCTAATCCCTTCCGCCATGTATTGAGGACCAGAGTTATGGAGGGCATTGTGTGTTCTGCAAGCCACCTTCAGTTGAATCCAAGCTTCAACTGAGAGCCGGTTGAGGGTTCTGAGTGACGGTGTGAAGGGGCCATACAGATGCGTACATCATCATCAGGCTTAGTCTGCAGACGCACAAATCCACCACATTAGTATGCTTAGGGACCACTAATAGAACAAATGCGTCTGTCTGAATGCAGTAACAAATCTGCAACATTACTGTCATTACGTTGCAACATTATGTTGTTACAGATTTTCAGGCCTAGAAAGTGATCCTCGGCATAAAGTCTTTTTAAAAAATAAAAAAACGTTAATAAAAAGCAGTAGTAGATTGTGGACAACCACATTTTCCTAACACAGGCCATGAATTTTAATTTGAGACAGTGTAATATCCAACAACCAATGAACATTTAAAGCACTGTCTACTGCATGGGAGATTAGAGCCTTAAAGCTAATGGACTGCACGCATTATACTAATTTCCTCTGGGAAATCAGATAGCGTCAAAGCTTTGCTTCTCTATACGGTCAATAATTCTTCTACGAAAGTTTCTGAAAGAACTGAAAGGAAATTACAGAGGAACAGGTTACTTTAAAAGCGGGAAGCTCAGACTAATAAGGCTACACAGGTCCACTATTCAGCCAATTTACATGCCCACAAAAAACCATGAAAGCCACGCCACAGCTGACTTTTTAACCCTGCACTTCTCACCAATGACTGCACTTTGTTTTAGAAATCTTCAAGTAGCTGTACTGTGGTGCTGTTTTTCCCCTAAACTTACCTCCAAACCTATTTAATGCAATATCCACCCATCCTTAAAGTTGCTCCACTCTGCCCTAAAACGGTTTGGTCTAACACATCTTCATGAACCAGTCATCTCCCCCATTCAGTACCAAAGCACACAGACTTGCACATACTTGTATTCACCCTTATTAAGAGTTTTTAATTCCAGAGTCAAGGGAGAAGCTGTGAATATTGCACACTGGCACTGCAATAGCCCCTTTTATTTGAAACAGTTTCATCTTAGGCCAGAGGTCTTCAAACTTTTGTAGGTTGAGCCCCCCCAGCTGAATTTTTTTAGATGTTGGGCCCCCCCACCACCTGACAGAAATTTCTGGAATTTGGTACACTACATAATCGACCGCCACGCGCATATTCCGGGCCATATCCAGCAAATAATGTTCAACACAATAAGAGTGTTTAGTAAACTGCAGGTTTGTGAGTGGGTGTGGTGAAATGACAGAGGCTTATTACTCTGCTCCAAACACCATTTTCCAAGATAAAATGTGCGCAAATTGTTTTTACTAGGATGCTTTGTTTTACACATGACATAGATTGATAATAACACCACCAACATATATGTGACGGGTGTGCCTGTTTTTCGCCACAGAGACGGTCAAACTGTGGATGGATTTTTGCTACTGACATCCTCAGGTTGTGCTCCACATCCAGTCTTGAACGGTACTTAGTCTTTAATACCGCAAGTGCTGAGAACCCAATCTCACATAAATAGGACGAGCTGAAAGGCAAGAGAGTTTTGATAGCAGTTTCTCTCAAAGCTGAATATTCTGCAGACATTTTCAGCCAAAACGGGGACTGTAAGGGAGACAGTGTTGTCAGATTTTTCGAGCACTCCCTAGCTCAGAGCTGGTACACGAGAAACAAATCTTCTCTAGAAATCTTTAACAAACGTTTTAGGCAGCATTATAATGGGATAATTGCCCACCAACCAGTTATGGATCCGAAGACAAAGTTGAAAGTCCACAGAGAGGGCGCTGAACGAACACCTAATTGAGAATTCCTTAGTGGTACAATAAGTTGCTTGCCTGAAGCAGTGGGGGTTTAGGACACGTCGGGCTTATGGCTAAAAAAAATAGAACTAATAATAAATTAATGATGTTGTCTATTTTACTTCAGATCAATGTTGTCTGACAGACTTTGTGGTGGCAGGGACATGTTAAGGATTTTGGGTGCCCTGGGCCAAAACTATTTTGGGGGCCCCTGTTCAGTACAGCTTTGAGTTTAACTGATTTACTTTCAGCTCTGCCATACCCTCTTTAGCCAGGCTACTAGCGGTGCACAGGCACTATGGTCGAAATTCTAAAAGCGTTTACATCTAATATTCAGAGACAGTGATGTGTTTTCACTGTTGTAACAAAGCAGCAGCCCACTAATTTTACAGCGAATAATATCTGTGATATCCTCCAATTTCTCATATGCGAGGAACCGCTTGGATCTAAAATAAACTTTTTTATGGTTGTTGCATGAAACAAACATATTTCTTTGCAAATAGTAATAGACTCCCTCACATCAATCACATTAAAAAGAAATTAAACAAAACGGTATTTACAAGAATTTGTTTAGGAATTATTCCAGGCCATCGGGGCAAAAACAGAGCTGTCTCTATCAAGGGGCTCCCTGAAACGCTGGATTGCAGTGCATGTAAATGTGTCCTTTTGTAATTTAGGATGAAAACCTTGATGGGGCACAACATGCCCATACTTGTGTACAGGGCGCAACTAGACCCGAACTCCGGGTGGTGGCTAACACTCCCAGCCAGGGCTGGCCCTAGCACTGGTCGCACCCAGTGCAACAGTCTTTTTGGCGCCCCTCCCCCATTTCCTCCATCTCCATGAATTTCCTCCCTACCACTCACCAACGATGCACCTCATCTCTCCATAGCACCTTTCTGGCAAACATTTCATTTTTTTATAGCACTACTCATTGTTTACTCCCACTCAGTTCAGTGATATGCTTTTTACATGTTCTTTGTAGTAGGCACATTAAACCTCTGCACTGTGTGGGTGGCAGGAGTGCCCATGTGAGTGCACGGTGAGCCATGCAACAGTGTGAGAGTAGGGTAAGAGGAGTGACTGCAGGGTGAGTGAGGTGACCATATGAATTTGGGTGCGGATGTAAGTGCAGATTGGGACGAATGAATGTATGGTTAGTGATGGGCTTATTTGAGTGAGATTGCAGATTGAGCAGTGAGGGGGACAGGTGAGTGAAGTGTCACAGTGCAGGTTGAGTAGTGTGCTTGTGTGACTGCAGGGTGAGGTACAGGGTGAACAGCGCAAGTGCATTGTGAGTGCAGAGTGATCACTGTGAGTGCATGGTAAGCGGGTAAATGGTGTGAGTGCATTGAGATCAGTGTGAGGGCATTGTGATCGCTGTGGGTGCAGGGTGAGCGTGAAAGTGAAGGGCGAGAATGAGGAGCGAGTTGTCTGAATGCAGGGTGCATTCCCAGACACTAGAAGTAACTCAGCTTGTTATTGACGACGGCGTAGGGTTTCAGATATGCTAAACTATTGCTATTATGGCATTAACCAGGGATCAGGGTGGAGGAAATAAATGTGCTGATCTTGCAACAAACTTCGAGTTTTATGATTAGGGTTGCCAGCTCATTATTTGGATGGCCCAAGTGGTACAAAAATAAGCAGTCACCCAAAGCTGTATTGTCAGCACTTGTCTGTGCATACTTTGAACAGCAAATAGAAATAGAAATAACTTTTAATTGTGTTCTAGGGCTGACTGAATGATCCATGACTGATAATACAGGGAAACAAAGACAGAAAAGTCACATTACAAATGAATACATACTTACTTATAACAATATTTAGTGTCAAGACAAGCAATTTGCAGGCTGTTTAAACAACACATGGCTGGCTGGCATTTTGCGCACCTGTCTGTGTCATTTTAAAAGAAACTTTGTCTCCTTTCTGGGAAGAGCTAACCCTCCCAGGACGGGGTTAAATTCGTATAGCTGAAATTCTTCAGCTGCAGTGGGAGGCAGGGAGTCTCCTCTGTTAAAACTGAAAGCAATGAACAGACAGTCATTTCAGCTGCAGTGGGAGGCAAGGAGTCTCCTCTGCTATGAAATCGAACGTGAAGGAACAGGACTGTCTGTTCGTTTGCTTTCAGTTTTAGCAGCGGAGACTTCCTGCCTCTCACTGCAGCTGAAGCATTTCAGCTCTATCAATTAACCCCCTCCTGGGACAGTTAACATGATAATGACAAAAAGCATGGGCACGTCGTGCCCCATCGATTTCCCCTCCCTCCCCCCTCCAACCATACCGGAGTTCTCCAATAAAACAAATCCCCAGAAGACTTGCGACGCAGGACAGTGCAGAGGAACAAAGGTAAGAATAGAGTGGAGTGCGCGCCCCCCCTGAGATGGTGTTGCGCCCCCCCAGGGGGGCGCGCCCCACAGATTGAAGAACTCTGTCTTAGGCACTGGCGACCCTCACGGAACAGCATCTACATTACCTGCTGAACCTGTTCAAAGCAGGACCCAACATTGTAGTGTTGCAGGCGCTCTACTTAAATTAAACCAACCCTTAGGCAAAGGATGGGCCCTGGGGCGTCAGCTCATTGTTATTCCTTTCTCAGTTTCTTTTTTGGCACAGCTACTGCTTTCATTGTTGTCCTAGTTAACGGCCTTTCGCATGCAATTTGTTTTCCCAAGGAGTGCTAATATTGCCCATTAGCAATGGCATGTCTACATCTGCATTTAAAAGGCAATCTGCCCTCTCTCCCATGTACTGTTTAACCCTTGATTGCCAACAAGAAAATGGCAGACGGTCGGGAACAAAAATGTATTTAACATTTCACAAATCTTCCAAGGGGCAGTGTGACATGATGCCATCAGCCATTCTTGGCTTTAAAGTTCAGCAAATTGCGTGTTGCATTGCGGAGCTTACGGTTTTGCTTTAACACGGTCTTTATGGGCTCAAAACCCTGGCGGTTAAGTACTGTTAGCAAAAAGGCCAGAATTAGCCAAAGGCATTGTACATGACATGGAGCCATTTGTCAACTATGTTTTAAGATTTTACAGAGTCGTCTAGTCCATGTGAAAAACTACTTTCTTTATATGTAGATTCAAAAGTAAACAAACTCTGCTCGTGTATTTGCGAGCGTTAAGTCTTTCATTCACACCATACATTAAAAAAAAAAGCATTAGCAACGGAAATTGTTTTGTATTGTGTATCGGAACGTTCTAAAGCAAGCTACACAACACATCAAAGGTACAGCAGCAGTGCAGACTTCCCGACCACATACAATATGTAAAGAGCAGGCCGCAGGTTACCGCGCATCTTTTTATTTTCCACTTTCCCTGAGCTCCCCAGCAGATCAGTGTGTATGGCTCCTCGGAGAGCAAGGGGTGCTGCAGAACAATGAGAGCGCTGACATCTCGCCGCCCTGGCCTGCGCCAGCTCAATGGAAAACTTCCTGCGTGCAGGAAGCTGAAATGTTTATAGAGATGCAGAAAAGATCCAGTGAGCGGCATTCCGGAGTCCGAAGCAGCAGCCGGGCGGGCAGGGACGGGCATGCAACCCTGCATAGCTGCCAAGGTTTCAGATTGCTTATGTGTGACATTTTCATAATTTCAGTGTAATTATGAGTGACATTCAACGACTATGAGTGACACTTTCTTGCAAGCAAAATCAAGCAATGAAGATGAGGGAAACATATAAATATTGGAAATTATACCAATTTCTGCAATAAGATACTCTAAGAACATCTCAAAACTGCTGCAAAGCACCAGAAATGGAAGTGCACTAGAATGTGAGAGAGGCCCCAGCGTAGAGCCTGAGCCAGCCTCACTGACGATGAACTCAACATTGTGCAGATTGCAGACAGTGAGTGCAATGCTGAGCTCAGCTCAGGCGCTGTAACTTTACTTAGAGGGCAGGCTACTGGCTCAGGAAGTTAGATAAAATATCTCTGTGACACTCACTCCCCCCACTATTACCTGCTGTCTCTCCTGTGCAGTCACCACAGACTGCAAAGGCAGCTTGTTCTATTCCGCGCCAGCACCGCCCCTCAGATAGCAGTGCTGCGGAGAAATACCCAGTGGAATAAAAGGCCTTACCAGCCCTGACTACTACAAGATATGTTTTGTATGTTTCCATTACCATCGTGTTCGGTGGGTTACTGTCCTGTGGGGTGTACTGTTTCAACAGTATACCCTACAGAATTAAAACATTACAAAAAACATAAATATAAAAAGGCCTCTCAAGCAACAACAACAAAAATTAGCAATTACAATACCAGTGAAACTAAAAGGACACCACAGCTATATAATGTAGTAAATGGTAGCAGTGAGCAGGTCCAATACTAAATGAAATACAATCATGCCTCCTGACTCTTAATAAGCAGCAATACACACAGTGCCCAGGTGAGCATTCTACACGTGTCTTTCACCAACTTTAAAATAACAAAACAAACTGCCTGACATGGCCATCATTACTTTTCTAAATCAGTCCCTCAAGTATGTAATAAGCTAAGAGTGACATAAGCAGCAGGGCTGTCGATTACCGTGTCTGGCTGCCTTCCTTCTTCATAACTCCCGAAATATGCCGTGGAACAAACCTTGGTGTTACAATAACCGCAATCATTTTAAGGAATCACGTTATTTTTTTAAGTTTATATGTATATTCACGTTGCTTTACAGTGGGCCCTAAATAAAAGCGATACAATGAAGATTCAAAGTGAGGCCCGAACTTACCTGGCATTGTGTTCAGAGGAGCGGTGCTTCTGTTCTGGGTGCCACGCAGCTGACCTGTCTTGAGACTGTCAGGGCTGGCAGGACAGGAGGGTCCTTCTCCGTCATGTCACGAGTGGTGAAGTCCTGTGTGAACTGTCTGTGGTGAGTTGGGCTCAGCTCGACCTGCGGCAGACAGAACAGGGGGCTGGGACAGGAACGGTCTGCTGAAAACATGATATCCGGGGGCTGGGGCAGCAGCTTGTGGGCCGACAGAGTAGCAAAAGTGATTTTTAGAGACTGCACCGGCAAATTATGCCCACTCTGACCACCAAGGGTGCGAGAAGCGCCACTTGTTAGGCAGAGAAAACGTTGAATGCAAGTTGGAGCAGCCATTTAGAACATTTAGCTGTGGAGTGCACTGTATGCCTGTAATAATAATAAATATTCCAAAATAACAGACAGTGCAGCGGACTCCACTTACGCTGGGCTGGGCCTGGTGCGTACTTCCTGCTGATTTACACGAAGCATATAAAACGGGAAAAGAGACCTCATTCCAGACACGGACCTGCAGGCAGCTGATCGAGCTGCCACTAAAAAACAATTCAATTTGTGCATATGCATTCGCCTGGCTCCGAGTCTCACAGTGACACGGTCTCTTACTTGAAAGGCTTGCCACTGCACAGTTCAGTTTATGGGCCAGCCGCCCGTTTATAAAATGCGGAAAAGAAAACGTTGCCGGTTAGTCTTTATGCTGCAATTACGGCATGCAGAGGAATCCAGGATGCGGAGACTGGACATTCTAAAATAAGTAAGTTATCCGCCTGCATAGCTGCCAAGGTTTCAGATTGCTTATGTGTGACATTTTCATAATTTCAGTGTAATTATGAGTGACATTCAACGACTATGAGTGACACTTTCTTGCAAGCAAAATCAAGCAATGAAGATGAGGGAAACATATAAACATATAAATATTGGAAATTATACCTGTGTCCTCAGACTTGACTGCAACAGATTAGTCTCTCACTCCGGCATTAGACTGAGACTCAGCAGCAGGCCCATTGCTGCACAGTGGGGCTTCACATACGTTCGGTCCTGTCGGGTTGGGTCTGGCGGTAGCGGCCGAGGTCATGACAGCCCGCCGGCGCGCGGCACGCCTCCACTAGTCCCCGCTTCCTGAATCTGACCTCACTTCCTTCCAGGACGTGAGGTCAGGTCACATCCCCCCCGCCCCCGTGGGGCCACAGTCAGTATGCTGCAATTAACCACTCCTGAGGGCACAGCAGGCCCCGCCCGGGTGTCTCGGTATCGGGCAAAGGACTGCCTCGGCCTGGATACATTGTAGCAGGCAGCATTCCACAAGTCAACATCATTAACTCTCTGAGCCTGTTCTGGTGGCAGCGCCCGGCCGGCAAGCCTGCGGGGAGCAGCAGAGCCGGCGCACAGGTGTCACAGGCGCGCCAGCGCGCACGCCAGCAGCCTGGCGTTACCAGTTTCACCGCTGGTACAGCAGAGTGAGACGGTGGCATTAAAATGCGTGACAATGCATTTCAGTGCGGTGATGCGGAGCACCACACTGAAATGCGTTAGAGTCACACCTGTTGCGTGATACTTGGCAGGCCTGACCCTGTCCTCGTCTTGACCACAGCTTCAGAGACCGGGCGGTGCGCGCTCATAACTAATATGGTCACATCCCGCGCCTGACGGCCGAAATATGCACATACTTTCAACATACCGACAGAGCCTCCGAGCGCGAAATACACGAATATTTAAACCGCATGCCCTCACAGCGCCAAAATGTTCACAACTGCCTCAGAGGGGCTCGAAATGTTCACACGTGTATGCGAGACCGCCTCAGCCCCAGCGACTCTAAACCAGCAACGTCGCAGCCAGTGAGAGCCGAACAGACACACATTGACAAACACCCACACAGACCCAGAGACGCCCATGTCAAGTTTACAAACACGCCGAGCAGCTCGATCTGTGCGGATGTTGAAATAAACATGGTGATCTCACTTACACCGACCACTTTCAAATCACCACAGATGGTTAGAAATATGGTTAGAAATATTCACTGACACCTCTATATACAGACAGTCGGTGTCTACGGAGGCAGGCAAACTACTCACTATTGACACCAAGCAGTGCCGCATGACTCCGAAATGTGCTCCTTTGTGTACACCGAGCACTCACATTTAGAGCAGGCAGATAAGGGTCATATTTACTGCAAATAACGTCACTTACTCAAGGAAAGACACGGAAAACACTGAATCTGACCCAGAAAACAGCTGGCCGCGTCCACCAAAACACCATCAGAACCCCAGGGAGTGGCCATGTTGTCAAGCGAAGTGCACAGCAGGGACGTGATAGAAGCACCCGGGTTAAAGAGCAAGCGCGCGCGCCTCGCGCTAAAAGTGGGAGGGTTGAGGGGAGTGCGGCCGAAGAGCACACACAGCGTTTCCCTTGCGGGAGCGAGCCAGGGGCACCATGTGTTTGAAGTTAATTACAAACATATGGTGTCAAAGCTCGCTCCCGCAAGGGAATCGCCAAACGTGCACGCGTTGCCATTGAAAGCAATGCAATGCGTGCAAGTTTTTAGGGCGAAAAGCCAATCGATTGCAAAATGTCTTTTTCCTATGCAGCGCATGCGCGCTGCGTAGGCGAGACCTAAAAATGACACTAAGCCCTACCAGGACTACTGTCACCAGCAAGTTATGGCATAACTGACCTCACTGTCCTCAACTTACACCCGAGCCCTGCGCCCAAACTGACAGTTACAAGGACCTCTTGGTCCCTGGCACTCGCCACCTGCCCAAAGACCCGGGGAGATATTCAAAATCTTCTCTCCCATCGGGTCCCCATCGAGCGAGATGTTGCTCAAAGAAGACTAAGAGAGTGAGAGCATAAGGATGCCTTACTAGTGTGTCAGCGTGCAAACCAGTCTTTCATAATTATACCAAGAGCACGCCAACGGCTAGGACCGAGAGTGTTGTAGTCCCGATTTGGACTTTGGTGCTCCCCGATTGGACCCGTTTCTAATTCATATGAGCGCAAAATCAATTCAGAACTGTAACATTTTCAGTAAGAATGACAGACATGGATCAGAATTTTAAAGGTTTATAAAATAAATTAATAGGCAAAATACATGAATTATGCCATCAATAAGGTAGCAGCAGTGAATGGAAATCATAAGCACAAAGAAACGTTCTATGTAAAATCAAGCAGAGAATCGACTTGTCAGAATGGGAAATTGAGGCTCCTAAATTACAGAGAGAGCACGTCCTTTTATAGGACCTTAGACATGTGTTTTCATACATTACTACACAAGTATATGGTTCTCAAGATATGCACCAATGAGGAGCTAGAAAGAAGAAACATTTTACTATGGATTTCATTCAAAGACTTTCTCATAATACGATTTCATTGAATTCAGTTGTTCACAGAGTTATTCAAGCATTATAGTTGCTATTTTGTATAAGCGATAGTCTGATACGGTTGGGATGTGATTGGTTTGGTACAGCATGGTGACAAGTCTCTGGGAACACTCACCAATTATTTGTGTAAAGCTCGCAATGCTTTATTTAGAACAAGGAATGGCAGAGCGTGTTATCACGTGGTGTAGTACGATATCGTTTCAAGATGAAGGACACGGTAAACACAGTTTAGGTTAGCGTAAGTTCCGTTTCTAATACATTTTAAGCCTTACAAAAAGAAAAACAGCTCACACTGGGAGCAGGTGTGCGTTAGTTTCCAAAACATTACAATAATAACAAGCCTACCTCACTAATACAAGTGAAAACCTAACCACGCCCACCCTTATCCCTCCCCTAACCATGACAAACCTCCCGGCTAAGCCAACCTCAACATCCAATCCCCTCAACCATCCTTCCAACCACTGTCCTACTACATTCGTTGCGTTCACGTGTCCCCATCCTCTTAACGCCCCCTGGTAGCCCCCGATTCTTCAGTCCTGGTGCCACCCAGAAAAACTTTGTCCAAGGCCTTTTTCAGGTCCTTCCCCCCAACAGCAGTGCTCATAGGACTCTTGCCTAAACAGCTACAGAGCATAACAGGAAACACTATGGGGCATATTCTCAAGGACTTATCGCCGAGTTAGCGGCACTTTATCGCAGCCAAAGTGGCGATAGATTTATCGCCCTATTCACAAGCTGGTGCTAACAGCCGATATAGCCAGTTTACCTGCGATAGCAGCCGCAAAAAACATCGCCACGGATGACACCGGCAACTAACGCTAATGAGATGCAGAGTAGGCGTTCCCGTGCAAAAACCTGCGACAACACCACTTCGCAACATTCTCAACAACCAGCCAGATCGGCGATAAGATCACAAAACATGCGATAAGGCGCGTTAGCAGCAGGGAATTAACACCTGCTCTTTCCTGGTATTAAGTCGGACGATAACCTGCACCAGAAAAGGGAGCCCAGCCCACAGCCACACCAGAAGAACAACAGATGCCATGGAGCTACTGATCATGCAGCCGGACACCCAAGAAGGCCACAACACCCCTTGCCACCCCCTCCCCCCCCCCCGGGCCCTACCCTGGACAAACATATTTTACATCAACTTTACGAAATCATGAACAAAACAATTCGCCTGATGTCGCACAAGTACAACAATTAACATTCATGTGTGGTCAGAAAAAGGAGAATCATTCATTCATCTTTGAATTTCCAAACAAATTATTTAATTCAAATTCAACTCAAAACAACTATTCGGAAGAGTCATGGCGGGTCTTCTCTGGACAATCTGTAAGACACAGCCTGCAAGACAAAATTCAAGATAAGAAGGTGTGTCATGCGCTCATCAAAGGACAGAGAGAGAGAGAGAAAGAGAGAGAGAAAGAAAGGGAGAGAGCGAGCGTAAGAGTGAAAGAGAGGGAGAGAGAGAGAAAGAGAGAGAGAGAAAGGAGGGAGAGGGAGAAGGAGAAGGAGAGAGAGAGTAACAGAGGAAGAGAGAGAGACAGTGAAAGGAAGAGAGGGAGAGGGAGAGAGAGTGCCGACACTGCAGACACTGGCCTCACTGCTCACCTGCTGCCACCGGTGTGTCTCCAACCACGTGCCGGTATACACTGCAGTCCACCAGGTCCCTTATCTGAAACAGAGTCCAGATTTATGAATGGTAGAGTTCATATCAGTGCACACGCCATCATCGCTTGGCCGCCCCTGCGCACACCGGCTGACTGCACCCTAGCCCCTCCCGCCACCCAGCGGTGTTTGCCCGCCCCTGCGCACCCAGGCCTCACTGCTCACCTGCTGCCACCGGTGTGTCTCCAACCACGTGCCGGTATACACTGCAGTCCACCAGGTCCCTTATCTGAAACAGAGTCCAGATTTATGAATGGCAAAGTTCATATCAGTGCACACGCCATCATCGCTTGGCCGCCCCTGCGCACACAGGCTGCTGCACCCCAGCCCCTCCCTCCGCCCAGGGGTGTTTGCCCGCCCCCGCGCACCCAGGCCTCACTGCTCACCTTCCGCCACCAGCGTGTCTCCAAGAGGGCCCACCACGTGCCGGTGCAAGCTCCAAGCCCGGGGCACGCGACCTTGGCAGCCTCCACATCATGCAGCCCCACCCCGTGGGCCACCAGGTCACACACGTGATTCTGGGTCTTGATTTCGCAATGGCAGAGATCATATCAGTGCACATGGCATCATTGCAGGCTGCACACCCGCTCAGCTCTATAGGTGCCACTAACCCTGTGAACCGCCAGGCAACGCCACGTGGCGGTAGGCCCACGCTGCCCGCTGGCTCAGGCCTACACTGCGGTCCAGCAGGGATCACACAGACCCTTACCAGTCCGGACCGCCAGGAGTGCACATCATCGCAGGCTGCACACCCGCTCAGCACCTAAGGTGCCCCTACCTCAGTGCACCGAAAGTCACCGTCCCGTGGCAGTAGGCCCGTGCCGGCCGCAGTGTTTCCGGTGCCACCAACTCTGTGCAACGCAAGTCATGGACCCTTACTGATTGAGTCTCGTGATATGCCAGGCGGACGCTGCCATGTCACCTCCGGCAGTGGTGAAGAACTGGGACACGTAGCGTCGTCCCCCCCCCCTTTATACGTAAGCAGAGTGGGCTGGGTCGGCGTACACCAGGCCAGCGTAGGGGTGTGAATAATTATCCCTGGGCTCTGGGCGTGGTTCATTTCTGGGCTGGACAGGAAACCAACTGATGCGTGTGTCTCTGTTGCAGTGTCTCCGCCACACGGCCCGCAATCGACAATGTTGCATGCACCCGGAGGGCGGCCGCGCACGAAGTGATTGTACAAGGAGCGCAAGGCCGCTCGGGCTCTTGGCTCATGCATGCCAACTGTTGTGTGTGTATCGCTATTGGTGCACCATAAGCCTAAGGCCTAGCCTCAATTGCAGCGCGAAAGCCACATCACATTTCCAGAATGCAAGCAGTAGTCAGACTTACATTAGGGATGAAAGCTCCTTTGTCTCAATACATAAGGCGGAAGGACATCTGCACCTCCGACCTTGGTCTTGCATGCGGCAGGCACCCCCTGAGAGAGATACCATAGCAGATGATGACTCCCACACTACGCACAGCGCTAATGAAAGACCAACGTATCCACACCCCACACACAGAAGTTCTTGCTCGAGGTACTCTTGCATGGAATGCCCTTGACACATATGTACACAACAACCCATACGTCCAAACGTTGCACACACATACGACTCATTGCTCCGAGCTGTGGCATATCATCCACATAACTGCCGCAGGTCAGAAGAGTGCCGGTTCTACGAGAGCCACCAACGCAATGGCAGAACATCCAGGGCGCATGCACAACGCCTGTCACGTGGAACTGTACCGTGACCGAATGCTGCCTGTTAGTGTCTGATGCATTGGTCTGCATGTTGTGGCTCTTGTCTTGCCCGTACTGACACGCACATGGCAATAAAGTCTACGCAACTTCACTAGTGTTCAACTGTGATGAGTGTTGATTGGAATGACAAATCGTGTGCCTCAATGAGCATTGTCCGTACACAGGGAGGGACTGACTGACACATTTCACTTAGGGGTGAGTCCCTATTGCCAGCTCCACCTCTGTGAGCCAGACATAGTGGTTGGGATAGTTGCTGATAGACCTGTGCTCTTACGTGTCTTCAGCAATGTGAGTATGGTGTCCATATTCTTGCCATGTGGATCAATGTGATCCATCACTACAGGCTGTGTCCACCCAGTTGAGTGTGAGTAGGTATGCGAAGAGATGTTCTGTTGTCAAATGTGAAGGTGGACACTACTTTAGGCCTGCCAATGACTTTGACATTTCATACCCAGCCCTATTTCTAACATTGCGTGGGGCAAAGTTGAGGAATTGCGCGATTGTTGTTTCAGAGCAATGAGGCCACAGCTAGTGCACACATTCCCAGTCATCTCACTTCCTATGTGTGTCACGGTCAAACATGCGCATTGCTTTCATTTCCCAGGGTGTACCTTTTTGGGCAATCAATGTCCTTACATTCATCCATACTTTCATACTTGATCGATTATGGACATGACACATCTGTGTGAATTTGAATGATTTATTCACATTCGGTGGAGTGTCGGAGCTGGAGCAGTACATGGCCATGCAAACCCCACATTACATTGTAGCCCAGTGGAGGGCCAGCCAGAGTCATTTAGGGATTGACAAGTACATCGGAAGAGGAAGAGTACAGTCTGCAGTCTGATTGCTGTGTCATTGGTAAGCAAACAAAATATGGCAGTCCATGTCGAGGTCCAAGGTGAGTGTCGCAGAGTGTTTCGGGGGACAGTGGGAGGTGTTGTTACAGGGCATGATGCAGAGGGCAGAACCAAGCTGGAACAGGGCATATGGCGGAGAAGAATGCTACTGGCTCCTTCTTACTACAAAGGTGGAATCACCCGCATCTTCGTCCTCTATGTCATCTGTCTGACATGTGGGTGCTGATGTTTGGTCTGCAGCACTGTGTGCCACTGACACATCAGGGGCCGGAGATGTGTGTGTAGAAGTACCAGCAGCATTCATCAGCGACTGCCTTAGTGGCAGCAATGCGATGATGAGGATCTGCAGGGCATGGAAGATCCCAACAACTTTTTGCTGGTGCGCATCCGTGGCAGCCATTCTTTCCGCATGCATCCGCTCCATGTTCTCCATTATCCTCAGCATCTGTGCCAACTCTCGGCTGACATCGCTGAGGCCACTCTGACCAGACAGTTGTTCTCCTCCCAGAGTCATGACTCCAGCGATGTCGGGCATGGATTGTTGGACATCATGGAGCGAACTGTGGGTGTCCGTTAGGGAGTGTAAGTGGTCCCTGATGGGACTTAGACACCCACGTATGTCATCTAGTTTGGCTGCCATGAGGTCGAACCCCACCCGCACCTGTTCAGCCACCTCCTTCTGGCAGTCTAACACATGGCCTTGGAATGCGATGTGTTCTTCGGTGAGGTGCTGGGACCCAGCCGTGGTGGTGGGTGCTTCCTGCTGTGTGGTCTGTGCAGGGGGTGGGGTCTCCTCGATGCAGCTGGGCTGCCCTGCTCCTGGAGGTGGGTTGCCGTAGCTGTCCATGAGCTGTTGTAGGGCGTTGGTGTCGAAGGTGTGGAGGTCCTCTTCATCATCACTGATGAGTTGTCTGGTCTGCTCTGCAGGAGGTGTTGATTGTCCCTCTGCAATGTGAAGGGAAGATGCATTTTAACATTGTGTTGACATGTATGTTGACGCATTGTTCAAGTTTACATACAGACTGCATGACAATGTACATTGTTACTGTTTGGGAGGAGCTGACTATTTGATGCGGGACAGTGGACATTTGAACTACATCACGGATGTGAGGTTGTACACGTACATTATCATCTCACAGTTTCCTGCTATGCCAGATGTGATTGGCCAGTTTCTACGCACAAGCGGAACCAGTTGTGTCCTCTGTTCTGTAGTGAAAGTGTTGCACTTTGTACCACATTGTCGTCAATGATGATGTGCTGTTATTGCTATGTGTGTGTGCTGCATTGTTGGAGAGTCGCCCCTGCAGCTGTGATTTTGCTGCCCCTTATCCCTTTGAGGCGGTGTGCCTTTGACTTCTGTGCTTCTACAGTGCTGAGATGTTGCAGACTTGGCTAATTTTGGCTCTAGTTCGGATTTTGGATCATGGGCATGGTTTATCCGCAGATGTGTTGTTGGCGTCAGGGGTTGTTTGTGCACGTGGATGTGTCAGAGTGTGACCTGCTCCTTTCCGGATGTGTTCCACACTCAGCCACCTCAGTGTCGTGGCGTGCACCATGTCATGATAATTGGACTGCAGCCATACTGTTCGTCATCCAGTGTCACTTGCATTGTCAGTGTGGCTCACAGACATGCAGCTTTGCTGGTTTTGACACGTGTGCATGGGTTGGTTGTGAGATTGGTGCTGTGTGGGGAGGGACCCCTTTGTGCCCATAGTGGACGGGGGCCTACTTGCTGTTTGTATGTGTGATGCAGTGTGCCAAGGGGATCAGGGACATGATCCAGAGTCATTGTGGGTGTGCAGTGTGCTCTACTTAATTGTGCATGTGTGCCATTGTGCCCATCTCCTCCCGTCCCCCCAGTCCCTGTTCGGTACTCACCCTGGTGCTGTTGTGTCAGGTCATGTCGAGCAGTCACCGGACCCCCAACTCCTGCCACCGTCTCCCCACTGATGACTGTGGCCACCATTTCCTCCATCTCATCCAGCTCCTGGTGTTCCGCTGGACTGCCACCTCCAGTCTACATTGCTGCCTGATGGTTGTCAGCGAGTTTCTTCTTGGTTTTGCGCTTCGCATCATTCCAGCGCCTCTTGACCTCTCCAATTGTCCTCCTCCTCACTCCGACTGCATTCACCTTGTCCAGGATGGACTGCCATATTGCATTTTTATTTGCCAATGACACGTTGGAGGTGACGAACAGTTGTTGGTGGTGAAGAACCGGAATAACCCACTCACTGGGTCTCGGCGGCGGGGGAATTGCCCAAGTCTTCCATACCCTTCATACGTAGTAAAAGGAGACACAGGAGCCTTCGTCTGCAGGAGGAACCCAGATTTATTCAAATAGCCCGGGCTATGGAACAGAGTCCCAAGCTCGTTAGAAACAAGACAGAGGAGGCTGCTGCTTTACTCCGCAGCTTACAAGCCTTTTATACTTTTTCATTCCAGTCTTTTGGCTGTTAGTCCATTGTTCAATCAGGGCAGTGTTTGCAGTTGATAACCAGATCCAGACGGTGTTTGTAGTTGGTGACCTGATCAAGGCTTGGTACTCAAATTATTGTTCACTCAGCTTGATCAAAGCACGGTCATTCAGGTCATTGTTCGATCAGCTTGATCAAAGCTCGGTCATTCAAACCATTGTCCAATCACCCTGATCAAGGCCCAGCAGTCAGACCATTGTCCAGATAACCTGATCACGGTGTCAAGGATGTTTACCAGGCAGGGAGCAGGAGATGGGAAACAAATCATTTACACAGGGCGTGAGTGTCTCATGGTTTTCTGTCGAACTGCAAAGAACAGGGGGTTGGGTGTGCGACAGTTCCTGGGCAGAAATGCAGGCTGCAAGATGGTTTTTGTCGTGTTAGTTACAATTTCCTCAGGCATCAGCAGAAACGACCAGGTGGGTCGTGTGGAAGTGTTTGACACGAAATGGCTATGAAAAAACAATGGAGTCCTGGTATAAATGATACCGATCAGAAGAACACTTTTCCTCAGACCCTCCTTTTGCCATTGAGTGGCAAATACTTTAGAAAATGTCAATGTTCATAAGGCCATCGGTTTCTTGTTGGAGCATCATCATCATATTGGTGTTGTGAATGTTGGAGGGTGGAGGCTGGATGGTCTGGACACACATTGTACAGAGCACTGGCAGGCACTGAAAGCACAAACAGCAGGAGACCAGGACAGTTATTCCCAAGGCAAGGAAGATGAGGACCCTCCACCCCCACTGGGAAAGGAGGCCCCAGATCCAGCCTGTGAGGGACCAGTTGCCTTTATCCAGATGAATTTCGGAAGAAAGGCGATGCAGACGTTGGATGGCATAGTACACTGAAGGTGCGTTGTCTGGGATGTACACGCAGCAGCTGGAGCCGATCAATTTACACACACCACCACGATCAGCAAGGAGGACGTCTAGGACCATGCGGTTCTGCAGTGTTATAAGGCGGTCCGCCTGTAGTTCTGCAGTGATGTTGGAGAGGGCACCAGCTGTTACTGTGATGGTGGCTTCAAGGACCCTGGTCAGTCCTCGTACAGCCCGACTGTTTGCCATGGGGCCCCAGAATGGAAGGAAACCTTTAAGGAAGTCCCGGTTTCCTGGCCTGCTGTATCCTCGGCTGATATGACGCCCCTACGTGAGCGACGCAGAGCGCCCTTCATCAACAGGTGGTAACTCCCATGGGTAGAATACGTTGGCGGAAGGAGGAAGGCCAGATAGCAGGTACCAGACCAGTTACGGGGGAGCCAAGTGTAGGCGGCAGTGCCACAGATAAAATAGGTGTTGGGGGATGCCACCAGCTTCGGAGGAGATGTAGAGTTTAAAGATTTTGTGATATTACAAGTACTGGTACCAACTTTCTTAGTCCCTAGGCCATGGATGCAGACACGGCCTTGCACATTTATGACATTCACAGTGTCTCGTTCATCGGGCAGTATCCTTCTTGTGCGGAATCTGGAAAATGTTCGTGAGGTGGTTGAGTTGAATACTACCATCTCACCGAGTTCATCTGGTGATAGCAGCGATGTGGATGAGCTGGTCGGGCAAAAAGGAGCATTGGCATGGCCAGATCTGTTCCGCCAGAAGTCATCCTGAAATGTTCCAAGGGCAGAATTGGCAGCACCATTGACAGTGTAGGCCTCCTGTATCAACATCCACCATGCAAGACAAGACCCAGAGATGGAAAAGGGGTAGGGAAAGAATGGGACAGGGTGTATCATGGAATGCGGCATCAGTCCGCAAACCCAGCAGTTGGAAATGTTCATGATCAGCTGATGATGATGCAACATTTGGATGAAGGTGTTATTGAAGAATTCTGCACGGCGGGGTAACTCGTGGGCTGGTAGCGTGTAATACTGGTGCTCTGCAGGAGTTGGGGTAGGGGTTGGTGAGGTAACAGGATGGTAGATTAGTAACAGCCAACCAAGAATAGGCAGGATGAGGGAGACAAACAGCGTCACCACGGTGGCCATGAAGCATTTACTATGTCGGAGACTGACATATTGTTTCTGGATTCGAGTGTTTTGTACGGCAGCCATTGTGCTAAGCCAGGGACCTCTAGTGGCTGTCTATGATTGGTGGTTGCTTCACTGGGCGCAGGTGCCAAGAGCCCTATGGCGTACCTTAGTCTGACACACCAGCACTACTCTCGGCCGGGGAGATCACAGCCCTACAGCCTATAGGCACTTGGCGAAGTCAAAGGCAAGCCTTTCCTCGGGGGCGCAAGTTATATCGGTCGGAAGTAGGGTCAGTATGGTCGGGAAACAATTGTTCTGGACGTTGAGCAGCGTTAAGGGAGGGTTCCACCCTTCCTTTCAGTATGCTGTCACTCTCTGCTTCCGTAGATGTAAAATGCAGTCTGGCATCGCTGAATGGGACAAACGTCGGGACTGTTTCTGTTTCTGAGTCTCCTTGTCCTTCCCTCACCCACTGATCGTAGGGGAGGGGCAGAGGCACACGCCTACAGTGGGACGAATGCACCCAATTCTTCCGACCTTCTACTTTCACGGCGGTGCGGGTGGCCAGCAACACCTGACGGGGCTGTGTCCAGCGGGGTTCGAGGCTCTTAGTCCGTTGAAAATTTCTTACTAAGACCCAATCACCAGGTTGGATAACGTGTCCTGGGCACTCGCTTTTGTCAGGTATGGCCTCATGCACCTGGTGATAAAGAGTACGAAAGGTATTAGTTAGACTGTACAGATAATCAGTTAATACAGGGTATTCAACATCAGACAGTTTCTTAGGCCGCGGGACACCCCATACATTGGCAGGCCTCCCGAACACAATCTCATGGGGGGATAGCCCTATCCTGGTGTGGGCTGTTGTTCTTGTAGACAATAGGGCCAAGGGCAGAGCATCAACCCAAGTGACACCTGTCTCGGCTACTATTTTGGCCATTTTAGTTTTTAGGATGCCATTGTACACCTCCACTAGACCTGCTGACTGGGGGTGGTTAGCTGCATGAAATTTTTGTTTTATACCCAATGCTGTACAGATATATTCCATCATTTGAGCCGTAAAGTGTGTCCCGTTGTCACTCCAGACCAAGCGGGGCAAACCGAATCGTGGGAGGTACTCTTTTAATAGCATTTTGGCGGTAGTGATAGCGGTTCAGTCTTTGACGGGGTAGGCCTCCACCCATCGGCTGAAGGTACAGACCACCACTAGGACATATTTTAAATTGTTACATCGGTCCATCTGGATGTAATCTATTTGGAGGACTTCAAAGGGAAGGTAGGAGGAGAGAATCCTCCCTTAGGAGTAACTGTGCCTTGTCCTGGGTTATACATTAGGCAAATCATGCATGTTTTAACCAGCTTTTCAGCATATGTTGGTATCTTAGAGTTGTACCATGTAGGTTCCAACAGTTTACATATCCCTTTTGCACTAATGTGAGCAGGACCATGGGCCATCGTAACTACTGGTAGCACATGACTGTCAGGTAACATCCATTGTCTTTCCATAGTCGTGCGGACCCAGCAACCATCAATTCCCTCCTTTGCTAATTGCTCCTTCCACACCCGTAGTTCCTCAGGAGTAGTATGGGACTGAATATCGATCACACTCTGTACTGTGTTTTCAACCATGCCCTCGTCTGCCACCCACCTAGCAGGACCTCCTACATACATTCCTTCCCTTTTTCTAAGAGCTGTTTGTCTGGCCGTCTGGTCAGCCAGGGCATTGCCTTTCCCAACATCATCTGTCACTTTCTTATGGGCCTTACATTTTATAATGGCCACCTTTCTGGGGAGTGTCAGGGAGTCTAACAATCGGTGAATTAGGGGGCCATGTTGAATCTTGGTCCCATGGGAAGTAAGGAAATTCCTTTCTTTCCATAACCTCCCGAAGTTGTGGGCCACCCCGAAGGAATATTGGCTGTCAGTATAAATATTTACCGTCATCCCTTTGCTTAACTCACAGGCTCTAGTGAGGGCCACTAATTCTGCTGCTTGAGCAGAGCACTGCGGAATCTGAGCTGTTTCTACTACTTGTCCTAATGTCGTGAGGGCATAGGCGGCTGAGGTGTTACCATCTGGCCCTCTGAGACATGATCCGTCCACATATAGTGTACCTTCTGGTTCTGCTATCGGGGTATCCTGTAAGTCAACCCGTCCCTTTGTCTCCTCCTCTGTCCTTAATATGCAGTCATGTGGGTCTAAGCGGGCATCCTGAGTATCCAGTGGGAGTAATGTTGCGGGGTTCAGTACAGTGCATCTCTTGATGTTAATGTGGCTGGAAAAGAGTGTCAGTTCATATCCTGTGAGTCGTGCGCTAGTGAGGTACTGTGTCTTGGTGTTATTAAGGAGGGTATCTACAGAATGGGGGACCATCAGAGTCAGGGGGAGTTCATGACGATCCCCGCACTCTGACGGACCATGAGGGCGGCCGCAGCGGTCGCCCGTAGGCATCCTGGGAGAGCCCTTGCAACAGGATCTAAGGTGGCTGAAAAATAGGCACATGGCCGATGGTGACCTCCGAACATCTGGGTCAAGACAGCGCATGCACAGCCGTCTGTCTCATGTACAAAAAGAAAAAATTGCTTGCTATAATCAGGAGTACCGAGGACTGGAGCAGTACACAGAGCCCTCTTTAAATCTTGGAAGGCCTGCGCATGCTCTCTAGTCCATGGAAAGGAACTGTCTGATATGTCTTTAGTGGTGAGGGCAAGAAGAGGTTTGACCATGGCCGAAAAGTTGGAAATCCACTGTCTACAGTATGAGGTTAGGCCTATGA
The DNA here is from genome assembly GCA_963921515.1 of Calotriton arnoldi. Taxonomy (NCBI): domain Eukaryota; kingdom Metazoa; phylum Chordata; class Amphibia; order Caudata; family Salamandridae; genus Calotriton; species Calotriton arnoldi. Next base: position 259,147 of record CAWUFW010007801.1, on the reverse strand, counting down.
AGGCTCGCACCTGCTTTTGTGTTCGTGGGGCCGTCATAGCATTGATAATGGCTACACGATCAGCGGTGAGCTGCCTTCCCTCCTTCGAGAGGAGATGACCTAAATAGGTCACCTTCTCTTGACAAAACTGAAGCTTTTTAAAGAGACTTTGTGATTATGGAGGGCAAGGTGGCGTAACAAACAGAGAGTAGCTTCTTTACATGATGGGGCAGAATTTGCAGCAATGAGGAGGTCATCTACATATTGTAATAGTGTGGAGTTATCAGAGAGTTCCAAGGAATCTAGTTGACTTTTGAGGGCTTGACTATAGATACTGGGGCTCTCGGTGAAACCTTGAGGCGCGGCAGAATCTAAAGCTTCGCCCACCAAGGGAGAAACCAAAAAATGTCTGCTGTCAGGATATATAGGAATGCTGAAAAAAGCGTTCTTCAGGTCTATGACAGAAAAGTGCGTTGCGTCAGAAGGGACCATCGTTAAGAGGGCTGTAATGTCGGGGACAACAGGATATTGGGAGATTGTTATTTTGTTAAGGGCTCTCAGGTCAATCACGAATCTGTATATTTTAGGGAGAGAGCATCTCCATTGGTCTTTTTAAGAACGGGAATAATGGGACTGTTACAGATATTGCCACGTGTTTCCTCCACTACACCCTTGTCCATTAATTCAGATATTATTGTTAAAAGGGACATTTCTCCTTCCGCGGGTAGTCGATACTGCCGGAGGCGGGGAGAAGTGCACCTGGCTGGATGCGTACCACATGAGGGGATATGTTGAGACACCCTACATCAGTGTCTGATGATGCCCAGAGGGAGGAAGGTAAAAACTGCAATTCTGGTGGGAGGGGACCAGACAGATACATATAGGAAGCTGCGGTGGGAGAAATTGTTAGGGATACACCTTGGGGACTACATGATATGGTCGCATACAGAGCTTTCAGTAAATCCATGCCTAACAAGTTTTCACTGCAACCTGTAGTAAGGACCAAGGGAGCGTCAACATGTGCAGGGCCAATATCGAGAGGGAGGGGTTCAGAGACAGGGCTCGTCACAGGTGTTCCTGCAAAACCCACGGAGACATTTATTTTGCCAGAAAGGGGTGCCTCCGGGACTGACAGACGTGCAATAGAAGACCTGGTGGCCCCAGTATCCAAAAGAAAATTCTGATCGTTCCCCACAACTGACATTTGAACATACGGGCCCCTTTGATCCACTGGAATTTGCACTCTGGTAATACCCCTTTCCTGGCTGTCCTATGCTTGGTAGGACCCTATCTCATCAACTTCGTCATAATCATCATTGTAATAAGTGCGTGTTGCTTCGTACCCATCAAACCTATTGGCCGGGCGCGGCCGGGTGGGAACGTGATCCCTGGGCCTACGTTCTTTATCCTGTGGATGGGGCGGGCCATGGTCCCTAGTCGGCCTTCCCTCCCTGGGAGCGCGAGGCCGAGTCTTCCCTGTTCGGATGTTTTCAGCTAACACGGGACACTCGTCTATCCAATGGCCGTACCCCTTACAATAAGCACACTGATCTGTTTGGAGGGCTCCCGTATGTTGAGGGCTGGAGGGGTAGACTGGCGAGCCCTCGGAGGGTGTTGGGGTTGAGGTCTGAAATTCCCGCGGGCATCGGGACCTCGGGGAGGGTAAGCCTGCTGCAGAAGTGCCTTAGTCTTAAGATCCCTAACCTTCTTACTTTCCTTGTCTCTATCTTCATTCTCCCTATTCTCATGATATTGTGCCATAGCCAAGATACCAGTGATAGTTTGGGCAGACCACGTACTTTCAACTTTCTTAAGCCTGGTGGAAATCTCAGGAAGCAAGTTGCTGACAAACTTATCGACAAACACTGGGCCAGAACCTGGGGTCCGGGGATCCAAACCACTATGTCCCTTGTATTCTGTCTCAAAACGGGTAAAGAAGTCCGCCACATTCTCATCTTTTCGCTGCCTACAGGCGTTTATTTTATCCCAGTTAATGACAGTTTCCGGCAAAAGTGTTTTCATAAACGTTATTATTTTACCGGGCAAAGTCAGGATGGCAGCTTCTGGTTTAGTCCCTCCTACCCTTGCTTCTTCCATAGCCTCTAGGTCAGCCCATTTACCTCCCAACGCCACTTCATGATCAGTATGTCGAATCTTGTCCCAAATTTCAGTGGGAACAACCGTACCAAAAAGTAAATCTATATCCTCAAGAACGAGAGTACCTGCAGATATAATCTGACCTAATTCTCTGTAAAAGGCAGCCGGATTCTTCCGGGGATCTGGTAATTGTTCTTTTAACTGCATTACTTCTGACCTTTTCCAAGGAACATGAACCCAAAGCCTGCGCCAGTGTGCCTCAACAGCCCCTCGGCCATTATTTTGGGCATCGGTAAGTGCGTTAACAAAGACAGGGGCCGCCTCTCTCATTGGCATAGCTGTCTCTAGAGGGGTGTTGGAAAAAGCGGTCATATCACGGTAAGCCATTAAAGCAGACACAGCACCAAACATCCCCTCTCCCTGAACATCGCCTCTTCTTATTTGTGACCTAAGGTCCATTAATCCAGTGGGTATCTGCATAAGCGCATTCTCAAATTTTTGCATGACCAGCGTACACATGTATTCAGCCCAGGTGGTCTGTTCCATAATCGTCCACTGGGAAAAGGTGGACCATATGTCTTTAAAGGCATAAATATTCCCGTTCTTTATCCAACATTCACACTGTTGCTTCTGTAGGTCATTTTCTCGAAGGGACGAAAAGCTGACTGCAGAGCGCAAGGAGGCCAGTCGGGGGGAATTGAACATTTTATATAAATCCTGCTTAACTGTAGACCACGGGGAAGTAGGAAAAGGGCGGGTAGGGGTAAAGCCGCAGGGGTTGGGCGGATGGAGACTTGTTGTCATTCCCGCAGTGAGGACAGGGTTAGCGGGCGTGGTCGGTGTCATAGGAAAAATCGGGAGGGTTGGTGTGACAGGAAGAACAGTAGGAGGGGCAGTGGGGGCAGGAGTGGGCGGTGGCGGGGGACATGTGGGGTGTGAGGCATCAGGGCAGGGTACATTGGGGCATATGCAGGAGGGCTTTCTAGCATGGTATCAAGCAAGGAATCACCTTCTTCTCCCCCATCCATATGGCCCTTTCTTTTCTCCTCACGAGCTGGATAGCATTTTAGTACCCGGACCCCATGCTCCCTGTTGGCTATTTCTACCGATTTTGTCATTTGATTTTGTAAATTTACTCTGGCGTGGTCGGCCATTGACATGCGTTCCTGTTTTCTTTCTTGAGCCTTCTGCTTTCTAGCTCTCTGCTCTATCTCTTTCCTCCAAAATCGGACAGATTCAAACATAGACGGGCGCGTTTTTCTTTTCATTAATTGTTCCTCTAAGTTGGCGAGAACTTGGGAATTAAAGGAGCCATAAAGTGGCCACTGTAATTCCGCGTTACTTTGTTTCGTATATTTTACCCAGAATGAGGAAAACATTATGGCAGAAGGGCCATGTTTAACATACATCGTATGGCCAGGGGTCCCTTCTGGAGGAAGCGGACAAGCCGCCTCCAGCTGGGAGTCCTGCGTACACATACAACAACATAATTTCTTGAACTTACTACTGACTGGCATGCTTGTAAATATGTAACAGACACCGGCGGGTTTTAAAATTCACCTCGCCTGCTTGGCTTTTGCAAAGGTCAATAACAGCAGAATCATACAGACTTGGTGGGTGATCAGTCCACCCTTACCTTACAGGGGTAGTTCTCTTCTGCAGACGTAGGGCTGTGTCCTGCTCCAGAAATTATTTGCTAGGGCACTCCAGCGAGGACGTGGTCATGTGGCCCAGACCGGGTGGGGAGGAACAGCGGGCGAGTCGTTCGGCTTACCGGATTGCAAGAATCCCTCGGGTAGGGCGCCTCCGTCGGAGTCTCTCCGTGCACCTCCTCACATCCACCGGGCCTGACCTTCGTACTCGTGGAGTCCCTATTCGGGCGCCATTTGAAGAACCGGAATAACCCACTCACTGTGTCTCTGCGGCGGGGGAATTGCCCAAGTCTTCCATACCCTTCATACGTAGTAAAAGGAGACACAGGAGCCTTCGTCTGCAGGAGGAACCCAGATTTATTCAAATAGCCCGGGCTATGGAACAGAGTCCCAAGCTCGTTAGAAACAAGACAGAGGAGGCTGCTGCTTTACTCCGCAGCTTACAAGCCTTTTATACTTTTTCATTCCAGTCTTTTGGCTGTTAGTCCATTGTTCAATCAGGGCAGTGTTTGCAGTTGATAACCAGATCCAGACGGTGTTTGTAGTTGGTGACCTGATCAAGGCTTGGTACTCAAATTATTGTTCACTCAGCTTGATCAAAGCACGGTCATTCAGGTCATTGTTCGATCAGCTTGATCAAAGCTCGGTCATTCAAACTATTGTCCAATCACCCTGATCAAGGCCCAGCAGTCAGACCATTGTCCAGATAACCTGATCACGGTGTCAAGGATGTTTACCAGGCAGGGAGCAGGAGATGGGAAACAAATCATTTACACAGGGCGTGAGTGTCTCATGGTTTTCTGTCGAACTGCAAAGAACAGGGGGTTGGGTGTGCGACAGTTCCTGGGCAGAAATGCAGGCTGCAAGATGGTTTTTGTCGTGTTAGTTACAATTTCCTCAGGCATCAGCAGAAACGACCAGGTGGGTCGTGTGGAAGTGTTTGACACGAAATGGCAATGAAAAAACAATGGAGTCCTGGTACAAATGATACCGATCAGAAGAACACTTTTCCTCAGTGGTGTTCTATCACCTCCGTGATGATGATCCTGTTTTCCTGCGGACTGAACCTTGTCTTCCTCGTCTTCTTCTCCTTGCCCTTCCGTGACCCCGAGGTCATCCTCTGTACTTGCTCAGGCTTCCTCCATGGTGCTACGCAGTTTGAATTATTTTGTTTGTTTTTCGGTACTTTTATAGTGCACTTTCCCGCATGACGCGTGGGAATTGCAGGCCTATCGCTGATTTTTTTTATCTCAGTTGGCCACATCGCAACTTTTTTCGCGTTTCGCGTTTTTTTGCCGTCACTGTAATTTTATCGCGGTCATTTGACGCGTTAGCGTGAGACTATCGCATGGTACCGCCATGTTGAGAATAAAACGTTAACACAGCGTTATTTTCACGCAATAGACTGCGATGTGCAAAGTTGCGTTAAGCTAATTTTGCGGTAATTATCACACGATCTTGAGAATATCAACCAATGACTGTTGCTATAAGAGTCAAACTCCATAAACCAACCGCTAACCTTTTTGCTAAAAATTCCCTGACATCCATCAAATAATATTCGTTTTCCAAAAAAGATAAGTGAACACCATCTTGCCTGTACACATGAAAATCTTTCTCAATGTTTTCATACTGTAACACCGAAAGATCTTCCCTTTCACAAAAACACTTCATGTCCCTATTAACCCTCCGGTACTTTCTCAATGCAGAATGTTTCTTTGCACCTCGCCAAACCCTTCTCGGGACTAATGCAGTCCAAACAATGAGTACCTGCCCATCCCCTTGCAATAGTTTGTAAATCCTTCATAATCTTCAAAAGAGCCACACCTGATAAACTAGGTTGTTTTCCCCTAGGTGTATTAATAAAATGTCCAGATATTCCTGTAAAGTAATCTACTCTGACATCCAAGGCAATAAATAACTGGTTCTATTTCATATCGCTCTTGCCCCACCATTTAACGTTGAAACAATCGGATCTTAAGCCTGAACCAGGTCCAAAATGTTGTGTTTTTGCTTGCTTCTAAGCCCAACAAGTAAAACAGTGTCCAATGATCCGTACAGACATAAGTGCATTCAGAGGCCCAGCAACATAACCTGCAATAAAATGAACATATCAGAAAGAGTGACAATGTGGAATTTTAAGAGGTATCATCAAAAGAGCTGATTTACTGCCAACAACAATTCGATTTCCATTGGCCCATTCATCTGATGTCCTGGACTGCAAACCCTAATCTGTGCCCTTCAGAGTTTGCCCAAATATGAAACGAGTGAGTGCCATATTTTAATGGATTTTTACCCAATAACCGCAGCGCCTTTGGCAAGACCGATAGCTGAAATGCTGTTACTCACTTGCCATCCAAATGCCTGAAAATAATTCCGTTAGTAAACCCTTCTTGTTCTTTAAACAGAAACCACTGTTCTGCTGAACAAAGCCGCCTATGACTTCTTCACAGCTGAACTACCTTACCCAGGGCTTTAAGTGGGATGAAAGGGGCGTGGCCGAAGTAATTAGGGCGTGGCTTAAAAAGTAATCTAAAAAGCTGTACTTAGCATAGTGTGCTGCCCGACTGTTAATTTGCTGCTTCTGTCATTGCATCCAGATATATAATACAAGTAACATTACACCTACAACATGCCAGACTATTGGCTTTGCCAGTGGTTGTTAGTTGCATAAGATAAATAAGCAACAACTTTGGCTTCATTGTATATAACATTGAAAATGCTTCAGTTCTGAAATGATGAGACTGTGAAAGAACTATAACGAGTCTCTGACCTTACATCAAAGGCAGTGAAGGGTTGTTGTATTCCTCTTAGGGTGTCCATACACGGGCTTTCCTGTATCATGTCCTTATATAGGCACAATTCGCCCTGCCCTTATATAGGCATAAAATCCCAGTCCTTATTTAGGCATTAAACCGTGCACTCCAAATACAGGCATGGTCTCCGACATCCGTCCACCCTAACGTCACAACGAGTTCTTGAAGAACAGACCCTTAGGCTTCGGGAGTTTCCCTTGCACAGGACTATTGATTTCTTCAAGGACTCATTTATTATGCATGAACCGTTATACCTTAGGGGTTCATTCATGACGTCTTCCGCTGTCCGATTCACGTAAATGCTAACATTGTGAGGTACCTCTCAGGTATAAATATACCTTCCCTAGCCCTTGAAAACTAGAGGAGACCTCGACTTCAGAGGAGCCCGTTTCCCGGCATGGCGCACTGAGAAGACACTGTCATCCCTGCACGCAGAGATTCCAGCTTCCAGTTATCTGACTTCCCTTGCGGGGTGTTGGAGTTCGAATCTGGAAAGAGATTCCCACCTCTCTCATTCTTAAGGTATGGAGCTGACTAGAACCTAGAGGGACTCTTGGCATACTAGGCTTAACATACTCTTAGTATACCATAGTAAGGAATACTTCACCTACTTCATACCTCTCCCTACACCTAGGTTAGGTTAGGTACATTGGGGTAGGACTAGCTTAGAAACGCATCGTATGAGTACTCGCATTTTTAGCTCATGTTATTTATGTATGTGAATATACGCTAAAAGATAATGCTAACACAGTATTATTTATTTCTACTGCTTACGCTGTACATTATTTATCTTGCATACTGTCTTATGATCGTAACAACACATTTAACTTACACGAGAAACAAGACTGTTCAATAAACCTTTTATTGAAACGCCTGTCTATTCTTTCTGTGTAACTTTGAAGAAAACTAAGTATGCACGATTGAGCTGAGTGAAATAGTTATCTATTGTTTCCACGACTCTGGGACACGTTCTGATTCTAAAGGGAAACAAAGTTGTCATGTTTTGCGGCTGCCAGAAACTACTCCCTTCTTGTTGTCAAGGAGTTTCTAGTGGCCTCTGAGCTAGCTGGCACAAGTAATTAAGTTTAATATACTCGATAGGGACATACTGACCTTAGTCCTATGTCAAACCTATAGGGGATATTATTCCAATGCGCAGAGCCTATTAGGGAAATTGGAGCTACACTACATGGCGCCCAACGGTTTGGTAAGGCGGTAATTTAACGCTAGATACTGAGTAACTCAGCTGTGCTTTTTCTCTCAGAGACCCCTACCCATATACTCCAAAAGACGTCTGGAGTGGGCAGGGTTTAAGTATCCACCACGGCTACATAGGGAAACACCCTATATATTAGCTGTTTGGTTTGTTCAACGTTGAAGGATTCAGTGTTCCAAAATATTGTGCACCTTATCTTTTGTTTCCTTGAAACTTGTTCTACATTTTTCAAAATGCCTGGCTCCGACACTGAGACCGGAAACGGTGAAGTTACGGGTCAACCAGCTTTAAGAGCTTTTAACATTACAGGTTTAATTGAAACCGAGGAGGGTGTTATAAACATCCCCCCAAACTTAAGAAGAGCCATCACTCTAAAACTCATAAAACACGACCTACCACTAAGAGGCGGTAGATCAGTTTTCGTGATAGAGGCACACGAATCCTTTCAGACAGAGGTATTCTATTCATGGGTAATATTTCCTGAATCCAATCCAGTAACACACATGTTTCACTTCTACAAAGAAGATGATCCACCAGAGGAATACATTCCTTTCGAGAATATAGAAATTCCACTAACATACCAAGAGCATCAACTCTGGTTTAAAGGCGCCCTAAAACATCACAAAAATATTACCAGGCTCGGTCCACTAGGTAGACCAGGAGCAACATGGCCGATTCTAGCCGGCTACACACCTCATCCTGACATTGAAGAGATGTCAGATGAGGAATTACTTACTCAACTTACAGAGTTAATAAAAATCTACAGACAATTGGTTCAATATGTCATGCGGACTTTCACAGTCCAACCACCATTGACAATTCCAAATCAAACCCCTCACCAGGGAATACACTAAAAATTACACCACAGACTCTCTACGCAGTCATGGGTAAAATGCCCACAAAACGTGAGCAAATTCCATTCTGGATAGCTCAAAAAATTACTCAAATCGAAGCAGTATTTCCAAATACTAGCCCGTATCAGAAACACAGAATCCTAACAATCAGTTTACCGATGGGGATCACACCACAACTGGAAGACTGCACCACTTGGGGCTCAGTCTTTGCTGCCATCTATACTAAAACACATGGTATTCCATCAATTGCGGTAATACCAGATGTCCTGAAACAAATTCAAAACGAATACGGGGCAGAGCCTGCTCTAAATTTAGGTATGAAATTACTGAAAAATTTTGACCAGGTCTCAACAATAATATTATCTGATATTAAAGGGGAGGCAGCAGCAGTGGCGATCCGCCAAAAATTAAGGGAATTCGATGTTACAGAACATCAAACTGAACTACCCAGAATAATTGAACAATCTTATGCAGAATTAGGCAGAGATAGTTTGGGTGGAAGACCACTGAAACCAAAACTATCTGAAAGTCCTGAGAAGGACTCTGTTAAACAAACTCCTACATCTTCTAAAAAGAAGTGGGAGACTAATAAACAAAATTCAAAAGAGAAAGGTTCTCAATCTCGAGGTAGGTCTCCTCAAAAGGAGCCCTCTGAAAGGAGGTATAACCTCAGGAATAGGGATAATTTGAGAAAACCTGACAGGTATCAAGATACTGATACATGTTCCTCTCGTCCCTTTCAGATCTCATCACAGACTTCGGAAAGAAGAGGACATTCAGAAAATAGAGAACAACGCGTGAACAAAACCTCAATTCTCCAAAAAGAAAGTAGCAGGTCTGAAGATCAGACATGCCGAGGATACTGAGATCACAACTCAAGAACGGAGAATGGGCTCAGACAATGCTGGACAGTGCAGCAGAAGTCACAATAGTTCGCCAGAACCTGAAGGAACTTCTGGAGATAGTGGACTTGAATGAGTACATTACAGTTGAGACTGTAGACACCAGGGTTAGTACTCCACAAAGGTTATATGAAATAACACTCCGGATGGAGGGAGACATACCTAGACAGGTGAAAGCACTCTTTTGGGAAAAACTTTCAAGGGGCTATGACATACTTCTAGCAGAAAAAGACTGGCCACCACAATTTGTCAGGGAGTGCCCACATGGCGAGGACATTATTATGCCTGCCTTCTCCAACCATATTCCAATTCATCTAAAATATATATATGCCAGGAAATGGGCAGTAGCCCAGGCCCCAGCATTATATAAAAATCATGTAGGATGGGATGAGGACTCACCTCACCACAAAATACACCTAAAATATGAACCAACTGCACAAAGGCAGTATCCAATAAAGCAAGAAGCTAAAAAACAGGTCAGGGAGATCCTAGATCAACTTGAATACCAAGGGGTGATTGAAACATGCACCTCCTCAATGAACAATCCTTTGTTTCCTGTCTCCAAACCAGACAATACCTATCGTCTAGTTTTGGATTACAGCCACTTAAACACTTGTTGTAAAACATTTGCTGTGCAAAATGCACATAGCACAGCACTAATGAATAACATTGTGCGTAAAAAATACAAAACCACATTAGACATCTCAAATGGTTTCTTTTGTCAAAACATAGCACCTGAAAGCAGGTACTTAACAGCATTCTCCATAATGGGGACCCAGCGTCACTTTTGTCGACTCCCACAAGGGTTCAAGAACAGCCCAGGTTTATTCTCAGCGAGGGTAACGGAGTTACTACAAATTTATGACAATGAGGCATTGTCCTATGTCGATGACATATATCTGGCAGACGATGACCTGGACAAACACTTGAACATGGTAAGCACCATTATACTGGGCTTCGCCTCTGAGGGCTACAAGTTCAACTTTAAAAAGTCCCGAATTGCCCATCTCAATGTCCTATTTCTAGGATATGAGCTTTCAAGTGAAGGCAAGAGCTTGGCAGCTAACTTTTTAGAAAAGTGTGTGCTGCTCCAACCTCCAAAAACGCAAAAAAACTTACAATCCATCCTGGGTTTCCTAAATTTTGGAAGAACATACATACTAAACTACGCAAAAAGGGTTAAACCTCTCTACGTATTAATCAAACCTGATTTTTCAATCAAGAATTGGACACAAGAACACACAGAAATCTTGCGTTCAATACAGGCTAACATGTTAGCAACAAATCACTTACAAACACGTGTAAGTCAACGCAATTTGGTGATTCGAATAATTTCGGGTCAATGCGGATTCACCTACTTAACCTTCAATGAGGGTGAGAAAATACCAATTGCATACAAATCTCATTTGTACACACAAGCGGAAATGCGCTTCAGTTCAATTGAAAAAATTCTAACAGCAGTTCAAACCGCTGTAGCAAAAGAAAGAGCCCTAGCCCAAGGGAAACGCATTATTGTCGTAACCCCTGTACCAGCTTTAGAAGCGGTAACAAAAGCAAGCATTCCAAATGCTAAAGCATTACATCCAAGATGGATACAATGGGTTAATTCACTTGCTGCAACAGATGTTGAATATGTTTTTGATCCAGATTTAAAAACACAAGCATCCTGCAATATGAACAAGAATGTCCTCTGCCCACTGAAATTCTGCCTCTCGATCAGTACAAATTCATAATTTACACTGACGGATCCGCACAGCCCGCAACAGGGGGTAAGCAAGCTTACAGTGCAGCGTGTGCAATCGTGAAAGGTCGCATGCGAGATGGTACCTTCAGACCTATGGTCACAAACACTCAATCTCTAGGAGATTGTACAGCTCAGCGAGCTGAACTACAAGCATTCAAACTGGCACTTGAAAGTACAGATCGAGAATTCCCCACACTAATAGTGTGCGATTCCTTTTACTGTGTTCAGTCATATAATGAATATATACAAAACTGGCTTGAAAATGGTTTCAAGGATGCGAAAGGTGGCACAATAAAGCATAAAATGCTTTGGGAACAAGTAGTTCAGTTGAAAAACGAACTACCAAAGGCTCACGTGATCCACACACTGAGTCATCAACGTGATGGCGTTCACGTTGCAGGGAATTCATTGGCTGACGAAGCCGCAAAGGGGGCTGTTCAGACGGCTTCCGTAGCTGCGATCACTCGTTCAAAAACAAAAATAGACGGTGAGATAATGTTGTCTGTCAATGCTTCAAGCAAGGGCAGCAGTGCAGCGTTACCAAAAAAGTTTCCACTGAAGTACACTTATGTAATTGATGCGAACAACGTTCCTTTTGCTCGAATCCCTGGAGTGGGGGATAGGGTAATTCCAAACAAGGAACACAGATTAGGACTAATCCTAGCAGCACATGAAGGGATAGCTTCTGCCCATGCAGGTGTTTCTGCAACAGTATCTTTACTCAAGCAAAGATATTGGTGGCCTGGCATTCGGAAACAAACAAAGAACTATGTTTTAGAATGTGATATATGCCAACAGATGAAAGTCTCCACAGTGAAACGCCCTGCGCAGACACCCCTGTTAATTTCAGACAAACCATTAGCTTGTGTTTACCTGGACCACTGCGGTCCCTTGCAAAGGGACGGTAACTATAAATATATCATGGTTGCAGTGGATTCATGCTCTAGGTTCCTATGGATATGGCCTCAGCGCTCGGCTGACGCTCGAACTGTTATAAAAGATTTGCGAGTCTTTATCGGCACATACGCAATAGGCACGCTACATTCTGACCAGGGCCCTGCGTTTAGCTCTCGGGCTTACAAAGAAGCCATGGCCAGTCTGGGCGTTGCATTGCGGTACTCCTCTCCATTCCAACCTGAGGGAAATTCGGTTGTGGAAAGGAAAAACCGGGACATAAAGCAGTCTATAACAGCTAGGGTATTAGGTTCGGGTGATGGGTGGGTCAAACATCTTTATGGGGTCCAACGCTCATTGTACAACCTGCCAAGAAGTTCTCTAGGGGGGGTCACTCCATATGAGGTCCTATTTGGGACAAGAATGTGGGTACCAGATCTCGATCACGTAGGCACAGTGGTGGAAAATAAAAATTTTGATATCAAAGATCGTTTGGCTGTTTTACAGGAACTGAATGAGTTAAGAACGAAACAAAGCAACGTATTCCTGCAGCCAACCACCACTGGGGAAAAACCGGCGGTCCCAGCAAGGCCTGTCTGGATTCCAAAAGTTGGGGATCTGGTCAGAGAAAAAATTGCGGACAAGAATGAATTTGGACCTTCTTACAGACAACCAGTACCTGTCCTAGCCGTTCAAGGAACAAGAACAGTACTTCTGCCGCCCCTTGCTGGAAGAAAAGAGAAAAGATTTGTGTCCATCGACCTCATCAAACCACAGTATGTGGCCAATACTAAATAGTAGGCCTCGTGGACTCCGACCTAGTAGCAGACGCACTCCTCTCGCTACTATCCAAGAGGTTCAGACTGAAAGACTGATAACAATCGAGAATTCAGCTGTAACAAATGAAGGACTAAGCAACAATGCAATGGAACTCATCCCTCTTGAAAACCAAGTAACAGTTCATCCAAATACACCTGTCTACACCAACGTAGCAAGTGATCAACTGGTTCCAGCGATTTCTACAAATCCTGATGCAATTCCAACAATTGACAGAACTGCTTCTGGCTATTTCATTAACTTTGATACGTTCTCAGAAGATCCGAGTGAACCTGAAACGACGCCAGCATCATTGAAATTCAAGCAGCAAGTACAAGACTTTCTTCACTTTCTGAAAAAGACTTATTTGGTTTCTCCAAGGATTGAACTCTGGATTACATCTGGACTTTTTGTTTTCCTGCTCTGGCTAGCTTTGGTTACAACTGTGAGCGTGCTTATAAATGGCAGATACATCCATGTGAATACTGAAAGAAAAGACGTGAACGTACTTTTGAAACCTCATAAATCTTCCCATCGTGAAGCAAGAGACTTGTCAACAGTGAACATCACAGCCGTTCCTATACAGGATGGTATAGTGTGGGACAAAACTGATTTTGATATATTCGGTCCTACGGAACAATTGAACATTCCACATTTGTTTAAAATTTCACTAAGTGATCTAATTTCGTCCAGTACCTATTCTGATGATTGGGACTTTGAGACTGTTAATGACATAATGTTTGACCTAGAAAAATCTGCTGCATTTTCTAAAAATGATTATTTAGAGGGTTCTTCAGACTATGAAAAGCTGTATTGCTATAACCACTATGGTCATCATTATTTGCATAAATCTGCATACCCTAGAAATGTGTTTATGTTTAACCAATGGGAGCATTGTCCTACACCACCACACGGTAGTTCAAAAACATTTACTAATAAGTTTCCATATTTTTCAGGTTACAATACATCTGATCCAGAAACGTTTTCCTATAAAAATGTAAACAAAACAGGACTGAAAATTATGTTAACAAATACAAAACAGATTTACTCTGCAGCATTTATTGCCCAACTGTCTAGACAGGGTTTCGACTTATGGAAAGACACAATAGGCTCAAAAACTGTCTGGGGTACTAAAGATTGGCAAGTGCAGGGATAGAAGCTTTATTTAGAGCCTGCATCATCCCTGAACAAAAAATGTTTTTGAATGAAACTATCCAACAAACATCTTGTCTTGGTCTAGCCAAGATTAAAGAGATGAAAAATCCTTCTGTACCAACACCTGCAAGTGATAACAATACACAAGCAGTGGTTACAGTTGACAATATACTACAACTCAACAGATCTAATCCTGATTGGAAAAAATGGTTGATCTGGCCCACAGACACGAACAACTGTCAGGAAAGATTCCTGAATAAAACTCAGGGCTTTACTATTCATAGGCCAGACCCAAGATACGTCCAAAGACAGCATCCGGGGGTAGTAACAACATATAGTGTAGGAAAATTATGCCTCGATTGGCTTCAGAAATCTACACTACAGGATGTGAAACAACACTTAACCTTACTTAAAGAGGACGCAGACCATAGGGAATTCTTGCTTGGACCAAGAAAACCGCGTCAAAAACGTTTCATATATGCCGGCATTTATGCTGCCTATAATGAAGCATGGAAAGTGTCACAGATGGAGGCTGCAGAACGAATACGTGAACTTGATCGTATTAATTTAGAGAAAACTCTCTCTGTGGTCGACAATGGGTTAACAACTTTGTCCTCCAAAATATATTCATTGGATGGCATTGTATCCTCTGCTATCGACATACTAGAACAAGATTTGGCGATGTTACAACAAGGCCAATCTCAATTACGTTCTATTGTGTTATTAAGCTGGATGCTGCAATCTTTGCGAGCGGGCTATGTGCCTTGGCGTTTCATCAACACATCGGCTCTGTTTTCAGAATACAATCTAACTGATAAACAGATCGAACTGGCACAAAGAGGAGCAAAGTATACAGTGCTGAGCATTGAAAAACTGGAAAAGTTACCATTCACAGTGGCAGAAAAACCAGCTACAGAATGGCTTATTCATGGCAAAATCACACTGCCTGTGACTACTTTTCAGTTTTAGTATTGCCTCAAACAAATGCAAGCAGGCAAATATGAAAGGTTGGGTAAGGAATACATTAAGACATCTTGGAATTTACCATATACATATAGATGTTGGAGTGGGGATCGTGAAGTGTTTCTAAGTGGTACACACTGTAGAAAAGCACTGAGCGGTTCACTAATATGTCAGGACATTTCTTTACACGGGGCTTGTAATGGTTCTGTGGCAAATTTGTCTTGCCATCAGCAGGGTACACCAGCTGCTGTGATTAATCCAACGTTTGGCCAACTTTCTAATGGGAGTTACCTCGTGTTGAATGATCAGAGTTGCTGCGGCATGTTGCCAGGCATCCCATATCTAGTAACGGTCAACTCCAGGGTCACTTGCTGTATGCAAGTATTGTTTGCCCCAATAGACACAGTCAGGGAGTCGCCTCTATGGCCTTCGCTGAACGTCTCTTTTATAAGATTTGATACTTTGAGCAGAATGAAAGCCATGCTTTTACAGCAAACAGTGCCTTTGACCTCGGCCAAAGAAACCTATGATCTACAAGTAGCAAGGACTTCGGCTGAGATACAAACTTTAATACGTACAAACTGCCCTATACATTTCGTAGAAATGATAGCACGTATCTTCAACATGTCTGATACAAGCAGAATTGTACATGTATTTAAGAGCATCTGTTCCGGACTGTTAGCACCTTTCCAGGCAGTCCTCGGAATAATCCCAAACTTTGCACATTCGGTGTTTGGTGGCATACCAATAATTCTAGCACTTGTTGCCGGAATTCTATTTCTCTTCCTGCTATTACGCTATGGCCAGCCTATTCGCAGACATCACTCCGAGCGAAATGGAGAAAGCTCTCCTTGAACGAAAGTGCTGTGAGCGAATAGTACAGCTTTTGGCATGACTCGTCTACGGGACCTGAATACCACGTGGTTCCTGTCATTCAGACCAATCTGGCAAGATTGCATCTTACCTGTTCTACGATGCCTGCTATGCGGTGAAGAATGCGTGTTGGACACCTGTCTAACATTTCCATCAGCTACGCCAACGGATATCGATACTCTGCTGGACCCGATAACGGCCCATGCTCTGTGTTGTACCCAGAGGCTGCCAAACCTGATGTCAGCATTCATTGAGATCTCACAGACGCTTCCGGCTGCTGCTGAGGTACGAGAAAGATCTACAGGCACACAGGTAACAACGGACGCGAACATTGCTGCGGCAACATATGCTGAAAGCGATGCTTCACATCTCTGTGCAGTTAATCTACTACGCGAGGTGTTCCAACTGACACCAACTTCAGTGGACGATGCTTTGTCTACAGAAATAGATGATCTCATGTTTACACCAGACCCGTAAACTGACTCTGATTTAGCCCACAGTGTTCCAGAGATGCAGTAACAATTTGGCCTTCATACTTCAAAAAAACTTGGAACTCTCCCCAAAATTGAACTTTTTTCCATTTTTCGAACTAAAATGGCACTTCCATCTGCTTAAAGTAGAACTAGCCTTATAGTACAGACTTCGCGGTACTTCCACAGACACTTAGTCATCAAGTTTGTCTAAAAAGTTCATTAATTTCCATGACATGAAAAGACTTTAATTTTTAAACAACTTATCGATCATTTTCTGTCAAATGTAAATATTACTGCTAATTTCATCCATATTGTATTTTATTTTAAATATATGCCTGAAATGAAAAGCAATGCTTCAAATGTACAGTACCTTTTGCATTCTAATAGGTTTTTTAAATGCCTTTTAAATGGTTTTATGCAATATTTTAGCAATATGCGGTACTTCAATTAATATTTAGCATTTTAAATGTTTAGCATTTTAGTATTATCGTACACACGAAAGTGGAGTGGGTGTTGTATTCCTCTTAGGGTGTCCATACACGGGCTTTCCTGTATCATGTCCTTATATAGGCACAATTCGCCCTGCCCTTATATAGGCATAAAATCCCAGTCCTTATTTAGGCATTAAACCGTGCACTCCAAATACAGGCATGGTCTCCGACATCCGTCCACCCTAACGTCACAACGAGTTCTTGAAGAACAGACCCTTAGGCTTCGGGAGTTTCCCTAGCACAGGACTATTGATTTCTTCAAGGACTCATTTATTATGCATGAACCGTTATACCTTAGGGGTTCATTCATGACGTCTTCCGCTGTCCGATTCACGTCAATGCTAACATTGTGAGGTACCTCTCAGGTATAAATATACCTTCCCTAGCCCTTGAAAACTAGAGGAGACCTCGACTTCAGAGGAGCCCGTTTCCCGGCCTGACGCACTGAGAAGACGCTGTCATCCCTGCACGCAGAGAGTCCAGCTTCCAGTGATCTGACTTCCCTTGCGGGGTGTTGGAGTTCGAATCTGGAAAGAGATTCCCACCTCTCTCATTCTTAAGGTATGGAGCTGACTAGAACCTAGAGGGACTCTTGGCATACTAGGCATACTAGGCTTAACATACTCTTAGTATACCATAGTAAGGAATACTTCACCTACTTCATACCTCTCCCTACACCTAGGTTAGGTTAGGTACATTGGGGTAGAACTAGCTTAGAAACGCATCGTATGAGTACTCGCATTTTTAGCTCATGTTATTTATGTATGTGAATATACGCTAAAAGATAATGCTAACGCAGTATTATTTATTTCTACTGCTTACGCTGTACATTATTTATCTTGCATACTGTCTTATGATCGTAACAACACATTTAACTTACACGAGAAACAAGACTGTTCAATAAACCTTTTATTGAAACGCCCGTCTATTCTTTCTGTGTAACTTTGAAGAAAACTAAGTATGCACGATTGAGCTGAGTGAAATAGTTATCTATTGTTTCCACGACTCTGGGACACGTTCTGATTCTAAAGGAAAACAAAGTTGTCATGTTTTGCGGCTGCCAGAAACTACTCCCTTCTTGTTGTCAAGGAGTTTCTAGTGGCCTCTGAGCTAGCTGGCACAAGTAATTAAGTTTAATATACTCGATAGGGACATACTGACCTTAGTCCTATGTCAAACCTAGAGGGGATATTATTCCAATGCGCAGAGCCTATTAGGGAAATAGGAGCTACACTACAGGGTGGTACTGCTGCAGAGTTAAGTTAGCTTTTTTCACCCTTAGGGTGAGGGCTAAAATGGAGAGCCCGATGGGGATCCGACTCAGCACCTGCTTTTAAGAACTGCCGGTGCTGAGCCCTGGCATGACTTGGCCCACTTAAAGCCCTGACCTTACCTCTACCTCTCTGGATCTTTGTAAGAACAAAAACAAGAATCCACCTTTGCATTACACCCGCCCGAAGACCCCTGGGGGGGGGGGGAGGGAGCTATTCCTAATGCTCTCTCCTCCTGAGTCCCCATTATGAACATTGTTGCCAGTTTCTGTGACAACCTCTTACACTGTGGTTGTTGTAGTCTTAGGTGGCATTTATTGAAATAATGAAATAATACCTGAAATGACTGATTTGTAGGTGAAAAGTTCAGGACTAAAGGCAAATTCCCTAATGACCTGGAGTTAAGTGGTCACACTGGACAGTATGTATTTCAGAGCTCTCAAGTTTTCCAGTTCCAACAGTGAGTAGTTCATCCAGTCTAGAAATCTTCATTGAACTCTGGGACTTGTAGTCCTGATCTTATAATGTGAGAAACAGGTCTACAAATCCAAGCATCCATTGAAAAACTGAACTGGATTGGCTACTCATGCATGGAACTGGTAACTTGGGAGCTCTGAGTCATTTGAAAATGTCATCTTCGAGAGGGATGGACCGGCATGTTTACTATTTCAAATGACGTTTGCACTTCTCTGCATGTTTACATTACATTTTCGACACAAAGTTGAGGGAGGCTGTGTCAATGAACGTTCCTCCCATGAGTATTATTCAGGACAAAAGCCACTGTCTCAGAGGGGGGGGATAAGGGTCCCCTATACCCGAGTCCTCCACTGTGCAGACATGGAACAACAGATATTTTTAAAGGGGCGTGATAGGAGCTATCTTTATCCTGCTGTGACTGTCTCCACAGCCAGTCATGTTAGCTGTCGAGGCCCTGGGGTGTGGGGACGGCAAATCAAATATAATTGCAAACACCTGGGACATTGGCAAAACCAATTTCGTTTTTCTATAGTTAAAATGATTCATAAAGAGTCATTGTCACACAGGTCCAGTGCATTCATTACTGCATCTGAAGTTCAATTCAGAAGACCACATCGGAAGTGTTGTGTCTAAATATGGAAGCATCATCTCTAGCATTGTGTCCAGTTCTCCAGGACACATTCAGCGTGTTGTGTACGGTACTGTAGGCCTCCCCTGGAGTATTGTGTCAAGAGCCTGAAGCTCCATAAGGAAAACTCTGTACAGTTCTTCATTCACCAGGAGGATTTCTACTTTACAAGGTCACACCTGGCAATGTGCCAAATCTGGAGCTCCTTTCTGTTGTGTCAAGTTTTAGACGCGTCACCTGCTGTGTTGCACTCAGTTCTAGGGGCTTTATCTGTAATATGCAAACATCTTTTCCACCTTGTTCAAGTACTGGGGCCCACCTTTGTCCTACTGCATCCAGTTATGGAGATCACCTCAGAAATATAGGGGTATATATCACAAGGAAATGGCACAGAGCTACGCTGCAGCAAATTTTGCAGCTCCGCGCCATTTAAAAAATGTTGGATGCGTGTGTTCCCAAGAAAACGACGCACCCCTGTGTTTTCCCTTGTGCTGCCACTAAAAATAGATGCCTAGTACCAACACAGACGCCCTTGCGCCATACTGCAAGGTTACCTGCGTTGCTTGATGAGTTCCTTCAACGCAGGCACCCTTGCACCATGGTGCAAGGGTGTCTGTGTTGCAGGGAATGATTGTTTATGTGCAGGAAGGGACACCTGCCTGCATATAAACAATCTTTAACGGCGATTTGCTCTTTCTATGTGTGCTGAAGAGTGCAGCATACATAAAAAGAGCAAAAACTAGGAGAAATAAAAGCATTTCTCCTTGTTGCGCCTATCTAATGCCTGCTTTTGCATGGCGTTTTTGGCGCTGCCTCATATTTACACACCCTTGTAAATCTGGGGCAGCATCAAAAAGCAATGATTGTTGCAGTGGAACACCCACAGCACCACCCATTGCACGCCCCTTTCACGCAGATAACTGCATGAAAGGGTACCATGTTTACAAAGCGGCATTAAGCCTTGCAAAGGAAAAAAAGGAATATAAATTGAGTCTAGCTCAGTATAAACAGTTGCTCCAAAAAACCAAACTAGAGTACTTCACCAAGAGAATCAACTCAGCAAAAAACTCGGCGAAAGAACTTTTTAAAACTGTTACCACCCTGGCTCACCCAATCTCTCCCACCATCCCTGCTAGTCAGGAACTGTGTAACAAAGTAGCGAAGTTCTTTTTTGATAAAGTTAATGCTATTTTCTTAACTTTCTCAGACTCAACAACCAAAACCACTACTGATCAGACGATTAGCCCCAAGGTAGATGATAGTAAGGTCTTTTCACTGAACAAACTTGCCCCTTTAACAGTCTCGGACACTTTCAATCTTCTCACGAAAGTGAAATCAGGCTCCCCGTACGATCCATGCCCAGTATTCTTAGTAAAACTGGCAGCCGAGCCAGTCTCACGTATTTTGACCTCTATCATAAATTCAATGTATTCGGAGGGTTACTTTCCCAGAGATAGAAAACAGGCATCCATTCTGCCCCTGCTCAAAAAACCTAGCCTGGATGCTAAAGACCCAAATAACTTCAGGTCCATATCCAGACTACCACTCCCGGCGAAAATCATAGAGAGAAATATGAACACGCAACTCAATGTGTTTTTGCAAGAATCTTAGGCGCTGAACCCAACCCAGTACGGTTTC
The DNA here is from genome assembly GCA_963921515.1 of Calotriton arnoldi. Taxonomy (NCBI): domain Eukaryota; kingdom Metazoa; phylum Chordata; class Amphibia; order Caudata; family Salamandridae; genus Calotriton; species Calotriton arnoldi. Next base: position 238,211 of record CAWUFW010007801.1, on the reverse strand, counting down.
AGAGAGGGGCACAGTACGGAGACTGCGCTCATCAAATCCACAGAAGAGATTAGGACTATTTTGGATCAAGGAGGAAAGGCTGCATTGATTATGCTGGATCTTTCAGCAGCCTTTGATACGGTCCATCATGCCGTGCTGATGGACCGATTGTACGAGATTGGAGTCCAGGGCACCGCCTGGAAACTTCTCAATTCCTTTCTTTCCAACAGAACTCAAACGGTTGCCCTGGGTGAATTCGAGGCCGAATCATTCTCACTGCCCTGTGGAGTGCCGCAGGGGTCTTCATTGAGTCCGACACTCTTTAACATTTATGTGTCCTCATTGGTGCCTCTTATTGAATTTTTTGACTTTAGTCTGACTTCCTACGTGGACGACACCCAAATTGTGGTGTCCATATGGCCTGAGGTGTTCCTGGGAACTGCGTCCCGGCTCCAGGATTGTATGAATGCCGTGGGGGTCTGGATGGCACAAAATTGCCTAAAATTCAATTCCGGCAAAACTGAGGTTGTGCTGTTTGGCAATAACCCCAACTTTTGGACCTCTGACTGTTGGCTGGACACTTTGGGCCCCCTTCCCACTCCCAGTAGGAAGGTGAAGAACCTGGGAGTGTGGATTGATAACAACCTTAGCTTTAGGGACCAGGTAAAGACAGTGGCGTCGTCGACTTCCTATATCCTGAGATCCTGTAGGAAAATAATGCCACTGCTCCCCAAAGACACGCAAAAAACAGTCATCACAGTGTTAACAATGTCCAGATTGGATTATTGTAACAGCCTATATCTGAATATCCAGGAAGGACTGATGAACAAATTACAGATCCTGCAGAACGCGTCGGCCAGACTCCTGACTGGCATACCTAAATACGCCTCTATCTCGGCTGAGATAAAAAAAACTCCACTGGCTGCCAGTTAGGAAGCGCACCCAGTTCAAAGCTCTATGCTTGGTCTTCAAAGCTCTTCACGGAACTGGGCCAGACTACCTACAACAGCGATTACGCTGGTATGCACCGAAAAGACCTTTGAGGTCATCAGATGCAAAACTGGTGACGGTGCCATTTGTGAAAAAAGTCAATTGGGGGGGCAGAAGCTTTGTAGCCAACGCTGCCAAGGCATGGAACGGCCTCCCAATACACCTCAGAGGTATGACCAATCTACTGGCCTTCAGGAAAGCATTAAAAACATGGCTTTTTATTAATTAATCTCATTGATGCCTCTCCCACTTTAGTCTCCGGTAGGACTTCACATAGCGCCAGGACCCCTTCGGGTAGCAGTAGCGCTCTATAAATGTCACTAACAATAACAATAACAAAGTGGCTTAACGCCGCTTTGTAAATATGGGTGCAAGGCATTGAACCCTTGGAACATCGCAAAAAGTGACGTTCCGGTGGCACAATCCCCTTGTAAATATGCCCAATAGTATCCACTTCTGGAGGCAACGTCCAGCATACTGTGTCCAGTTTCAGAGGACACTTCTGGTGTATTATGTCCAGTTCGGGACATCCCTTTCGCACCACTGTGTCTAATTCTGGAGGCAACCCTCGGCATATTGTGTACAACTGTTTTCTAGGTAAATCTGAAAGGTGCTTGTAGCATATGGTGTTCAGTTCTGGAGGCCACCTTTGGCCCATTGCGCCCATTTCTGCTGTATTGTGTTCTGAAGGTTGCAGTTGAAGTTGTACGTCAAATTGTTTTTTGTTTCAAAGATGAGGTTCTCTTACAGCTTGGTGTGTGCCTTAGTAGGTCGATGGGTTAATAGATACATAAAATAAATAAGTGGATATTTTGGGGTTTGGATAAATGAGGGAGTATTTTCTTAAGTATGTGAGTGAGGGAGTGATTGGATTAATGGATGCGTAAATAAGAGGACAGTTGAGTGAGTGTGAGGCTTGGGGTGATAAGCCTCATTCATCATTGTGTAATGTCATCTCAGGTCCTTTTGCACTCAAATTGGAAAAACATCTTAATCCATTTGGACATTTGACTTTCCAAGAGTAACAAGGATGAACAATCAAGGCCTACTCTAGGAGGTGTAACTCAGGAATTCTAGTGTCTCAAGTAATTTACTGTGGACTGTGGCCACAGTGGTCAGTAAGTGGGGAAATGGTGCTAGACAAAATGCTATGGGGCATATTCTCAAGGACTCATCGCCGAGTTAGGGGCACTTTATCGCAGCCAAAGTGGTGATAAATTCATCGCACCATTCACAAGCTGGTGCTAACAGCCGATATCACCAGTTTTCCTGCGATAGCAGGTGCAAAAAACATCGCCACGGATGCCACCGGCAACTAACGCTAATGAGATGCAGAGTAGGCGTTCCCGTGCAAAAAGCAGCGGAAACACCACTGCGCACATTCTCAATGACCAGCCAGATCGGCGATAAGAATCAAAAACATGCGATAAGGCGCGTTAGCAGCAGGGATTTAACACCTGCTCCTACCTGGTGTTAAGTCGGACGACAACCTGCCCCATGAAAGGGAGCCCAGCCCAGAGCCACACCTGAAGAACAACAGATGCCATGGAGCCACTGATCATGCAGCTCGGAGCCCCAAGAGGGCCACAACACCCACTGCCACCACACCCAGGCCCCCCACCCTCCCCCGGGGCCCCACCCCAGGCACCCCCCCCTCCCCGGACAAAGATATTTCACATCTACCTTACAAATTCATAAACACAACAATTCGCCTGATGTCGCACAAGTACAACAATTAACATTCATGTGTGGTCAGAAAAAGGAAAAACATTCATACATCTTAGAATTTCAAAAATAATTATTTTATTCAAATTTAACTCAACACTAATAAGTGGAAGAGTCATGGCGGGTCTTCTCTGGACAATCTGCAAGTCAAGCCTGCAAGACAAAATTGAAGATAAGAAGGTGCGTCATGCGCTCAACAAAGGACAGAGAGAGAGAGAGAAAGAAATGGAGAGAGAGAGAGTAAAAGAGAGGGAGAGAGAGAAAGAGAGAGAAAGGGGGAGAGAGGGAGAAGGAGAGAGAGAGCAACAGAGGGAGAGAGAGACAGTGAAAGAAAGAGAGGGAGAGTGAGAGAGAGAAAGAGAGAGAAAGATAGAGAAAGAGAGGGAGAGAGAGAGACAGTGAAAGAAAGAGAGGGAGGGAGAGAGAGAGAAAGAGAGAGAAAGAGAGGGAGACAGAGAGACAGTGAAAGAAAGAGAGGGAGAGAGAGAGAGAAAGAGAGAGAAAGATAGATAGAGAAAGATAGGGAGAGAGAGAGACAGTGAAAGGAAGAGAGGGACAGGGAGAGACAGTGCCGACACTGCGCACCCAGGCCTCACTGCTCACCTGCTGCCACCGGTGTGTCTCCAACCACGTGCCGGTATACACTGCAGTCCACCAGGTCCCTCATCTGAAACAGAGTCCACAGCCAATGATGGCAGAGTACATATCATTGCACACGGCAACATCGCTTGGCCGCCCCTGCGCACACAGGCTGCTGCACCCCAGCCCCTCCCGCCGCCCAGCGGGGATTGCCCGCCCCTGCGCACCCAGGCCTCACTGCTCACCTTCCGCCACCGGCGTGTCTCCAAGAGGGCTCACCACGTGCCGGTGCAAGCTCCAAGCCCGGGGCCCATGACCATGGAAGCCTCCACATCACGCATCCCCGCACCGCTGTCCACCAGGTCGCACACTTGATTCTGGGTCTTGATTTTGCAATGGCAGAGATCATATCAGTGCACACGTCATCATCGCAGGCTGCACATCCGCTCAGCTCTATAGGTGCCACTAACTCTGTGAACCGCGAGGCAACGCCACGTGGCGGTAGGCCCGCGCTGCCCGCTGGCTCAGGCCTACACTGCAGTCCACCAGGTCGCACACTTGATTCTGGGTCTTGATATTGCAATGGCAGAGACCATATCAGTGCACAAGGCATCATCGCAGGCTGCACACCCACTCAGCACTTCAGGTGCCCCCACCTCAGTGCACAGAAAGTCACCATCCCGTGGCGGTAGGCCCGTGCCGGCCGCAGTGTAACCGGTGCAACCGACTCCGTGCAACGTAAGTCATGGACCCTTTCTGATTGAGTCTAGTCATATGTCAGGCGGACGCAGCCATGTCACCTCAGGCAGTGGGGAAGAACTGGGACACGTTGCGTCGTCCCCCCCCCCTTTATACGTAAGCCGAGTGGGCTGGCGCGGCGTACGCCAGGCCAGCGTAGGGGTGTGAACAATTATCCCTGGCTTCTGGGAGTGGTTCATATCTGGGCTGCACAGGAAACACAACTGATGCGTGTGTCTCTGTTGCTGTGTCTGCGCCACACGGCCCGCAATCGACAATGTTGCATTGTTGCATGCACCCGGAGGGCGTCCGCGCACTAAGTGATTGTACAAGGAGCGCAAGGCCGCTCGGGGTCTTGGCTCATACATGCCAACTGTTGTGTGTGTTCATCGCTTTTGGTGCACCATAAGCCCAAGGCCTAGCCTCAATTGCAGCGCGGAAGCCACATTACATTCCCAGGATACAAGCAGTAGTCAGACTAACATTAGGGATGAAAGCCCCTTTGTCTCAATACAGAAGGCGGAAGGACATCTGCACCTCCGACCTTGGAATTGCATGCGCCAGGCACCCCCTGAGAGAGATACCATGGCAGATGATGACGACTCCCACACTACACACAGCGCTAATGTAAGATCAACGTATCCACACCCCACACACAGAAGTCCTTCCTCGAGGTACTCCTGCATTGAATGGCCTTGACACTTACGTAAAGGACAACCCATACGTCCAAACTCTGCACACTCATACGACTCATTGCTCCGAGCTGTGGCATATCATCCACATAACAGCCGCAGGTCAGAAGAGTGCCGGTTCTACGGGAGCGAACAACGCAATGTCAGAACATCCTGGGCGCATGCATAACGCCTGTCACGTGGAACTGTACCGTGACCGTATGCTGCATTTGTTGGGGGCACTGCCACTGGCAGTGTTGCGCATCCGTTACCGTCTGAGCTTCCGTCTTGCGTACGTCACCTGCGTCCAGCCCTGGTTCCACTGTCGATCATGCCTATTCGAGTGGCCCATGGATGTCTGTCTATCCAACACAACGGTAGCAGAACTGGATTATGTCATGTGTGCGCGCCCCCTGTTGGACCACGACCAGGAGTGTAACTGTGATACCCGTTCATGGGATGCCTTGGTATCTGGCGTATGTGCTGGCAGTTGGGCATGTGAGATTGCACAATTCCTTGTGTGCAGTGACCACATCGAAGCGCTCCCCTATTGGGCTGTGTTGCGGATTGGTGAAACGGCGTGGACGGAGCACATCTGTCCGGACCAGCTAATGGATTGGCTCGCCCCCGTGTTCGTTGAAGTCGACAACGACGTACTCTTGGAACTGATTGCCCAGGAAGCTGCGCTCGCTTTCATGGACGAGTAACTACGTTCCTGCAGCCACAACAGATTGTAACCCATAGCACAGGTCCCAACACCCTTTTGCATCTTGGAGAAATGGACACATATCCCACCATAACAGTGGACATGGCTGCATTCGCCTGGACTCAGAATGCATGTGCGTTCAAGACTGCGGGTTGACACACACCTGTGCAAGGTGAGTGGACAGCGGCGCCTTTCAACGTTCCTCAACCTGACACTCCGCTGGCGGGAGAGTACACACATGGCAATGTAGAACTACATGTGACCTTGTTGGACTCCTTCACCTGCTCACTGTCAGCAGAGCAGACAGTCAGCGCAGTCCGGTGGTACAGGACTATGCAGATCTCATGGGCTGTGAGTGGTGTCCCCTGACACGGTGCAATGAGCATTCGCCAAACACCACATGACTCGTCCAGCAAGGCAACCGTAATGATTGGTGTTCATTTGTGCCTCCCCATGTCTTGCACCTCTACATGTTCCTTTGCTGCCTGTTAGTGTATGATGCATTGGTCTGCATGTTGTGGCCCTTGTCTTGCCCGTACTGACACGCACATGCTAATAAAGTGTACGCAACTTCACTAGTGTTCAACTGTGATGAGTGTTGATTAGCATGCCAAATCGTGTGCCTCAATGAGCATTGTCCGTACACAGGGAGGGACTGACTGACGCATTTCACTTAGGGGTGGGTCCCTATTGCCAGCTCCACCTCTGTGAGCCAGACATTGTGGTTGGGAGAGTTGCTGGTAGACCTGTGCGCTTACGTGTCTTCAGAAATGTGAGTATGGTGTCCACCTTCTTGCCATGTGGATCAATGTGTTCCATCAAACCAGGCTGTGTCCACACAGTTGAGTGTGTGTAGGTATGCAAAGAGATGTTCTGTTGTCACATGTGATGTGGGACACTACTTTAGGCCTCCGACCGACTTTGACATTTTTGAATACACAGCCCTATTTAATACATGGACGTGGGGCTACGTTGGGGGGTTGCGAGATTGTTGTTCATGATCAATGAGGCCACAGCTAGTTCACACCTTCCCAGTCATCTAATTGGCCATGTGTGTCATGGTCAAACATGCGCATTGATGTCATTTCCCAGGGTGTACCTTTTTGTGCAATCAATGTCCCTACAGTCATCCATACTGGTATACTTGATTGAACATAGACATGACACATCTGTGTGATTAGGAATGTTTTATTCACATCCTGTGGAGTGTCGGAGCTGGAGCAGTACATTGCCAGGCACACCCCACATTACATGGTTGCCCAGTGGAGGTCCAAACAGAGTCCTTTAGGGGATGACAAGTTAATCGGTAGAGGAAGGGTTGAGTCCGCAGCCTGTTTGCTGTGTCATAGGTAACCAGAGCAGATATGGCAGTCCATGTCGGGGTCCAGGTGAATGTCGCAGAGTGTTCCGGGGGACAGTGGATGGTGTTGTACCAGGGCATGATGCGGAGGGCTGTACCAAGCAGAAACAGGCCATATGGCGGGGGATGAATGCTACAACCTCCTTTTTGACACAGAGTCATTAACATCCACATCTTCGTCCTCTGATATGTCTTCTGTGTCAAGTGTGCCAGGTGTGTGTGGTGGTGTTATGGCTGCATCACTGTGTGCCACTGACACATCAGGGGGCGGAGGTGGCAGTAGCGGCCCGTGGTGGGAGTGCTGCCGGGCGGTGACGTGGGTCAGGGGAGGGGCAGGGTGGGGGGTAGTAAACTACGGAATACTGCCGAATAGAGGTAAGTAGACATATAAATAAATAAAACGAATTTCGTTGCGTGTGCAGCGCGCGCAACGAAATTCGTTTTATTTATTTATATGTCTACTTACCTCTATTCAGCAGTATTCCGTAGTTTACTACCCCCCACCCTGCCCCTCCCCTGACCCACGTCACCGCCCGGCAGCACTCCCACCACGGGCCGCTACTGGGAGGTTATATGGCTGCATCACTGTGTGCCACTGACACATCAGGGGGAGGAGGTGGTATGGCTGCATCACTGTGTGCCACTGACACATCAGGGTGCGGAGATGTGTGTGTCGATGTTCCGGCAGCAGTCATCTGGGACAGGCTCTGTGGCAGCAATGGCAAGATGAGGATCTGCAGGGCATGGTAGATCCCAGCTACATCTCGCTGGTGTTCAGTCGTGGCAGCCATCCTTCCTGCCTGCATCCGCTCCATGTTCTCCATTGTCCTGGGCATCTGTGCCAACTCTGTGCTGTCCTCGCTGGAGCCTCTCTGACTACACAGTTCTTGTATCCGAGTAATGGCTCCAGCGAGGTCAGCCAAGGATTGTTGTCGGGCATGGAGCGGACTGTGGGTGCCCGTTAGGGACTGTAAGTGGTCCCTGATGGGACTAAGACACCCACGTATGGCATCTAGTTTGGCTGCCATGAGGTCGAAACCCACCCGCACCTGTTCAGCCAGCCCCCTCTGGCAGTCTGACACACGGCGTTGGAATGCCATGTGTTCTTCGGTGAGGTGCTGGGAGCCAGCCGTGGTGGTGGGTGCATCCTGCTGTGTGGTCTGTGCAGGGGGTGAGATCACCTTGATGCAGCTGGGCTGCCCTGCTCCTGGAGGTGGGGTGCGGAGGCTGTCCACGAGCCGTTGGAGGGTGTCGGAGCAGATGGCCAGGGGGGCCTCCTCATCATCACTGAAGAGATGTCTGGTCTGCTCTGCAGGAGGTGTTGGTTGTCCCTCTGCAATGTGAAGGGGAGATGCAGGTTAACAGTGTGTTCCATGTATGTGCACGCATTGTACATGTTTACATACAGTCTGCATGACAATGTACATTGTGACTGTTTTGGAGGAGCTGGGTATTTGATGGGAGACAGTGGACATTTCGACTACATGACGGATGTGAGGTTGTACTCGTACATTATCATCTGACAGTTTCCTGCTATGCCTGATGTGGTTGGCCAGTTTCTACGCACATGCAGCACCAGTTGTGTCCTCTGTTCTGTGGTGTAGGTGTGGCACTTTGTACCACATTGTCGTCAATGTTGATGTGCTGTGATTGCTATGTGTGTGTGCTGCATTGTGGGAGAGTCGCCCCTGCATCTCTGATTTAGCGGCCCCTTATCCCTTTGAGGTGGTGTGCCTTTGACTTGTGTGCTTTTACTGTGCTGAGATGTTGGAGACTTGGGTCATTTGTGCTCTTGGACGGATTTTGGACTCTTGTGCATTGTTTGTCTGCAGATGTGTTGTTGACGTCAGGGGTTGTATGTGCACGTGGATGTGTCAGGGTGTGACCTGCTCCTTTGAGGATGTTATCCACACTGGGCCACCTCAGTGTCATAGCGTGCACCATGTCATGATTTTGACTGCAGCCATGCTATTGGTCATGCAGTGTCACTTGCATTGTCAGTGTGGCTCACAGAGCCGCTGCTTTGCTGGGTTCAGCACATGTGCATGGGTGGGTTGTGAGATTGGTGAGGGGGGGCATTTGTGCACATGGTGGACGGGGGCCTACTTGGTGTTTCTATGTGTGCTGCAGTGTGCCAAGGCCATCAGGGACATGTTCCACCGTCATTGTGGGTGTGCAGTGTGCTACACATAATTGTGCATCTGTGCCATTGTGCCCGTCTCCCCCTGTCCCCCCAGTCCCTGGTTGTTACTCACCCTGTTGCTGTTGGGTCAGGTCATATCGAGCAGTGTCTGGACCCCCGACTCCTTGCACCGTCTCCGCACTGATGACTGTGGCCACCATTTCCTCCAGCTCATCCAGCTCCTCCTGTGGCGCAGGACTCCCACCTCCAGTCGCCGTTGCTGCCTTCCGGTTGGCAGCGAGTTTCTGCTTGGTTTGGCTTTTCACATCATGCCAGCGCCTCTTGACCTCCTCCATTGACCTCCTCGACACTCCGACTGCATTCACGTTGTTCACGATGGACTGCCATATTTCCGTTTGTGTTGCCGATGACACAGTGGAGGTGACGAACAGTTGTTGGTAGTGTTCTGTCACCTCCGTGACGATGATCCGGTTTTCCTGCGGACTGAACCTCGTCTTCCTCTTCTCCTTGCCCTTCCCCGGCCCCGGGGTTCCTGGCTGGTCATCTGTGGGGCTTGTGGGGTTCGAGTTGTCCTCTGCACTCGGTCCGGGTGCGTCCATGGTGCTACGCAGTTACATGTTTTTTGTCTTTTTTTTTCTCTGCTTTTATAGTGCATTCTCACGCATGACGCATGGGAATCGCAGGCCTGTCGCTGGTTTTCGCTGATTTTTGTATCGCCATTGGGGACATCGCCACTTTTTTCGCGTTCGTGTTTCGCATTTTTTCGGCGTCGTGTTAATTTTAACTTGGGCATTTGTCGCGTTATCGTGAGACTATCGCATGGTGCCGCCGGGTTGGGAATACTGCATTAACACAGTGTTATTTTCCCGCAATAGACTCCGATGTGAGAAGTTGCGTTAAGCGAATTTGGCGATAGTTAACACACGTTCTTGAGAATATCCCCCTATATTGTATCAAACTGGCTTAAATGTCTGCCCTGGCCCTGGTTTCTCAGTGGCTCTCGATGGAGCATGATTATTTAAGAATGATTTTGCTTGGGCAAATCCTGCTCATTGCGAGTGAATTACTAAAACATACTTAAAAACCATGACTAACATTGTGTCTAGTTGAACACTGAGAGTTTTTAAAATTGCATCGTAAAAGCATGCAGAAGGGTCGCAAATTGGTGAAACAGAGATTTATAGCAGAGAAAAACCAATGATGTATTATGATAATAATGTGAAAAATAATAATACAGTTGGTGGATTTCTAGCAAAATATGATTTGAAAGGATTTCTCTATTGAAATGTGTTTTGCTATGTTTTCTCAAAACGTAAAACTGAAGCTGCAAAGAGAAACTGTCTGTTTATTAATGAAATATGAATAGACTAGCCCGTCCTTTTGCCGACACTGCTGCTACTGTTCCTGACCGTGAGGAGGAGGAGAGGACCCAGGACCACAGGTCTCGGGCTCCCTGTGGCTTGCTGACGCCACTAACGCTGCACGCAACTTTCGCCCGGAGGCGCCTACTTAAACTTCAGTGCGGGAAGCCCGTCCTTTTGCCGCCACTACCGCTACTGTTCCTGACCGTGAGGAGGGGGAGCAGACCCAGGACCACAGGTCCCAGGCTCCCTGTGGCTTGCTGACGCCACTAACGCTGCACGCAACTTTCGCCCGGAGGCGCCTACTTAAACTTCAGTGCGGGAAGCCCGTCCTTTTGCCGCCACTGCCGCTACTGTTCCTGACCGTGAGAAGGGGGAGCGGACCCAGGACCACAGGTCCCAGGCTCCCTGTGGCTTGCTGACGCCACTAACGCTGCACGCAACTTTCGCCCGGAGGCGCCTACTTAAACTTCAGCGGGCTCCCGCAGCACGGGCCGCGCGCGGGCGCCCATCCTAGACCGAACAAGGCCGGGCAGGGCCACCCCTCTAAACAGTAAGGTTTTTATCTTATTCTACTCACTTAAACATCGTGACTATTACCAAGCATTTTGACTCACCCTCTGGAGGATATCGGCCAGTAATGGGCAAAAGGAAGGCATCCGCTACCCCCACGGCCGTATTTGGTGTGGGAGGGCAGAAATTACTGATGAATTACCTCACAGGGGCCATGGGGGCTATTGAGGCACAAATACATTCGGTGGAGGAGACATTGACGCAAGGGAGGGTGGCTAGATCAGATTGCACACTTAATACATCTACTGCCCCCCCCCAATGATGCAGGTGATGGATCAGCAGCTCAGTCTCCCCAGAATGGATGCAGCCAGGAGTCATCCGGCAACATATATGTTAGTGACCAGGACTGTGATTCGCAACCACCACCTAAACGCCCTAGAAACCCGGAGGCCCATGAGGGCACTAGAACCTCAACGTGTGTAAAAAACTTGAAGAAGCCGACCCAGAGTAAGAAAAGAAAGAACACAGGCAAACAGGGCAAGATGGGCGAAGGCAGGAGGACCGCAGCCCCTGAGGCGGACTCTATGAATGCGCTAATTATGGGTCAGACCACTGAAAATGCCAAAATAATGAGTAAAATAGATGATTAGCATAAATATGTCATTGAGGTTATGACCAAATTAACTGAAAGAGTGGGGGTTATTGAAGGTTGCCTGATAGATGGTAATAGGGCTATCCATGGCATTACAAACGATCAACCTAATACTAGGCCATATCCCATAACAGCATCAACACTGCCTGAGGGTAACCCCTCTAACAATAATGCTCTCCAAGAATCCTCTGCCCGATTTTCTGTGACTGGTAGAGTACAACCGACCACATCTACAGCTATATCATCCGCTATGCCACAGATAAAACATGTAGATAATGGGCTTCCAGGAGATAATGGATTGGAAGGGCAGAGGGCTGAGGGGGCCATGGCTAGGTCCATAAATACACCAGCAATTGTAGATATTACCTACCTCAACTTACCTCCTGCCGCAACTCTGTATACAGTAATTTTAGCTAATGTCCCAGGTTTACCTAGAACAGCATCTGAAACCTGGGAGGCTCTGCGCAATAAATCTCTTTGCTGGCTAGGTGGTAAAACCGGCCTAACAGACGTACTTTTTGCTAAATTTAAAATGGCCAGACGAGTCATGTGGGTGGGAAGAGATCACAAAATCCTGCAGGGTGATTGTGTCGTACTAACTTTCAGTGACCCACATTTAGTACATGCTATTCTCTCTAGGATAGGAAATGCACACATCGTATATAGGGAAATTAACGTCCTACCGTTAGGTTTTTTCTACCAGCCACTAAATACTAGACAGCATAAAACCTATTGTGGGGGCTCTTCTCCAAATGTTATGAACCATTATAATGTCCCGGTTTATAACCGGTTCGATATTCTTCCTACGCTCGAGGATATAGATTGACCGAGTGTAGTAGGTGAAACGGGCACCCGGGAGGGTAAAGCGGCAGGGTGTTCCCTGTGTATCCCAATAGTTAATTCTAGGGGACCTGAAACAAACAATAGTATTGACGGCATTGCCCAGAAGATTCCCACACTAACAACAACAGATACAGCGAGACTGGATACCCTAAGTAGCAGCATAAGTATGGAACCTGAGGAGGTTATAACTAAAGTCGGACAACATGAATTAACTGCATGCCAAATACTATTCTGGAATGTCGCAGGGCTGTCCTTGAAAATATCTGACCCCCTATGGTTAACTTATGTGGATGGGTATTGTATATTGTGCCTACAAGAAACATGGTTGCTGGAGGAAAAACACATAGAAGGATATCGAACCTTTCATACACCAGCAGTTAGTACGAGCCATGGATGCAACAAGGGCGGCCTATGTATTTATGTCTCAAATACAGTGGGTATAAATAAGTTAAATCTAAAAATTGAAACAGCCCATTATCAGATATTAGTACTGTATGTGGAAAAAAGGTATTGTGTTGTAATATTAAATCTCTACAATAATATTCCCAAAGGGCAGATAATTGGTATAATAATGAATCTGCAAAGGGATCTGAACAAATTACAGGATGATTTGTCTACTGATATGTGCATAATATGGGGTGGGGATTTTAATCATCTCCTGTGCCAGCATAGTGGAAAGGGTGTTTGTGGATTAGACCAAGGGCAAGATGATGAACAGGCTCATTTCTCTCATACACAGCTGGGGGACCTGTTGAATACAATTGCTTATCAATTTGATCTGGGCTTTGCTAATGATTTGTGTATTCCACCGGTACCACATACACCCACATTTAATGGCAGAGGTTGCAATTCCATCATTGATTTCATCCTAGTCTCAAATAGACATTCTAGTAAGGTTCATGGATTTGAAACTCATCCCATTGCTATGAGCGACCACTATCCCTTAAGCATCAAATTTGATCTGGTGAGCTCTGTTATGGGTAAGAAGGTTATGAGCACACAATACGATTTTACAATTGAACTCATTAGCCATAATGGGTACTCCCTCAACTGGTCTAAAGTAGATCCGAATAAATTTACTGAACAACTAGTAAAGAACAGTAAAGAGGATTTTGAAGTATGCCTCAGTACCACTGAGGGGAATGAGGCTGTCCTAAATGCTTTTAATAAAATTACAGGGGAAATCCAGAATTTATTATCAGTAAAACAAAAACAGAGAAAACCCAAGGTGCAGGGCTGGTTTGATCAGGCATGTAGTAGGGCGCATACTTACTTAAAAAAAGTGCTACGCAAAAAAGATAAGAACCGCGAGGATGTGAGACAGGCCCGAACTATGTATAGGTGTGCGCTAAAAGCTCGAAAGAATCAACTAAAGGCAGAGGCCTGGCAAGCGCTGCATGATGCGTGCCTCCAGAGAGACAATAATAGTTTTTGGAAAGCAGTTAAGGCCCCATTTCTTGCACCAAGCGATATTCCATCCGTAGATATTGCAATAAGCGAGGACAAATGGATCCAACATTTCACTAAGCTATATGATGACGATAAACCATCTCTAATTTTACAAGAGATGGAAGAGCTAGATCCACTCAGGATAGCACAGCCTATAGTTTTTCCCCTAGATATATGTTTCTCTGTTGAGGAAATAACCCAGGCCATTAATGAGAGTGCAGGTGGCAAAGCCCCAGGGCCAGATAGAGTGCCTGTAGACGTGTACAAAAGTAATATCCAGTTATGGGCCCCATTATTAACTAACGTCCTGGATAAATGTTGCCGCCAAGGTTTCATTGCCTCGTGGTTTGATGCAATTGTGATCCCGATTTTTAAAAAGGGGGATAGAAACAATCCCATATGTTATCGCCCGATATCCCTACTAGATTATTTTCTTAAAGTAGTAGGGCGGGTTATTTTAAATAAACTACATAAATGGGCTGACGAGGCTAATATCCTCTCAAACCTGTAATATGGGTTTCGACAAGGTCTTGGGACCATTGAACAGGGCCTGAACTTAAGCCTGATAATAAGCAAATATACGCAGGCTAAGGAGGGGAAACTTTTCTTGTCATTTGTAGACTTAAGCTCTGCGTTTGACTGTGTGAAACATGAAAAGTTATGGAGCATATTGGAAGGGATGGGAGTAGATCATACATTAATACTCTTTATGAGAGAACTATATAGAGATGCAGGGGCAAGGGTGCGGTTCGGTAAACGAGGTGAATGCTCAGCCAAATTCCCGATAAGAAAAGGAGTAAGGCAAGGATGTGTGCTTGCTCCTTTTCTTTTTAGCTTATATATTAATGATCTTGGCCAGCATTTGATAGACCATCGCCAAGATTATCTGACCATTAATAACATACCGGTTCCAGTTTTACTTTTCGCAGATGATGCGGTTTTAATGGCACGAACACAATTAGGATTACAAAGAACAGTAACTAATTTCGCTACGTTTATGTATGATAGAGGCCTAAGTGTGAACACCAGCAAGACTTTTATAATGAAATGTGGAAAGAAGACCACCAAATGTCGCGATATTTTTATTAAAAATGACAGAATTGAATGTACCAATAAGTTCTCTTATCTGGGGATTAGTTTTGATCACACTGGGACATGGTCCACTGCCGTACAGGCAAGGAAATTGGTGTTTCTAAGAGCTATAGGTGCTGTGATCAATTTTTCTAGAAAATTGGGGTGTAGACCAGTACCAGAATTACTAAAAATATATAAGTCGAAGTGTTTATCGATAGCTCTGTATGGGGCGGGCATTTGGGGGATTACGGATGTGCAGCCACTACAATTGTGTGAGAATACTTTCCTACGTTACTTACTAGCTGTTCCAAGTTCAACTGCTAATTTTATCTGTCATACTGAGCTTGGTCTGCCTTTTATTGTGGATGTGATAAAAATTAAGCCTATCCTTCTTTGGCACAAGGTCTGGGTTTCCGATGAGACCAGTTTTAACCGTGAAATTATTAAGGACTGCTTGAAATTGGACAAGGTCTCTCACATCCCGTGGCTCCGTTATATTAAACTTTTAGCAAATTAAATTGGCCACCCTGAATATTATGAAAAACCAGAGAGTATGGCCTTATCCCCAAAAAGGTACTGATAGCAGATTGTCTGGCTTATTTACAAGACATGAGATGGTCTAAAGAAAGCGTAAAAACCACTGTAATGGATAACCAGCTGATGCTAACATGCCCAGGCATCCAGCCATATCTGGTTCATGTCCAGGGTTGTTTTGATCGAATGCTCTTGACCCGCTTTCGCTTGGGTATTCTGCACAGGCTGGTCAGCCATCCAACTACTAATGATTGGTCAAGAGATCTGGCCCTATGTCCATGCGATGATACATCGCGCCAGTCAACTCTGCATACGGTTCTATTCTGCAAATTTTATTCAGTCCCAAGAAAAAGGTTTATAATCCCTATTTTAAAAATTTTAGGCGTAAGACAATGTCGTGCTGGAAACATTAAATTACAAACTTTGGACAATGAAATGATTATGGAACCCATTGCACTATTTTTAAATTTTTTTATCAGGTTTAGGAATTCTATGCGATAGTGATTAATGTTGATGCAGCCAAGATAGCGTATCAACTTTTATGCAATGAAATTTCTTTTAAAGACCGTTCTATCATTTTATCTTGTATCTGGAATTTGGTTGTTTCTTCTTTTTAATTATTGCTATGTAACATATTGGAAGTGTATATTATTATGCTGTGCTTTTATGATTTATTTATAAATCGAATAAAGCTTAATTTGATTGATTGATTAAATAGACTATTCTTATGAAAATAGTGAAATGGTAGATATAATAGATTCTTATGCATTTAATGTTTTCTTCAAATATTTTAAAGTTAACACGTTTTTGGTTTTCCATGTAGGCCTTAAAAATGTATTATGTCTTTCCATTGTAGGCCTTAGAGAAATGTATTTTGTCCTTCATTATTTCCTTCGAAATAGAATAAAATGCTGACTTGATTGCTCTAGTTACAAGTATTATCACTGAAGTTTCTTTCTTACAGTCTGAATATTCTCCTTCTTTGAAAAATTGTGTCAAACTTTGTTCTAAGCTAATTCGGAAGTGAGTTGAGTTGCAAGTGTGCTTCCTATTTCCGAGGTGAAAATAAATATTGTTCATTCTTAGATAACTGTAGACAGGGAAAAAAGGTATTACGTGTAGGTTCCGGACGATTGGGGGCTGAAGAATGATCATTCCACGATCACACCATTCATCTCAACCAATGGAATCATGCAAATCTGTGAAAAGGCTACTTTGTGGGCTGGAATTGTGAACATTTCGAGGTATAAAAACTTCATGGGAAAAGGACGTGTGCGGCTATTTTCTTTGCAATTCTTGGGCGTGACATGCTGTCGGTCCAAGCTCTGACTATTCTGAACTGAACTCTCCTGATTTTCCCTGCACTTCCTCAGTTGGTGAAGTTGAGCAGGCTAAACTTTTCAGCTGAAGGGTTAATTATTCTAGACTATTGTACGCTGTGCATTAGTCCACCTTTCATCTCGGTCCTGATAATCTACAACTGATCTTTGGTTCGTATTAGTTCTGAAATTACATACTGATTTTGCAATGCATGTTTATTCCTTCTCTCTCTCCTCACCCCAGTTATTTGATTTATGATGTATTTTGCTTTAAACTGTAATTGTGTTGTGATTTTACCTGTATTCAATTGAATAATCATGTATTGAAAATATAATGTATTTTTGTGTATTGACTATTCATCTTGAAGACTAGATAAAAGTGCCTTGATAACTATACTGAGTTTGTTTTTACTTATTGATGAATATTATTGACAAGTTACGGTTATTGATTATTGTTGTTAGATAGGCATTTCTTCATTACAGGTCCTCGTGAAGCAATGGCTTCCATCTCTAATTATCTGAGTCCCTATTCGCTCTTACAAAGATCTATCGGAGGACCTCATGATTTGTAAGTGGATGTAGAGTTTCTATGAGCCCAAACCCTGTGTTGTTGTGAATTATATTACTGAGATTTGAGTTTATGGTGTGGTGGGTAATTTGTGTTTGTGCCCACAATTTTACACTGCTTCCGCTGGATCACTCTGAATGCAAGACAGTAAACACAGTGACTTTAAGCGAAAAAGTATGAAAATAAGAAAAAAGTCCTAAATAGTAAAGTCATATAAAGACACGAGTGACCAGGGGTCCCTCCCAAGCCATATGTGTTGCTTTTATGGTATAAGGGCTAGTTCTTTATATCACTGGTTTTTGATGTCCTGTTTACAGGGCTCCGAGGATCCAGCAGGTTGTATCCAGGGAATGGAACTCAGTTGAGAAGAAGTCCTGTTATCTTCAAACTGGTCCAAAGACAGAGGTGATACAGGGGACTACTGGCCACAGCATTGGATAAGCACACAAAGTACCCCCAGAGGGCACTAAACTTCATTGGCTGTTATCCCTGAATTGAGCCATTGAATTCAAAATTTTCAGTTGGAAGGGAGTTCCATCTCAAGGGCAGCAACCACTGGACCCATCTGGCCACCATTTCGGTTTGGGATACAGGATTTAGTGGTCAAGTGCCTTCAGAGAGTGATATCTCCCAAATTATAAGGTCTAAAGCGATGGTTCAGATGGATGTGGGGTCACCAGCTGATGCCACCAGGATTTCACGGTAAGATCTGTGGTTGAAGGTGAAAAGCCTCTCTGTCCCTCTGCAGCAGGAAATAGACAGATACATACTCTCACAAAGGTAGGGTTTCTGAATGGCTCACATCCTCAAGATGATGTCCATGCAGACTTCAGACATCTGATCCTTGCTTCTAGATCTTCTGGTCAGGGAAGTACTTCTCTCCATGCCAGACTGCACAGTTTCCTCTTCTTCTTCTTCATCACGGCAGCAGGGATGTCCTCCATATTCCATGCTTCTTCAGTCTTCACTGAGAATCAAGGCATAGAGAGTCTTGTTCCTGGTCAAATCCCCTTTCTGCTGGTGCCACATAGCTCCGTTTTTACTTGAGATATTATACAAGCAGCTTGCTCGAGGCTATTTAGCACCCTTATGTCACTTGAAAAGCCAGCTCTCATCAAAATACAAGCCCTCTTTAGAATCTAAACACTCCTTCAGTCATTGTAGGGGGCGTCTTCACAGGTTTTCAGTAATTGTTGAGGGAAGGCTAATATAAGCTGGCCAGGGTATTTGTATTAGCCTGACTGAAACTAGACTCTCTCGGCAAGGGCTCTTTGATTGTTAGGTGATGTCTAGTACAATGCCAAGGGGAGAGGGATGAGGGGGGGCTCTGGTAGTGTTGCTGGGCTGATGTTGACCTCGCAGGGTCTTAATATATACTCTGGCAGCTCACATGGACGTCTATTGACCTCTTGAACTGGCTCCAGGCAATAGCAGCATGAATGTTTGTACCTCCACAAGGAAGTACAAGATAAAAGGAAGTGGTAACACTGTTTTGTGCAGGCACTCAACGTGGTGTCCATTATACACCCCGCACCGTGCACATAGTCCCCCAGCCAGCACATGTAAATATATACCACAGACACCCACACGCATCCACACACTCGACCACCCCATGGTAGGACTGGAAAGACTGTCTAAGGAGGAGCCAATATAGTCAGGTTTAAATGGCAGTTCCAATGATCTAGAATAAGCTGCAACCAACCATCCAGCTGTCAGATGTAGCGATGGCGCCATAGGCCCTGGTGCAAGATTAAAATATGGGCCCTTCGGCCCCAACTTAGATCATAAAATTCAACCATTATTGGAGTATAGTAGGTACCTAAAACCCTGTGTCCAGGTGCTGTTCTAACAATACTCTTGACTCTGCCTCTCCATAATCTAGAATGCCATTGGCTGCCTTCTCTGACAAGCAGAGCTTTGTGCTCTGCGGATGAACATCATCAAGCTACGGACTGATGGCCAAGCCTACTGAGGAGAAACTAAAGTGCATGGCAGTACTGTAAGACTCAAAGGGGGCAGGGGCGCAGATTTGTGAGGACATTCATGCCTACAGGGAGACACTACTTGGTAAGTGAGTGGATAGCTGAGCAAGTGAGTGGATAAGGAGTTGTGTTACGGGTGGCTGAAGTGTGTGAAAGTGTTGTGTTGTGAATGACCAAACTCTTGAGTTAAAGTTCTGGGGTGTGTGAAGCTGTTGTGATTGGCAGCGATCCTTGAAACCGTGGTGCATGGATGGCTGGTTGAAGTGTTGTGGGTAATATGGTCTAAAATTGAACTGATGAGTCCAGTTGCACTAACTCGCCCAATGGTCTCAAATTAAAATGACGAGTCCAATTGCACTAAGTCAACCAATCTCATGCCGGCGAGGCATAACGCGGGTTGTCTTGCAGGCACCTCTTTTATTTCATAGATAGATTCGTCATCTAATAACAAACTTATTAAAACACAGAACAAAATGATGGATGGAATGCTTGAATTAATCCCAGCCACTGGTAATTACTCGCCGCATCCCAGTCCATCGATATTTTGGACACTACGCCACATCAGTTCGGACCCAGCCATATGCAAATCAATCTTGACCCTGCTCCAATTGGAACAGTCCACCCCGAACTGCTAAGCCAGGTCCACCCTGAACGGGATGTAGAGCAACCCAGGACCGTTTCGTTTTTTTGTTTTGAAAACCTTTATTAAGAATAAAGGCACAAATACATTTGTTCAAACAAGCATAATACATGGATTACATTATGCATACTTTCATGTTAACTCCCTACGTATGCCCTCCCCTCAATACTAAAAAAATGTATTTAGGTCTATATAAGTACAAATGCTTATTAGCCGGTGGCAAGCGTTCCTAGCAAAATCATTCTCAACATAACATAATAGGAGAAATAAACCAAATCAGTTGATTCAGCCTTTCCAGTTGTCTACTTGCCAATCAGCCAAAGCTTGTTGCTCACCCAAGACCGTACGGTCGACGGCGACATAAATGTTCATTTTAGCGAAACATAGGTTTCTGCAAGCTCGTGGATCATAACCCTTGTGCAGGTACAGCATAAGGTTCCTGGTTTCCCAAAGGGATTCTTTCCCGCAGTTTATGAGTCTCCAGGCCGTGGGATAATGAGAAGCAGGAAGGGACCATCCATACAGAACAGTTTCATAGGATAAAGAAGTGATATTGGTAATGTTCACCAGGAAGGGACGTAGCAGTTTCCTGAAATCTTGTGCATGTTGTCAACCCTAAAAACAGGTAGTATATGGTTTCATCATTTGTGCACATCAACCTTGGGCAACAGGCTGATGGGGCCAAACCTCGCTGATGCTGAAAAGTCTTTACAGGAAAGCAAGCATGAGCACTCATCCAGGCAAGGTCTCTCTGGCTATGGCATATATCACGACGACCCACCATACGCCACATAGAGTGCGACTGTTTTTCAGAAAGAGACCCCACTTTTACAGGATGTTCACGTTTAGACAAAGTTTTTCAAACGTTAAGCATCTTTACAAATGTCTCTAGTATGATTAGTTAAATCTAGAGTTTGTAAGAAAGACTGCAAACCTGCATAAAACTTAGGTACCGATTGGGCCAAGGGTAAGAGGTTGGAAGGAATGTAAAGACCAAACCGCCTGAGCAGTGATCCTGTAAAGTAACGAGTAAAACAACTAGCAATGGAAAAAAGAAAATCTTCAGTTCTGGAAACTATGACACAATACTTTGGAGTATATTGAGCCGAAATAAAACCTATAGATGTTGGCCGGATTTTTAAGACCTTCCTATACTCAGTATAGGATGGTCTTAAAATCCGGCCAACCCTTGCCCCGTTCCTCCAATGTCTATAGGTTTTATTTCGACTCAATTTTTCCATTCTAGAGCTCCAGAAAGTGGTAAAACTAATTTTAGAACATTTTTGTAAAACTTGAGGTGAGGGAGGAAAAGCCATTGTCAGCTAGAGTAATAGAGGAAGGAACACTTCTTTGATGATTAAAGCTTTACCCTCTAGAGTTAATTTGCGAGTAGACCATAAAGAAGTTTTCTGGACTATTTTATCATATACCGTAGTCCAATTCTTCTGGATATGACCTTGTGTGGCATAGTAACCCCCTATGATCTTAGTAGCTTCAGTAGTGGTGTGGACAGGTAAGTTTGCCATCCTGTCCCAGGATCCAGTTGTTAGACAAACACTCTTTTCAACATTAAGGCGCAGACCTGAAACTTCATAAAGCATGGTAGCATGAGGAAGAGCTCTGCGCACTGAGGCAGCTGTGGTGCACAAAAACGTGACATCATCTATATATGCCACCACTTTTACTTGAAGTGTGGAGACCCTGGTACAAAAGCTCCTTTAATACACTTGTCACTGCGAAGCTTGCACAAGAATGGTTCCAAAGCACAAACAAACAGTGCTGGAGACCGTGGGCAACCTTGCCTTACTCCCACCTGTATAGGGAAATCTTGAGTGTAGCACCCACTGATACTTACTCTGCTACATGCATTTTTGTATAACGTGCGGGTGATAAGTAAGATGCTTGGTGGCACACGGAGCTGAGATAATGCTGTAAACAGAAAGTCATGAGATACACGGTCGAAAGCTTTTTGAAAGTCTAGGCCAAGAATTCCCATAGGCAGGTTACGCTCTGAATTGTACCAAAGGACATCCCTAATGTAAGTGAGGCTATCAGTAGCGGCCCGTGCAGGTAAGAGCGGTGCGGCCGGGTTGTGGGGGATTCGACAGACGACCACGAGGGGAAATTAAGTAAATAATTACATTTCCCTCGTCATCGTCTGTCGAAATCCCCCCCCCCACCCGGCCCCACCGCTCTTACCTGCATGGGCCGCAGCTGGGGTCTATCCACTATAGTGCACCCTTTTACTGCACATGTTTGATCAGGATGTATGCTGGTTTGTAATGCAGAACGAAATCTACCACCAGAACTTTGGACACCAGTTTATAGTCCACATTTAATAAGGGAATCGGACACCAATTTTGAAGGGAGGTCTCGTCCCTTCTTGTAAAGAAGGGTGATTAAACCTGTAGAGAAATCTTTTGTGAAAGCATCCTGCTCAAAGCTGGTTTTAATCATGTCCATAAAATCACTACATATTAGACCCCAAAACTTTTTGTAAAATTCACAGGGTAAACCGTCCAGGCCAGGACTGAAGCCCCAAGGTGCCGCTTCCAAAGCTGCAACGAAATTCCATCAAAGGGTTCCCCAAGGAAGTCTCTTTGTACGTCAGTGAGACCGTCTTTTAAAGCCTCACAATATGTCTCTATATCCTGTGTAGATGGGGAGTGAACCGGGCGAGCATATAATTTTGCATAAAAGTCATGTGCAATTTGTTGACAATGTTCTACCCCATGCATTCTCTTCCCCTGGTCATTAAGGAGTGTAGTTAATAATGTGTTATTCATCTCATCCTCTGTTGACCGTATGTCCTCTGTTACCTCTTTCCCCACATCACCCAGTTGGTGCAGAAGAATGATCTTTCCCTGTAATTTGAGAAAGGCTTGCCATTCCATTTTGTGTAAGACACGCCCATGCATTTGGAAAAACATATTTTTTTAAATTGAATCCATCGCCACCATTGGTAAGCTGAGGGAAACTTATGTTTATGAGTAACCCATTGTTTATAACACTGTGGGGGATATTCACAAAAACGTGCGATAAACATCGGCAAAATAGGCTAACGCAATTTTTCATATCGCCGTCTATCGCGGGAAAATAACTCTGTGTCAACGTCGTATTCCCAACACGGCGGTAACATGCGATAGTTTCCCGAGAACGTCACAAATGTCCGCGATACAACTACCGCGACGGCGATAAAAAAGGAAACCCGAAGTGAAAAAAGCTGCGATGGGCCCAACTGCGATAAAAATCCAGCGAAAAGCAGCGCCAGGCCCGCAAGTCCCACAAGTAAGGCGGGAACAATCACCATAAAAGCTGCAAAAAAAAACACCTACAAAACACAAACAACTGCGAAGCACCATGGAGGGAGCCGGAGCAAGTACAGAGGACAACCAGAACCCCACAAGCCCCACGGAGGACCAGCCTGGGACCTCGGGGACAGGGAAGGGCAAGGAGAAGAAGAAGAGGAACCCGCGTCTCAGTCCGCAGGAAAACAGGATCCTCATTACGGAGGTGACAGAACACCACCACCAACTGTTCATCACCTTCACTGTGACATTGGCAACTAAAAATACAATATGGCAGTCCATCTTGGCCAAGGTGAATGCAGTCGGAGTGAAGAGAAGGGAAGTGGACGACTGCAAAAAGCGCTGGACTGATGTGAAGCGCCAAACCAAGCTGAAAATCGCTGCCAACCTGAGAGCAGCAATGCAGACTGGAGGTGGGAGTCCAGCGACACACCAGGAGCTGGATGAGATGGAGGAAATGGTGACCCGAGTCATCATTGGGGAGACGGTGGCAGGAGTTGGTGGACCGGACACTGCACAACATGACCTGAGCCAACAGCAACAGGGTGAGTAACGACCAGGGACTGGGGGGACGGGGGGAGATGGGCTCAATGGCACACATGCACAAGTAAGTAGAGCACATCTGCGGACAAACCATGCCCAAGAGACACAACTCCGACCAAGAGCCCAATTTACCCAAGTCTGCAACATCTCAGCACTGTATAAGCACAGAAGTGAAAGGCACACCGCCTGAAAGGGAGAAGGGCCAGCCAAATCAGAGCTGAAGGGGCAACACACCCACAATGCAGCACCTCAACATTGACAACAATGTGGTACAAACTGCAACACTCTCACAACAGAACAGAGGACACAACTGCTGCCGCTTGTGTGTAGATAATGGCCATTCGCATTTGGCATAGCAGGAAACTGTGAGATGACAATGGACAAGTACAACCTCACATCCCTGATGGTGTAGAAATGTCAACTATTCCGCATCAAATAGGCATCTCTTCACAAACAGTCACAATGTACATTGTCATGCAGTCTGTTAGTAAACTTGTACAATGCGTGAACATACATGTGAACACAGTGTCAATTTGCATCCCCCCTTCACATTGCAGAGGGAGAATCAACACCTCCTGCAGAGCAGACACAACAACTCAGCACTGATGACGAAGAGGACCTCCCCAACATCGACACAGACGCCCTCCAGCAGCTCATGGACAGCTTCTGCAGCCCACCTCCACAAGCAGGGCAGGCCAGCTGCATCAAGGAGACCCCACCCCCTGCACAGACCACACAGCAGGAAGCACCCACCACCACGACTGGCTCCCAGGACCCCCACGACCAACACATGGCATTCCAACGCCGTGTGTTAGGGTGCCAGGAGAAGATGGCTGACCAGCTGCGTTGGGGTTCGACCTCATGGCAACCAAACTAGATGCCATACTTGGGTGTCTAAGTCCCATCAGGGTCCACTTACAGTACCTAACGGACACCCACTGTCCGCTCCATGCTCTCCAACAATCCATGGCTGACATCGCTGGAGTCATGACTCGGAGACAAGAACAACTGTCTAGTCAGAGTGGCTCCAGCGATGTCAGCCGGGAGTTGGGGCACATGCGGAGGATCGTGGAGAACATGGAGCGGATGCATGCGGAACCATTGGCTGCCACGGCTGCACACCAGCGAGATGTAGCTGGGATCTTCCATGCCCTGCAGATCCTCATCATGGCATTGCCACCACACGGCCTGGCGCGGATTACTGCTGCTACTACTACTCCATCCACATCTCCGCCCCCTGAAGTGTCCGTGCCACACAGTGCGGCAGACCAAACACCACCACCCACATGTGAGGCACCTGACACATCAGAGGACGAAGATGACGATGAATCTGGCTTGGTGGCAAGATTGAAGTGGTAGCATACATCACCGCCATATGGACTGTTTCAGCTTGTTTCTGCCCTCTGCATCATGCCCTGGAATAACATCTTCCACTGTCCCCCGTTACACTCAGCGACACTCACCTTGGACCTCGACATGGACTGCCATATTTGGATTGGTTACCAATGACACAGCAATCACACTGCGGACTGAAGTCTTCCTCTCCCGATGAACCTGTCCATCCCTAAAGGACTCTGGCTGGCCCTCCACGGGTCGACAATGTAAAGTGGGGTTTGCATGGCCCTGTACTGGTCCAGCTAAAACACCCCACTGAATGCGAATAAAACATTCATATTCACACTGATGTGTCATGGCCCTGATCAATTATGCATGAAAGTATTGATGAATGTAGGGACAGTGATTCCACATAAATGGTACTCCCTGGGTAATGCTATCAATGCGCATGTATGGCCGTGACCCAGATAGGCAGTGAGACACACATCGTCATCCAAAACAACTCACATCACAGTTGAATACAAGTGAATGTGCGTAGACTTTATTAGCATATGCGTGCCAGTACGGGCAAGAGAAGTGCCACAACATGCGGACCAATGCAGCAGTATGTCAGAATGAGGAACGTTGCCAAGCGCCGCTGTCCCCTCCGGGGGAGTGCCTCACCTTTCACAGGTGTGTGTTACCCCGCGTGGTTGTCCGCCCACGTATTCGGGGTCCAGGCGAATGCAGCCATGTCCACTGTTGTCGTGGGATATGTGACCAGAACCCCAAGACGCAACAAGGTGTCGGGACATGTGCAATGGGTTCCAAACTGTTGTGGCTGCAGGTACGTAGTTACACGTCCATGAAAGCGATTGCAGCTTCGTAGGCAATCATTTCCAACATGAGGTCATTGTCGACTCCATCGATCAGGACGGCGAGGCTAGCCATTAGCAGGTCCGGACAGATGTGCTACGTCCACCCCCTCTCACCAATTAGCACTACAGCCCAATAGGGGAGCGGCTCAATGTGGTCACTGCACACGAGGAGTTCTGCAATTTCCCAGGTCTAGCTGCCAGCATGTATGCCAAGTATCCAGGCATCCCATAGACGGGTATCACAGTGACACTCCTGGTCGTGGGCCAACAGGGGGCGCACACACATGTCGAAATCCAGTTCGGCTACCGTCCTGTTGGATAGGCAGACATCCATGGACCACTCAAATATGCACGATCGACAATGCAACACAGGCTGAACGCAGGTGACGTTGGCAAGGCAGAAGCTCAGCCGGTAACTGACCCGCAGCACTACCAATGGCAGTGCCCCCAGTAAATGCAGCATACGTGCACGGTACAGTTCCACGTGACAGGGGTTGTGCATGTGTCCGGGATGTTCTGCCATTGCGTTAGTGGCCCTGGTTGAAGCGGCACTGTTCTGACCTGCGCCAGTTCTGTGGATGAAATGCCACAGCTCGGACAATGAGTTGTTTAAGTTTGCAACGGTTGTACGCCTGGGATGGTGTGGGAGTAAGTGTGAAGGACATTTCATGCAAGATAACTCAGAGCAAGGACTTCTGTGTGTGGGTTGTGTATACGTTGGTCTGCCGTCGGGCTGTGCGTAGTGTGGGAGTCGTCCTCAACTGCTATCGTTTCTGTCAGGGTGTGCCAGGCACATGCAATTCCGAGCTCGGATGTGCAGATGTGCTTCCGCCTGATAGTTCAGACAAAGGAGCTTTCATCCCTAATGTCAGTTTGTCATCTGCTTGCATTCAGGAATTGTGATGTGGCTTGTTGGGTGTGGGGTGGGATGTGTGCGACTTTGGGACTCATGTTTGACATGACTTGCATGTGGCAAATGAGCGGCATCACTGTGTGTTACGTTGCCTCACAGCTGCTCCTCCCTCCCCCGAGCCTATTCACTTGTGTATGTTGCGCGGTTGCATCACTTGCACTCCAACGGCACACCATTGTCATGCCTGTCTGCGCATGTCCACAGGCCTGACAACGACACTGTGATGTTGGCCGTTGAAGGTGGGCGGCCACGTGAGTGTAGGCCTATGGTAAGGATAGTGCGGACACAGATGTAGAGTTCATGCCTGGCTGAACTCGCGCTGCGATTAAGGCTAGGCATTTGGCTCATGCTGCGGCAATGCAGATACACACAACACTTGGCATGTATGAGCCTAGACCCCGAGCGGTCTTGCGCTCCTTCATTTCTCCGTTCGTGCGAGACCGCCCTCCGGGTGCATGCTACATTGCAACATTATCAATTGCAGGCCGGGTCGCGCCGACACTACAACAGAGACACACGCATTGGTGACTTCCTTGTCCAGGTCAGACCTGAACCACGCCCTGAGCCCCGGACTAATTCTACACACCCCTGCGCTGGACTGACGTACGCCGGCCCAGCCCACTCCGCTTATGCTTACAGGGGGGAGGAGAAAGCTACATGTCCAAGGTCTTACCCACTGCCTGAGGTGACATGCTTGCGTCCGCTGTCCACAGCACGATGTGATGTGGTAGGGCCAGGGGCCATCACGCATACATAATTACCACACGGACACACTTAGATGTATGGTGGAACTGGCTACGGACACGTGCGCCCGGCCCTTTTTATTACCAAGGTCACATGTCCAGTGATGCCTGTGCTGGATGGGTGTGGGGTGAGTGTAAGCCAGCCCTCAGGGAGTGGTTGGTGCTGGCAACAACTAGAACAGTGATCATCGGATCACACACACAGATTCAATCATAAAGGGTCCATGACTTGCAGTGCACTGAGGTAGGGGCACCAGAACTGGACTCACACACAAAAGATTACATCATAAAGGGTCCATGACTTGAGCTGCACTGAGTTCGTGGCACCGGAAGCGCTCGGCGGGTGCGCGGCCTGCGATGATGCGTCGTCCGGGCGGGCCGCCCTGGAAGCAATGTCTGTTGCCTACTGGACTGCGCCATAAATAAATATAGACTCAATTTGAATTGTGAGCCCTGCTGACCGCAGTGTAGGCCGGAGGCAGCGGTCAGAAAGGGCCCACAGGCACGTGGCGATGACTTGTGGTGCACTGAGTTAGTGGCACCTGGAGCGCTCAGCGGGTGTGCAGCCAGCGATGATGGCGTGTCCTCGCAGGTCAGGATTGGATTGGATTTGAGCGCCCTGCTGACCGCAGTGTAGGCCGGAGGCAGCAGTCAGAAAGGGCCCACAGCCACGTGGCGATGACTTCCGGTGCACTGAGTTAGTGGCACCTGGAGCGCTCAGCGGGTGTGCAGCCAGCGATGATGGCGTGTCCTCGCAGGTCAGGATTGGATTTGATTTGAGCGCCCTGCTGACCGCAGTGTAGGCCGGAGGCAGAGGTCAGAAAGGGCCCACAGCCACGTGGCGATGACTTGTGGTGCACTGAGTTAGTGGCACCTGGAGCGCTCAGCGGGTGTGCAGCCAGCGATGATGGCGTGTCCTCGCAGGTTAGGATTGGATTTGATTTGAGCACCCTGCTGACCGC
Organism: Calotriton arnoldi; assembly: GCA_963921515.1. NCBI lineage: Eukaryota > Metazoa > Chordata > Amphibia > Caudata > Salamandridae > Calotriton > Calotriton arnoldi. The sequence goes on along the minus strand of CAWUFW010007801.1, from coordinate 209,724 downwards.
AGTGTAGGCCGGAGGCAGTGGTCAGAAAGGGCCCACAGCCACGTGGCGATGACTTGTGGTGCACTGAGTTAGTGGCACCTGGAGCGCTCAGCGGGTGTGCGGCCTGCGATGATGCGTCGTTTGACTTGGGGGACCTGCGGACCGCAGTGTAGGCCGGAGGCAGCGGTCAGCGGGGGCCCACAGCCACGTGGCGATGACTTGAGCTGCACAGAGTTAGTGGCACCTGGAGCGCTCAGCGGGTGCGCGGCCTGCGATGATGCATCGTCCGGGCGGGCCGCCCTGGAAGCAATGTCTGTTGCCTACTGGACTCTGCCATAAATAAATCAAGACTCAATTTCATTTGAGCGCCCTGCTGACCGCAGTGTAGGCAGAAGGCAGTAGTCAGCGCACACATTACTCCACGGTGCTGTGCCGCTGGGTGCGCTGGGGGCCTGTGTCGCGGAAGGCAGCGATCAGCTGAGGAGGCTGGCGGTCATGGCGTCGGACTCGTGGCAGGGTGAGGGGCGCCACCCTGGCAGACGCGTTGGCCATCCCGGAAGTGAACCACGCCCAGAGCCCCAGTCTAAATATTCACACTCCTACGCTGGTGTGGCATACGCCAGACCAGCCCACTGTGCTTCCGCGTACAGGGGGGGATGACATAGCTACATGAGCGAGGTCTTCCCCACTGCCTGAGGTAAGATGGTTGCGTCCACTGTCCACAACACTGCACACACCAGCAGTATGTGTCCACAGGGACATGTCTGTGCTCTGCATACTGGAGTCTGTCCAGCACGTCACCGCCACACTTGGCATTGTGTACATTCTTATTCATGGGTGACTTGCCTCCTTCACACATACTTGGTTCCCACCTCTCCCCACATTCTGCAAAATGTGTGGCTGAGGGGCCATGCCGTTTTCGGAAGGTCAGCTGTCTTGTTCTGCGCTGCCTCGGTGGTAGTCCGGGGTGGGGGGGGCCTGGGGGTGGTGGTGGTGGGTGTTGTGGTCCTCTTGGGTCTCCGAGCTGCATGATCATTAGATCCATGACATGTGTTGGTCTTCAGATGTGGCTCTGGCCTGGGCTCCCTCTGTTCTGCGGGTTTTCGTCCTACTTAAGACCAGTAATGAGCAGGTGTTAAGTCCCTGCTGCTAACGCGCCTTATCGCCTGTTTTTGTCCGGCATCACAGATCTGGCTGGTCGTTGAGAATATCGCGAAGTGGTGTTTTCGTGTGTTTTTGCACGGGAACGCCTGCTCTGCATGTCATTAGCGCTGTTTGTCGCTCTCATCCGTGGCGATGTGTTTTGCGGCAGCTATCGAAGGGAGACTGGCGACATCGACAGTTTGCACCAGCTTGTGAATAGGGCGATAGGTCTATCGCTACTTTTGCGGCGCTAAAGTGCCGATAAATCGGCAATGGCTCCTTGAGAATATGCCCCTGTGTGTATTTATTACAAATATCCTCCTTCTCTAATAATGCACAATTAAGCTTCCAGTAACCTGGACTCCTTTGAGGTCTGTCTGGGACCAAAAGCTTGGTGCTCACTGGATGGTGGTCTGTGAAAGGGACCGGCGTAACAGAGCAACTCTCAGCGCAAAGGGTTTTCGAGGCAAAAATATAGTCCAGGCGTGATTTTACCTGGCCGTGGGCAGCCTCCCACATGAAGCCTGTACCCGGTGGAGAACATTTTCTAGGAGTGTCATAAAGACCTAGGGGCATATTTGCAAGGAAGTGGCGGAGCGTGCCGTTAGCCTCCTTGGCTTAAAGCCACGCTCCGCCACTTCTGAAACGCAGGGCTGCACCGTATTTACAAGAATACCGTGCAGCCTTGCATTTTCCCCTGTGCTGGCGCTATTTTAGCTGCCTAGCACCAAAGTAGGTCACCTTGCACCATAGTGCAACGGTGCCTGCTTTGGGGGGAATGATTGTTTATGTGCAGCAAGATGTCCCTTCCAGCACACAAACAATGTTTGGAGGACGTTTTGTAACTTTTATGTGTGCTGCTTAATGCAGCACACAGAAGTTGCAAAACGTAATTGTTTTTTGATGATTGTTTATGTGCAGGAAGGGACACCTTCCTGCACATAAACATTCAATGGTATTTTGCTGTTTCTATGTGTGCTGCACAACGCAGCACACATGGAAACAACAAAAACGAAGAGAAATTAAACATTTCACCTCGTTGCTCCAGGGTAAGACCAGGTTTTCCCTGGTCTTAATTTTGGCGCTGCCCCATATTTAATCCACCCTTGTAAATATGGGGCAGCGTCAAAATCAATGGGTGTTGCAGTGGAACGCCCACCACAACACCCAGTGCCCACCCCTTTAACGCTAAGTATAGCATGAAAGGGTGCCTTATTCACAAGGCGGCATTAAGCCACATTAATTGGCTTAACACTGCCTTGTGAATAAGGCGAAGCCCCTATCGCCACCACAACGTTGAGAAAAGTGACGTTGTGGTGGCAATAGGGGTTTGTAAATATGCCCCCTAGATCCAAAAACTAAGGTATTTAACAATTTGGAGGTCACATCCATTGTGTATGTAATTTGTGTCCCTTGTCTGTCCTTGCAGTGCGAAATGCAATTAAAATCACCAACTACGAGAAGAGGTGTTGAACCTGTAAGAAAAAGTTTGATTAGCGTAAATAAATGTTCTCTTTCTGGTTTTGACGGTGGTGCATACACAGCACATATTGTCAAGGGAAGACCATCCATGTGTAGTGATAGGAGGATTGCTCGTCCTCGGTATAAGATTTTCTCCTCCAATATCTGCCAATGTTTATTTTGAAACAGTATAGCGATTCTGTCATTTTTAGGTCGAGCCTGGGCAGCGCAGGCGCTGCTCAGCAAGGCATGCTGTATTAAGGTATGGCATAGAAACTCTGCCCATTTCCCGCCCATCTTTTCAATAGGCTCCCGTTACTGTTCTTGCGAAATCATTGCTTTTCATTTGTGAATAGGCTTAATAGTTTCTCCTTGGTACCGCCTTGCCTGCATTTGTAACCTCCCATAATGGCGGGACTTTTTACTTGTGTTGTTACACAGTCTGCTTTATAAGTCAGTGAGCACTATTTTCTTTAATGATCTTCCCCTATTCCACCCACATCACAGCACGCCACCCGTTTTTATATTATTAGTAAAGTATTATTTTTTTTAATTACAGCGCGGTCCGCTTTAACTATAGCGGCCGGCCTTATTTCATTATTTAATTTACGGCACGGTCCGCTTTCACTTTAGCGGCCGCGTTTTTTAAATTATTTAATTTACAGCTTGGGCTGCTTTCACTTTAGCGGCCACACTTATTTATTTATTTAATTAACAGCGCTGGCCCCACTACAGAACCTTTAGAAATTAAAAACATTTTTTATCCACTTTGGGTGAAAGCGCCTCATACGCGCTTTCACTTTAATGTTGCCCGTGCCCTTTTCTTTAGACGCTACTCACTGTAACCTGAATACGCGAGCAGCGTCTAAAGAAAGGGATGCGGCCACTATTAAAGTAGTCTTGCATTTGCAAGAGTTGGAGCTATTGCCATTAAAAATAACAATTCCTTTTATGTATGTGTTGCTTTTAAAAACACATAAATAAAAGGCATTGTCATTTACAATGCTAATAGCTTAAAAGCTCGCAAATGCGATCCTATTGAATTGAAAATGCTTGTTGTTAACGCCACCAGACCAGGCCGAGGGGCCCCGTGACCACAATGCTTGAAAGGAGGAATAATTAGGTCTGAACCCAAGGTGGAACTCCTGCAAGCAAATACCATCCGCATTGATAGTGATGCAATAAGTAAGAACCATATTTTGACGTCCCATGCCCCATACATTACAAGAGGCGACAGTCACAGCCATCAGAAATAAGCATTTGCAATGCAATCGGTCTCACGTTTGTGAGAGTTAGAGCTATTGGTGTTATAAATGACAATGTCTTTTTCCCATGTGTTTTTGTTTGGAGTGGAGTGGATGTATGTGGTGTGGAGTAGAATTATGTGGGTTGGATTGGAATCGTTAGTTGTGGAATTGTGTGGAGTGGATTTGTGTTGTGGAATTATGTGGCATGGTGTGCAGTGGAAATATGTGGACAGTAATTATGTGGTACTGAGTATACTGGAATTATGAGGAGTGGGACTGTGTGTCAGAGTTTAATTAAATGGAATGGTATTTTTGTGTTGTGGCGTTTAATTATGTGATGTTCTGTTGAATTTTGTGGCATGATGTGGAATTCTGTGGTGTGGATTGGATGAATGTGGTGTGTTGTGTTGTTGAGGTGAATTATGTGGTGTGGAATGGAAACGTGTAGAGTTAAAGTGTGTGGCATGGAAGTGTGTGGAGTAGAGTGAAATTATGCTGATTGTGCCTCTCCATGCTTATGGTGAGATAGACCTTAGCCAAGGTCTGGTATTACTGCAAGGCTTTGCCCTCTGCTGTCTTCACAGTGCCATTGTTGAAATAAAAATGTGTCATTCCCTTAGCAGTGCTGCTGCAGTAGTAAAACTTTCCAGCAAACAGGAATACAAGCACTTGAATTAAATGCCAGTCCACTAAAATGAATTTCGATACCGAACCTTGGCATATTCATCGACAGCCAACTGGCACGCATTTCTTCTGACTTTTTACAGTGAACTTGCAATTTTAAAGTAAGCACTTAATCCAAAAAATGAATGTCATTGAAAACAGGAATATCAAGATTTATAGAAATGCCTGTATCACTGGTTTAGTAAAGTCTAAAAGGCTGCCGAAGCTCTTCTGAAATGCAACTGGCTGACTGAGCCTTGCACCCTTCCAGTTGTCCTGGTGAGTTGATTTTCTGCCTCTGGCACCGAGGCCATCTTTTTTTTAACCTAGGAGCACGAACACATCAGATAACTCCAGAATGAAATGTTTCAACGCCCTCTCTTCTGGTGCCTCGCCCTCTCCAGTGCCCAGGCTCACCCCGTGCTTTGTGACAACTTCACACATTAAAATAACAAAAGCAATCGAGCACAATTCAAAGCTATTTGTGGATTCAAGCTTGAGGTACAGGCACAAAAAGCTAGTTTTAAGAGTACAAAACTCCTTTTGCATTTAAGAAGTTGCTTTTGTCTGATGGAAGTGTAGTGAGCAATCACCGCAGGAATGCCATGCAAGTTGGTGAACAACCAGAAACTTACCTATTTATGGACATTTACAAAGTGTTCTTTGTGCCTTTCCCACCCTAGAAACAATTGGAGATTTACTCCGCGCTAGTTAAAGTGTTTCTCTCTTTTTCCAGGGCAGAAAGGGGAAGGTGAACTCTCGACGTTGTAAGGAATGTAAGTGATGGGATTACTCCAAGGAAAAATAAATCTCTACAAAACAAAAAGCAAATTCTTTGCATTTTTTATTCCTCGTGTGAAAATACACAGATTGTTTCCCAAAATTAAACTGTACACATTTTTCAGAATTTAGCCTGGAAAGCTGTGATTACCACACGTTCTGTGTAACCAGATAAAGTTGTGAGCACGCCAAAAATTGTAGCTCTGCACCTAAGGCAGGAAGTAAACCCAAGTATGTTGATATAGGCGTTACTGAGAATCCAGTTCTTTCGGACGACCGGGTGAACAAGTAGTTTCTAAGATCAGGTCTTCTCTGAAAATGCTAGTTTGGAGGGGCGGCACTAACAATTAGGCAATATAAAAGCACAGAGGAGCATTTAGAAAGAGTGCATATGCGATTTATTAAGGTGATTACGGTCAATAAATTGCTGTTCAGAGCAAAAGAAATGAATGGTTAAAAAACAGTAAAAAAGCAGAATACATTTCACAACGAAGGAGATGAGGAGGGGAGCAAATACACCTGAACAAGAACGAAACTACCCTCCAGCTGTCACTTAGTGAATAACTGAAGGAGATAAAACTTAGGGGGATATTCTCAAGAACGTGCGATAATCATCGCCAAAAAAGGCTAACGCACGTTTTCATATCGCCGTCTATCGCGGGAAAATAACTCTGTGTCAACGTCGTATTCTCAACACGGCGGTAACATGTGATAGTCTCCCGATAACGCGTCAAATGTCCGCGATACAACTACCGCAACGGCGATAAAAAAGGAAACCCGAACGTGAAAAAGTTGCGATGGGCCCAACCGCGATAGAAAAATCAGCGACAAGCAGCGCCAGGCTTGCAATTCCCACGTCAGGCGGGAAAATCACTACAAAAGCAGAGAAAAAAACACAAACAAAAACAAAACAACTGCGAAGCACAATGGAGGTAGCCAGAGCAGGAACAGAGGACGAGCAGAACCCCACAAGCCCCCGGAGGACCAGGCCGGGACCTCGGGGTCAGGGAAGGGCAAGGACAGGAAGAAGAGGAAGACGCGGTTCAGTCCGCAGGAAAACAGGATCCTGATAACGGAGGTGATGAAATACCATCAACAACTGTTTGTCACCTCCAATGTGTCATTGGCGACAAAAAATGGAATATGGCAGTCCATCGTGGACAAGGTGAATACAATCGGAGTGCTGAGGAGGACAATGGAAGAGGTCAAGAGGCGCTGGAATGATGTCAAGCGCAAAACCAAGCAGAAACTCGCCAACAACCAGAAGGCAGCAATGCAGACTGGAGGTGGGAGTCCAGCGCCACAGGAGGAGCTGGACGAGATGGAGGAAATGGTCTCCACAGTCATCAGTGTGGAGACGGTGGCAGGAGTTGGGGGACCGGACACTGCTCGACAGGAGCCGACACAACAGCAACAGGGTGAGTAACGACCAGGGACTGGGGGATGGGGGAGATGGGCACAATGGCACACATGCACAATTAAGCATAGCACAGTGCACACCCACGATTACTCTGGAGCATGTCCCTGATCCCTTGGCACACTGCAGCACACCCAGAAACTGCAAGTAGGCCCCCGTCGACTATGTGCCCAGAGGGGGCCCTCCCCACACATCACTAATCTCACAACAAACCCATGCACAAGTACAAACACACATCCGTGATGTTGTCGAAATGTCCACTGTCCCGCATCAAATAGGCAGCTCCTCCCAAACAGTCACAATGTACATTGTCATGCAGTTTGTATGTAAACCTGTACAATGCGTCAACATACATGTGAAAACAATGTTAAACTGCATCTCCCTTTACATTGCAGAGGGTGAATCAACACCTCCTGCCGAGCAGACGGTACACCTCTTCACTGATGATGAAGAGGACCTCCCTCCATCGACACCGATGCCCTCCAACGGCTCATGGACAGCTTCGGCACCCCACCTCCAGGAGCAGGGCAGCCCAGCTGCATCGAGGAAACCCCACCCCCTGCACAGACCACACAGCAGGAAGCACCCACCACCATGGCTGCCTCCCAGGACGCCCACGAACAACACATGGCCTTCCAACGCCGTGTGTTAGAGGGCCAGGAGAAGATGGCTGATCAGGTGCGGGTGGGGTTCGACCTCATGGCAGCCAAACTAGATGCCACACGTGGGTGTCTAAGTCCCATCAGGGACCACTTACAGTCCCTAACGGACACCCACAGTCCGCTCCATGCTCTCCAATGATCCATGGCTGACATCGCTGGAGTCCTGACTCTGAGACAAGGACAACTGTCTAGTCAGAGTGGCCCCAGCGATGTCAGCCGGGAGTTGGGACACATGCAGAGGATCATGGAGAACAGGGAGCGGATGCAGGCGGAAAGAATGGCTGCCACGGCTGCACACCAGCGTGATGTAGCTGGGATCTACCATGCCCTGCAGATCCTCGTCATGGCATTGCTGCCACAAGGCCTGGCGCAGATGAATGCTGCTGCTGCTTCGACATCCACATCTCCGCCCCTGATGTGTCAGTGCCTCACAGTGCGGCAGACAATCCACCTCCGGCACCCGATGTGTCACTGCCACACAGTGCGGCAGCCAATCCACCTCCGGCCCCTGATGTGTCAGTGCCACACAGTGCGGCAGCCAATCCACCTCCGGCCCCTGATGTGTCACTGCCACACAGTGTGGCAGCCAATCCACCTCCGGCCCCTGATGTGTCAGTGCCACACAGTGCTGCAGAAAAAACACCACCACCCACATGTGAGGCACATGAGACATCAGAGGACGAAGATGCGGATGAATCTGCCTTACTGGTAGTGAGGAAGTGGTAGCAATCATCTCCGCCAAATGGCCTGTTTCTGCTTGGTTCTGCCCTCTGCATCATCACCTTCCACTGTCCCCCGATGCACTCTGCGACACTCACCTTGGACCTCGACATAGACTGCCATATTCTGTTTGGTCACCAATGACACAGCTATCAGACTGCGGACTGAACTCTTCCTCTTCCGATGTACTTGTCATTCCCTGAGGGACTCTGGCTGGCCCTCCACGGGCCAACAATGTAAAGTGGGGTTTGCATGGCCCTGTACTGCTCCAGCCACAACACTCCACTGGATGTGCATTAAACAATCAAATTCACACGGATGTGTCATGTCTATGATCATTCAAGTATGGAAGTATGGATGAATGTAGGGTCAGTGATTCCCCCTTACGTCCATGTTGCACATGTTGTGGGACTTGAGTCACAGGGTGCAACATTACCGATTGCGGACCGGGTTGCGCCGACACCACATCAGAAACACACGCATTAGTTACCTTCTTGTCCAGCCCAGAACGGAACCACGCCCAGAGCGCCGGGGTCATCGTTCACACCCCTTCGCTGGACTGGCATACGCCAGGCCAGCCCACTCCGCTTACGCTTACAGGGGGGGGGACAACGCTACATGTCCCAGGTCTTCCCTGTAGTGATCTGCTGATCACAGGTCTAGTTGTCAGCATGCCACAGCCACTCCCTGAGGGCTGGTTCACACCCACACCACACCCATCCAGCACATGCGTCACAGGACATGTGACCCTGCCAATAAAAGGAACCGGGCGCACGTGCCCGAGGCCATTTCCACTATCTAGCTGAGTGTGTCCGTGTGGTCATTATTTATGCATGAGGGCCTAGGGCCCTACCACATCACATTCCCCACTGCCGGAGGTGACATGATGGCGTCCGCATGACGGGACCCAATCATAAAGGGCCCATGACTTGAGGTGCACAGAGTTGGTGGCATCCGAGGCACTTAGGCCGGCACGGGCCTACCGCCACGGAACGGTGACTTGAGGTGCACAGAGTTGGTGGCATCCAAGGCACTCAGGCCGGCACGGGCCTACCGCCACGTGGCGATGACTTGAGGTGCACTGAGTTAGTGGCACCAGAGCTGAGCGGGTGTGCAGCCTGCGATGATGCGAAGACCTCGATATGACGTCCTGCCAATCAAGATTCGATTTGAATTGTGATCCCAGCTGGACCGCAGTGTGCGCCGAGGGCAGCATGCTGCACAGACATGACTCCGCGGCGCAGTGCTGCAGGGTGCGCTGGGGGCCTGTGGCGCGGAATCCAGCGATCGGCTGAGGAGGAAGCACCGGCACGTGATGGGCCCTCCTGGAGACACGCCGGTGGCGGCAGGTGAGCATTGAGGCCTGGGTGCGCAGGGGCGGGCACTCATCGCTGGTTGGCGGACTGGTCTGGGGACCAGGGCTGGGGTGCAGCAGGCGCACAGGATCGCGTAGGCACCACCGGTCACGGCGGCGCCCTCGTGGCTGGGTGGGGGGAGTGAAGGTGCAGGGGTATCAAGCTGATACAAATCGTGATGCTTACAGGTATGAGTAATCCTGCATCATGAGACCGTAACAGAAGTTAGTGTGACCGTAACCTTCCTTTTCTTTCCTACGAAGGTTACGACCACACGTACTTCTGTTACGGTCTTTTTGTGCAGGATTTGTCTTTCCTGTGAGCATTCCGGTTTGTCCAAGTGCTATATACTGTACCAGATTAGGTTTGTAACTATACGGACGCTTGACACCATTGTCACCATTTGTCCAACAGGTTTCTGGATACTGACTTCCGGAGTATGGAATGGTATTGGGGAGTTCCCGCAGCATATGCAGTTACTTGAATCCACATGTTGCCCTGATGAAGTTCCCCGTTGGGCATTGGCTGTGCATTTCGTATTGTTTATTGTTGTATTTGTAGTAAAGGACTGTTTTTACACTACTGTTGACTACTGGACTTCATGACCGTGCACACCCCCATTTCAATTACTACAGTTTTGGATCTGGGGCACAGTGGCGTCTGGCAACGGCTGGCGTTGGGGTTGGTTGCGCAGGAACACTACGAATTGGAACTGTCGTGTGGTGCGGTGACAGGGGCCCGCCGTTGCTTTCGTGGACATGCATCCATAACATGGGTGAGGACGTATGATAGGGCTGGCTGTGAGACTCCTCCGACTCTGGCAGTTGTTGTTTGGGAGGTACCAGGGGCCAACAGGTGCAGCACAGCCAGCAGCTTCGTCTGCGGGGGGATGGTGGTTGTCCGCCGTGTTGGTACCGTCAGCCTGTGGGCAATGTGGGTCAGGATGCGGAGGATGGTTGTCCTTTTGTGCCTGTAGTGGGCAATGACTTCCTCTGGCGTTGCGTCTCTGAGGCTGGTGGGTTTTGGGAACGTCCGCTGTCCTGTTCTGCGCTGCCTCTGTGGTAGTCGGGGGGCGGGGGGCCTGGGGGTGGTTGCGGTGGGTGTTGTGGCCCTCTTGGGTCTCCAGGCTGCACGATCATTGTCTCCATGGCATCTGTTGGTCTTCAGATGTGGCTCTGGGCTGGGCTCCCTTTCTACTGCAGTTTGTCGTCCTGCTTAACACCAGTAAAAGGCAGGTGTTAAATCCCTGCTGCTAACGCGCCTTATCGCCTGTTTTTGGATCGCATCGCAGATCTGGCTGGTCGTTGTGAATGTCGCGAAGTGGTGTTTTTGTGTGTTTTTGCACGGGAACGCCTACTCTGCATATCATTAGCGTTAGTTGTCTCTTTCATCCGTGGCGATGTTTTTTGCGGCAGCTATCGCTGGCAAACTGGCGATGTGGTCAGTTTGCACCAGCTTGGGAATGGGGCGATAATTCTTTTGCCACTTTTGCTGCGCTAAAGTGCCGATAACTCTGCTATAAGTCCTTGAGAATATGCCCCTAAGTTTTTTTGTAGTTTTTATATAGCGCGAATTCGACCCGAAGGTATTGGAGCGCTTTATATGAGCAGCAGTCATATTACACAAGGACACATTCCCTTTTGGTATGCACGGGAGATTACGTGATTTGCCCAAACCAGAGGAGCCGACACAGAGTTTAGAACCCAGCTCTTCACCTCCAAAGTCGGCAGCCCTGACCGTTAAGAAACATCCTCTCTATGTCTGTACGCTATGATAGGAGCAATCACTAAATAGCCAACTGAAAACACTAAAACATTGAAAACCAAGCAATTAAAATACCCAAATACCCTGGGGACAGTTGCCAAAAAAAATATTGATTGAGGGGCTACCATAACGTAAATGCATGCAGACAGCGGTTTTGTTCTCCATGCCTCGAGCAGCAGCGAGACTCCAGGCGAATTCAGTACTGCAGGCCGTGGTTCCACGGTAGTAGCTCTACTGCGGGGGGCATATGGCAGCTCAGATCCTAGACAATGCAACCCCAAAAACAAAGAATGGGATGTAAACGCACACCATGGGCCAAACTCACATGTGGTTGTATATGAGAAGGGTGCGAATGGCCCAGCGACTAGGCAAAGCCCCCTCAGGCTTTTCATGGGTGGAGCAAGGAGGGCGGCAGTGCGAGGCACACAATAATCATTGCGCTAGTCGACCAAAACAAGAACAAAACGCAATCCCTGTTTAATCTTTGAAAAACATGTGCAAATATTTGTAATTTGAGAAATGTTAACGATGTAATATAATATACTGTTTATTTTTCATCCGAGCAAGCAAGTCAGGGGAAGGGACGTAGTGTAACGGCCAAAGCTGCCTTCTTTGGAGGAGGGGAACCCGGGTGGAGTTTTGGTGCTGGCTCAATATCCTGTGACTCACATGTAATTTTCGTGTGCCTACACAAGATGAATGCGTCCTTCTGTAAAGCGTTGAAATAACTTCCACCTGCAACCATACTCAAGCAGACCGCCAGGACATGTGCACACACGGGGCGTGCCAAAGAAAGAAAAGAAGACCAAAACAAAAAGATGCAACTGTTCCAGTGAGGCGAGGCGATGTGGCAACATCTACAGCGCCATTCTTGGAACTGCGGAAGCGGACCTGGCATCGGCTCCCCCGCACCCTCAAAAATACATAGACATGCCGAACGCCTATAGGAAAACAAGGCGCTATCCGCCTCCTTGTTTCCCTAAAGATAATGCCCGCCAGCTGGAATGTGCCTCAGACTGCCGGCACGAGATACACGGTGTGAGTTAGGTTAATTTTATAACGCGCTGTGAGAACAGCCTTCTAAATTGGCACATTTGTGGCCAAGTGCAGAACTGCAAAAAGCATGCGCGACAAAGACCCCACTACAACAACGTTCACAACCCCAAAAACAGACACATCCAAGCGAACTGCGTACACACACGCGCGCGCGCGCATACCACTCCCCACAAAAACAAGCATTGGCAATGCAATAGGACTCGCATTTACGCGAGACCTATTGCATTGAAAGTGCGGTCGGGCGCGAGAAGGCACGAGCACGACCGGGAGTGCGTGGGAGTGGGGCGGGGGCTCCAAGAAGTCACGGACTGCGGGAGGGGGGTAGGGAGGGATGGGAAGAAAGTAGTCTGTGCAGTAAAGGGGCCAGTAGCCAGGGAAGGATACAAATGACTGACATGGCTGTCATGGGGAGGGACTAACAAGCTTAAAACCAATCAGAAGGCAGCATTTATAACCTAAGCCAATGAAGAAGATGGGCCGGAGAGTGGGCGGAGCTTCCACGAAGCTTCCACACTATAGTGTATACTGCATGCCTCGCAAAGCGATGGCAGCGCATTCGCGCTGCAACGCTAGGCGAGAACTAAAAAGAAATAGACACTAGCCATTCTTACACTTCTTGGGAATCATTCACCACTACGGAAACATCACTCGCAGACTGAGACTCCTGACTCTGAAGAGTTGACTCTGGCAGCAGAGCCTCTAAATCAGGGGTGGCTTCCAGGTTGATTACCTGGCTGTCACACACCTCAATTACCTGAGCAACATTACTAAAACCCTCCTCAGAGTCCAAAAGGCTACGTAGGGGGTCAAATCTCTCTCCTCGTGGCTGATGCTCTAAAGAAGAGGGGCGCTGTTTTGACAGTGCAGCATAGTCAGCCACTTGTTTTGATCCTTTTGCCTTCCTTTTGTTTGTAATATATGTGGAGCAACCACTATGCTCTATACCCTTTTCTTCCCCTTTTTCCACTACAGCCGACTCCAGGGAAGTGGCATATCTTCCACTACTTGTCATAAACCTTTTATAGCATTTTCAATAACTTAGGTATGAGGCTGATCTTCTTAGGTCAGTAGCGTAGGAAGGGGGGTGCGGTGGGTGCGGGCCGCCCCGGGTGTCACCACTGAGGGGGGTGACAAAATGGCAAAAATATGTATTTTAAACACATATTTTTGCCATTTGTCAAGCCGGGGGTGACAAGAAATCACTGAGGGGGGTGACAAAATGGCAAAAATATGTGTTTTAAACACATATTTTTGCCATTTTGTCAAGCCGGGGGTGACAATAAACTTTCCGCACCGGGTATCACCTGACCTTGCTACGCCACTGTCTCCGGTAGGTGAGACAGGTGAGATAGCGGACACCACTACTGAAGTGTTAACATTTTGATCCAATGATTGATTCAGAGGTGGGAACTCAGGTGTAACACTAGTATTTGTGGTTATCTTTGAGGCACTACGCTGCACCTGTCTTTCCAAAGCAGCACACTTTATGCGCTCTGCCTCAAGTTGCTCCAGTTCTTCCTCTATTATTTGTTGCCGGAGCTGCTCGGGGTCTTGTGTGCCTCAGGTGGGGGCTGATGAACAACATCAGTTCCGGGATCCTCGTCCGGCTCAGCAGACGCCTGGCCAGTTGTGGCTCCTCCACTAAGGCGGAGGAGAGTCGCCCCACTGCTCTTAGAGCAGTGAAAAGGGAAAATAACAAGGTTATTATCATTTTATTTTTGGTTGATGTGGGCTGGGTTAGGGCAGGGCGGGGTAGGATGGGGCTGGTGGCTCAGGGTGGGAGGAGAAGTGGACTGTGCACACTAAGTGCACATGACTGCTTGGCCGGCCGTTCTGGCCGGTCAAGCAGTCATGCGCACTTTGCATATTCCCCACCAGGGGAATATGCACAGGCTTTCTGTCCCGATCTGAGCACCGATCCACAGAGCTCAGACCAATCACAACGCTGCATTGCAGCATTGTGATTGGCTCAGGGAGCCTGTGTGCTGGGTGCTTCCTGCAGCTTCTTCCGGACTGGAGTCAGGAAGAGCAGAGAAGCGGAGGAAAGACGCGGCTGTCGGAAAAGGAGTGTGTTTTAAAAATATATATATTTTCAACCCCCTGCACCATACCCCCCCTACCCCCGTTCACTACCAGCCGCCACTGCGCCTGGCACCTACGGATTTCTGCCATCCAAAAAGACCAAGTATTTCCGAGTCAGTGACCTCAGACTGTGCTTGTACCTGCTCTGCTTCAGTCGCCTATGTAGTACCAGTGGGTGGGGAAGGTGGAGGTGCTGCTTGTGAAGGGGGATTCTGGGAACTAGCGGCTGGCCTTTAGGACACATTTTGAAAAGATGACTGTCACTACCACACAGATTACACTTGTTTGGAACTGGACACTCTTGTGCTTTGTGGCCCATACCCCCACAGTTTCTACATACCATGCCTGAGCATTGTTCTTTAGCGTGGCCAAAACGCTGGCAGAGTCTGCAAAACAGTGGCTGGCCAGAGTACACCAAGAAACCTTTGTTGGCACCCAAAGCAAAGGTTTTAGGAGGGTGCGCTAGATCCCGTATCCCATTAGGGTCTTAATGTCACCACATACCTCTGCTTTCCATTCCATATGCCACAAATATTTTTGATTTCCTGGCCCCCATTTATTGTAGCACAATAACTGTAGGAAGCTGGCCCCCAAAGGTAGGCTGAGGTAAAAGTAGATAGCACCTTACTCTATATTTGTGGTAGTGTGGGCGAGCAGTAAGGCTTTATCAGAGGGTAGTGTTAAGCATTTGTTGTACACACTCAGGCAAGAAATGATGTCACACACTCAAAGACTGAACTCAGACCAATTTGATTGTATAAAAATATTATTTAGTTATATTTATTTTCTAAAACCAAGCAAGCCTGGCACAGGTAAGTGTAAATGGTACTTTTCAAGGCAGGTTGAACAATACAAGCAAGCTGAATGAAAATGACTTTGTTACAGGTTTGTAAATACTTTGAATACAGTGGAAATTACTGTTAGATTACTTTTGATTACTTTTCAGATTACTTTATGGATACATTTTTCTACTCAGTGTGATATGCCTAGATGTCACACTGGGACATTTCCTAGAGAAAAGGTAAGTAAAGCAGTTTTTATATTTTTGCAGTATTTCAACTTCTCATACAAAACCACCTCAACACTTGAAACAATTTTCACAAGAAAGCAGTCAATGCAGTCCTATGGGAGTAAATGTGGTTATCGGTTTCAAGGTAAGTACTTGGGTTTGGGAGTTGGTTTTCTGGGGTTAGAACCAGGGTTCCCCCAGGGTCAAGGATGCACTCTCAAAGCACCCTCAGCGGCACTAGGACAGCCAGGTGCAGAGTGCTGAGGCCCAATGTTTTCCAACGGGGGATAGGGGGCCTCCGATTGGTGGCTGCTCACGAGTAGGCCACAAGGTTGTGGGAGCAAAGCTCCTGGTGTTAGGCTCAGGGCAAAGGGAGATCCAAGTTAGCACCCAAAGTGCACCCGCAGGGGCACAGGGGCGGCTGGGTGCAGGGTGCTGTTGTGGCGTCGGGTGCCCTGTTGTTTTCAATAGGGATTCTCCGGTTGCAACAAAGACTGCTGGCTCGGGGACGAAGATGTTCTGGTGGTGACCACCGGTTGAAGAGGTAAGTTGGGATGCCTGGGGATGCTGGGACACCGTCGGTTGGGCCACCCAAGGCCGTGGGTCGTCGGGTGCAGGGTTGTCTTTAGGCGTTGGGTTTTCTTACCAGCTCCGGTCTCGGTCAGGGGATTCTCCAGAAAGCGGCTGCAGGCGTCGATTGGAGATTCGAGGCAGGTCAGAGATCACCAGATCTCAGGTCAGGATCGCCGGGGAGACATTCTCGTGGTGTTGGGCCACTCAAACTCAGGCCATGGGCATCGGGTGCACAGTGGTGCTGACTCGGGGATTTGGCCGGGGCCAGAGTCTGTTGGTGAGCAAATCCGGTGCTCATGGGAGACAAAGTCTTGGGTTTGGAAGGCAGGGCAGGTCCTTTGGGTTCTTGAGGGCTGCTGGCTGCAGGACACACCAGGATTTTGCTGGGGCAGATTCGAGGTGCGGACAGGCCGGTAGGGCTGGGGCCAAGTCAGTAGGAGTCCTCCTCTTCTTAGTTCAGCACGCCTTCTTCGGTCCTTCTTCTTCTCTTCTTCTGGTCGGTTCTTGTCTGAGGAGGCAAGATTCAGGGTTGCCCCTAAATACTAGATTTAGGGGCCTTACAGGTAAGTAAAGGTCGGGACCAATGGGTCCCTTCCTTGGGGTGGGTACACCCCCTATTATGCCACCCTCCAGTGGGAGGGGGGCATATGCCCTCTCTGGTTGGCTGGGTCTCCCCATCTGTAAGATGGCGGGGACTGAGAGTTGTGCTTCACCTCGCCTCCCCCACCTGAGGGGTGGGGTTGGCAAAGGTGGACACACCTCCCTTCCTCACTTGGTTTTCCCGCCAATTCTCCCGTCCAAAGTGGGGGTCAGAACCGGTGGGGGCCAGTTGCTGGAAGCAGCAAATGGCTGGGGTAGCTCACAAAGGCGGCAAGCCTTTGAAGCTTCCCCTTCGTGGACCCTGCCCAGCCTGGGGGAGGAGGCTTGGCACCTCGCCCCAGGATGTGCATTGTTCTAGACCCCCGAGAGCAGCAGGCTCTCGACCCAGGGGTCCAGAAACATGTCTGGTGGTGGCAGCTGGCGAGCAGCCACTCAGCCAGGACTCTAGAGTTAGATCGGTTTTCAGGGGGCATCTCTAAGATGCCCTCTGAGTGCATTTTTCATTAAATCCCACACTAGCATCAGTGTGGGTTTAATGTGCTGAGAAGTTTGATACCAAACTTCCCAGTTTTTAGTAAAGCCATTATGGTGTTGTGGAGTTCGTAATGACAAACTCCCAGCACCATATACTCTCAATGGCATTACTGCACTTACAATGTCTAAGGATTGGTTTAGATACTGTAGGGGTACAGGGCTCATGTATCTGTACCCTCACCAGCAGTATAGTGCACCCAGCTAGCGGGGTGGCTGACATATGCCAGGGCAGTGGGTTGTAGGCATGGCACACACGGATGTGTGCCATGTCGACTCTTCACTTTATTCTGCCCCAAAACTCGCAGTATGCAATGGCAGTGTGTGGGTGCAAAGGTACAGGGCCTCTAAGGGTGGCACAACAAGTGCTGCAGCCTTTAGAGGCCTTCCCTGGCCACAGTGCCCTTGGTACCTATGGTACCATTCACAAGGGACTGACATGTGGCCAAAGAGTTCCAATTGGGTTTTGCCTTAATGCAGTTTTTAGGGAAAGAACATTGGCCCTGGGTACCTGTTTGGCAGGAACCCAGGGCACACTCAGTCAAAGTACATCAGCAGTTTGGCAAAAAGTGGGGGCAACCATACAAAAAGAGGGCACTTTCTTACAATAACGTCCCAGAAAAACCTCAATTAAGCGGGGTTCTGTGTACGGGTTGTACATATGCACTACTAAGATAGCTTCGTTTGGGGCAAACATAGGTGTAAAGTTAAGCCCTTGTAGCGCTGCAAAATCACGACAAGACATGGCATTTTGCAAAAAACTCTGGCAGATGGAATCACTTGAAAAAGTCACATCAAAGGTACCTCAAAAGATAAATTAGTTTAGTTTGTGAACTAATAATGACTGATTCTATTTTAAAACATAGATTATGTGATTATCTGTGTAACTGTGTATATCCATGTGTGAGTGGCTGTATCAGTGAATAATTTGGAATGTGAGTAGCTGTATGGTTGAGTACGTGGCTGTGAGAGTGCCTGATCGGGTGAGTGAGTGGGGGTGTAAGTGGTGTATGGGTCAGTGAGTGGGTGTGTGAGTGGTTGTATTTTTTTTAACAACTTTATTTTAATTTAATGTTACCATACACATACAGAAGTCGTTGCCTGGCAGGGAAATGGAAATAATGCATCATTGTACATAAAATGAAATAACAAATACAGTCAACCATAATATGTTTGCAATTGGGTGGATGTATGGTCTCAAACCACAGTTCTGCGGGTCACGAGTAAATATAGTTAGTCTATGCTCAGGTGTTGTTAATAAGGTTGCCATGGGTGGCCAGTTAGTCACTGGGGGGGTCTAGTGTCAGGAGTTAGCTCCTTAGTGGCTGCCAGATGTCTTTGGTCTGGATGTGGGTGGCTGAAAAGAGGCATAGAGTTCGCTATTAGTGTCACAATACACACGATTCTTAATCCATGCCGCTTTTGTAGGTGTGTGTTTACTCCCCCAATGGATAGCTATTTCACGTTCGGCAAGGAGCTGTGCGATTGCGACATATTGGCGCAAAGATTGAGGTATATCTTGCACATATTCCAGCATTTCTAATAAGGGGGAGGGTGGTATTGTTAATGGGTCATAAGAGTAAGGGTGTCGAATACTTCCCTCCAGTATGGTGCAATTTAACTGTATGTCCATGTCATGTGTGCATAGTCGGCTGTTAAGCTGCAGCATTTTGGGCAATCAGGCGAACAGATAGGGTCCAGTCAGGTCAATTTAGCAGGTGTTACATATGCCCTGCGTAGGAATTTTTAATTAATAATCTTATGTCTATGATTAAAGTAAACAAGGCATGTATGCATGCAGCAGGTGTACCACACCTCATCAGTCAAGGGCTGACCTAAATTGGCCTCCCGAGCAGTCCGAACCTTGGAGTCTTAGGCCATAATAAGTTTTAACTAGTGTGGTATAATTTGGAAATCAGTCCATTCCCATCCATGTCAAATATCACCAACGTCAGTGGCAGAAATTTGTTGGATGCCAGTGGGTAGGATTGGATCTGCGCTCGTAGTGCGCTCTGGAGGCCTTGCATTACAAAATGATCCATTTAAGGGGCATTCTGAAACCTTATGTCTTCCATTCGGCGGCGGTGTGTAAGTCATATTTTGACAATTTGCGTTGGACTTAATGTTTGTGTGTGATAGGGAGCCAGGGATTGTCAGCTAGGGGAATCACCAGGGAGAATATAGCAACCAACCATAAACCAAATGAGCTAGTCTGTTCTAGGCCCAGCTAGTCGCGGATAGTGTCTGTATGTTGTGAGGGTCGAAGGGAAGACCCACAGGTAATAACGTTTTCAGTGGTGCTAGGGCCACACAATATATTTTGGGTTTTGAGTATGGTATATCTGCATCTGGATGATACCAGTGTCGGGCGAAGCTACACTGCGCCACCAAGTAATATAAGTGTATATGAGGAACCCCAAGCACTTTGCGCTCGTACGGCAGTATGAAGGTGATCCAACCACTTTGAGGTTGCTGACCTGTCTAAATAAATCACATTAAGTTGCTACGCAACGTCTCAAAAAAGAGTTGGTTAATGGAATTGGGGTATTCTGAAAAAGATATAAAAATTGCAAGAGATGATTCCAGCACTCCACCCCGGCGGACAATGCGTCCATCGCCCGACCATAATTTAGTCGTACTAACTGTTCCCTGTCTCTGTGGATATAGATTCCCAGATAGCAGACAGTGTCATCACACCATAACAAAGGGAAGTCACAGCGCATCTTTGTGGTTGTTTCAGTCAATGGAAACATTTCAGATTTATTCCAGTTAATGTGGAAGCCAGACTGCTTGCCAAACCGGACTATCTTTCTAATAATCGGTGCAATGTTGTCGCCGTTTTACGGACGAAGAATATGATATTGTCCGCATAGAGTGAGATCAATAATGAACCCGGTTTAAACTGTAATCCTCTGTGGAGGTGTTTTTCTTGTAAGTGACATACTAGTGGGTCCATCGCTATGATGAATAGCAGTGGGGAAAGGGGGCAACCCTGTCTAGTTTCTCCAGTAACCATGATGGGAGCCGAGAGTGTACTGTTTAGCCTAATGCGGGCCGTTGTCTGAGAGTGGAGGAGTGTCAAAAAAAAAGAAAAGCCTTGAGGAAGTCCCATTTTATGGATTGTATTATGCAAGAAGGGCCATTCGAACAAATCAAAGGCTTTCTCTGCGTCCAATAAGGCAGCCACAACTGGTATAGTGGGTGATATTCTGTTAAGCACGGCAAACACCGTAGGGAGATTCAATGCCGTGGAGTGGTGCTGGACGAAGCCCGATTGGGCCGGGGAAATGATCTGTTCCATCAGTAAAGCAAGGTGGGTCACCATTAACTTGGCCAGGCTCTTATTGTCAAAGTTTAATAAAGACAGTGGTCTGTATGTTCCTCAATATAGTGAATCTTTACCTGGCTTTAGGAGTAATGCAATTACAGCCTACTGCAGGGTGGGTGGGAGTACCCTGTTTTCTAAGGCCTCCATGCACATATCAAGGAGATTTGGGGCTAGAATATGTTTATAGGCTTTATAAAAAGCCCCTGTATAACCATCAAGACCAGGCGCCTTAGAGCCATCCATCAAGTCAATCGCCAGAACTATCTCCTCTACTGTAAAAGGTTCACTAAGGACCTGTTGATGTGCGTTAGTGAGCCAGACCATGGCCACATCTCCCAGATATACAGTTTGTTCGGCATTGTCTTCATCTAACTGGGAGGTATGTAAGTTAGTGTAGTAATCAAGTATTTTAGTCTGAATACTTACAGTATCCGAGAGGTGAGTGCCATTAGAATGTTGCAGTTCTGAGATGTAGGGCAGTCCCTTAGGTGGTCATAGAAGCCTGGCCAGCGTGCGGCCCAGCTGCTCGCCCTCACCATATCGACGGGCTCTTCCATATTTCCCGAGATAATGGCCTCCTGCTCTGCTGTTTCTTTAAATTCGGATAATAATTCGGCTCATCTATGCGGTCTGTATTCTATGGACCGGTGTGTTTGTAAGTGGTCCAGTGCTGCCAGCTCATCCTCAGTGCGGGACAGACTTTTTCGTAGATCAATCAGTACCCCAGCGTGTTTGGAAATACATGTACCTCTAGTGTAGGCTTTAAAAGCCTTTGAAAGGGTGGCTTGGGAAGTGACAGAGTTTTTATTCAGTTCAAAACATTCTATGATAGCCGTACGGACTTCAGTACAAAACATTTTGTCCTGCAGCGCCATGTTTGGGAAACGCCATTGTCGTTCTATACCTCCCTCTCTAGGGACATGCAATGTCATTACTGTGGGTAAGTGGTCCGAGAGCATGCAAGGTAGATGGGAAATGGAACTGAGTAATGGCGTTAGTGCGGCCGAGAGGAGCCAATAGTCGATCCATGTCCAGGTGTCATGTGGTGCAGAATGAAACGTGCAGGCTGGGGTTGTAGAGTGTCGCAAGCGCCAAGGGTCCTTAAGTGTGTATGCATCGCAGATGTCTCATAAGGTACGTAATGCTCAGGGTTTTCCAGTCGGGCCTGTGCTGTGCTATCAAGGACACGGTCAAGGAGCATATTGAAATCTCCGATCATAACAATGTTGTCCGCATCTATGTGATCTATTACACTCAGGATTGTTTGAAAGTAGACTGGGCTGTCAGTGTTGGGGGCATAAATATGAACTAATAAAACCTGATGTCCCGCCAGGTGCCCCGCAACCAGTACATATCGTCCCCCATAATCAATATAGGTAGCATAGGTTTGGAAGGTTAAAGGTTTGTGGATTAGGGTGGCTACTCATCGGGAATTGGTGCTATAGCTTGGGAAAAAATGATGTGGGCCCCAAATATTAGCAAAGGGGGGGTGAACAACCGGGTGGTATGTGAGTCTCTTTTATAAAGGCTATATCCACACTGTGTCGCTGCAGGTATTGCAGTACTTGCTTGCCTTTGCACGAGTAATTAAGACCACGGATATTGCAAGATATGAAAGAGGTGTGAACAAATGGGTGAACATTAACGTGTCTAGATATTTGTGGGAGAAAAGATCAAAGCATGGTGTGTACTTTAAGATGGGCTAATAAGAGAACAAACTACATCTAACATTGAAACATAACTACTCCAAAAAATAACACCCTCCACACCTAGCGAGAACTTGCCAAGTGAACCCCAGAATAGCCGTATAGTAACATAAGATTTTCCCAAAATCGTGTTGTGGTCTAAAACCTCAGGAGAGCATCAACGCTTAAGCGGCCAGCTCAATGGCTTAATGGTGTCCAAGTGTATGTTGGGGTCATGGACAGGTATCAACTATCAGTTTTATCGGGGGATAGCGGGTGTGCCCATGTTTGTGGCAGTAGTTGTAGATGGGCCACAGCAGAGGGCAGTTCTCTTCACGGACAGGAATTAGCTCTGTGCTCGTTCTCAGTCTGAAAGTAAAAGGACCATGCTGGGGGATATCTGTGAATCCGGTGCAGATCTCTCTGGTGCCGATCGTCTCAGGGATCCGCGATGGTTGGTGCGCTGTTTACAGAACGCCATCACGTCTGCCAGGGTGTCAAAGTATCGGGTTCTTCCATCTTCATCCACACGGAGTCGAGCGGGGTACAGCATCCCATATCTAAATCCCAAGTTGCAACGCGTTCTTGGCATCATTGAATTTACGCCGTGCTTCCTGAACCACCACTGTGAAGTCAGGGAAAATGGAAATGGCGCCTCCCTGATCCTGCAGTGAGCCCAGTTTTCTCACTCGTCTGAGCACCACATCCCGATCCCAGTAGTTGAGGAGTTGAGCAATTATTGACTGCGGTCGGGCACGTGGTATCAGCCATGTGCCCAGGGACCTGTGTTCACGCTCGACCAATAAAGGTGGAGGCGAAGTGCTGTCGCCCCAGGAGCTCAGAAAGGAGGCACTCGAAAAACAAATCTAAGTGACCAGTATCCGATGTTTCTGCCACTGCCAATATATGGATATTATCATGATGTCCACTGGCTTCCAAGTCTTCATTCTTTATAGCCATTGATTTAAGCCACGATTTCAGCTTCTCCAGCCATTTGACCAATGTGGTGGTTGTGTCTTCAAGACCAGAGATCCGCTCCTCCGCTCCCACAATCCGTGTATCTTGTTTGTTCAGTCGGTCATTCAATCGGTCTAGACGGCCGGAGAAAGTATCAAAGCGGGCATCAATAGCTCGAAAACAAGTCTTCAGTTCTGTCATGATGGCATCTAGGCACACCAGTTGCTCGTCTGCAGGGCCCCCAGCCACACCACTCTCCATGCCTGAAGCGTTCTCTACACTATTAGGTTTAGGCTTCTCAAACTGTAATTTACGTTGCTTTGCGTCTCCGCGGAACATCGTAGTCTCTGAGAGAATGTGCTGGTAGTAGGCAGGAGCCGGGGAGTATCTCAAGCTGAAATGCACCCAGTGATGTTCAAACCAAGCAACTCACTCGCCGGTTACCATATGCTTGGGCATGCCTCAGCCACGCGTCTCAAAAGAAGCACTGCACCCCTTAGTTGGCTAACATATCAGCTGAGTGTCAGTGCCTACGTCTGGGGAACAGTGTAGTATCACCTATAACCCCCCAGGTGATAGTGGGCCTCAAAAAGCAAACAGTCAATGTATTCAGGTGGTCGTGCCCAGGGTCCTCCAAGCAGCCCAATCGGCCGACGTGAGCACTAATGCCGCTCGTTGTAGATGGCAGACAGTGAGGGGGAATGCAGCATACTGTAAACAACAGCGCAAGTCTGTTTAAACACTCCTCAGCAACCTACCTTGACTTTCACGCCATCCGTGCACTTGTTCCCAGAAAGCGCGAGGCCTAAGTCATCAGGCCGGCAGCATTAATCGCCTGCCCCCAGAGAGTGTACATCAACCGCTGACAAGGCTGAGCAGCCACTCCAGTGTGGGCCACAGCTCCCAGTCGAGTAGGAACGATGTTGGGTGACCCACGAGGCACAGGATTGCACTGTGCAGCCTGACCGTCTCACGCCTCAAGCTCGCCCGCAGACCCTATCACTCCGAGAAGCACGGCGGTTTCCTATCGCGGTCCCCGTGGTCTTGTGCCACCACCGTCAGATCAGTTTAAGTTAAAAAAAAAAAAGCCAGCTGTTCCCAAGGCATTTCAGGGCCTGCCCACCTCAAAGCATCTGGTTGCGATCTGTAGGGACCTGTCCGTCCCAGGATTGGAGCTGGGTCAGACTGAGCTTCAATGTTGAGTGGCCGCCATGGTCGCGGGCTTGGCCACACCCCGTGTGAGTGGCTGTATGGGTGAATAAGTGGGTGTATGAGTTTTTGTATGGGTGAGTGAGCAGGTGTATGAAAGTTTGTATAGGTGAGTGAGAGGGTACATGAGTGGCTGTATGGGTGCATGAATGGGTAAGTGGTTGCATAGGTGAGTGAGTGGATGTGTGTCAGTGTCTGTATGGGTGAGTGAGTGGGTGTGTGAGTGGTTGTATGGGAGAGTAAGTGAGTATGAGAGAGGTTCCATGGGAGACTATGTGGTTTTCTCAGTGACTGTTTAGGTGAGTCAGTACATGTGTTATTATCTGTATGAGTAAGTGAGTGGGTGTGTGAATATCTGTATGGGTGAGTGAGTTCTTGTGTGAATGGCTGTATGAGTGAGTGAGTGAGTGAGTGAGTGGGTGTGTGAGTGGCTCTATGCATATGTTAGTGGGTGCATGAGTATTTGTATAGGTTTGTTAATGGGTATGTGAGTTGATGTGTGGGTGTGTGAGTGGGTGTATAAGAGCTGGTATCGGGGTGTGAGTGGTTCTGTGGATTTTATCATCAGTGATGTCATCAATTATGTCATTTGAGATGTCATCATTGATGTCACTGACCAGGTCATGAGTGATGTAATATGTGAGGTCATAAGCAGTACATTGTGGGGGCATAAGCTATAGTTAGCTGAGGTAACTAAAACTGAATTTCTATGGTTTTGTACGAGTGAAATACAAGCCTAACTATAACGTCCCTATAACTTTTGTTTCTTTCAGTGAGTTTCTAAGGTTTTTAAAATCTATTTCCTAACTATAACGTCGCTGTAACCTTTGTTTTTTTCAGGGAATTTCTAGAGTTTTAAAATTGTATTTCCTAACTGCAACCTGTAACCTTTGATAGTGGGTGTGAGAGTGGCTGTATAGGTAGGTGAGTGACTGGGTGCGTGATTGTACGAGTGGGTCTGTGAATAGTTGTATGAGTCTCAAAGTGGGTCTGTGAGTGGTCCATAAGTGTTTGAGTGGGTCTGGGTACATGAGTCCCTGAGTGGATCTGTGAGTGAGTGCATGAGTGTCTGAGTGGGTCTGTGAGTGGGTGGATGAGTGTCTAAGTGGGTCTGTGAGAGAGTCTCTGATTGGGTCTGTGAGTGGGTGCATGAGTGTCTGAGTGGATCTGTGAGTGGCTGCATGAGTGTCTAAGTGGGTGTGTGAGTCTCTGAATGGGCCTGTGAGTGGATGCATGAGTGTGTGTGTGTCTCTCGGTGGGTCTGTGAGTGGATGAATGAGTGCTTGAATGGAACTGTGAGTGGGTGCATGAATGTCTAAGCGTGTCTGTCAGTGGGTATGTGTCTATGAGTGGGTCTGTGAGTAGATGCGTGAGTGTATGAGTGGATTTGTCAGAGAGTGCATGGTAAAAAAAGCTGGGGGCACATGGGAGCAGGTCCTCATGCCAGCTTCCCCTGTGACAGTCCTCCTGTCCAGCTTGCCTGCAGTCTGCTACGCACTGCTGCCTTCGGTTTTGTGCCTCCATTGCTCATTTTCTGCTCATTTTTCTGCCTCTTCTCTCCTCGCTCCTGCCCTCTATTTGGCCTCTTTCTGCTCGTTCTGCCTGTTATTTTGCCTCTTTTTGCTCACTCTTGACCTTTACTCTGCCTCTTGCTGCTTGTTTCTGACCTCTATTTTGGCTTATTCTGCTTGTTACTGACCTTAATTCTGCCTATTTCAGCTCTCTCCTGACCTTTATTCTGCCTCTTGCTGCTCGTTTCTGACCTCTATTTTGCGTCTTTCTGCTAATTCTGCTCGTTATTTTGCCTCTTTCTGCACGCCCCTAACCATTATTTTGCCTCTTTGTGCTCATTTCTGATCTTTATACTGCCTCTTTCTGCTCCCTTCTGACCTTTATTCTTCCTCTTTCTGCTCATTTCTGACCTTTATTTTGCCTCTGTCTGCTCGTTGTTAACCTTTATTTTGCCTGTTTCTGCTCGTTTCTCACCTTTATTTTGCCTGTTTCTGCTCGCTGCTGATTTTTATTTTGCCTCCTTCTGTTCATTTCTGACCTTTATTGTGAGAAGTTGGCCTGGCATATGCTGTCCACTAATTATAGTGGGCACCTTGCACCAGTCCAAACAACCCCTTATTGGAGATAGGTTAAAGACAACCTTATTGAAAGCTATCCTAGTGGTAGCTATGGAGAGCAGCCTTCAGGCTAAGTCTTGAAGGAATGTAAAGCAGCTTGTTTTACCAGTCTATAATCTCTTGAGTGACCAAATGAAAGAGCACCACACCAGGTATATATTCAAAATATATGTATTTATTGCTAAACACACCCCTCTAGTCTCTTTATGAGGCTAGAGTTCGAAGTACATAAGTTAGAAGTTATTTAAATCACAGTAATAGCACAAATACACGTTTGGGCCCTAGGGGCGTACTCAAACCATATACCAATAAAGTGGTATGCGAACCACGACTGAACTAGACACTAGGCCTAGAGCCTCTAGAAGTGCTTGGACCACAAGGAACCACCCAAGGTAGTGACACAGGGGACCCACGGGAGACGCGTGCAGTGTAAATACACAACCGCGATACGCCGTTGACTTCTATGGAGAAAGTCGTGATCGGGAAATTAGAGAAAAGGGACACTTTAAAGAGGACTAGGACAAAACCCTTTGAGATCTAGGACTTTGAAGAGTCTCTACCCACGGGAGCACCGGAGTACTCGTGTTACCTCACCCAGGGAAGCCGGGTGCATAGGTGCCTTTCGGGGTCGGGTTTCGTCGTCGATTCGAATGGCGATCTGCTGCAAAGTGCTGCTGGCGGCCAAGAGAAAAGTGTCCGGGTGGATCCAAGAGTGGATCGGAGTTCTGAAGAACCTGAAAGCAGAGGGGACAGAGTCTGGGTCACTAGCCAGTGACCAGGAAGGCGATGGACAGATGCCCACCGATGTCGAGTGCTTCAGGTGCATTGACAGTCGTCTTGACTCTTCAGCCACGAGGTCCAGGAGGCGTTGTCGGCAACCAGGAGCAGGATTCGGGCTGGTACACGATGTCTGTCGAGTGCTGAGGTGTCGGCGACCGGATTGGACCCAACAAGCCTTGGCAACGGCAAGTCTCAGTGAAGATGTAGATCGTCGATGGTGCAGACCAGCAAGGTCTGTGGAACTCACCCAGCGAGGGTAAGTGAGGGCAGGCCTGGAGCAACCAGGATGCCAAGTTAGAAAAGGATTGGCCTTCGTTAAGGGCTACTAGCCAACGGGCTAGCAACCGCGAAGGAGCCTCGTGACGCCGCACGTGGAGCTGGCTTACAGGACACTCGTGGAGTGGGGGCCAGTGATCTTCGGTGCAGGTGGTGCTGGAGGCTAGAGCTACTCGGAGCCCAAAGCACGACTTCTTGGGAGACCCAGAAGAGGATGCACTTGCAAATGTGCTCGGTGTCCAGGGGTCACGGTCTCAAGTCACCCACGATAGCCACGGGCCTCAGCTTTGCTGGGGACTCAGGGTAGCCTCGGAGAAGTCTGAGAATCCACCTCTGGTGATGCGATGACTTCGGCGTCCGACGGGAGCTTCAGAAATGCGAACCGGACAGATGCTTCTTTGGTGCCTGCCAAGCAGGGGAGTCACTCCTTGACCCCAAGGGAGATTCTTCTGTCCTCTAATCGTGAGTAGAGCGTCGAAGGTCCAGGATTCAGTTTCAGAGTTTCGTCCAGGGATAATCTAAAGTCCTAAGGACTGGGTTCCTATCTTTATACTAAAGATAGGTGTTGGACTACTCTGTGGCCCCACCTATGGGTGGGTCAGGGCAGAGGGGTGGCTACACCCTTTCCTTTGTCCAGTTCGCGCCAAAGCAGGGGCTGGAAGCCCCTGATCCGGTTTGAACTGGGGTATGCACTAGGGACACCAAATGTGCCCCCAGTGCAGGACTTCAAAGCACACAGATGGTGCTCCCGCCCAGCCCCAATACACATTATCCTGTCTGGGGAGGTGGTCACACCTCCCTGCAACAGGAAACCTATTGTCCAGGCCTCCCCTGCCGGAGTTTCGTCCAGCAGCAGGAGGCCAGACTCGTGTCTGTGGCAGCAGCATCCATTTTGTGATGCCAGGGCTCTGGAGAGAAGTTACCGGGTTAGTCAGAGTTAACATGTCTTTCCCTCTAGAAGGGTGGAATGCTACCCCGCCGCCAGAATTGGCGGCGGGGTAGTATTCCAAGATGTTTGACACCAAACACGACATGTTTAGGTGCAGCCATTCCAAAGTTAGCATTTTACCGCGAGGATATAATGCGCTTTAAGAGTATATGGTCAGGCTGCACTACAAACAGCATCA
Source organism: Calotriton arnoldi (assembly GCA_963921515.1). Lineage (NCBI taxonomy): Eukaryota > Metazoa > Chordata > Amphibia > Caudata > Salamandridae > Calotriton > Calotriton arnoldi. The sequence goes on along the minus strand of CAWUFW010007801.1, from coordinate 181,191 downwards.
GAGATGGTCTCCGAATGCTGCAGAGGGGCCCTGCTCATGCAGGGGCACCCTCTCACATAGGAACCATGCACTCTGCCTTTAGGATTGATAAGGCCTGCCTTAGGAGTGATTTATAGGTTTATATGTGTGTACGTATTTAGTGATATAGGTAACCTATATCACAGTAAGGGGTGCATGCACCACCTTACCCAGGCTGCAGTAGCAGACCTGTGGTGTCAGTTTGGATGGCCTTCCAGGGGTGGCATAATACATGCTGCAGCCCCTGGCAGGCCTCTGAGGTACCTATGCCCTTGGTACATAGTATACCATATACTAGGGACTTATAAGGGCACTCCAGATTCCAATCAGAGATGTGCCTAAGGCACATGGAAACCTTTACAGAGAAAGCAGATAGACTGGGGCCCTGAATAGCAGGATCCCAGTCCAACTAAGTCATAAACCAGCAAAACACCATAAAAAAGTGGGGGCAACCATATAGTCAGATTCCACCTTCCTACATAACCCCCCCCCAAACGAAAGGAGATAAGGCTAACCTTGGCCAGTTGAGCCTTCATTGACTAAGTGGTCATATAAGGAAGCACCTGCACTAGCATGGTTGCCCCCTGTCTTATGGTCCACTAAGCAATCCCTCACCCTAAGGGTATAAGAGGGTCTCCACCATGGGGAATCACTACCTGTGGTGTGCTTAGGTAAAGTACAAGGCTGGTGAGGTGTCTGAGTAGGGAAGTGAGGCCCTAGGAATGTTGGCCTCAGTTTCCTCAGATCACTGGTCACCATGTATGCCTGTCTTTCCATGACTGAGTTGCACTTTGCTCTAAGGGTCAACCTTTGGCTGCCTACAGCTGGGGGTTGGGTCCCTTTGGATGGACTACTGGAGGGACAGGGCAGGTTTGGAACCTTCAGGTCCCAGGTTTGCCCTTGCCTACCAGAGTCCTTCTGGGGAGGTCCCTACATAAAGGCATGGGGGATCCCTCAGTGTGTAGAGGAGTTTTCACCTGGCTAGGGCTACTAGACTGGGTGCCCCTAATCTGCTGATGGGGGTTCCTCTGGACAGGGGGCCCTGGGGGTCCACTGACCTCCCTGACCTCTGCAGCCCTGGGCTGGCTGAGGCAGGGTAGAGAGGGGCAGGTTACCTGCTCCAGACTGGGTACCACCTTGGAAGGGTCCTCTGCCATCAGGGGTGTGGCCAGGCCAGGCCTGACTACCTCTGGGGCAGTTCCTTCACTAGGGGTAGGGTCAGTTCCCTGAGGAGGCTGACCCTTACCTACTGTCTGGAGGGAAGAAGACTTTTCTTCAACCCTTGTGCTCTCTTTTGGGGAGAGTGGGCCATTCTTTCAGGCTCCATCTTTCCAAATTCTTGGGCTGGGGCTGTGGCCATTACAGCCCCACTAACCTTTACAGGGACGCCCAGCATCCTGAGATGGGTTTGGTGTTCAACTTCAGCCCAGGCTGAAATTTCCAGATCATTGCCCATCAGGCAATCTACAGGTAGGGTTGGGGACACTGCCACTCTTTTGGGCCTGTGACCCCCTCCCAGCTGAGATTGACTATGGCCATGGGGTGATCTGTTCTGACACCATCAATGTTGGTCACCTGGTATTTAAACTCAGGTAAAAGCTGGTGAGGGGGACTAGTTTCCCTGCCACCATGGTGACACTAGCCCCTGTGTCCCTAAATGCCACAGCTTTCTGACCATTAATTATTGGCTCCAATCTGTACCTGCCCAATGCTATGGGACCCATGGTAAAGGTGGCAAATCCTATACCACCATCAGAGTCAGAGGAGTCTGTTGAGGGGTCCCTGTCTAAACTAGGGCCCACCTCTGTTCCTCTTGCAAAAGCACCTAACTTTTTGGGTGCACTACTCCCAACTGGAGGATTACTACTGGTAGTACCAGGAGGGGTGGTAGTAGTTGTGGGAGGAACATTTTCTTTATTGCCAATCCTGGGGCAACTGGGATCAGTTTTCCAGTGCCCAGGCTTTTTACAGACATGGCAATATGGTTTCTTTTCAGGAGAGGAAGGAGTTTGGGACCCACCCCCAGAAGAGGAATTTTGGGGCCCTGTAGGGGACTTATCCTTAGATTTATCCCCACCTTTCTCTTGGGACTTAGTAGAATCTTTCTTCTGGTCACCACCCTGATTTCTAGTTTTTACTCTGGTTCTGACCCATTTGTCTGCCTTCTTTCCCAATTCTTGGGAGAGGTCAGATCAGAGTCCACCAGATACTGGTGCAAAAGCTGGTTTTGACAATTATTAAGGATCTGCTCCCTCATAATCAAATTGTACAATCCTAAAAAGTCATGCACTTTGTTGCCATGTATCCAACCTTCCAGAGCCTTTGTAGCACAATCTACAAAATCAACCCAGTCTTGAGTCTGAGCTTTTTGGGTGTCTCTGAACTTCAACCTATACTGTTCAGTGGTTAGGCCAAACCCATCTATCAGAGCACTCTTCAAGACTGTGTAATTGTCAGCATTCTCTTCTCTTACAGTGAGGAGCTTGTCTCTACCTTTGTCTGCAAAGGAGAGCCACAAGATTGCTGCCCACTGCCTCTGGGGGACCTTCTGAACTTTACAGGCCCTCTCCAGTGCAGTTATCCATTTGTGGATGTCATCCCCACTCTGGTAGGGAGGGACAATCTTGTTTAGGTTTCTATGGTCATAAGACCTGTCCCTATCTCTAGGGATATTGTTGCCACCATGGGACTCTAGTCCCAACTTTCTTCTCTCTCTAAGGAGATCTAGGGATTCCCTATCTAAAGCCAATTGCTTTTTTCTGATTTCCAGCTGAGTTTCCTCATACTGGACCAGTCTGTCTCTTCTCTCATGGGAGGATTCCCTCCTGTGAGAGGAGATAGAGCTCCCTATGGAGGTGCCAGAGTGGTTAGACTCCTGAGAAGAAGATCTAGACCTTCTGGGCACACTCACAATCCTTCCTGGGGGACAAAGGGGCATCATTCTGATCCTCCTCTTCATCTTCCTCAGGAGGGGTTGGATTATCCAGGTCAGGGCCATTGTCGCCCTCCTGGCCAGTTTCAGAGGGGGCTGGGGGTACTGGTACCCCTATTCCCAACCTCATCATCTGCCCCACCCTCAGCTCCTACCCCTTCAGTCCCCAAGGGCTTACTAAGGTCATAAGCCACCAACAACTCCTTGAGGTGTTGGGTGGTGGGGCTTTGGCCTGTCCTTATTTTCCTCAAGTTACATAATGCTCTCAATTCCAAGAATGGGAGTGTATCATACTTGGAGGGTGGAAGCTCAGTGGCTTCCTGCAAGGATTCTTTAGATCCTACCCTTAAAGACATTACTAGTGTGGTGTGGTGTATGCACTACCTACTCTAGTGTGGCCTACTAAACTCTCTTGAGTTGTAGAAAGGGCTGTGCTATCCCTTAACACACAACTCTAAGTTCAGTAGAACTTACTGTATTCTAAGCTTAAATTATATGTACCTTAGGTACCTTTAGTGGTTTTCAGTTGATCAATTCAATTGAGATTATCTGGTAAAACAATAGCAAGCTGGAATCCCACACGCTGCACACCAATGTGAGAAGTTGGCCTGGCATATGCTGTCCACTAATTATAGTGGGCACCTTGCACCAGTCCAAACAACCCCTTATTGGAGATAGGTTAAAGACAACCTTATTGAAAGCTATCCTAGTGGTAGCTATGGAGAGCAGCCTTCAGGCTAAGTCTTGAAGGAATGTAAAGCAGCTTGTTTTACCAGTCTATAATCTCTTGAGTGACCAAATGAAAGAGCACCACACCAGGTATATATTCAAAATATATGTATTTATTGCTAAACACACCCCTCTAGTCTCTTTATGAGGCTAGAGTTCGAAGTACATAAGTTAGAAGTTATTTAAACACAGTAATAGCACAAATACACGTTTGGGCCCTAGGGGCGTACCAAACCATATACCAATAAAGTGGTATGCGAACCACGACTGAACTAGACACTAGGCCTAGAGCCTCTAGAAGTGCTTGGACCACAAGGAACCACCCAAGGTAGTGACACAGGGGACCCACGGGAGACGCGTGCAGTGTAAATACACAACCGCGATACGCCGTTGACTTCTATGGAGAAAGTCGTGATCGGGAAATTAGAGAAAAGGGACACTTTAAAGAGGACTAGGACAAAACCCTTTGAGATCTAGGACTTTGAAGAGTCTCTACCCACGGGAGCACCGGAGTACTCGTGTTACCTCACCCAGGAAGCCGGGTGCATAGGTGCCTTTCGGGGTCGGGTTTCGTCGCCGATTCGAATGGCGATCTGCTGCAAAATGCTGCTGGCGGCCAAGAGAAAAGTGTCCGGGTGGATCCAAGAGTGGATCGGAGTTCTGAAGAACCTGAAAGCAGAGGGGACAGAGTCTGGGTCACTAGCCAGTGACCAGGAAGGCGATGGACAGATGCCCACCGATGTCGAGTGCTTCAGGTGCGTTGACGGTCGTCTTGACTCTTCAGCCACGAGGTCCAGGAGGCGTTGTCGGCAACCAGGAGCAGGATTCGGGCTGGTACTCGATGTTTGTCGAGTGCTGAGGTGTCGGCGACCGGATTGGACCCAACAAGCCTTGGCAACGGCAAGTCTCGGTGAAGATGTAGATCGTCGATGGTGCAGACCAGCAAGATCTGTGGAACTCACCCAGCGAGGGTAAGTGAGGGCAGGCCTGGAGCAACCAGGATGCCAAGTTAGAAAAGGATTGGCCTTCGTTGAGGGCTACTAGCCAATGGGCTAGCGACCGCAAAGGAGCCTCGTGACGCCGCACATGGAGCTGGCTTACAGGACACTCGTGGAGTGGGGGCCAGTGATCTTCGGTGCAGGTGGTGCTGGAGGCTAGGGCTACTCGGAGCCCAAAGCATGACTTCTTGGGAGACCCAGAAGAGGATGCACTTGCAAATGTGCTCGGTGTCCAGGGGTCACGGTCTCAAGTCACCCATGATAGCCACGGGCCTCAGCTTTGCTGGGGACTCAGGGTAGCCTCGGAGAAGTCTGAGAATCCACCTCTGGTGATGCGATGACTTCGGCGTCCGATGGGAGCTTCAGAAATGTGAACCGGACAGATGCTTCTTTGGTGCCTGCCAAGCAGGGGAGTCACTCCTTGACCCCAAGGGAGATTCTTCTGTCCTCTAATCGTGAGTAGAGCGTCGAAGGTCCAGGATTCAGTTTCAGAGTTTTGTCCAGGGATAATCTAAAGTCCTAAGGACTGGGTTCCTATCTTTATACTAAAGATAGGGGTTGGACTACTCTGTGGCCCCACCTATGGGCGGGTCAGGGCAGAGGGGTGGCTACACCCCTTTCCCTTTGTCCAGTTTGCGCCAAAGCAGGGGCTGGAAGCCCCTGATCCGGTTTGAACTGGGGTATGCACAGGGACACCAAATGTGCCCCCAGTGCAGGACTTCAAAGCACACAGATGGTGCTCCCGCCCAGCCCCAATACACATTATCCTGTCTGGGGAGGTGGTCACACCTCCCTGCAACAGGAAACCTATTGTCCAGGCCTCCCCTGCCGGAGTTTCGTCCAGCAGCAGGAGGCCAGACTCGTGTCTGTGGCAGCAGCATCCATTTTGTGATGCCAGGGCTCTGGAGAGAAGTTACCGGGTTAGTCAGAGTTAACATGTCTTTCCCTCTAGAAGGGTGGAATGCTACCCCCGCCGCCAGAATTGGCGGGGGGTAGCATTCCAAGATGTTTGACACCAAACACGACATGTTTAGGTGCAGCCATTCCAAAGTTAGCATTTTACAGCGAGGATATAATGCGCTTTAAGAGTATATGGTCAGGCTGCACTACAAACAGCATCAGAGATGGTCTCCGAATGCTGCAGAGGGGCCCTGCTCATGCAGGGGCACCCTCTCACATAGGAACCATGCACTCTGCTTTTAGGATTGATAAGGCCTGCCTTAGGAGTGACTTATAGGTTTATATGTGTGTATGTATTTAGTGATATAGGTAACCTATATCACAGTAAGGGGTGCATGCACCACCTTACCCAGGCTGCAGTAGCAGACCTGTGGTGTCAGTTTGGGTGACCTCCCAGGGGTGGCATAATACATGCTGCAGCCCCTGGCAGGCCTCTGAGGTACCTATGCCCTTGGTACATAGTATACCATATACTAGGGACTTATAAGGGCACTCCAGATTCCAATCAGAGATGTGCCTAAGGCACATGGAAACCTTTTACAGAGAAAGCAGATAGACTGGGGCCCTGAATAGCAGGATCCCAGTCCAACTAAGTCATAAACCAGCAAAACACCATAAAAAAGTGGGGGCAACCATATAGTCAGATTCCACCTTCCTACATTTATTCTGCCTCTTTCTGCTCGTTTTTGACCTTTATTCTGCCTTTTTCTCCTCATTTCTCACCTTTATTCTGCCTCTTTCTGCTCAAGTTTCTCACCTTTATCTTGACTCTTTCTGCTCATTTCTGACATTTATTCTGCCTTTTTCTGCTAGTTTCTGACCTTTATTTTGCCTCGTTCTTCTCTTTAGCCTCGGGACTGTGGGGGGAGCCTCATGGTCCCAGCCGGCTCACCGCCTCTTGCGGGAACTGTCATTGCTCTTGCACAAAGGGAGTTGCAGGAAGTACAGCTCTCTGCGTGCAAGAGCAATCTGTTTCTTCTCTTTCACTGCTCCCGCCTGCTGGAACCGGAGTGAAGCAAAAGCAAACAGCTATGTCTCGGGGGTGGGCACCCCGGGACATAGCAGAAGCTAGCTCTGGGGTGTGATGGTCCCCAAGGCCATTATTGGCACCATGAGGGGTGGGTGCTACGCTGCCCACCACTTTAATGGTAATTGTTTTCCCAGGGAGGTGGTGGTCCCCGGCCCGGGGGGGGGTCTGCGCAGCCCTCCCATTCAATTTAACATAAGCAATGAGGTGATTGTCCCCGGGGCTCAGGGGGGTCTAAGCAGCGCCCCCCCCTATGCATTTTAGTAATTGCTCTGGGGAGGTGGTGGTCCCCAGGGCCCAGGAGGCCGCTCGGCACCCACCCATCAAATTTAACATAAGCCCCAGGGAAGTGGTGGCCCCAAGGGCATAAAAATGCCCATGAAGGAAGGCCACGTGCGCCGCTCCTTAAATTTAATAAAGGAGACTTGCCCCCAGGACCTGGCCCACCCAGGGGCTTAATTAAACACAAGTGCAGGAGAATTGTGCTGCGAATTCACGAATCCACCTGCAATTTCGCAGTAAAATTGAAAAAAAATAATGTTTTTAACCCCCAGCGGGGTCCCTGTGGGACTTCCCCACCAAACCTAGGGGGTCAGGATATTGCTGGCCTGCCCGTTTTCCTTAGTTTAAAAGTTTTTTGTGGGACACGGCTGAAGTTGTTTCCCAAAATGGCTGCTAACACTTCCTGGTTGAAGTGTTGGCAGCCAATCAGATTTCAGCACGAGGACTGTCGGATCCACGGAGGATTCGCGCCCCAAAATATACACATTTGGATTTTGGTTAATATCTCTAAAACGACTAAACAGATTTACACAAAATCACAAAGGTGTGCTTTCTGGACCAAAAGCTACCTTTCTGTCAAATATGTAATTCCGTCCAGCAGTCTGGGCTGTGGTCATGTTAAAAATCCCTATGGGAAATTAACCTCTTGTTCTGGGACCCCCTCCTTTTTCTCGGCCCACACTTCACGGAGCACCCTGAAACTTTCCAGACAGCAGCTGAAGTGAGCGTCAATTTTTGGGGAAACTTTTGTGAAGATTCATCTAACGGCGCCACAGATATAAGCAAGTCAAAAAACGCTCTTCCTTTGGAAACATGGTACTAACTATAACTCACTAACTACCAACCGGTGACCGCCAGTAGGTTATGTATATATATATATATATATATAAATAAATAAATATATATATATATATATATATATATATATATATATATATATATATATATATATTATCTACTGGCGGTCGCCAGTAGATAGTTATAGTTAGGACCTATTTTCCATAGGAAATTCACAACATTCTATTTCCAATAACTTTGGCGCCGGTTGACGAATCTTCGCGGAATTTTCAAAACTCGTGGGGCGCTCCGGTCTGCTCCTATCCTGAAAGTTTCAGGGTGATTCGGGAAGCGGGGGCCGAGAAAAAGGGGGGTCCCAAAACGTGTTTTCCCCATGCAATTTTCCATAGGAACCTTTAGTCGCAGCTACAGCCCGAACTGCTGAACGGAATTACACCAAATTTGGCAAAAAGGTAGCCCTTGGTTCAGAGTCGTGCCTTTTCGTTAAATGGTGTAAATCCGTTCAGTAGTTCCTGAGAAAATCAAAAGTAAAATCACATATATATCTGGGCGGAGCCTAACCGCACATGTCATCGTGAGATCTGATTGGCTGTCAGCACTTCATCCTGGAATTGCTGGCAGCCATCTTGGGACCAATATAAATGATAGTACCCCATTGAAATGCATTATAGTGAATCAAAGATTTTGAGGGTTACCAAAAGGAGAACTATAAAGGGTGATAACAGACTTTAGTTACATTAGAATTCATTTGTTGATGGTACCATACTAATTTCAGGAATTGTGGTGTGTTCTAAGGTGATTTTACCCTGTGAAAAACCTTCTGCTGGGATATCATGAATCATGTTTGAGAGAAAACTATTTTCACATGCTTGTCCCATAGAGTTTTGGAAGGTGCTCCAGAAGCTAAAATGAGAGCATATTTTCTGTAAATTCACATTATCTTTCTCAGTCATGTGAGAATGAAGTCTGACATTCTCAGTAAAACATGTACATCCAACAAGGGCAGAGACTGTCAGTTGATTCCTTTGTGTTCTACTGCAGCTTCCCAGAGTGTTCTAAAGAACAACTAGAGTGCTAACAGCCTTACTTATGACAAAAGTATGGCCCACCTGAAGCCATCTTGATTGGAATAAACTGGTAACACTTAAAACATTTAATTTAAAAAGGAACAAAATGATGGGGTTCATTTTGTCATAGAAATTATGGTTAGTGCTGTAGAAAGAAAAATTAGGACATGTTTCAAGTGTGATCTCAAATATCTTCCTGTTATATTTCAACAGGACCAGCCTGCCAGTTGATGCCTTTGTGTTCTACTGCAGCTTCCCAGAGTGTTCTAAAGAACAACTAGAGCGCTAACAGCCTTACTTATGACAAAAGTATGGCACACCTGAAGCCATCTTGATTGGAATAAACCGGTAACACTTAAAACATTTAATTTAAAAAGGAACAAAATTAGGGGGTTCTTTTTGAAATAGAAATTATGGTTAGTGCTGCAGAAAGAAAAATTAGGGCATGTTTTAAGTGAGATCTCAAATCCTCTTCTATTTCATTAGAAAATTCTGACATGCAGACTGAAACAATCACTTTCAATACCAGCAGCAGACTTCCAGTTAACTCCCTGGTGAGCAGTAGCTTTACTACAGTGATCTAATGAGCAACTAGAGTGCTAACATTCTGAATTTATGGCAAATGTGAGACACATCTGAATGCCTTCTTGATGGACTCAAAGTAAAAACTGAAAGCATTTCCTACTGAGGAGACTGCAGTAAATGAGGAAATTAGGAAACTTCATAACAAAGAAGTCTTCCAAGATGGCCACCAGAGAAAAAAGAGCCCAAATGTAGCACAAATATTACCCAGATGTAGCCCACATATAGCCCAATGACAAAAGTGTGCAAAACACTTTTTATTTTTAGTTTTTTTGCAGTTTTATGTAGTGCAGACTGGTCAGGTATTGGAGCGTTGCATCTTAAAACATGACCCCCTACACTACAAAAACACCACTGCACTATCCTAAACCCTAAAACACTATCCCCAGCATGACCCCCTACACTACACAAACACCACTGCACTACCCTAAACCCTAAAACACTACCCCCAGCACGACCCCTACACTACCCAAACACCACTGCACTAACCTAAATCCTAAAACACTACCCCCAGCACGACCCCCTACACTACCCAAACACCACTGCACTACCCTAAAACATGACCCCTGCACTACACAAACACCACTGCACTACCCTAAACCCTAAAACACTACCCCCAGCACGACCCCCTACACTACACATGCACCACTGCACTACCCTAAACCCTAAAACACTACCCCCAGCACGACCCCGTACACTACACAAACACCACTGCACTACCCTAAACCCTAAAACACTACCCCCAGCATGACCCCCTACACTACCCAAACACCACTGCACTAACCTAAATCCTAAAACACTACCACCAGCACGACCCCCTACACTACCCAAACACCACTGCACTACCCTAAAACATGACTCCCTACACTACACAAACACCACTGCACTACCCTAAAACCTAAAACGGCACCCCCAGCACGACCCCCTACACTACACAAGCACCACCGCACTTCCCTAAACCCTAAAACACTACCCCCAGCACGACCCCCTACACTGCCCGAACACCTCTGCACTGCCCTAAACCCTGAAACACCAGCCCCTGCATGACCCCCTACACTGCCCGAACACCACTGCACTGCCCTAAACCCTGAAACACCACCCCCAGCCCGACCCCCTACACTGCCCGAACACCACTGCACTGCCCTAAACCCTGAAACACCACCCCCTTCACGACCCCCTACACTGCCTGAACACAACTGCACTGCCCTAAACCCTGAAACACCAGCCTCAGCACGACCCCCTACACTGCCCGAACACCACTGCACTGCCCTAAACCCTGAAACACCAGCCCCAGCACGACCCCCTACACTGCCTGAACACCACTGCACTATCCTAAACCCTGAAACACCACCCCAGCACGATCCCCTACACTGCCCGAGCACCACTGCACTGCCCTAAACCCTGAAACACCAGCCCCAGCACGACCTCCTACACTGCCCGAACACCACTGCACTGCCCTAAACCCTGAAACACCAGCCCCAGCACGACCGCCTACACTGCCCGAACACCACTGCACTGCCCTAAACCCTGAAACACCAGCCCCAGCATGACCCCCTACACTGCCCGAAGACCACTGCACTGCCCTAAACCGTGAAACACTAGCCCCAGCACGACCCCCTACAATGCCTGAACACCACTGCACTGCCCTAAACCCTGAAACACCAGCCCCAGCACGACCCTCTACACTGCCCGAACACCACTGCACTGCCCTAAACCCTGAAACACCACCCCGTGCACGACCCACTATACTGCCCGAACACCACTGCACTGCCCTAAACCCTGAAACACCACCCCCTGCACAACCCCCTACACTGCCCGAACACCACTGCACTGCCCTAAACCCTGAAACACCACCCCCAGGACGACCCCCTACACTGCCCGAACACCACTGCACTGCCCTAAACCCTGAAACACCACCCCCTGCACGACCCCCTACACTGCCCGAACACTACTGCTCTGCCCTAAACCCTGAAACACCACCCCCAGCACGACCCCCTATACTGCCCGAACACCACTGCACTACCCTAAACCCTGAAACACTACCCCCAGCAAGACCCCCTACACTGCCCGAACACCACTGCACTGCCCTAAACCCTGAAACATCACCCCCAGCAAGACCCCCTACACTGCCCGAACCCCACTGCACTGCCCTAAACCCTGAAACACCACCCCCAGCACGACCCCCTACACTGCCCGAAAACCACTGCTCTGCCCTAAACCCTGAAACACCAGCCCCAGCACGACCCCCTACACTGCCCGAACACCACTGCACTGCCCTAAACCCTCAAACACCAGCCCCAGCACGACCCCCTACACTGCCCGAACACCACTGCACTACCCTAAACCCTGAAACACCAGCCCCAGCAAGACCCCCTACACTGCCCGAACACCACTGCACTGCCCTAAACCCTGAAACACCAGCCCCAGCAAGACCCCTAGACTGCCCGAACACCACTGCACTGCCCTAAACCCTGAAACACCACCCCCAGCAAGACCACCTACACTGGCCGAATACCACTGCACTGCCCTAAACCCTGAAACACCACCCCCTGCACAACCCCCTACACTGCCCAAACACCACTGCACTGCCCTAAACTGTGAAACACCATCCCCTGCAAGACCCCCTACACTGCCCGGACACCACTGCACTGCCCTAAACCCTGAAACACCACCCCCCAGCACGACCCCCTACACTGCCCAAACACCACTGCCCTGCCCTAAACCCTGAAACACCACCCCCCTGCACGACCCCCTACACTGCCAGAACACCACTGCACTGCCCTAAACCCTGAAACACCACCCCCAGCACGACCCCCTACACTGCCCGAACACCACTGCACTGCCCTAAACCCTGAAACACCACCCCCAGCACGACCCCCTACACTGCCCGAACACCACTGCACTGCCCTAAACCCTGAAACACTACCCCCAGCAAGACCCCCTACACTGCCCGAACACCACTGCACTGCCCTAAACCCTGAAACATCACCCCCAGCAAGACCCCCTACACTGCCTCAACACCCACTGCCCTAAACCCTGAAACACCACCCCCAGCAAGACCCTCTACACTGCCCGAACACCACTGCACTGCCCTAAACCCTGAAACACCACCTCCAGCACAACCCCCTACACTGCCTGAACACCATTGCTCTGCCCTAAACCCTGAAACACTAGCCCCAGCACGACCCCTACACTTCCAGAACACCACTGCACTGCCCTAAACCCTGAAACACCACCCCCAGCACGACCCCCTACACTGCCCGAACACAACTGCACTGCCCTAAACCCTGAAACACCAGCCCCAGCAAGACCCCATTCACTGCCCGAACACCACTGCACTGCCCTAGACTCTGAAACACCAGCCCCAGCAAGACCCCCTACACTGCCCGAACACCACTGCACTGCCCTAAACCCTGAATCACCAGCCCCAGCACGACCCCCTACACTGCCCGAACACCACTGCACTGCCCTAAACTGTGAAACACCATCCCCTGCAAGACCCCCTACACTGCCCGGACACCACTGCACTGCCCTAAACCCTGAAACACCAGCCCCAGCACGACCCCTACACTGCCCGAACACCACTGCACTGCCCTAAACCCTGAAACACCAGCCCCAGCACAACTCCCTCCACTGCCCGAACACCACTGCACTGCCCTAAACCCTGAAACACCACCCCCTGCATGACCCCCTACACTGCCCAAACTCCACTGCACTGCCCTAAACCCTGAAACACCACCCCCAGCACGACCCCCTACACTGCCCTAAACCCTAAAACACCACCCCCAGCACGACCCCCTACACTGCCCGAACACCACTGCACTGCCCTAAACTCTAAAACACTACTCCCAGCACGACCCCCTACACTACCCAAACACCACTGCACTACCCTAAACCCTAAAATACTCCACCCAGCACGACCCCCTACACTACCCGAACACCACTGCACTGCCCTAAACCCTAAAACACTCCCCCAGCACGAGCCCCTACACTACCCGAACACCACTGCACTGCCCTAAACCCTAAAACACTCCCCCCAGCACGACCCCCTACACTACCCAAACACCACTGCACTGCCCTAAACCCTAAAACACTACCCCCGGCATGACCCCATACACTACCCAAACACCAATGCACTACCCTAAACCCTAAAACACTACCCCCTGCACGACCCCCACACTACCCAAAGACCACTGCACTACCCTAAACCCTAAAACACTACACCCCGCACGACTCCCTACTGTGAGAAGTTGGCCTGGCATATGCTGTCCACTAATTATAGTGGGCACCTTGCACCAGTCCAAACAACCCCTTATTGGAGATAGGTTAAAGACAACCTTATTGAAAGCTATCCTAGTGGTAGCTATGGAGAGCAGCCTTCAGGCTAAGTCTTGAAGGAATGTAAAGCAGCTTGTTTTACCAGTCTATAATCTCTTGAGTGCCCAAATGAAAGAGCACCACACCAGGTATATATTCAAAATATATGTATTTATTGCTAAACACACCCCTCTAGTCTCTTTATGAGGCTAGAGTTCGAAGTACATAAGTTAGAAGTTATTTAAACACAGTAATAGCACAAATACACGTTTGGGCCCTAGGGGCGTACCAAACCATATACCAATAAAGTGGTATAAGAACCACGACTGAACTAGACACTAGGCCTAGAGCCTCTAGAAGTGCTTGGACCATAAGGAACCACCCAAGGTAGTGACACAGGGGACCCACGGGGGACGCGTGCAGTGTAAATACACAACCGCGATACGCCGTTGACTTCTATGGAGAAAGTCGCGATCAGGAAATTAAAGAAAAGGGACACTTAAAGGAGGACTTGGAGCAAACCCTTTGAGAACTAGTACTTTGAAGAGTCTCTACCCACGGGAGCACCGGAGTACTCGTGTTACCTCACCCAGGGAAGCCGGGTGCATAGGTGCCTTTCGGGGTCGGGTTTCGTCGTCGATTTGAATGGCGATCTGCTGCAAAGTGCTGCTGGCGACCAAGTGGAAAGTGTCCGGGTGGATCCAAGAGTGGATCGGAGATCTGAAGAACCTGAAAGCAGAGGGGACAGAGTCTGGGTCACTAGCCAGTGACCAGGAAGGCGATGGACAGATGCCCACCGATGTCGAGTGCTTCAGGTGCGTTGACGAGTCGTCTTGACTCTTCAGCCACGAGGTCCAGGAGGCATTGTCGGTGACCAGGAGCAGGATTCGGGCTGATACACGATGTTTGTCGAGTGCTGAGGTGTCGGCGACCAGATTGGACCCAACAAGCCTTGGCAACAGCAAGTCTCGATGAAGATGAAGATCGTCGATGGTGCAGACCAGCAAGGTCTGGGGAACTCAACCAGCAAAGGTAAGTGAGGGCAGGCCTGGAGCAACCAGGATGCCCAAGAAGAAAAAGATTGGCCTTCGTTAAGGGCTACTAGCCAACGGGCTAGCGACCGCGAAGGAGCCTCGAGACGTTGCACGTGGATCTGGCTCACAGGACACTCGTGGAGTGGAGGCCAGTGATCTTCGATGCAGTTGGTGCTGGAGGCTAGGGCTATTCGGAGCCCAAAGCACGACTTCGTGGGAGACCCAGAAGAGGATGCACTTGCAAATGTGTCGGTGTCCAGGGGTCACGGTCTCACGTCACCCACGATAGCTACGGGCCTCAGCTTTGCTGGGGACTCAGGGTAGCCTCGGAGAAGTCTGAGAATCTACCTCTGGTGATGCAAAGACTTCGGCGTCCGACGGGAGCTTCAGAAATGCAGACCAGACAGATGCGTCTTTGGTGCCTGCCAAGCAGGGGAGTCACTCCTTGACCCCAAGGGAGATTCTTCTGTCCTCTAATCTTGAGTAGAGCGTCGAAGGTCCAGGATTCTGTTTCAGAGTTTCGTCCAGGGATAATCTAAAGTCCTAAGGACTGGGTTCCTATACTTATACCAAGTTTAGGGGTTGGACTACTCTGTGGCCCCACCTATGGGTGGGTCAGGGCAGAGGGGTGGCTACACCCCTTTCCCTTTGTCCAGTTCGCGCCAAAGCAGGGGCTGCAAGCCCCTGATCCGGTTTGAACTGGGGTATGCACAGGGACACCAAGTGTGCCCCCAGTGCAGGACTTCAAAGCACCCGAAAGTGCTCCCGCCCAGCCCCAATACACATTATCCTGTCTGGGGAGGTGGTCACACCTCCCTGGGACAGGAAACCTATTGTCCAGGCCTCCCCTGCCGGAGTTTCGTCCAGCAGCAGGAGGCCAGACTCGTGTCTGTGGCAGCAGCATCCATTTTGTGATGCCAGGGCTTTGGAAAGAAGTTACCGGGCTAGCCAGAGTTAACATGTCTTTCCCTCTAGAAGGGTGTAATGCTACCCCCGCCTCCAGAATTGGCTTGGGGGTAGTATTCCAAGATGTTTGACACCAAACACGACATGTTTAGGTGCAGCCATTCCAAAGTTAGCATTTAACGCGAGGTTATAATGCGCTTAAGAGTATATGGTCAGGCTGCACTACAAACAGCATCAGAGAAGGGTCTCCGAACGCTGCAGAGGGGCCCTGCTCATGCAGGGGCACCCTCTCACATAGGAACCAAGCACTCTGCCTTTAGGATTGATAAGGCCTGCCTTAGGAGTGACTTATAGGTTTATATGTGTGTATGTATTTAGTGATATAGGTAACCTATATCACAGTAAGGGGTGCATGCACCACCTTACCCAGGCTGCAGTAGCAGACCTGTGGTGTCAGTTTGGATGGCCTTCCAGGGGTGGCATAATACATGCTGCAGCCCCTGGTAGGCCTCTGAGGTACCTATGCCCTCGGTACATAGTATACCATATACTAGGGACTTATAAGGGCACTCCAGATTCCAATCAGTGATGTGCCTAAGGCACATGGAAACCATTTTAGAGAGGAAGCAGCTAGGCTGGGGTTCTGATTAGCAGGGCCCCAGCCAGACTAATGTCGAAAAACAGTGAAGCATCAGCAAAAAGTGGGGGTACCCATGTGAAGCAGATCCTACTCTCCTACACAACCCCCCCAAACGTAGGGACATTAAACTAACCTTGCCCAGTTAAGTCTTCATGTTCTAAGTGGAAGTACCTAGAGAGTCCATCTGCATTGGCATGGTTACTCCCAGGTCTATGTTCCACTGTAAAGTCCATCCCCTGTAGGGAAATGGACCACCTAAGCAGTTTGGGGTTTTCACCCTTCATTTGTTTTAGCCATAAGAGGGGCTTATGGTCTGTCTGAACCAGGAAGTGTGTACCAAACAAGTATGGCCTCAACTTCTTCAGAGCCCAGACCACAGCAAAGGCCTCCCTCTCTATGGCTGACCAACGTTTCTCTCTAGGGGTCAGCCTTCTGCTAATGAAAGCTACTGGCTGATCCTGACCTTCTTCATTCAATTGTGACAGTACAGCCCCTACCCCCAATTCAGATGCATCAGTTTGAACAATGAACTTCTTGGAGTAATCAGGACTCTGTAGAATGGGAGCAGTGCACATGGCCTGCTTCAGGTCATCAAATGCCTTTTGACAGCTAGCTGTCCACTGAACCTTTTGGGCATTTTCTTAGAAGTTAAGTCATTCAGGGGTGTCACTATTGATCCATACCCCTTGACAAATCTCCTATAGTACCCAGTCAGGCCTAAGAAGGCTCTCACCTGAGTCTGGGTAGTGGGAGCAGTCCAGTCCATGATAGTCTGGATCTTGCTCTGCAAAGGTTGAACCTGGCCTCCACCCACAAGGTGGCCCAGGTACACAACCTGACTCTGCCCTATCTGGCACTTAGTGGCCTTGATAGTCAGGCCTGCCTTTTGCAGGGCCTGTAAAACATTCCTGAGGTGGACCAGGTGATCCTCCCAGGTGGAGCTAAAGACAGCAATATCATCTAGATATGCTGCACTATAGGCTTCCAGACCTGTGAGCACTGTATTCACCAACCTCTAGAAAGTGGCAGGTGCATTCTTCAGACCAAAGGGCATCACCACAAATTGATAATGCCCACTAGGGGTTGAGAATGCTGTTTTGGGCTTTGCAGTATCAGCTAGTCTGATCTGCCAGTAGCCAGCTGTCAAGTCAAATGTGCTGAGATATTTGGCTGAGGCCAAAGTATCTATGAGCTCATCTGCCCTTGGTATTGGATGGGCATCAGTCCTAGTGACTGCATTGAGACCCCTGTAGTCCACACAAAACCTCATCTCTCTTTTTCCACCACTGGTGTGAGGTTTTGGCACAAGGACCACTGGACTAGCCCAAGGGCTATCTGAGGGTTCAATAACTCCCAATTCCAACATTTTCTGGACTTCAGTCCTGATACAGTCCCTGACATGGTCAGGTTGCCTATAAATCTTATTTTTAATAGGCAGACTGTCCCCAGTGTCCACTTCATGAGTGCACCAGGTGGTCTGACTGGGTGTCAGTGAAAACATATGTCTAAACTGATTGAGCACCTGTCTACAATCAGTTTGTTGCTGGGTAGTGAGGCTGCCTGCCAAGGCTACACCATCTACTGACCCATCGTCAGGGTTCTGTGAGAGCAGGTCAGGGAGTGGGTCACTCTCTTCCTCCTGCCCTTCACCAGTAGCCATGAGCAAGCCCATGTCTGCCCTGTCCACATATGGTTTTAACCTGTTGACATGGAGAACCCTGTGGGGACTCCTGGGTGTTCCTAGGTCTACTAAGTAGGTAACCTCACCCTTCTGCTCAACAATAGTGTGGGGTCCACTCCATTTGTCTTGGAGAGCTGCTGGGGCCACTGGCTCCAACACCCACACCTTCTGTCCTGGCTGGTAAACAGTCAGAACAGCCTTTTGGTCATGCCAGGCCTTTTGAAGTTCCTGGCTAGCCTCAAGGTTTTTGGTTGCCTTTTTCATATACTCAGCCATCCGGGAGCGGAGACCAAGTACATAGTCCACTATGTCTTGCTTTGGGGGCTTGAGAGGTAACTCCCATCCTTCCTTCACCAAGCACAGTGGACCCCTCACAGGGTGGCCAAACAGAAGTTCAAAAGGGCTGTAACCAACCCCTTCTGAGGCACCTCCCTATATGCAAATAAAAGGCAGGGCAAGAGTATGTCCCATCTTCGCCTAAGCTTTTCTGGGAGCCCCTTAATCATGCCCTTCAAGGTTTTGTTGAATCTCTCAACTAAACCATTGCATTGTGGGGGATAGGGTGTGGTGAACTTATAAGTCACTCAACACTCCTTCCACATTGCTTTTAAGTACCCAGACATGAAGTTAGCACTCCTGTCTGATACTACCTCCTTAGGAAAGCCCACTCTTGAGAAAATTCCCAGGAGGGCCCTTGCCCCCACAGGTGCTGTAGTGGTCCTGAGGGGAATAGCTTCTGGGTACCTGGTGGCATGATCCACTACCACCAGGATAAACCTGTGCCCAGATGCTGTTTGGGGATCCATGGGACCAACAATGTCAATCCCTACCCTTTCAAAGGGCACCCCCACCACAGGTAGTGGTATCAGGGGGCCTTTGTAGTGCCACCTGCCTTGCCACTGGCCTGGCAGGTTACACAGGAGCGACAAAACTCCTTGGTGTCTTCAGACATGTGGGGCCAGTGAAAGTGAGGGACAATTCTGTCCCAAGTCTTGTTCTGGCCCAGGTGACCTGCCAAGGGAATATCATGGGCTAGGGTCAATAGGAAGCCCCTGAACTTCAGAGGTATAACCAACCTCCTGGTAGCACCAGGCTTGGGGTCTCTACTCTCTGAGTACAGGAGTCCATCATCCCAATACACTGTATGGGGACCACTAGCTTTCCCAGCAGCCTCAGCAGCAGCTTGCTGTCTGAGGGGTTCAAGGGAGGGGCAGCTCTGCTGCTCCTGGCTCAGATCTGCCCTAGAAGGTCCCCCTGTCCCCAAGAACTCAACCTGGTCAGGTTCAAGTTCCTCTGGGACAGTTCCTTCTTCAGGACTGAGATCATCCCCCTCAAGGGACTGATCTTCCTCCTGAGCCAAGGGGAAGGCACTGCCTTAACCCTACTACTCCTCCTCTTGGAAGGCACTTGGTCCATTCTTCCAGAATCCAAGGCCTGTTCAGTGCTAGACATTTTGGCTTGTGACCTGGTCACAGCAAACACATCTGCAGGGATCCCCAGCATTTCTGCATGGGTCCTGAGCTCCACTTCTGCCCAAGCAGAAGTCTCTAAGTCATTGCCAAGCAAGCATTCGACTGGTAGGTTTGCACTCACCACAACCTTCTTAAGGCCAGTTACCCCTCCCCAGGAGAAGTTAACAACTGCCAGAGTATGGTCTGTTCTGACATTGCTAGCATTGGTCACTTGGTACATCTCACCAAGTATAACTTGCCCAGGATTCACAAGGTCTTGTGTCACCATTGTGACACTTGCCCCTGTGTCCCTAAATGCCAAAGCCTCTCGTCCATTGATTAAAGGCTGTTGTCTGTACTTGCCCAGATTACTGGGACTCATAGAGGAGGGCACATCCATGCCTCCATCACAGACTAACACAGCCTGAGTCAGTTCTCTGACTAGGTCAGAGCCCAACTCAGTACCCAGGGTGAACCCTACTAAACCCTTGGCTGGAGCACTCCCACCAACTGTAACTGTACTAGGGGAACAGGTGCCTTAGGGGCATTGGTGGGTGCTGGACTTGAGTCTTTGGACTTGGTGCAATCACTGGTCCAGTGGGTCTTTTGCTTACAGACCTTGCACCATGGTTTTCTTTGGCCTTTCCCTTTTGTAGACTGTGAATCCCCACCTGAAGAAGATTTTTGGGGGCCTGATGAAGACTTTTGATCTTTACCCTTCTCCCCACCCTTTTCAGAGTTCTTAGCATCTTGCTTCTTGGTGTCCCCACCTTGGTTCTGTACCTTCTGCTTCACCCTGGTTCTGACCCATTTGTCTGCCTTCTTTCCCAATTCTTGGGGAGAGGTCAGATCAGAGTCTACCAGGTATTGATGCAACAGCTGATTTTGACAGTTATTAAGAATCTGCTCCCTCATTATCAGATTGTACAATCCTGAGAAGTCACACACCTTACTGCCCATCAACCAGCCTTCCAGAGCCTTGGCAGAACAATCCACATAGTCTACCCAGTCTTGAGTCTGTGCTTTTTGGGTATCTCTGAACTTCAACCTGTACTGTTCAGTGGTTAGGCCAAACCCATCAATAAGAGCACTCTTCAAGACCTTGTAATTATCAGCATCCTCCTCTCTAACAGTGAGGAGCTTATCTCTACCGTTGTCTGCAAAGGAGAGCCACAAGATTGCTGCCCACTGCTCCTGAGGGACCTTCTGTACTTTACAGGCCCTCTCTAGAGCAGTTATCCACTTGTGGATGTCATCCCCATTCTGATAGGGAGGGACAATCTTGCTCAGGTTCCTATGGTCATAGGACCTTTCCCTATCTCTAGGGACATGACTGCCACCATGGGACTCTAGTCCCAACTTTCTTTTCTCTCTAAAGAGATCTAGGGACTCCCTGTCTAAGGCTACTTGCTTCCTTCTGAGTTCAAGCTGAGCTTCCTCATATTGAATCAGCCTTGTTCTCCTCTCATGAGAGGATTCCCTCCTATGAGATGAGACAGAGCTCCCTATTGAGGTGCCAGAGTGGTTAGACTCCTGAGAAGGAGATCTAGACTTTCTGGGCACACTCTTAATCCTTCCTGGGGGGACAAAGAGGGCATCATCCTGATCATCCTCTTCATCTTCCACAGGAGGGATTGGGTTATCCAGGTCAGGGTCATTGTCACCCTCCTGGCCAGTTTCAGAGGGGGCTGGGGGTATTGGTACCCCTGGTCCCTTCCTCTTCTTCTGCCCCACCCTCAGCTCCTACCCCTTCAGTCCCCAAGGGCTTACTAAGGTCATAAGCCACCAACAACTCTTTAAGGTGTTGGGTGGTGGGACTTTGGCCTGTCCTTAATTTCCTCAAGTTACATAATGCTCTCAATTCCAAGAATGGGAGGGTATCATACTTGGAGGGAAGAAGCCCAGTGGCTTCTGGTAAGGATTCTCTAGATCCTACCTTTAAAGACATTACTAGTGTGGTGTGGTGTATGCACTACCTACTCTAGTGTGGCCTACTAAACTCTCTTGAGTTGTATAAAGGGTGTGCTATCCCTTAACACACAACTCTAAGTTCAGTAGAACTTACTGTATTCTAAGCTTAAATTATATGTACCTTAGGTACCTTTAGTGGTTTTCAGTTGATCAATTCAATTGAGATTATCTGGTAAAACAATAGCAAGCTGGAATCCCACACGCTGCACACCAATGTGAGAAGTTGGCCTGGCATATGCTGTCCACTAATTATAGTGGGCACCTTGCACCAGTCCAAACAACCCCTTATTGGAGATAGGTTAAAGACAACCTTATTGAAAGCTATCCTAGTGGTAGCTATGGAGAGCAGCCTTCAGGCTAAGTCTTGAAGGAATGTAAAGCAGCTTGTTTTACCAGTCTATAATCTCTTGAGTGACCAAATGAAAGAGCACCACACCAGGTATATATTCAAAATATATGTATTTATTGCTAAACACACCCCTCTAGTCTCTTTATGAGGCTAGAGTTCAAGTACATAAGTTAGAAGTTATTTAAACACAGTAATAGCACAAATACACGTTTGGGCCCTAGGGGCGTACCAAACCATATACCAATAAAGTGGTATAAGAACCACGACTGAACTAGACACTAGGCCTAGAGCCTCTAGAAGTGCTTGGACCACAAGGAACCACCCAAGGTAGTGACACAGGGGACCCACGGGGGACGCGTGCAGTGTAAATACACAACCGCGATACGCCGTTGACTTCTATGGAGAAAGTCGCGATCAGGAAATTAAAGAAAAGGGACACTTAAAGGAGGACTTGGAGCAAACCCTTTGAGAACTAGTACTTTGAAGAGTCTCTACCCACGGGAGCACCGGAGTACTCGTGTTACCTCACCCAGGGAAGCCGGGTGCATAGGTGCCTTTCGGGGTCGGGTTTCGTCGTCGATTTGAATGGCGATCTGCTGCAAAGTGCTGCTGGCGACCAAGTGGAAAGTGTCCGGGTGGATCCAAGAGTGGATCGGAGATCTGAAGAACCTGAAAGCAGAGGGGACAGAGTCTGGGTCACTAGCCAGTGACCAGGAAGGCGATGGACAGATGCCCACCGATGTCGAGTGCTTCAGGTGCGTTGACGGTTGTCTTGACTCTTCAGCCACGAGGTCCAGGAGGCGTTGTCGGTGACCAGGAGCAGGATTCGGGCTGGTACTTGATGTTTGTCGAGTGCTGAGGTGTCGGCGACCGGATTGGACCCAACAAGCCTTGGCAACGGCAAGTCTCGATGAAGATGAAGATCGTCGAATGGTCAGACCAGCAAGGTCTGGGGAACTCACCCAGCGAGGGTAAGTGAGGGCAGGCCTGGAGCAACCAGGATGCCCAAGAAGAAAAAGATTGGCCTTCGTTAAGGGCTACTAGCCAACGGGCTAGCGACCGCGAAGGAGCCTCGAGACGTCGCACGTGGATCTGGCTCACAGGACACTCGTGGAGTGGAGGCCAGTGATCTTCGGTGCAGTTGGTGCTGGAGGCTAGGGCTACTCGGAGCCCAAAGCACAACTTCGTGGGAGACCCAGAAGAGGATGCACTTGCAAATGTGCTCGGTGTCCAGGGGTCACGGTCTCACATCACCCACGATAGCTACGGGCCTCAGCTTTGCTGGGGACTCAGGGTAGCCTCGGAGAAGTCTGAGAATCTACCTCTGGTGATGCGAAGACTTCGACATCCGACGGGAGCTTCAGAAATGCAGACCGGACAGATGCGTCTTTGGTGCCTGCCAAGCAGGGGAGTCACTCCTTGACCCCAAGGGAGATTCTTCTGTCCTCTAATCTTGAGTAGAGCGTCGAAGGTCCAGGATTCTGTTTCAGAGTTTCGTCCAGGGATAATCTAAAGTCCTAAGGACTGGGTTCTTATACTTATACCAAGTTTAGGGGTTGGACTACTCTGTGGCCCCACCTATGGGTGGGTCAGGGCAGAGAGGTGGCTACACCCCTTTCCCTTTGTCCAGTTCGCGCCAAAGCAGGGGGTGCAAGCCCCTGATCCGGTTTGAACTGGGGTATGCACAGGGACACCAAGTGTGCCCCCAGTGCAGGACTTCAAAGCACCCGAAAGTGCTCCCGCCCAGCCCCAATACACATTATCCTGTCTGGGGAGGTGGTCACACCTCCCTGGGACAGGAAACCTATTGTCCAGGCCTCCCCTGCCGGAGTTTCGTCCAGCAGCAGGAGGCCAGACTCGTGTCTGTGGCAGCAGCATCCATTTTGTGATGCCAGGGCTTTGGAAAGAAGTTACCGGGCTAGCCAGAGTTAACATGTCTTTCCCTCTAGAAGGGTGGAATGCTACCCCCGCCGCCAGAATTGGCTTGGGGGTAGTATTCCAAGATGTTTGACACCAAACACGACATGTTTAGGTGCAGCCATTCCAAAGTTAGCATTTAACGCGAGGTTATAATGCGCTTAAGAGTATATGGTCAGGCTGCACTACAAACAGCATCAGAGAAGGGTCTCCGAACGCTGCAGAGGGGCCCTGCTCATGCAGGGGCACCCTCTCACATAGGAACCAAGCACTCTGCCTTTAGGATTGATAAGGCCTGCCTTAGGAGTGACTTATAGGTTTATATGTGTGTATGTATTTAGTGATATAGGTAACCTATATCACAGTAAGGGGTGCATGCACCACCTTACCCAGGCTGCAGTAGCAGACCTGTGGTGTCAGTTTGGATGGCCTTCCAGGGGTGGCATAATACATGCTGCAGCCCCTGGTAGGCCTCTGAGGTACCTATGCCCTTGGTACATAGTATACCATATACTAGGGACTTATAAGGGCACTCCAGATTCCAATCAGTGATGTGCCTAAGGCACATGGAAACCATTTTAGAGAGGAAGCAGCTTGGCTGGGGTTCTGATTAGCAGGGCCCCAGCCAGACTAATGTCGAAAAACAGTGAAGCATTAGCAAAAAGTGGGGGTACCCATGTGAAGCAGATCCTACTCTCCTACACCTACACTACCCAAAGACCACTGCACTACCCTAAACCCTAAAACACGACCTCCTACACTACACAAACACCACTGCACTACCCTAAACCCTAAAACACTACCCCCAGCACGACCCCTACACTACACAAACACCACTGCACTACCCTAAACCCTAAAACACTACCCCCTACACTACACAAACACCACTGCACTACCCTAAACCCTAAAAAACTACCCCCAGCATGAACCCCTACACTACCCAAATACCACTGCACTACCCTAAACCCTAAAACACTACCCCCAGCAGTACCCCTACACTACCCAAACACCACTGCACTACCCTAAACCCTAAAACACTACCCCCAGCAGTACCCCTACACTACCCAAACACCACTGCACTACCCTAAACCACTACCCCCAGCACGACCCCCTACACTACCCAAACACCACTGCACTACCCTAAACCCTAAAACACTACCCCCAGCATGACCCCCTACACTACCCAAACACCACTGCACTACCCTAATCCCTAAAACACTCCCCCCCAGCACGACTCCCTACACTACCCAAACACCACTGCACTACCCTAAACCCTAAATCTACCCCCAGCATGACCCCCTACACTACACAAACACCACTGCACTACCCTAAACCCTAAAACACTACCCCCAGCACGACCCCCTTCACTACCTAAACACAACTGCACAATTTGTTACAGGCGTTGCAACGCAGGCCTGTGTTGCTTACTGGAAGTACCTGGTGGGCTAGTTGGGCCCCAGGGACCCTCAGGATTCAAGGTGAACTAATCCCCAACTTAAAACGCGCCACGGGCGCGTTTGCACAGTGGTGAAGGGAGGGCGGGGCCTCAGGTGACATGTGCGCAAACACGCCCTGTGGTGCGTTTTAAGTTGGGGAATTAATTCCCTTGAATCCTGAGGGACCCTGGGGCCAACTAGCCCACCAGGTACCTTCAGTAAGCACAACAGAGTTGCGTTGCAGAGAGGTGAAAAAGGTGCGTGGCCTCGGAACGCCTCTCTGCAACTCAGCTCTGTGGTCCTAACTGTAGGTACCTGGGGGCTAGTTGGGCCCCAGGGACCCTCAGGATTCAAGGGGACTTAATCCTGCAACTTAAAACGCGCCACGGGGCGCGTTTGCACACATGTCACCTCAGGCCCCCCCTCCCTTCACCACTGTCGCGTCCTGTAGCGTGTTTTAAGAGGTAGTTTTAATCCCCCTGCCCTATTATGTACTAGGGACTTACAGAGGAGGTCATGCTAATCACAGGGGTACCCCAACGCAAAGTGTTCCCTAGTGTATGTAGGTGTTTTCACTGTATTCTAAGTGTCTTTTAGCATAGCACTGGCTCTGGTTAGTCAGAGTCAGTTACCACCAGTACCCGTCTGAAAAAGTTGTGGGCACAGGATGATTTTGCAACAAGGCCTCTTTCTGCTCCTCTGTTGGTTCTTTCTGCACGTCTTGCTTCTTCCTGCTCTTTTCTTCGTCTTTGTGGACTTCTGTTGCTTCTTTCTGCATTTCTTTTGCTTCTTTCTGTGCGTTTTTTCTTCTTTCTTCACATGTCCTACCTCTGTAGGCACAGTTAGAAACTAGCATTTAAAAAACCTTTGAAATTCACTTAAAAAACCATAGGTTTCAGGCACGTTATAGTTAGAAATTAGCATTTAAAAAACCTTTGAAATTCACTGAAAAAACCATAGGTTTCAGGCACGTTATAGTTAGAAATTAGCATTTAAAAACCTTTGAAATTCACTGAAAAACCATAGGTTTCAGACACGTTATAGTTAGAAATTAGCATTTAAAAACCTTTGAAATTCACTGAAAAACCATAGGTTTTAGGGACAGTTATAGTTAGTTGGACATTTCACTCGTACAAAACCCGTGAAAATCCCCGTTATAGTTAGTTCGGCGAACTATAACTCGCGCCCCTCAATGCACTGCTGATAACGTCACATATTACATCACTCATGACATGGTCAGTGACATCACTGATGACATCACTGATGACATCTCAAATGACATCACTGATGACATCACTGATGACATCATCCATGTGATAATTTGATGCATCTTCTCACACCCTGATATAACTTTTGATACACCCACTGTAAATTACAGACTGCCATTCTCAAAACCATACACACTCCAACACCAATAACGACATACACACTCATTGATTCTTTGCTCTACACACACATCCACTCACTCACCAGTACAGTCACTCATAGTTACGGTCACTCAGTACAGGACTATCATATGCACTCATACACCTATATAGACACTCACACACCGCCACTCATCCATGGAGGTACTCACACACCTAGTCAGTCATGCAAATAATTAATCACACTGCCATTTACTCACCTATACAGTTATACACACACCAGCTCACTTACTCATACAAATACTAGCACATTCTTACGCTGTTATACAATCACTGATACAAGCACACACTCATCCACACAGCAACTCTCACAATCACACACTCTCACTTATAGCCATTTAAATACTCCAACACACATATACTGCCTTTCACATATGTAGTTACTCACACATGTACCACTGAGATATACATTCACTCACTAACACACCCATACACATACTCACCCACCCAAGCAGTCCATCACAGATGCACTCTTGAAATCATGCACCCAGTGATTCACCCACTAACACATCGATGTACAGAGTCACACACACCCCACCCACACAAACACTCAAGCACCCATACAGATACTCAGACAACCAATCAATAACGCATATAGACACTCATGTAGCTATTCACAAACCCATGCAGCCGCTTCACACCAACATACAGACGGATACAGACATTCACACAGTTTAGTCACTAACCCCTGCATTCAGTAAGATACGTTTAATCACTCACTTATAGAGTCAGTCACGCACCTACTAAATCATCCATTCAGACACTTATACACCCACTCATTCTTCAATACGCCTTTCCCTATATATATTAAACATATTTAAACTTTACAGAAACACACAGTCACTGGATGATGTCATCAGTGATGTCATCAGTGATGTCACTGACCATGTCATGAGTGATGTAAAATGTGACATCATCAGCAGTGCATTGCGGGGGCGCGAGTTATAGTTCGCCGAACTAACTATAACGGGGGAATTTCACGGGTTTTGTACGAGTGAAATGTCCAACTAACTATAACTGTCCCTAAAACCTATGGTTTTTTCAGTGAATATATATATATATATTCACTGAAAAACCATAGGTTTCAGACACGTTATAGTTAGAAATTAGCATTTAAAAACCTTTGAAATTCACTGAAAAAACCATAGGTTTTAGGGACAGTTATAGTTAGTTGGACATTTCACTCGTACAAAACCATAGAAATTCCCCGTTATAGTTAGTTCAGCTAACTATAACTCGCGCCCGCAATGCACTGCTGATGACGTCACATATTACATCACTCATGACATGGTCAGTGACATCACTGATGACATCACTGATGACATCTCAAATGACATCACTGATGACATCACTGATGACATCATCCAGTGACTGTGTGTTTCTGTAAAGTTTAAATATGTTTAATATATATAGGGAAAGGCGTATTGAAGAATGAGTGGGTGTATAAGTGTCTGAATGGATGATTTAGTACGTGAGTGACTGACTACAAGTGAGTGATTAAATGTATCTTACTGAATGCATGGGTTAGTGACTAAACTGTGTGAATGTCTGTATCCGTCTGTCTGTTGGTTTGTAAGCGGCTGCATGGCTTTCTGAATAGCTACATGAGTGTCTACATGGGTTATTGATTGATTGTCTGAGTATCTGTATGGGTGCCTGAGTGTTTTGTGTGGGTGGGGTGTGTGTGACTCTGTGCATAGATGTGTGAGTTGGTGATTCACTGGGTGCATGGTTTCAAGAGTGCATCTGTGATGGACTGTATGGGTGGGTGAGTGTGTGTATGGGTGTGTTAGTGATTGAATGTATATCTCAGTGGTACATGTGTGAGTAACTACATATGTGAAAGGCAGTATATATGTGTGTTGGAGTATATAAATGGCTATAAGTGAGAGTGTGTGATTGTGAGAGTGGCTGTATGGATGAGTGTGTACTTGTATCAGTGATTGTATAAGAGCGTAAGAATGTGCTAGTATTTGTATGAGTAAGTGAGCTGGTGTGTGTATAACTGTATAGGTGAGTAAATGGGTGTGTGATTAAGTTTTTGCATGACTGATTAGGTGTGTGAGTACCTCTATGGATGAGTGGTGGTGTGTGAGTGTTTATATAGGTGTATGAGTGCATATGATAGTCCTGTACTGAGTGACTAAGTATGAGTGACTGTACGGGTGAGTGAGTGGATGTGTGTGTAGACCTAAGAATCAGTGAGTGGGTATGTAGTTTTTGGTGTTGGAGTGTCTATGGTTTTGAGAATGGCAGTCTGTAATTTAGAGTGGGTGTATCAAAAGTTATATTAGGGTGTGAGAAGATGCATGAAATTATCATATGGATGATGTCATCAGTGATGTCATTTGAGATGTCATCAGTGATGTCACTGACCATGTCATGAGTGATGTAATATGTGACGTCATCAGCAGTGCATTCGGGGCGCGAGTTATAGTTAGCTGAACTAACTATAACGGGGAATTTCTATGGTTTTGTACGAGTGAAATGTCCAACTAACTATAACTGTCCCTAAAACCTATGGTTTTTTCAGTGAATTTCAAAGGTTTTTTAAATGCTAATTTCTAACTATAACGTGTCTGAAACCTATGGTTTTTTCAGTGAATTTCAAAGGTTTTTTAAATGCTAATTTCTAACTATAACGTGCCTGAAACCTATGATTTTGTAAGTGAATTTCAAAGGTTTTTTAAATGCTAGTTTCTAACTATGCCTACAGAGGTAGGACATGTGAAGAAAGAAGAAAAACGCACAGAAAGAAGCAAAAGATGTGCAGAAAGAACCAACAGAGGAGCAGAAAGAGGCCTTGTTGCAAAATCATCCTGTGCCCACAACTTTTTCAGACGGGTACTGGTGGTAACTGACTCTGACTAACCAGAGCCAGTGCTATGCTAAAAGACACTTAGAATACAGTGAAAACACCTACATACACTAGGGAACACTATGCGTTGGGGTACCCCTGTGATTAGCATGACCTCCTCTGCAAGTCCCTAGTACATAATAGGGCAGGGGGATTAAAACTACCTCTTAAAACGCGCTACAGGGCGCGTTTGCACAGTGGTGAAGGGAGGGGGGCCTGAGGTGACATGTGTGCAAACGCACCCCGTGGCGCGTTTTAAGTTGCGGGATTAAGTCCCTTGAATTCTGAGGGTCCCTGGGGCCCAACTAGCCCCCAGGTACCTACAGTTAGGACCACAGAGCTGAGTTGCAGAGAGGCGTTCCGAGGCCACGCACCTTTTTCACCTCTCTGCAACGCAACTCTGTTGTGCTTACTGAAGGTACCTGGTGGGCTAGTTGGCCCCCAGGGTCCCTCAGGATTCAAAGGGAATTAATTCCCCAACTTAAAACGCACCACAGGGCTTGTTTGCGCACATGTCACCTGAGGCCCCGCCCCTCCCTTCACCACTATGCAAACGCGCCCCGCGGTGCGTTTTAAGTTGGGGGATTAGGTCACCTTGAATCCTGAGGGTCCCTGGGGCCCAACTAGCCCACTAGGTACTTCCAGTAAGCACCACAGGCCTGCGTTGCAACGCCTGTAACAAATTGTGCAGTTGTGTTTAGGTAGTGAAGAGGGTCGTGTTGGGGGTAGTGTTTTAGGGCTTAGGGTAGTGCAGTGGTGTTTGTGTAGTGTATGGGGTCATGCTGGGGGTAGATTTAGGGTTTAGGGTAGTGCAGTGGTGTTTGGGTAGTGTAGTTAGTCGTGCTGGGGGAGTGTTTTAGGGTTTAGGGTAGTGCAGTGGTGTTTGGGTAGTGTAGGGGTCGTGCTGGGGGTAGTGTTTTAGGGTTTAGGGTAGTGCAGTGGTGTTTGGGTAGTGTAGGGGTCGTGCTGGGGGTAGTGATTTAGGGTAGTGCAGTGGTGTTTGGGTAGTGTAGGGGGTACTGCTGGGGGTAGTGTTTTAGGGTTTAGGGTAGTGCAGTGGTGTTTGGGTAGTGTAGGGGTACTGCTGGGGGTAGTTTTTAGGGTTTAGGGTAGTGCAGTGGTGTTTGGGTAGTGTAGTGGTTCGTGCTGGGGTAGTTTTTTAGGGTTTAGGGTAGTGCAGTGGTGTTTGTGTAGTGTAGGGGTAGTGTTTTAGGGTTTAGGGTAGTGCAGTGGTGTTTGTGTAGTGTAGGAGGTCGTGTTTTAGGGTTTAGGGTAGTACAGTGGTCTTTGGGTAGTGTAGGGAGTCGTGCGGGGGTAGTGTTTTAGGGTTTAGGGTAGTGTAGGGGGTCATGCGGGGGTAGTGTTTTAGGGATTAGGGTAGTGCATTGGTGTTTGGGTAGTGTAGGGGGTCATGCGGGGGTAGTGTTTTAGGGTTTAGGGCAGTGCAGTGGTGTTTGGGTAGTGTAGGGGGTCGTGCTGGGGGAGTGTTTTAGAGTTTAGGGCAGTGCAGTGGTGTTCGGGTAGTGTAGGGGGTCGTGCTGGGGGAAGTGTTTTAGGGTTTAGGGCAGTGCAGTGGTGTTCGGGTAGTGTAGGGGGTCGTGCTGGGGGAGTGTTTGAGGGTTTAGGGCAGTGCAGTCGTGTTCGGGTAGTGTAGGGGGTTGTGCTGGGGGTAGTATTTTAGGGTTTAGGGTAGTGCAGTGGTGTTCGGGTAGTGTAGGGGGTCGTGCTGGGGGTAGTGTTCTAGGGTTTAGGGCAGTGCAGTGGTGTTTGGGCAGTGTAGGGGTAATGCTGGGGGTGGTGTTTTAGGGTTTAGGGCAGTGCAGTGGTGTTCGGGCAGTGTAGGGGGTCGTGCTGGGGGTGGTGTTTCAGGGTTTAGGGCAGTGCAGTGGTGTTCGGGCAGTGTAGGGGGTGGTGTTTCAGGGTTTAGGGCAGTGCAGTGGTGTTCGGGCAGTGTAGGGGGTCGTGCAGGGGGTGGTGTTTCAGGGTTTAGGGCAGTGGTGTTCGGGCAGTGTATGGGGTCGTGCTGGGGGTGGTGTTTCAGGGTTTGGGGCAGTGCAGTGGTGTTCGAGCAGTAAAGGGGGTCGTGCTGGGGGTGGTGTTTCAGGGTTTAGAGCAGTGCAGTGGTGTTCGGGCAGTGTAGGGGCGGTGCAGGGGGTGGTGTTTCAGGGTTTAGGGCATTGCAGTGATGTTCGGGCAGTTTAGGGGGCGTGCAGGGGTGGTGTTTCAGGGTTTAGGGCAGTGCAGTGGTGTTCGGGCAGTGTAGGGGGTCATGCAGGGGGTGGTGTTTCAGGGTTTAGGGCAATGCAGTGGTGTTCGGGCAGTGTAGGGGGTCGTGCTGGGGCTGCTGTTTCAGGGTTTAGGGCAGTACAGTGGTGTTCAGGCAGTGTAGGGGGTCGTGCTGGGGCTGGTGTTTCAGGGTTTAGGGCAGTGCAGTGGTGTTCGGGCAGTGTATGGGGTTGTGCTGGGGCTGGTGTTTCAGGGTTTAGGGCAGTGCAGTGGTGTTCGGGCAGTGTAGGTGGTCGTGCTGGGGCTGGTGTTTCAGGGTTTAGGGCAGTGCAGTGGTGTTCGGGCAGTGTAGGGGGTCATGCTGGGGCTGGTGTTTCAGGGTTTAGGGCAGTGCAGAGGTGTTCGGGTAGTGTAGGGGGTCTTGCTGGGGCTGGTGTTTCAGAGTCCAGGGCAGTGCAGTGGTGTTCGGGCAGTGTAGGGGTCTTGCTGGGGCTGGTGTTTCAGGGTTAGGGCAGTGCAGTGGTGTTCGGGCAGTGTAGGGGGTCGTGCTGGTGGTGGTGTTTCAGGGTTTAGGGCAGTACAGTGGTGTTCGGGCAGTGTAGGGGGTCGTGCTGGGGCTAGTGTTTCAGGATTTAGGGCAGAGCAATGGTGTTCAGGCAGTGTAGGGGTTTTGCTGGAGGTGGTGTTTCAGGGTTTAGGGCAGTGCAGTGGTGTTCATGCAGTGTAGGGGGTGGTGTTTCAGGGCTTAGGGCAGTGGTGTTCAGGCAGTGTAGGGGTCTTGCTGGGGTTGATGTTTCAGGGTTTAGGGCAGTGCAGTGGTGTTCGGGCAGTGTAGGGGGTCGTGCAGGGGGTGGTGTTTCAGGGTTTAGGGCAGTGCAGTGGTTTTCGGGCAGTGTAGGGGGTCGTGCTGGGGGTGGTGTTTCAGGGTTTAGGGCAGTGCAGTGGTGTTCGGGCAGTGTAGGGTGTCGTGCTGAGGGTGGTGTTTTAGGGTTTAGGGCAGTGCAGTGGTGTTCGGGCAGTGTAGGGGGTCATGCAGGGGGTGGTGTTACAGGGTTTAGGGCAGTGCAGTGGTGTTTGGGCAGTGTAGGGGTCGTGCAGGGGGTGGTGTTTCAGGGTTTAGGGCAGTGCAGTGGTGTTCGGCCAGTGTAGGTGGTCTTGCTGGGGGTGGTGTTTCAGGCTTTAGTGCAGTGGTGTTCGGGCAGTGTAGGGGGTCTAGCTGGGGGTGGTGTTTCAGGGTTTAGGGCAGTGCAGTGGTGTTCGGGCAGTGTAGGGGGTCTTGCTGGGGCTGGTGTTTCAGGGTTTAGGGCAGTGCAGTGGTGTTCGGGCAGTGTAGGGGGTCGTGCTGGGGCTGGTGTTTCAGGGTTTAGGGCAGTGCAGTGGTTTTCGGGCAGTGTAGGGGGTCGTGCTGGGGCTGGTGTTTCATGGTTTAGGGCAGTGCAGTGGTGTTCGGGCAGTGTAGGGGGTCGTGCTGGGGGTGGTGTTTCAGGGTTTAGGGCAGTGCAGTGGTGTTTGGGCAGTGTAGGGGTCGTGCTGGGGCTGGTGTTTCAGGGTTTTGGGCAGTGCAGTGGTGTTCGGGCAGTGTAGGGGGTCTTGCTGAGGGTGGTGTTTCAGTGTTTAGGGCAGTGCAGTGGTGTTCGGGCAGTGTAGGGGGTCTTGCTGGGGGTGATGTTTCAGAGTTTAGGGCAGTGCAGTGGTGTTCGGGCAGTGTAGGGGTCTTGCTGGGGGTAGTGTTTCAGGGTTTAGGGCAGTGCAGTGGTGTTCGTGCAGTATAGGGGGTCGTGCTGGGGATGGTGTTTCAGGGTTTAGGGCAGTGCAGTAGTGTTCGTGCAGTGTAGGGGGTCGTGCAGGGGTGGTGTTTCAGGGTTTAGGGCAGTGCAGTGGTGTTCGGGCAGTGTAGGGGGTCGTGCTGTGGGTGGTGTTTCAGGGTTTAGGGCAGTGCAGTAGTGTTCGGGCAGTGTAGGGGTTCGTGCTGGGGGTGGTGTTTCAGGGTTTAGGGCAGTGGTGTTCGGGCAGTGTAGGGGGTCTTGCTGGGGGTGATGTTTCAGGGTTTAGGGCAGTGCAGTGGTGTTCGGGCAGTGTAGGAGGTCTTGCTGGGGGTAGTGTTTCAGGGTTTAGGGCAGTGCAGTGGTGTTCGGGCAGTGTAGGGGGCGTGCTGGGGGTGGTGTTTCAGGGTTTAGGGCAGTGCAGTGGTGTTCGGGCAGTGTAGGGGGTCGTGAAGGGGTGGTGTTTCAGGGTTTAGGGCAGTGCAGTGGTGTTCGGGCAGTGTAGGGGTCGTGCTAGGGTTGGTGTTTCAGGGTTTAGGGCAGTGCAGTGGTGTTCGGGCAGTGTAGGGGGTCGTGCAGGGGCTGGTGTTTCAGGGTTTAGGGCAGTGCAGTGGTGTTCGGGCAGTGTAGGGGTCGTGCTGGGGGTAGTGTTTTAGGGTTTAGGGTAGTGCAGTGGTGTTTGTGTAGTGTAGGGGTCATGTTTTAGGGTAGTGCAGTGGTGTTTGGGTAGGGTAGGGGGTCGTGCTGGGGGTAGTGTTTTAGGATTTAGGTTAGTGCAGTGGTGTTTGGGTAGTGTAGGGGGTCGTGCTGGGGGTAGTGTTTTAGGGTTTAAGGTAGTGCAGTGGTGTTTGTGTAGTGTAGGGGTCGTGCTGGGGGTAGTGTTTTAGGGTTTAGGGTAGTGCAGTGGTGCTTGTGTAGTGTAGGGGGTCGTGCTGGGGGTAGTGTTTTAGGGTTTAGGGTAGTGCAGTGGTGTTTGTGTAGTGTAGGGGGTCATGTTTTAGGGTAGTGCAGTGGTGTTTGGGTAGTGTAGGGGGTCGTGCTGGGGGTAGTGTTTTAGGATTTAGGTTAGTGCAGTGGTGTTGGGGTAGTGTTTTAGGGTTTAGGGTAGTGCAGTGGTGTTTGTGTAGTATAGGGGGTCATGTTGGGGGTAGTGTTTTAGGGTTTAGGATAGTGCAGTGGTGCTTGTGTAGTGTAGGGGGTCGTGCTGGGGGTAGTGTTTTAGGGTTTAGGGTAGTGCAGTGGTGTTTTTGTACTGTAGGGGGTCATGTTTTAAGATGCAACGCTCCAATACCTGACCAGTCTGCACTACATAAAACTGCAAAAACTAAAAATAAAAAGTGTTTTGCACACTTTTGTCATTGGGCTATATGTGGGCTACATCTGGGTAATATTTGTGCTACATTTGGGCTCTTTTTTTCACTGGTGGCCATCTTGGAAGACTTCTTTGTTATGAAGTTTCCTAATTTCCTCATTTACTGCAGTCTCCTCAGTAGGAAATGCTTTCAGTTTTTACTTTGATTCCATCAAGAAGGCATTCAGATGTGTCACACATTTGCCATAAATTCAGAATGTTAGCACTCTAGTTGTTCATTAGATCACTGTAGTAAAGCTACTGCTCACCAAGGAGTTAACTGGAAATCTACTGCTGGTATTGAAAGTGATTGTTTCAGTCTGCATGTCAGAATTTTCTAATGAAATAGAAGAGGATTTGAGATCTCACTTAAAACATGCACTAAATTTTCTTTTTGCAGCACTAACCATAATTTCTATGGCAAAATGAACCCCCTCATTTTGTTCCTTTTTAAATTAAATGTTTTAACCCCTTGACCGCGATCGGAATTCCGCTCGTATGCGGGACATTCCGATCGCGGGTGTGGTCGTGACGAGCTCAGCTCGTCATGCGCACAGCGCAACCGCGCAGCATGACGAGCTGAGCTCGTCATGAGCACGGAAGGGGTTAAGTGTTACCAGTTTATTCCAATCAAGATGGCTTCAGGTGTGCCATACTTTTGTCATAAGTAAGGCTGTTAGCACTCTAGTTGTTCTTTAGAACACTCTGGGAAGCTGCAGTAGAACACAAAGGCATCAACTGACAGGCTGCTCCTGTTGAAATATAACAGGAAGATATTTGAGATCTCACTTAAAACATGTCCTAATTTTTCTTTCTACAGCACTAACCATAATTTCTATGGCAAAATGAACCCCCTCATTTTGTTCCTTTTTAAATTAAATGTTTTAAGTGTTACCAGTTTATTCCAATCAAGATGGCTTCAGGTGTGCCATACTTTTGTCATAAGTAAGACTGTTAGCGCTCTAGTTGTTCTTTAGAACACTCTGGGAAGCTTCAGTAGAACACAAAGGCATCAACTGACAGACTGCTCCTGTTGAAATATAACAGGAAGATATTTGAGATCACACTTGAAACATGTCCTAATTTTTCTTTCTACAGCACTAACCATAATTTCTATGACAAAATGAACCCCATCATTTTGTTCCTTTTTAAATTAAATGTTTTAAGTGTTACCAGTTTATTCCAATCAAGATGGCTTCATGTGTGCCATACTTTTGTCATAAGTAAGGCTGTTAGCACTCTAGTTGTTCTTTAGAACACTCTGGGAAGCTGCAGTAGAACACAAAGGAATCAACTGACAGTCTCTGCCCTTGTTGGATGTACATGTTTTACTGAGAATGTCAGACTTCATTCTCACATGACTGAGAAAGATAATGTGAATTTACAGAAAATATGCTCTCATTTTAGCTTCTGGAGCACCTTCCAAAACTGTATGGGACAAGCATGTGAAAATAGTTTTCTCTCAAACATGATTCATGATATCCCAGCAGAAGGTTTTTCACAGGGTAAAATCACCTTAGAACACACCACAATTCCTGAAATTAGTATGGTACCATCAACAAATGAATTCTAATGTAACTAAAGTCTGTTATCACCCTTTATAGTTCTCCTTTTGGTAACCCTCAAAATCTTCGATTCACTACAATGCATTTCAATGGGGTACTATCATTTATATTGGTCCCAAGATGGCTGCCAGCAATTCCAGGATGAAGTGCTGACAGCCAATCAGATCTCACGATGACATGTGTGGTTAGGCTCCGCCCAGATATATATGTGTTTTTACTTTTGATTTTCTCAGCAACTACTGAACGGATTTACACCATTTAACAAAAGGGTTCTTTCTGAACCAAGAACTACCTCTTTGCCAAATTTGGTGAAATTCCGTTCAGCAGTTCGGGCTGTAGCCTTGCATAAAGTTTCCTATGGGAAATTGATTTTTTGACTCTTATTTTATATATATTATCTACTGGCGGTCGCCAGTAGATAGTTATAGTTAGGACCTATTTTCCATAGGAAATCCGCGACATTCTATTTGAAATAACTCTTGCGTCGGTTGACGAATCTTCGCGAAATTTTCAAACTTTATGGCCCGCTCCGGTCCGCTCCTACCCTGAAAGTCTCAGGGTGATTCGTGAAGCGGGGCCCGAGAAAAAAGGGGGGTCCCAAAACGTGTTTTCCCCATTCATTTTCCCATAGGAAACTTTAGACACGGCTACAGCCTGAACTGCTTAACGGAATTACACCAAATTTGGCAAAGAGGTAGTTCTTGGTTCAGAAAGAGCCCTTTTTGTTAAATGGTGTAAATCCGTTCAGTAGTTGCGGAGAAATTAAAAAAATAAGAGTCAAAAAATCAATTTCCCATAGGAAACTTTATGCAAGGCTACAGCCCGAACTGCTGAACGGAGTTACACCAAATTTGGCAAAGAGGTAGTTCTTGGTTCAGAAAGAACACTTTTTGTTAAATGGTGTAAATCCGTTCAGTAGTTGCTGAGAAAATCAAAAGTAAAAACACATATATATCTGGGCGGAGCCTAACCACACATGTCATCGTGAGATCTGATTGGCTGTCAGCACTTCATCCTGGAATTGCTGGCAGCCATCTTGGGACCAATATAAATGATAGTACCCCATTGAAATGCATTGTAGTGAATCGAAGATTTTGAGGGTTACCAAAAGGAGAACTATAAAGGGTGATAACAGACTTTAGTTACATTAGAATTCATTTGTTGATGGTACCATACTAATTTCAGGAATTGTGGTGTGTTCTAAGGTGATTTTACCCTGTGAAAAACCTTCTGCTGGGATATCATGAATCATGTTTGAGAGAAAACTATTTTCACATGCTTGTCCCATACAGTTTTGGAAGGTGCTCCAGAAGCTAAAATGAGAGCATATTTTCTGTAAATTCACATTATCTTTCTCAGTCATGTGAGAATGAAGTCTGACATTCTCAGTAAAACATGTACATCCAACAAGGGCAGAGACTGTCAGTTGATTCCTTTGTGTTCTACTGCAGCTTCCCAGAGTGTTCTAAAGAACAACTAGAGGGCTAACAGCCTTACTTATGACAAAAGTATGGCACACATGAAGCCATCTTGATTGGAATAAACTGGTAACACTTAAAACATTTAATTTAAAAAGGAACAAAATGATGGGGTTCATCTTGTCATAGAAATTATGGTTAGTGCTCTGGAAAGAAAAATTAGGACATGTTTCAAGTGTGATCTCAAATATCTTCCTGTTATATTTCAACAGGAGCAGCCTGTTAGTTGATGCCTTTGTGTTCTCCTGCAGCTTCCCAGAGTGTTCTAAAGAACAACTAGAGCGCTAACAGTCTTACTTATGACAAAAGAATGGCACACCTGAAGCCATCTTGATTGGAATAAACTGGTAACACTTAAAACATTTAATTTAAAAAGGAACAAAATGATGGGGTTCATTTTGTCATAGAAATTATGGTTAGTGCTGTAGAAAGAAAATTAGGACATGTTTCAAGTGTGATCTCAAATATCTTCCTGTTATATTTCAACAGGAGCAGCCTGTCAGTTGATGCCTTTGTGTTCTACTGCAGCTTCCCAGAGTGTTCTAAAGAACAACTAGAGCGCTAACAGTCTTACTTATGACAAAAGTATGGCACACCTGAAGCCATCTTGATTGGAATAAACTGGTAACACTTAAAACATTTAATTTAAAAGGAACAAAATGAGGGGGTTCATTTTGCCATAGAAATTATGGTTAGTGCTGTAGAAAGAAAATTAGGACATGTTTTAAGTGAGATCTCAAATATCTTCCTGTTATATTTCAACAGGAGCAGCCTGTCAGTTGATGCCTTTGTGTTCTACTGCAGCTTCCCAGAGTGTTCTAAAGAACAACTAGAGTGCTAACAGCCTTACTTATGACAAAAGTATGGCACACCTGAAGCCATCTTGATTGGAATAAACTGGTAACACTTAAAACATTTAATTTAAAAAGGAACAAAATGAGGGGGTTCATTTTGCCATAGAAATTATGGTTAGTGCTGCAAAAAGAAAATTTAGTGCATGTTTTAAGTGAGATCTCAAATCCTCTTCTATTTCATTAGAAAATTCTGACATGCAGACTGAAACAATCACTTTCAATACCAGCAGTAGATTTCCAGTTAACTCCTTGGTGAGCAGTAGCTTTACTACAGTGATCTAATGAACAACTAGAGTGCTAACATTCTGAATTTATGGCAAATGTGTGACACATCTGAATGCCTTCTTGATGGAATCAAAGTAAAAAACTGAAAGCATTTCCTACTGAGGAGACTGCAGTAAATGAGGAAATTAGGAAACTTCATAACAAAGAAGTCTTCCAAGATGGCCACCAGTGAAAAAGAGCCCAAATGTAGCACAAATATTACCCAGATGTAGCCCACATATAGCCCAATGACAAAAGTGTGCAAAACACTTTTTATTTTTAGTTTTTTTGCAGTTTTATGTAGTGCAGACTGGTCAGGTATTGGAGCGTTGCATCTTAAAACATGACCCCCCTACAGTACAAAAACACCACTGCACTACCCTAAACCCTAAAACACTACCCCCAGCACGACCCCCTACACTACACAAGCACCACTGCACTATCCTAAACCCTAAAACACTACCCCCAGCATGACCCCCTATACTACACAAACACCACTGCACTACCCTAAACCCTAAAACACTTCCCCAACACCACTGCACTAACCTAAATCCTAAAACACTACCCCCAGCACGACCCCCTACACTACCCAAACACCACTGCACTACCCTAAAACATGACCCCCTACACTACACAAACACCACTGCACTACCCTAAACCCTAAAACACTACCCCCAGCACGACCCCCTACACTACACAAGCACCACTGCACTACCCTAAACCCTAAAACACTACCCCCAGCACGACCCCCTACACTACACAAACACCACTGCACTACCTTAAACCCTAAAACACTACCCCCAGCACGACCCCCTACACTACCCAAACACCACTGCACTAACCTAAATCCTAAAACACTACCCCCAGCACGACCCCCTACACTACCCAAACACCACTGCACTACCCTAAAACATGACCCCCTACACTACACAAACACCACTGCACTACCTTAAACCCTAAAACACTACCCCCAGCACGACCCCCTACACTACACAAACACCACTGCACTACCTTAAACCCTAAAACACTACCCCCAGCACGACCCCCTACACTGCCCGAACACCACTGCACTGCCCTAAACCCTGAAACACCAGCCCCTGCACGACCCCCTACACTGCCCGAACACCACTGCACTGCCCTAAACCCTGAAACACCAACCCTAGCACGACCCCCTACACTGCCCGAACACCACTGCACTGCCCTAAACCCTGAAACACCACCCCTTCACGACCCCCTACACTGCCCGAACACCACTGCACTGCCCTAAACCCTGAAACACCACCCCCAGCACGCCCCCTACACTGCCCTAACACCACTGCACTGCCCTAAACCCTGAAACACTACCCCCAGCAAGACCTCCTACACTGCCCGAACACCACTGCACTGCCCTAAACCCTGAAACATCACCCCCAGCAAGACCCCTACACTGCCCGAACACCACTGCCCTAAACCCTGAAACACCACCCCCAGCACGAACCCCTACACTGCCCGAACACTACTGCACTGCCCTAAACCCTGAAACACCACCCCCAGCACGACCCCCTACACTGCCCGAACACCACTGCACTGCCCTAAACCCTGAAACACCACCCCTGCATGACCCCCTACACTGCACCGAACACTACTGCACTGCCCTAAACCCTGAAACACCATCCCCAGCACGACCCCCTACACTGCACGAACACCACTGCACTGCCCTAAACCCTGAAACACTACCCCCAGCAAGACCCCTACACTGCCCGAACACCACTGCACTGCCCTAAACCCTGAAACATCACCCCCAGCAAGACCCCCTACACTGCCCGAACACCACTGCCCTAAACCCTGAAACACCACCCCCAGCAAGACCCCCTACACTGCCCGAACACCACTGCACTGCCCAAAACCCTGAAACACCAGCCCCAGCATGACCCCTACACTGCCCGAACACCACTGCACTGCCCTAAACCCTGAAACACCACCCCCAGCACGACCCCCTACACTGCCCGAACACCACTGCACTGACCTAAACCATGAAACACCAGCCCCAGCATGACCCCCTACACTGCCCGAACACCACTGCACTGCCCTAAACCCTGAAACACCACCCCCAGCACGACCCCCTACAATGCCCGAACACCACTGCACTGCCCTAAACCCTGAAACACCAGCCCCAGCACAACCCCGTACACTGCCCGAACACCACTGCACTGCCCTAAACCCTGAAACACCAGCCCCAGCACGACCGCCTACACTGCCCGAAAACCACTGCACTGCCCTAAACCCTGAAACACCAGCCCCAGCACGACCCCCTACACTGCCCGAACACCACTGCACTGCCCTAAACCCTGAAACACCAGCCCCAGCAAGACCCCCTACACTGCCCGAACACCACTGCACTGCCCTAACCCCTGAAACACCACCCCCAGCAAGACCCCCTACACTGCCCGAACACCACTGCACTAAAGCCTGAAACACCACCCCCAGCAAGACCACCTACACTGGCCGAACACCAGTGCACTGCCCTAAACCCTGAAACACCACCCCCTGCATGACCCCCTACACTGCCCAAACACCACTGCACTGCCCTAAACCCTGTAACACCACCCCCTGCATGACCCCCTACACTGCCCGAACACCACTGCACTGCCCTAAACCCTGAAACACCACCCCTCAGCAGGACACCCTACACTGCCCAAACACCACTGCACTGCCCTAAACCCTGAAACACCACCCCCAGCACGACCCCCTACACTGCCCGAACACCACTGCACTGCCCTAAACCCTGAAACACCACCCCCTGCACGACCTCCTACACTGCTGGAACACCACTGCACTGCCCTAAACCCTGAAACACCACCCCCAGCACGACCCCCTACACTGCCCGAACACCACTGCACTGCCCTAAACCCTGAAACATCAACGCCAGCAAGACCCACTACACTGCCTGAACACCACTGCCCTAAGCCCTGAAACACCACCCCCTACACTGCATGAACACCACTGCACTGCGCTAAACCCTGAAACACCACCTCCAGCAAAACCCCCTACACTGCCTGAACACCATTGCTCTGCCCTAAATCCTGAAACACTAGCCCCAGCACGACCCCCTACACTGCCCGAACACCACTGCACTGCCCTAAACCCTGAAACACCACCCCCAGCACGACCCCCTACACTGCCCGAACACCACTGCACTGCCCTAAACCCTGAAACACCAGCCCCAGCAAGACCCCCTACACTGCCCGAACACCACTGCACTGCCCTGGACTCTGAAACACCAGCCCCAGCAAGACCCCCTACACTGCCCGAACACCTCTGCACTGCCCTAAACCCTGAAACACCAGCCCCAGCATGACCCCCTACACTGCCCGAACACCACTGCACTGCCCTAAACCCTGAAACACCAGCCCCAGCACGACCACCTACACTGCCCGAACACCACTGCACTGCCCTAAACCCTGAAACACCAGCCCCAGCACAACCCCATACACTGCCCAAACACCACTGCACTGCCCTAAACCCTGAAACACCAGCCCCAGCACGACCCCTACACTGCCTGAACACCACTGTACTGCCCTAAACCCTGAGACAGCAGCCCCAGCACGACCCCCTACACTGCCCGAACACCACTGCACTGCCCTAAACCCTGAAACACCACCCCCTGCATGACCCCCTACACTGCCCGAACACCACTGCACTGCCCTAAACCCTGAAA
Source organism: Calotriton arnoldi (assembly GCA_963921515.1). NCBI lineage: Eukaryota > Metazoa > Chordata > Amphibia > Caudata > Salamandridae > Calotriton > Calotriton arnoldi. The sequence continues at coordinate 138,617 of CAWUFW010007801.1, read as the reverse complement.
CACCACCCCTGCACCGCCCCCTAAACTGCCCGAACACCACTGCAATGCCCTAAACCCTGAAACACCACCCCTGCACCGCCCCCTACACTGCCCGAACACCACTGCACTGCTCTAAACCCTGAAACACCACCCCCAGCACGACCCCTTTACTGCTCGAACACCACTGCACTGCCCCAAACCCTGAAACACCACCCCCAGCACGACCCCCTACACTGCCCGAACACCACTGCCCTAAACCCTGAAACACCACCCCCTGCACGACCCCCTACACTGCCCGAACACCACTGCACTGCCCTAAACCATGAAACACCACCCCTACACTGCCCGAACACCACTGCACTGCCCTAAACCCTGAAACACTACCCCCAGCACGACCCCCTACACTGCCCGAACACCACTGCACAGCCCTAAACCCTAAAACACCACCCCCAGCATTACCCCCTACACTGCCCAAACACCACTGCACTGCCCTAAACCCTAGAACACTACCCCCAGCACGACCCCCTACACTACCCGAACACCACTGCACTACCCTAAACCCTAAAATACTACCCCCAGCACAACCCCCTACACTACCCGAACACGACTGCACTGCCCTAAACCCTCAAACACTCCCCCGGCACGACCCCCTACACTACCCGAACACCACTGCACTGCCCTAAACCCTAAAACACTCCCCCAGCATGACCCCCTACACTACCCGAACACCACTGCACTGCCCTAAACCCTAAAACACTCCCCCAGCACGACCCCCACCACTACCCAAACACCACTGCACTGCCCTAAACCCTAAAACACTACCCCCCGCATGTCCCCCTACACTACCCAAACACCAATGCACTATCCTAATCCCTAAAACACTACCCCCCGCATGACTCCCTACACTACTCTAAACCCTAAAACACTACCCCCGCACGACTCCCTACACTACCCATAGACCACTGTACTACCCTAAACCCTAAAACATGACCTCCTACACTACACAAACACCACTGCACTACCCTAAACCCTAAAACACTACCCCCTACACTACACAAACACCACTGCACTACCCTAAACCCCAAAAAACTACCCCAGCACGAACCACTACACTACCCAAACACCACTGCACTACCTAAACCCTAAAAAACTACCCCCAGCAGTACCCCTACACTACCCAAACACCACTGCACTACCCTAAACCCTAAAACACTACCCCCAGCAGTACCCCCTTCACTACCCAAACACCACTGCACTACCCTAAATCACTACCCCCAGCACGACTAACTACACTACCCAAACACCACTGCACCACCCTAAACCCTAAATCTACCCCCAGCATGACCCCATACACTACACAAACACCACTGCACTACCCTAAGCCCTAAAACACTACCCCCAGCACGACCCTCTTCACTACCTAAACACAACTGCACAATTTGTTACAGGCGTTGCAACGCAGGCCTGTGGTGCTTACTGGAAGTACCTAGTGGGCTAGTTGGGCCCCAGGGACCCTCAGGATTCAAGGTGACCTAATCCCCCAACTTAAAACGCACCACGGGGTGCGTTTGCACAGTGGTGAAGGGAGGGGGCGGGCCTCAGGTGACATGTGCGCAAACAAGCCCTGTGGTGCGTTTTAAGTTGGGGAATTAATTCCTTTGAATCCTGAGGGACCCTGGGGGCCAACTAGCCCACCAGGTACCTTCAGTAAGCACAACAGAGTTGCGTTGCAGAGAGGTGAAAAAGGTGCGTGGCCTCGGAACGCCTCTCTGCAACTCAGCTCTGTGGTCCTAACTGTAGGTACCTGGGGGCTAGTTGGGCCCCAGGGACCCTCAGAATTCAAGGGGATTTAATCCCGCAACTTAAAACGCGCCACGGGGTGCGTTTGCACACATGTCACCTCAGGACCCCCTCCCTTCACCACTGTGCAAACGCGCCCTGTAGCGCTTTTAAGAGGTAGTTTTAATCCCCCTGCCCTATTATGTACTAGGGACTTGCAGAGGAGGTCATGCTAATCACAGGGGTACCCCAACGCATAGTGTTCCCTAGTGTATGTAGGTGTTTTCACTGTATTCTAAGTGTCTTTTAGCATAGCACTGGCTCTGGTTAGTCAGAGTCAGTTACCACCAGTACCCGTCTGAAAAAGTTGTGGGCACAGGATGATTTTGCAACAAGGCCTCTTTCTGCTCCTCGGTTGGTTCTTTCTGCACATCTTTTGCTTCTTTCTGTGCGTTTTTTCTTCTTTCTTCACATGTCCTACCTCTGTAGGCATAGTTAGAAACTAGCATTTAAAAAAACCTTTGAAATTCACTTAAAAAATCATAGGTTTCAGGCACGTTATAGTTAGAAATTAGCATTTAAAAACCTTTGAAATTCACTGAAAAAACCATAGGTTTCAGACACGTTATAGTTAGAAATTAGCATTTAAAAAACCTTTGAAATTCACTGAAAAAACCATAGGTTTTAGGGACAGTTATAGTTAGTTGGACATTTCACTCGTACAAAACCATAGAAATTCCCCCGTTATAGTTAGTTCAGCTAACTATAACTCGCGCCCGGAATGCACTGCTGATGACGTCACATATTACATCACTCATGACATGGTCAGTGACATCACTGATGACATCTCAAATGACATCACTGATGACATCATCCATATGATAATTTCATGCATCTTCTCACACCCTAATATAACTTTTGATACACCCACTCTAAATTACAGACTGCCATTCTCAAAACCATAGACACTCCAACACCAAAAACTACATACCCACTCACTGATTCTTAGGTCTACACACACATCCACTCACTCACCCGTACAGTCACTCATACTTAGTCACTCAGTAAGGACTATCATATGCACTCATACACCTATATAAACACTCACACACCGCCACTCATCCATAGAGGTACTCACACACCTAGTCAGTCATGCAAAAAACTTAATCACACACCCATTTACTCACCTATACAGTTATACACACACCAGCTCACTTACTCATACAAATACTAGCACATTCTTACGCTCTTATACAATCACTGATACAAGTACACACTCATCCATACAGCCACTCTCACAATCACACACTCTCACTTATAGCCATTTATATACTCCAACACACATATATACTGCCTTTCACATATGTAGTTACTCACACATGTACCACTGAGATATACATTCAATCACTAACACACCCATACACACACTCACCCACCCATACAGTCCATCACAGATGCACTCTTGAAACCATGCACCCAGTGAATCACCAACTCACACATCTATGCACAGAGTCACACACACCCCACCCACACAAACACTCAGGCACCCATACAGATACTCAGACAATCAATCAATAACCCATGTAGACACTCATGTAGCTATTCAGAAAGCTCATGCAGCTGCTTACAAACCAACAGACAGACGGATACAGACATTCACACAGTTTAGTCACTAACCCATGCATTCAGTAAGATACATTTAATCACTCACTTGTAGTCAGTCACTCACGTACTAAATCATCCATTCAGACACTTATACACCCACTCATTCTTCAATACGCCTTTCCCTACATATATTAAACATATTTAAACTTTACAGAAACACACAGTCACTGGATGATGTCATCAGTGATGTCATTAGTGATGTCATTTGAGATGTTATCAGTGATGTCATCAGTGATGTCACTGACCATGTCATGAGTGATGTAATATGTGACGTCATCAGCAGTGCATTCCGGGGCGCGAGTTATAGTTAGCTGAACTAACTATAACGGGGAATTTCTATGGTTTTGTACGAGTGAAATGTCCAACTAACTATAACTGTCCCTAAAACCTATGGTTTTTTCAGTGAATATATATATATATATTATCTACTGGCGGTCGCCAGTAGATAGTTATAGTTAGGACCTATTTTCCATAGGAAATCCGCAACATTCTATTTGAAATAACGTTGGCGCCGGTTGACGAATCTTCACGAAAGTTTCCAACTTGTTGGGGCGCTCCAGTCCGCTCCTATCCTGAAAGTCTCGCGGTGATTCATCAAGCGGGGGCCGAGAAAAAAGGGGGGTCCCAAAACGCGTTTTCCCCATTTATTTTTCCATAGGAACCTTTAGTCGCAGCTACAGCCCGAACTGCTGAACGGAATTACACCAAATTTGGCAAAGAGGTAGCCCTTGGTTCAGTGTAGTGCCTTTTGCTTAAATGGTGTAAATCCGTTCAGTAGTTCCTGAGAAAATCAAAAGTAAAGTCACATATATATCTATGGCCGAGTAGGGTCCGCGTACCCTCCCGATCACGAGCTGCATGCTAATTGGCTGTCAAGTGGCTGTCAACACTCCAAATCAGGAAGTGTTGGCAGCCATTTTGTCCCTCGGTAGAACCGAGGGACAGAAACAAGTGCGCAAAGCGCAAAAAGGGGGCAGGGTAGAAACACCCTGACCCCCTAGGTCTGCTCAGGGGTCCCACAAGGACCCCCTGGGCAGAAAAAAGCATTTTTTATTTTTTTAAATCGGCGGGATGCGCTTAGGGTGTGCGGATCCCGCCGAAAAAAAAAAAATCGAAGCGCGGTCTCCTGCGCTTCGATGCTATTTTGCCCCCGGGTGGCCCAAGTCCCGGGGGCATGCGGGGGGTGGGTTTATGTTTTATGTGGGGGGCCTCTAAGGCCCCCCAAGCCCCGGGGACCGCCACCCCCCCCGGGCTTTAAATACAAAATGGTGCGGGAGGGCTCTTCGCCCTCCCGCAGCCCCGGGGACCGCCACCCTCCGGGGCTTCTTTTTTAAGCCCCCCCACACACCCCGGGGACCGCCACCTCCCCGGGGCACTTAGAAAACAAATGTGGGGTTCCGTTTCGGAACCCCGAATCCCCGGGGACCACCACCTCCCCGGGGCTGTGCAATTGAAGGGAGGGGTGCTGCGCAGCCCCCCTCCTGGAGCCTGTGGTGTCCCTGGGGACCGCCACCCCCCAGGGCCGGCTCCTGCAGTGTCCCGGGGTGCCTACCCCCGGGACACTGTAGTTTGCTATGACAGGACGGGAGCCTCGCGGCTCCCGTCCTGTCATTGCAAACTTGCTTTGGATATTGGAAGCGAGAGCAAGGAAACCTGCTCTCGCTTCCAATATCCAAAGCACATTGCTTTTCCACATGGGGAGCTGCATCTTAGCAGCTCCCCATGTGGAAAGCAATGCCGGCTCCCGCAGGAGGCGGGGAGCCGGCATGGTCCGTGGAGGAGTTGGGGTCCCCCACGGACCCCAAAGGATAGGGCCAGCCCCGGGGATGGGGTCCCCGGGGCAAGTAGTGGCCCGGGAGGGGGGCCACGCAGCCCCCCTCCCCAAAAATAATACAAAAAAAATAATAAATAAAGGCCGGCCCCGGGGGATGGGGTCCCCGGGGCCAATAGAGGCCTTAGGAGGGGGGCCACGCAGCCCCCCTCCTCCAAAATTTATTTTAAAAAAGTGGGCATGCCCCAGGGGATGGGGTCCCCGGGGCCGGAATAGGCCACAGGAGGGGGGCCACGCGGCCCCCTTCCCCTACAGTATTTTTTTTTTTAAAAGGAAAAGGCATCAGGCCCTGGGGGATGGGGTCCCCAGGGCCCCAAAAAGTAAAAGAAGGGGGGTCACACAGCCCCCCTTAAAAAATACAAAAAAGAAAGAAAAAGACGCGATTGAGCGTCAGGCCCCGCCCCCTCCCTTAACCACTCTGCAAACGCGCGCTGTGGCGCGTTTTAAAGTGGGGAAATAATTCCCATTCAATACTGGGGGTCCCTGGGGCCAACTAGCCCACTAGGTACCTCCAGTAAGCGCCACAGGGCTGGGTTGCAGAGAGGTGGTCCAGGCCACGCCCCTTTTACACCTCTCTGCAACGCAGCTCTGTGGCGCTTACTGGAGGTACCTGGTGGGCTAGTTGGACCCCAGGGACCCTCAGGATTCAAGGGGACTTAATCCCCCAACTTAGAACGCGCCACGGAGCGCGTTTGCACAGTGGTGAAGGGAGGGGGCGGGGCTTCAGGTGACCTGTGTGCAAACAGGCCCCGTGGCGCGTTTTAAGATGGGGAATTAAATCCCCTTCAATCCTGAGGGTCCCTGGGGGCCAACTAGCCCACCAGGTACGTCCAGAAAGCGCCACAGAGCTGCGTTGCAGAGAGGTGCAAAACGGGGCGTGGCCTCTGAACACCTCTCTGCAACGCAGCTCTCTGGCGCATACTGGAGGTATCTGGTGGGCTAGTTGGCCCCTAGGGACTCTCAGGATTGAGAAGGAATTAATTCTCCAACTTAAAACGCGCCACAGGGCGTGTTTGCAGACATGTCACCTCAGGCCCCACACCCTTCCTTCACCATTGTGCAAATATTCCTCTAAAATCAGCCGAACTACGAATTCCGATTTACTCACCTGTTATCAGGAGAGACCACAGTGCTGCATCTTTGAGCCCAGTACTGATCCTGAAAAGTAATTTTAACCGTACTTACCAGTAACTTGAATTTCCTTCCATAGGATATCATTGCCTGCTTTTTGCTGAAAAAGTTTCTAAGTGTCGATTTATGAAACATACAAATATTCCTCTAAAATCAGCAGAACTACGAATTCCGATTTACTCACCTGTTATCAGGAGAGACCTCAGTGCTGCATCTTTGAGCCCAGCACTGACCCTGAAAAGTAATTCTAACCGTACTTACCAGTAACTTGAATTTCCTTCTATAGGCTAACATTGACTGGTTTCACTTGGAAATTCTTCTAAGTGTGGAGTTTTGGAACTTTATAATATTCCTCTAAAATCAGCCGAACTACGAATTTCGATTTACTCACCTGTTATCAGGAGAGACCTCAGTGCTGCATCTTTGAGCCCAGTACTGATCCTGAAAAGTAATTTTAACCGTACTTACCAGTAACTTGAATTTCCTTCCATAGGATATCATTGCCTGCTTTTTGCTGAAAAAGTTTCTAAGTGTCGATTTTTGAAACATACAAATATTCCTCTAAAATCAGCAGAACTACGAATTCCGATTTACTCACCTGTTATCAGGAGAGACCTCAGTGCTGCATCTTTTAGCCCAGCACTGACCCTGAAAAGTAATTCTAACCGTACTTACCAGTAACTTGAATTTCCTTCCATAGGCTAACATTGACTGGTTTCACTTGGAAATTCTTCTAAGTGTGGAGTTTTGGAACTTTATAATATTCCTCTAAAATCAGCCGAACTACGAATTCCGATTTACTCACCTGTTATCAGGGAGAGAACCCAGTGCTGCATCTTTTAGCCCAGCACTGACCCTGAAAAGTAATTCTAACCGTATTTACCAGTAACTTGTATTTCCTTCCATAGGAATCCATTGTCTGGTTTTCAGCAGAAAAGTTTCAAAGTGTTGATTTTCACAAACTACAAATATTCCTTAAAAATCGCCTGTATGACTTAAACGCATTCTTTCAACTGTTTACAGGAGATGCACCAGTGCTGGATCCAGGATCCACCACTGAGTAAGAAAAAGTAACGATAACACTACTTACCTGCTAAGTGAATTTCCTCCCGTAGGATAACATTGGTGATTCTATGTGAAAAAGTTTCTAAGTGTCAACTTTTAAAATACGATAATATTCCTTAAAAATCATTACTGTAACCAAAACACTTTTACTCAACTGTTTACAGGGGATGTCGCAGGACTGAATCTAGGATCCAGTCCTGTGGTTAGAAAAGTAATCCATAAAGTAACTAATTGCATTTAACTTGAAATTCACATTGAGCTCAATGTTGCATTGTGTTTGAAATTGTGTTGCCCATTGCAACAACTGTAACTACTGTACTTAAAAGTCTATTGCCTATTTGCAAAGTATTTAAACTAAAGTAATTCATTCTGAGAAAGTATATTTTGTAATGTAATGTATAATGTAATTACAATGTATTTTAAAAAATAAAATATCTAAAAATAAATAGTTTAAAAAATGTAGTAAATCAGTATCAAAAAAATAAATATAACAATTAATACATTTAAAAATTGTCATTTACAAAACCTTTGAAATTCACTGAAAAAAACCATAGGTTTCAGACATGTTATAGTTAGGAATTAGCATTTAAAAACCTTTGAAATTCACTGAAAAAAACCATAGGTTTCAGGCACGTTATAGTTAGAAATTAGCATTTAAAAACCTTACAAATTCACTGAAAAACCATAGGTTTTAGGGACAGTTATAGTTAGTTGGACATTGCACTCGTACAAAACCCGTGAAATTCCCCCGTTATAGTTAGTTCAGGTAACTATAACTCGCGCCCCCGCAATGCACTGCTGATGACGTCACATATTACATCACTCATGACATGGTCAGTGACATCACTGATGACATCACTGATGACATCTCAAATGACATCACTGATGACATCACTGATGACATCATCCATGTGATAATCTGATGCACCTCCTCACACCCTAATATAACCTTTGATACACCCACTCTAAATTACAGACTGCCATTCGCAAAACCATACACACTCCAACACCAATAACTACATACCCACTCACTGATTCTTAGGTCTACACACACATCCACTCACTCACCCGTACAGTCACTCATACTTACGGTCACTCAGTACAGGACTATCATATGCACTCATACTCCTATATAGACACTCAAACACCGCCACTGATCCATAGAGGTACTCACACACCTAGTCAGTCATGCAAATAATTAAACACACTGCCATTTACTCACCTAAACAGTTATCCACACACCAGCTCACTTACTCATACAAATACTAGCACATTCTTACGCTCTTATACAATAACTGATACAAGCACACACGCATCCATACAGCCACTCTCACAATCACACACTCTCACTTATAGCCTTTTAAATACTCTAACACACATATATACTGCCTTTTACATATGTAGTTACTCGCACATGTACCACTGAGATATACATTCACTCACTAACACACCCATACACACACTCACCCACCCAAGCAGTCCATCACAGACGCACTCTTCAAATCATGCACCCAGTGAATCACCCACTCACACATCTATGTACAGAGTCGCACACACCCCACCCACACAAACACTCAGGCACCCATACAGATACTCAGACAACCAATCAATAACTCATATAGACACTCATGTAGCTATTCACAAACCCATGCAGCCACTTACACAGCAACAGACAGACGGATACAGACATTCACCCAGTTTAGTCACTAACCCATGCATTCAGTAAGGTACGTTTAATCACTTTCTTATAGAGTTAGTCACGCACCTACTAAATCATCCATTCAGACACTTATACACCCACTCATTCTTCAATACGCCTTTCCCTATATATATTAAACATATTTAAACTTTACAGAAACACACAGTCACTGGATGAGGTCATCAGTGATGTCATTTGAGATGTCATCAGTGATGTCATCAGTGATGTCACTGACCATGTCATGAGTGATGTAATATGTAACGTCATCAGCAGTGCATTGCGGGGGCGCGAGTTATAGTTACCTGAACTAACTATAACGGGGGAATTTCACGGGTTTTGTACGAGTGCAATGTCCAACTAACTATAACTGTCCCTAAAACCTATGGTTTTTTCAGTGAATTTTATATATATGCGTGAACAAGGGCACTTTGTGCTTGAAACGCGTCGCAAGGGTGAGAGGAATAAAAGATCTTACCTGCTACTGAATCTGGGTCCGTCTCTCTCTCTGCTCGCCTGCTTGTCAGCGTGGAGGTGCGGGGAGTGTTTGCTGTGAAAAAATATATATATATATATATATATCCAAAACACAAAGAGTTGCCCTCAACGGAATTGGGTTATATCCTTTAATGACGATTGCATGAAGTGCAGCATGATACAGGAAATCTTACAAATTTCAGTTTTACGCGTTTCGTGCTTCCCCGCCCTTGTTCACAGGCTCGGCAAGAGTCAAACATAGAGCAATGCAGTCACCTGTTTAAATAAATGTCCCGCCCACAGTGGGCCTGCTAAGTATGATGGTACTTGTGGTGCCGCATCCATATTTCCCCAGTGGGTGCTAATGTTGCTCCCGAATTTGTTCCAAGTGTTACCCCAGTGGGTTGATATCCCAATCGCCTGCCAGGTTGTTGCCAATACCACATCATTCATAAGGAACCCACCAGTCCGCGTGTGACTCTGTTTCACTGTCATCACGGATCCGCTCCTCTGCGGCAGCGCATTTCCACGGCTGAACAGGCCGTTAAATATCCAAAACACACAGAGTTGCCCTCAACGGAATTGCACAACCTGGTGGGTTATATCCTTTAATGACGATTGCATGAAGCGCAGCATGATACAGGAAATCATACAAATTTCAGCCTTACGCGTTTCGGGCTTCCCCGCCCTTGTTCACAGGCTCGGCAAGAGTCAAACATAGAGCAATGCAGTCACCTGTTTAAATAAGTGTCCCGCCCACAGTGGGCCTGCTAAGCATGATGGTACTTGTGGTGCCGCATCCATATTTCCCCAGTTGGTGCTAATGCTGCTCCCGAATTTGTGCCAAGTGTTACCCGAATGGTTTGATATCCCAATCGCCTGCCAGTTCATTGCCAATACTACATCATTCATAAGGAACCCACCAGTCCGCGTGTGACTCTGTTCCACTGTCAGCGCGGAACCGCTCCTCTGCGGCGGCGCATTTCCACAGCTGAACAGGCCGTTAAATATCCAAAACACAAAGAGTTGCCCTCAACGGAATTGGACAAACTGGTGGGTTGTATCAATCAATCAATCAATCAAAAACAACTTTATTCGGTCTCGTATGTAGAAAACCATAAAAGTTTCACAGCATCCGAATCTCATTTAAAACATGATATAATAAAATTACATACAGTTCATATCAGTAAAAGGAGAAAAAAGATGGCCCCGTAAGTGTAACTCATATACTAAACAATAAAACAGAAAGTGCCTTCTGCCAAGTGAGGATGCTAAATTTCCAGACAAGCCCTGGTTCTCACCGTAGATTTCAAGTAACCCACGATGAAAAAAATACAATCTGCCTTCAACAATTGCAAATACAGAAGCGCTGGGCGAACCTGATTAAAATTCAACTTCTTTAAAAGGGGGAATAAAAATGTCTCCGGGGTACCTCGTAAAATTTACAAAATAGCATAAAGTGTAGCAGATCCTGTGGAGACACACCGTCGCAGCCACAGGGTGCTAACACCTGTCCTCTACTGCACCCTTTTGGAACAGCGAGTAACAAATGGAACAAGTCCAGACGAAACCTGGACAATAAAAACCGCTCATATGTAGACAATGACCCCAGGAGATAAGGCTCTGTGGATGGGCTTGTTTTTAGCACCAGGAATTTGCGAACACTAGATTTTTGCACTTCTAGCTCGTCTCTTTCTAGCTTCCTAAGGCTACTAAAAGCTTTCTTGACAAACTCCACATCCTTTTGTACAATAGAATCAGGCTTTGAGAAAAGTTCAGGGCGCCCCAACTCTTCGAGGCAACTTTTAATATATTTCAGCCATGGTATACGGGACATGTGATCAAGGCTCATACAATCAGATAAAATCTGCTGGCTGAGGGCTAAATCCTTATTCAGCCAACACTTGAGCCAGAACACTAAGGGGCGCAAAGCCAAGGTGTCACATAGAAAAGGCACCCCCAATTCCTCGTGAACCACCAGGTTCGATAAACCGCTTGGCACGCCCAACAAGCGCTTTAAAAAGTATTCTCAACCACCTGCAAAGCGTCTGTGGCGATGTGCCCCCAAATTTCACTACCATAGCAAGCTGTTGCTACACTTTTGGCCTGATAAACTTTCAACATGGCTGCAATTGGGCGCTTGCCCATCTTTGCGGCAAAGTTGAAAATAGCAGCATTTACCCTTGTGAGCTCCCCTTTTTCTTCTGAATAAGTGGCCCCCACTTCAAACGGTCATCCACTAAAACTCCCAAGTATGAAAAGACAGTCGTCAGAGGGACCTTCTCAGGACCTACTGTAAAGAGATACTTTTTTTTGGGCCGCGTCCTTACCTGCAATATGTAGGATTTGGCATTGTTTATTGCTAAATCTCGGGCCCCCATAAAATTTAAAAAGGTGTCAAGCAGGGATTGAAGTCCCCTAGCGGTTCTGGCTATAAGGACCGCATCATCCGCATATAGTAGGACGAGGAGACCCCGTCGCCCTACATACGGAAAATCTGCCCCTGTGTTAACCAAGGCTCTGTCCAGATCGTTTATATAAAGGTTGAACAGAAAAGGGGCCAAGTTGCAGCCTTGCCGTACCCCCCTCCCAATTTTAAAGTCCCTGGAGACACGAAGATCCTGAGCGTATCTGACGTTCGCCTTGGTGGCCCTATGCAGATCCTCTAGGACAGTGGTTCCCAAACTTTTGACTCCTGAGGACCCCTATTGAGTCACTACTGGAAGCCGAGGACCCCCAAGCAATTCGTACGATTTAAATTTCAAACATTAAAACAGTAATTCGAAAAAAATAAACACACGTGTGCACACCAAACAGATACCCAAATTACTAAAGCTTTTAGTATTTTATATTGAAAAAATTTGTAAAATCGAAACTTTTTAATAGGAAGGTTGGTGCTGCATCTCGGCGACTAACTTTTCAATATTTGGCTTTATTTTAGAGTATGAGGCTCCTGCTCCTGACGGGGCCGGACTGGAACCCAAAGCAGCCCTGGCAAATGTTGTCAGGCCAGTCCCTGTACGGTGCACACCAAGTGCAGTGAGTGAGCCTGGCCACTACAAAGCGGACTTTGGGGGCTCTCCCACCAAGAAAATTTGGGGAAAAATGGTGCATTCTACAACACATTTGTAATTATATACTGAATTGTATTCGCTTTCAAAGCATAGTAAATGATGACCTTACTATGCACCAATACAACAATCTTTTTGGGGCTCTTCCATGAATCCCTCCCTATCATCCTCCAACAGTGCCTCTCTTCTTCCCATAGCACCTCTGTCACATGTATTTCATTTGTTTTATAGCATCTCTCATACTAGTGTAGGGTGTCAGAGCACTTTACATCACACACATACAGAAACAATGGGGGAGATTTACAAAACAGTTGCGCAAAGCAGTGCAGCCTCCCGCGAGGCTGCGCTGCGCGACAGGGAGGGAGCAGGGGAGCGCCATATTTCCAAAGCTATGGCTCTCTCCTCCCCTTTCTCTGGCGCTGATTTCAGTAGCCCCGCGCCATGCACACACCTTAGCGCTGTAGCGCTAAGGTGTGTGCATGAGTGTAGCATAGGTTTTGTACAGGAAAGGTCCCCTTCCTGTACAAAATACTATGCTAGACACGAGGGAAAGCGTTTCCCACTTTATAGGCGTGCTGCACAGTACAGCACGCATGCAAAGCCGGAAAAGGAAGGAGAAATGAAAGAATTTCTCCTTCCTTGTGCCTAGTTTAAAAGGGCGCAGTGTTCTCACGCTAAACCCAATCTACTGTTTTTAGTAAATTGGGTTTAGCGTGAGAAACCTTGGGTGGTTGCATGGGAACAAGTTTAGTGCTGGAAAGTAAATTACAAAAAAAAGATTTTGCGTTGTTTTGTGTCACTTTTGTGACACAAACATGGCGCAAAAGCTTAGTAAATCTCCCCCAATGAATCATAGGTGTGTAAATCGGTGTATAGAAAATGTTACATAGGGGAAAGGGGACTTCAAGGTGTAGGATTCACATGTCATCCATACTGTTAAGCATTTTTTAAGAGTGCTTGATTTGGAGAAGCACAAAATCTGGTTTCAGAATGTAACACAGTGGTTAGCGTTGACTTTAATTATAACAATTTAATTCTACCCAAACATACCTTTTGGCAGCATCAGGATAATGAAAGACTGGGAAAAAAGATGGCATACTAACTTGTACCATGCAGTTTGTATGCAACTCTTTGACAGCAGTTCATAGCTGACGCTGCTAGATTATGATTGTAACTTATGAACTGCACAGTAACAAAAGAATCTCTGTGACAAAAGCAGTAACCCAGCTATGCACATAAAATACTGTTTGATTAAAAATGCATGGTACACGTTCTTTGGAGCAGGCATATTAACCCTCTGCGCTACCTACCATCTCTCTCCAGCAGGTACATTAATCATTCGAGTTATCTTGACACTTTTATTGTTGTTGTAAAACTGCAGATTATAAAAGAACTTTGCATTGCTTTTAAGACAGCTGCCTGCGGACCCCCTGGGAATGTGTCAGGGCCCCCTGGGGGTCCGCGGACCCCAGTTTGGGAACCACTGCTCTAGGAAGTTAACGATATTGTCCTCCACCCCATGGCCCTCATGGACTGCCACAGCTTGACCCGGTTGACACAGTCAAACGCGGATGAAAGGTCCATGAAGGCCAGGTAGATCGTACCTGGGCGGGCAATCGTGTACTTACCGAGGATCATATAAAGATTGAGGCATTGAGCCACAGTTGACCGCCCAGGGCGAAACCCGTATTGGATATCAGAAATTATCTTGTGCTCCTCTGCCCAGGAAGATAATCTTTCTAATATCACCCCTCCCACAACCTTTACCACTGAGTCAAGAAGGGAGATCGGCCTATAGCAAAAAGTGCTATTGCAGTCCCCCTTCTTAAACACCGGCACAATAGTTGAAGTGGCCCAAGAATCAGGGCAACCATCCCTGGCTGCAGCATTAAGCGCAGCCACAAGAACCGGTGCCCAAAAAAGTGGATCCGATTTAAAGAGGTCCGGAGGAATGCCGTCCGGGCCTGGTGCCTTATTACTTGTCAGGCCGGCAATCCCAACCTCAACCTCTTTCTGATCGAAAACCACAACGGCAGTGTTAATGACCCTATCTGGCTGTTGAGATTGGTCCGTAGGGCCCTAAAACATAGATTGAAAATGGGACACCCATTCTTCCTCAGTGATGTGGGAGCCTAAGTCACCACCTGTATCTTTCTCAAACAGCGGTCTATTGACGATACCCCAGAACCTCGAACTGTTCCCCAGAGTACTTGTCTCTAACAGCTCCCTCCAAGCCTCCTCCTTCAAGGCGCCCTTGCGTATGGCCAGAACCTGTTTATATTCCTTACGACAGGCACGTATCTGTAGTTGGTTTCTCGGGGTAACATTCAAAGCCTCCTTCAGCTTCCGCGCTGCCTGAGAACAGGATGAGTCAAACCATCTGGGATTTGGAATAACTACCCTACGTGCAGGTGCACTTAAGAGTTCCCCTACCTTAATGGTCATAAGATTAAAGGCGCTAAGGACATCCCTCGATGAGGTACCCGGCGAGACACAGAGTGCTAGTTCAGCAGCACAAGAGTCTCTTACCACACCATAAAAAGCATCAGGGGAGACCTGTGACCATTTAAGACGGCGCCTACCGTCCGTTGGTCTTAGTATGCCCGGCATCACCACCCTGGATTTTTTGGATAAAAGTGGGCCACCCAGTAGCACGCAGAGAGGGTTATGGTCACTGTAAACACTTTCCATAATAGTAAACTCACAAAATAAAGACTGAAGAGTAGATGAAATAAAAATATAATCAATAAAAGATCCACTACCTCTCCCTTTAAAGGAAGGAACAAGGGCTTTACTGTGTGGGGCAGAGAGAGACATTAACGACATAAGATCAAATTCGTTGAGTAAATTATTCAAAACTTCCCCCTGAGTAGAATGCTCGAAGTGAAACTCCCGCATTTGGGGACAACCCAGATCAGCCATACATGTGTACCTTGGATCTCCGCAAGGGTGGATATTAAAATCGCCCAGCACCATTAGGTTATGTGATATAAAACCACAAGACTGCCTTATGTAGGAACCCAGCTGGGTGATGTTACATTCCCCCTGGGTACTTGTCGTCGCGTTGTAAAAGTTAATCAGGCCCATACCAGTAGTCCCCATCTTCAATACAATGGCTTGAAGACCCAATCTGGAAGATGGGAGGATCTGAATCTGGCAGTCCACTGCCAGAGATATATAAATAACCAGACCACCCTAAGCTCTGCCACAAGCTGACGGAGAAGCTGGGACGAAGAAGGCCTTGAATCCCTCCAAAAATAAGTTACAGTTCACCAACCATGTCTCCTGGAAGCAAATCACAGAGAATTGCCTGACGAACTGCTGCCAGGTGGGATCCTGGAACTTATCTGCCAGGCCTGCAATGTTCCACGACAAAACATTGTTATTGGATACACGGGGGACATTCACACTTTGCGCAATTGGAGGGTGATCCTGCTGCCGGGACTTTATCTCTATGGTGGGCTTTACAGGATTATGCAGTCAATCGCACTCCTCCAATCTTGATAGTGTAGAAAATCTGTTAGATAACTCTAAGGGAGGGGCAGAGTAATGCCCAGCTGACTGGTTTAGACTGCGTACTACTTGTGGGCACCATTGATATTTTGCCGCAGAAGGTTTTTGAATCCACCTATCTCGAGGAGCATCCATATTGCTAGTCCCTGGAATATACCTCTGTGTATCTGTCTTGTAAAAGAAACCTAACGGTAGTGCCTGACCCACAGACTCATGATTTGATGGGCCAGAGTAAAAGTCCCTGGACAGAATTCTTTCTGCTAAAGATGATCTATTAAAATTCACAATGACGCAGTCACCCCCTCCGGGTTTCCGCGAGCTGCCTATCCAGCCAACACGACGCACCATGATGATGTTTCGTTCTGCCCTTAAACCCACGGTGGTATTATTAGATAACCAGTGAAGTACTTTGTTTTTAAGCTGGTTAAAATCCTCATTAATACCCGGTGGGAGCGTTGGCACGTTCCCCAGGATCACTACGTAAGGCGTGGATTATAGAGGGAGATGGTAACTGGAAAGCGCTGAAAATCTTCCACTAGCTGCCGCCGTGGACCCGCTAACCGACCAGCGGTAAAATGGGGATCCAACCCTTGCTGATGTACAGACAAAACCCTACTGGATACCTGACTTTCACTTGGACTGTCTGCCTCCCCCCGAGCTGCATGATTCATCGGACACTGGGTACGTGGCTGTTCCCTGTTAGTAGTCTGTGGGCGTGTAGATAAACCTGTATCGATTACAGTGCTGGGTCCTAAATTATCACTAGGCACGGCTGAGATCGCAGATTCATCAGACCGATTACGCACTGCTAGACATTTCTCGATCAAGGTTAACCTCTCAAGGATGGGACCCAGCTTAGTGTCCAGCAGGCTAGTCAGCATAGCTTGGAAGGCTTCTGTTACCACCGAGGGATCTATATTCATAGCTACAGGTACAGATGCCATGGACTTGGTAACTGGCTTAGTGGCTGGATTAAATTTGGGTTTCTTAGCTTTGCCCCCAATGGTTTGATGATTCCTTTTGGTTCCCCCACTGGTCCTAAGAGTCCCCTTTGCGGGCAGTTGGGGGCTCTCACTACAAGGAGCTAAATGTGTATCTGTATGTTTTTGTATAGGATTACCATATTTCCCTTGTAAAGAGTCGGGAACACTACTCTCCCTCTTTTCTATTATAATAACAGGAGAAAGAGGCCTGTACATGACCTTAGGAGGGGCTTCCTGCAAGGGGAGTAACCCAACATTGGCCTGAGATCCATCACGCAACCCTGAGCAGGTGGATAAGCTCAGGGGTTCAGTGATAGCCTCCGCCAAGGGTACCCTGGGGCCGACTGATGTTGGATACAAGCTACTAGAAGGCGACCTAGAAAGACGTCTATTCACTACTTCGATCTCCTTGTCAATTACAGCTGCCGCCCTCAGCAAAAAAGAATCCATAGTCGTACTAGTAGCATTAGAGCTAACCTTTACCCCTGTTGGGGCCGTTTGTATCTTCCGCCTTCTCATAGCCTCTTTTTTTTAAATTAATATGGAGCCAATTCAATATCACAGAAAAGATACAGGCAAAATATACAAATATGTAACCCCGTACGTGGGGATGCTCGTAATGTTAGTCCAGCGTTACCACCACAGTCCCCGCCGAGAGTCTGTATGAGTCTATATAGGTATTGATCTGGCCAGGGTGATTTTCTACTCAACAAGATAGACAATCCTACCTCCTTCAATGACCACAAATCATATTTGCCTGGGCGGCCACGGCGATGGACACTGAGAACCGGTGATACAGCCAAGAGGGATGGCCCAGCCCAGCCTCGATCAGTCGCGGAGGGCGCAGACGGGCCCGCCCTTGGCCCGGGCACACCCGCGCGCGTCCCGTGCTGCGGGAGCCCGGTCCGCGCTTAAGAGCGCTGCTGCCCTGGTCACGTGAGCGGCTCCTGCCGCGATGCAGTGTGGACCTCAGAGTCCCTGTTACCTCCTCCTTGCCGCCAGACACAGACACAGTCTGCCAAAGTATCCCGCACTGCGGAAGCCCGGTCCGCGCTTAAGAGCGCTGCTGCCATGGTCACGTGAGCGGCTCCTGCCGCGATGTAGTGTGGACCTCAGAGTCCCTGTTACCTCCTCCTTGTCGCCAGACACAGACACAGACTGCCAAAGTATCCCCTGGTGGGTTGTATCCTTTAATGACGATTGCATGAAGCGCAGCATGATACAGGAAATCATACAAATTTCAGCCTTATGCGTTTCGTGCTTCCCCACCCTTGTTCACAGGCTCGGCAAGAGTCAAACATAGCGCAATGCAGTCACCTGTTTAAATAAATGTCCCGCCCACAGTGGGCCTGCTAAGCATGATGGTACTTGTGGTGCTGCATCCATATTTCCCCAGTGGGTGCTAATGTTGCTCCTGAATTTTTGCCAAGTGTTACCCCAGTCAGTTGATATCCCAATCGCCTGCCAGTCCATTGCCAATACTACATCGTTCATAAGGAACCCACCAGTCCGCGTGTGACTCTTTTTCACTGTCATCGCGGATCTGCTCCTCTGCGGCGGCGCATTTCCACGGCTGGACAGGCCGTTAAATATCCAAAACACAAAGAGTTGCCCTCAACGGAATTGCACAACCTGGTGGGTTATATCCTTTAATGACGATTGCATGAAGCGCAGCATGATACAGTAAATCATACAAATTTCAGCCTTACGCGTTTCGGGCTTCCCCGCCTTTGTTCACAGGCTCGGCAAGCGTCAAACATAGAGCAATGCAGTCACCTGTTTAAATAAATGTCCCGCCCACAGTGGGCCTGCTAAGCATGATGGTACTTGTGGTGCCACATCCATATTTCCCCAGTGGGTGCTAATGTTGCTCCCGAATTTGTGCCAAGTGTTACCCCAGTCGGTTGATATCCCAATCGCCTGCCAGTTCATTGCCAATACTACATCGTTCATAAGGAACCCACCAGTCCGCGTGTGACTCTGTTTCACTGTCATCGCGGATCCGCTCCACTGCGGCGGCGCATTTCCACGGCTGGACAAGCCGTTAAATATCCAAAACACAAAGAGTCGCCCTCAACGGAATTGCACAACCTGGTGGGTTATATCCTTTAATGACGATTGCATGAAGGGCAGCATGATACAGGAAATCATACAAATTTCAGCCTTACGCGGGGGAAGCCCGAAACTTCATAATAACACCATTTGTTGGATGGATGAACGGCAATCAGTTTATCCATCCCACAAATGGTGTTATTATGAAGTTACAAAATTCAAGCACGTGTGATACCTCCAACGTCATTTATGCTTTAAAATGTCCTTGCAGGAAAATTTATGTGGGGAGAACAGAACAAAAAATTAAAATTCGAATTACTGAGCATAAGAGCAACATCAGGAACCAGAACATGAAGTCTACAATAGCCATGCATTGGAAGGAAGCAAGGCATAACACCTCGCAATTACGTTTCACCATTTTAGAGGTGCTCAAACCCAGACCTGATGTTGATCACCAGAAACTGTTAGCCAGGTCCGAATTTTTTGGGATTAAAAAACTGAATACCATGCAGCCGCATGGGATGAATGACAGGCTGGAATTTAATTGTTTTTTATAATTGAACAGGTTTTTTTATGACTGAACATGATGTATATTTCCATTAATTCACAAAACTAACGTCACGACCTTTGGGTCAATGTGTATGTGGCAGTCTCGGCTGTTTTTTGTTTTGTTTCTATTTGGTTCAACTTTATTCCTTTTTTGTGCTAACAATATCCACCTTGGGTGATGGATATCCCTTTAAGCACGTTTCTTATACGACACGGTCATTTAAATCATGGAAGGAACGCTCGTCCGATAGCTTTTCCAGTTTCCGGAGTGAGAACTCTGCTCATGTAGGCTCAGTAAACACTGAAGCTTTCTTTTAAAGCATGCAAGTTATTATGATTTTTTGCACGCTACGGTTGTTTGGCAATTGACGGGAAAGCTCGCCTGAGAGTGCTTTCAGTTTTCGAGGGAAAACACTGTGTACGTTTGCACAGACGTTGTTCTTTAGAGTATGCGAGTCACTATTTTCGGTTTGTTTGTTCTTGTAAGATTGCGGTATTCACACCCTTCACTCTTTTTGTTTCGAGTTAACGCACGAGTATTTTTCACCACTCATGGGTGATTTCAGTGGCATGGCGAGCGTTCGCTGGCTCGCTCCGTAGCGGTATGGATTAGAAATGTGATACGTTTGTTCAGAGGCGTGATTTAACTTCACACTCATTATCATGCTATTACTACAGCAACCTGTATGGGTTCACCCTATTTTTGAGCACTTTTGAGACAGTTGGGGGTGCACATATTGCCTTGTGCATGCTTTGAGTTTCTTTCATGGCGTTGGAAACATGATTAATTTTTGTATATCTTTGAAACTTGAGGGCTGGATTGAGGAGTCTCTTATTTCATTTTTTCAGACTGTTATGATGAGACCCCTGAGGAAGGGTCGTCAATGACCCAAAATGCATTGGATTTAAAGAGAATTTGTGTTTAATGTACTACCACTACCAAGAAGTAATTGGTACAGAAGAATTTTCCTAATCAAAAAATAAAAAAGAAAAGTATGAACCTTGGATTAACTGGGTATTAATTGAAAATAGCGTCTATAAACTTTTTGAATCTAGCGAAGAAAACACTGAAGTTTTCGAGATAAGTGCTCCCATCAGCCAGGCACCGATTTTCCAAACTGGGCATTCCTGCAGTCACTTTTAGAAAAATGGCATTTTGTTGTCGAACCATTTGGTGCCTGTGTCCTGGGTCACATGACTGTGAATAGTTGGCAGTGGGCCTTTGTGTATTCCTCTTAGATAGTGAGGCATAGTGGACTAGGGTTGGCAGGATGGGTCGTCCAGCCAGGATGGGAGGGGCAGAGCTATTCCCTGCACCTCTTACATTTAAGAGGGCTGCCTCCAGCACACTCACAAAGGAACTTGAGATCATCCTTTTGTCACCCTAGACCACTTGAAGCCTGGGCAGGGGAAGGAAGGGAATTTCCAGAACCAAATGTGGGGGTAGTCTAGAAGTTTCCCTCACTTAAAAGGCTGGCACAGGTATAAATATTGGACCCTCAGACCAACTCATAAGTACACTCCTAGACCTACGGAGGACCCCAGAAGATCTACCTTCACTTCCGAGGACAGCCCTGATGCTTGAGGCCTGCTTTATATCTCAACGACTTTCCTGTTGCTACCAGAGAAATGCCCTACTGCTTGAAGCTTGCCTTTTACCCTCAAAGGTCTTCTCTGCTGCTTGAGACCTGCCTTGCTGCTTGATTCCAGGACTACCATAGGGACTAAAAGGGCTAATTTGCTGCCCTCCTGTGTGAGCTACAGGGACATAACAAGCTCCAGAGTCCTTGAAACCTGCACCTGGCCTCTGCCTGGAATGAGTCCTAATCCTCCCAAGGGGTGCCCAACCTATCCTGAACCCTTGGAAGGGGTGCTTAATGTGCTCCAGCCAAAACCTGAAATCTGGGACTTTGAAACATTTTCACCAAAAAGATGTCTGAGAACCGACAGGAGACCAGGATCTACCTGCTCGCCAATATGCCCAGGGTGCAACTCCAATCAACCTGACTATGAAGTAGCTCCCACTATGTTCTTCTCAGCAGCAGCACATCCGGGTCACCCGGACCTCCAAGCAACGTATCCGACCTTGTGGAGCCCTCGTCAGCTACAGTCTGCAGCTTCATCCCACCACTGATTTTCGGCTTCCAAAAAAGTGACAAAGTCTGAACATAGACATTTTCACCTCGACTCCATCCAGCTGCTCCCCAATGATGCCTCCTCCTCCTTAGACTCCACAGGCTGCCTTGGCCCACTGAACTTTACCTTCTCATGTACTTTTCCTCAAATTTGCTTCTATGTTCAAAAGTAAGCTGAGACCTGGCCCAACAACAGTCTCATGTAGCCGAACCATGCTCCATCGCGGTCTGCCTTAACTTTTCACTTTGCCCCGGTCTTGCACGCCCAGATTCTCACGGGTGTCGCTTTGATCTTTTAAGTTCAATTTTTCACTTAAAACTTTAAAAATTCATAACTTCGGGTTTTCTGATTGGATTTAATTAATTTTAGTGTCATTTTATTTACTAAAGTGTTCTCTATTTTTCTAAATTGGTGTAGAATTTTTCTTGTGTTTTGTTTTCACTTTATTACCCTTAGTGTTCTGCATAAATACCTAACACAGTGCATCTAAGTTAAGCCTGACTGCTTTTGTGCCAAGCTACCAGAGGGTTAAGCACAGGTTCATTTAGTGACTTTTGGGGTACACCCTGACAGGGATTGTGGTTGTTGCTTGAGGAGGGCCTTCACCCGCACAATCAAAAACCCAATTTCCTACACTCCTGAACCATTTCTGATCAATGGAGGAAAGCTACATAATGTATGATCAACACTGGGCTTTAAACGGAAGGACAACCAACTCTTTTACCTTATTCATTAAAAATGCTATGGTCCCGGGGAAAGACTCCAGCACCCATTGTCCACTCTCAATGCCTGATGTGTCACTTTAGTGTGAATTTGGTAGCAAAACAGAGAACACTGGATCACTTTCACAAGGGGGTATTGTTAGGTTTCCTTTAAAACCTACATCGCGTGCAACCAGTCAGGAGAAGGTTTTGTATAAAGGACCTTTTACAAATTTCTTGACTTGCCAAAAAATGTAAGGGCTAAGGGCAATTATTTTCAATCCGATTTTGTCTTATTTAAATGCAAACTCTGTAGTCCCCCCAAAGGTCCCATTTTGAGGCTTAAACTAATAAATAGGGACTTTAATTTAGAACAACATTTCACCTTGAGTTTTATAAAAGTGACCTGAAGGCCATTTTATTCAATTTGCAAAGTGAACCTTGCTTAGAGAGTATTGTGAATCTTTGTCTTACAAAATTGTGACTGGTATCCGTGGAAAGATGAAGTTGCTCACCGATGGATACGAAAGCATATGACTTATCCTGAAGCTCAGATAACATTCAGGTTATCTTTATGCTCTTGGGTTCAACCCACACTTGGTTCACGGATAAGCAACTGCATAATTATAGGGCATTTTCTGCCAAATTTGTATATTATACATCACCACTTAATGTAAAGACTACAGAAAGGGATAAAGCATTCAATGAAAATAATCATAATTCTTCTCCATAGTTTAGCAAAATAGAGTTTATTATATTTGCTTTAATAATTCTTTTACGCTTTTTTTTTTAGAGCTTGTATGTTCCTGTGGGGTCATTGGTGATTCTCGAGGGAGTGGCTGTCAAAACACTAGACTGTGTCCAGCAGGACACAACATTCCTCCCAAATTTTATTCAAAACAAAAATAACACACAAGAGTCCAAACTGTGGGAAGGAATGAGACGACAACTAAAAATAACTGAGGTCTCACAGTTCTGAGATGCAGTTCGCAGGACAGCGGTGGACAGGTGCAGCTGGGAGCACCTGGACATCTTGGCTCATATCCATACTTTAACCAGATATATCGACACGAACACAGTGCTGATGAAGTCCGGACCTTTCAGCTGTGCGTCAGTTGAGTGACAGTCCACCTATGTGATGTTCGTCGGTCCAGCACACTCTTGCTGTGAGGCAATTAGTGTCTTATAGTTCAAACATAGGTGCATCAGGAGCGAAGGTGGAGTCCATTGTAAACACCTGCCGATGATGTCGCTTGATCCCTTGACGACAGTCTTGGCATTCTGTGACCTGTTGAAGTCTCTGTTGCATGGCCTGGCTACTTCCTGGAATCCATCGGTGGGGCAAAGTAAAATCCATCTCTTACGCTTGGGGGAGGCCCCTTGGATGAGTTGCCACGGGACTGCCTATGGGCTGCGCTGGGTCTGCACGTGTCTGCATCTGGACAGCCGCAAGACCACCTTTTTCCAGCCACCGCCTAGTCACTCGTGCAACTTCAGGGGTGGATGTGTCCTGGTCAGAACATGCTCTCGCTACCGGGATCAGGATGTACGCCAGTTAAACAAATGGTCACTGGTTCTTCGGATCGTCACACTGTATGGCAATGGTGCAGGTCTCCAGTCGTGTTATTTGATGCTCCAGGGATGGTGGTGATGCACATGGCAACTGATGGAGTGGCTGCCATGAGACGACTTGTACAACAGGTGGTGATGACTGGCAGTGGGTAAGGGTGACTGGCGAATCTTTGCAGTCAGGAGACTCGTCGGACATTTGGTGCAGCTCTCCTTATTCGGCATGTGTGTAAGCAAACAGGGATGCCCTTTTCCTTAAGCAGCCGGTGACAGGTGGCTGGACGGTCACTGTGAAGAATGGGGCAGATACACAGTTTGCGCATGTAGGCGGCTTACGTTTGGTACTCCCACTGAACTATCTCCTGTGACTTCACCGCACCCGGGTGGCTGGCGTGTATTAGAAGGTGCACTCAGGTGATGGTTCGAGTACTCGTTCTGGTCCCCTCTTGTTGACTTCTCCTGCGCACCTGTTGTCGTCTGCTTTCCTGGGATAGGATTATCACCCTCCTATCTCTCCACTCCTTTTCTTCTCTGCAAATGTGGCAACGTGCCACGCTCTCTTTTCCTTGGTTCTTGCTTCATGTGTAAAGTGGCGTCTGGCCACATGTCTTCTGTGTAACCGTTGCAAAGTGGCGACAGGCCACGCAAATGCATGTCTTGTCTACGCATGCTCTGAAGAGTGGCGAAAGGCCACGCAATGCAGGTCTTTTCTACACCTGCTCTGAAGAGTGGCGAAAGGCCACGCAATGCATGTTTTTTCTACACATGCTCTGAAATGTGGCGACAGGCCACGCCTTCTCACAGGGACCTCCTGCTCACTCTGTCGTGTCCTTTGGACTACGCATCTTCTCCCGTCATGGACCACTCACCGGTCCGGTCCTGTCAATAGGACTGTGCGTCTTCTCAGGTGCGTCAGCCATTTCAGGGACGGCAGTGGAGGTAGGTGTACTTCGATGGATCCGTAGTGTAGTGCCTTCCATACCCTTCTTCTCCTTGATAAAGTATTCCGGCGGCAACTCTGGATCGCTGTGGGAGGTACAGGTCTCCCTTCTCTTTTTGCAGTTTTGGCAGCCTGCCACT
This sequence comes from Calotriton arnoldi, assembly GCA_963921515.1. Taxonomy (NCBI): domain Eukaryota; kingdom Metazoa; phylum Chordata; class Amphibia; order Caudata; family Salamandridae; genus Calotriton; species Calotriton arnoldi. The sequence continues at coordinate 113,340 of CAWUFW010007801.1, read as the reverse complement.
AGGAGTGTGGGAATCTTCTAATGCCTGTAATGGACCGATGCACACCACAGTCGTAAGGCAATGTTGGAGGCACTCTCTGAATAATCTCTGGCCCACTCCAGGGCAGTGCAAGTGCAGGTAGGTTGAACACAATCTCTCTCCTTCCTGCATTCGGGCCACACGGGGCCCCTCTCTCCTCTGGGATCTCCTTCTCTGGGATATACTTGGTGCTTTGCTTCTTTTCTTTGAAGAGGTCTCTCTCTCTATCTTCTGACCGTCTTGTCAGGTTTCTGGGTGCAGGCTTCAGCACACCTCTGACCATCGTGCTCTTGGTCCTTTCTCACGGGCCTTCTCTTCTGGCGCTTACCGTGCCCAATTTCCTCTCTTCCTGCGGCATCCAGTCACCACTGAGGTGTGTGGCACAATTCCCTTGCGTGCGGTGGCATCAGACAGCCACTAGGGATTGCGCGCATCTTTCTTGTGTTTTCTGGGGTGTATAGCTGCCTTGAGGCTTTGCTGTCTGGCTGCTCTTGGCATCACAGGATTCTTGGTAGCTTCCTTGGTTGGGCAGCTTTGGGCTTCTTGTGGGTCAAACAGTCTCTGCACTGGGGTTCACAGTCTCTCCCGTTTTGAAGCGATAGGCCGTCAACACAGCGGGGATGTAGCACCACTTGGCCGGGCTCCTGCCGCTTGGACCCACAACGTTGGAGGCCCCTCTTCTTGGCTGCTCATCAGCTTGCTGTTGGGGCACGGTTTGTTTTCCACACTGAACATATGCGCATGCAATAGGTGCTCCTCTTTCCTTCACCCACTGCGGCAAGGGACCCTGGCAATGTGCTGCTGGGACAAACAACTCTTCCCGTGGTGTGACGGCAAATGGCTACTGGGGGGGAACTCAGGAGGCGATTGTTCACATGCTGCCTGGCAGTCTCAAGTGTAGGCAGTACTACAAAGGTGTCTCATTATTCCTCCTTTTGCAGGCAGAGACTGGTCGGTGTGTCACAGAGCACACAGCCCCTTCTTTGTTGCAGCGATATCAGATGGCTACGATGTAGCCTGAGTCATCTCTCAACTTCTGCCTGGCTACCAGTGTTTTGTGTGCTGTGTTTTCTGTGCAGCTGCTGGTCTGCACTGGGGTCGGGATAAGAGTTCTTCTAGCTGACCTACTGTGGCCTGTGCAGCATGAGCAGGCTCTGGCTTACCTACGACCAGGCTGCGGTGTATGTAGCCACCACTAGGGCCACTGAGGCTGCTTTATGAAATCAGGATGCCAGGCGTAGCTGAATTAGCAGTGCGGGGAAATGGCCGCTAGGTGGCATTGCAGCCACTCTTCTCAATGCTGCGGCAGCCATTTCACCAGAACAGGGCGGCCTTCTCCCACCGCCGGTCATCCACCCTCACGAGCACTGCAAAGATGGGTGCAGGAGGGGTAAGCAGGGCACAAGTGCTAAAAAAAGAAGTGGGGGGACTGACCTAGTTAATCAGTATGCAAGTGGCATCGCAGCGCGTGGCATCGCAGCGCGTGACATCACGGTCCGTGACATCACAGCGCGTGACATCACAGCGTGTGACATCACAAGAACTGGCATCACAAGAAGTGACATCAGATCTTAAGCCCTCACATATATGTTTAGCAGGTGTATCATGAGTACATTTGAGCACATTTCGAGCATACATGCAAACCCTCCTGATTTAGGCAGAAGATTCACAGTTTTGTACCCTACACATAAAACAATGTTACCTTTTATCAGCGTTAAGTTTTCTCTAGCCATAGTGCTTTAAAAGAAATAGTGATATTTAAATTATTACAACGCCTCCTCAGGGGTAGTAAGCGCTATATAAATGCTATTTATTTTGTGCAAATGCTGGGAAGCATCAACACATCTGAAGTTTTTACAGTGCATGCATATCTCCTAAACAGAGCCTGAACAAAGTTAAAAGTTGCCTCTCTTCAGTATGTGTGAAGTGCTAACAAGGTGTGAGCCTTTGTTTCCCCTCTGCTGCATTTGCATCAGGTGTGAGGCTCCTGACTGCTGCCAGCCAGGAGACTCCAACAAAAGGAGGCCTGATGACCCCTCCGAATCGGCCTTTGTTATGGGCCCAGCAGGAGTCAGAACTAAGAGAGCCTGGTCCCCGCCTGCACGTTGTTGCAGATAGAAAGCAGATAACAACGTGCAGGCGCTGCAGGATGTGTCCCGGTGTTTGTAAATTACACCGGGACGAATTCAGCATATTTTACAGTGGGGCCACACTTCTTGGCAGGGTGGACGGCGTCCACCCTGTGAAAAAAGTGGGGGAACGCCGTCCACCCGCGTGTACACCCGACTCGTGCCCTGGGGGTAAGTGTTGGATGGTCCTGTGTCAACGTGTTTGGTCAGGTTGCGGCAGCTTGTTGGATGCAGGGGGCATCGCGTGACATTCAAAATACTTGTGCAGGAGAAACCCTTAGTGTTATCTCCCAGACTGTCGTGCTTCTCCTCACAGGCTTTGGCAGTCATTCCATAGCAGCGGGCCGTGCAGGAGCTTACGAATGTAAACGCAGTGCAGACTATGTGCTACCAGGCTTTCGCAGGAGACAGTCTCATTTTTTTTACGCTTACTGCATCAGATGCGGTCTCCTCCCTCTGCACAGGCGGCTTTCAGCTTACTTCGGGCTTGTCATTATTGCAGGCGATGTGGAGGTAGGGCCGGGGGCATGCCCTTCCAGTAGGCTTGTGCTCAGCAGGCGGGGCCTTACCTCGCAGCGCCAGTTGGCAGCTTGCAAAACCTCACACACGACGCTGTCTGCAACACTTCACCCCCTTTTCGAACGTGTCCACTCATGGCTTCAAGCTGCCACCTGTGGGCTCACCGTACGCCCGGCGGGTGAGCGGGCACTTCTTATGGTTCTCCATCGCCTTGCTGGGGTTACGGCAGTGGGACAGGAGGCCAGTTTTCCCCTTCTCCTTTCACTCTGTGCTTCTGGGGACGCGGCCAATCAGTGTACTGGCGCTGGCTCATGACTGGCGGGCAGCTGTAGGGGCATCAACAGGTGAGCGCCATCGTCCTCGCTCATGGGGTAGCTGTGGGTTTGCCCTGTTATGACACTGACGCTACCATGCAAGCAGAAGAAGTAGGAGCCTCTGACTAGACATCCCAAACGAGGCACGGCAAAGTGGCGGCCGGCGTCCACGCGGGGCAGACCCTCTCGTCGCCATTGTTATGTTGTGGGCCCTGGGCCCACATAATGCAGGAAGGACGACACGGACACTTGGGTATGGTACTAAACATTGGCCACAAGCACGTGCACTCAGGCTCTTTTATTGGCAGGGTCACCTGACCGGTGACGCCTGTGTTGGATGGGTGTGGGGTGGGGTGGGGTGGGTGTATGGGCCAGCCCTCGAGGGAGTGGCTGACAAAACACTAGACTGTGTCCAGCAGGACACAACAGCTAACGCGCCTTCACCTGTTTCTCTTCTTCAATCTACCTCGCTCTTGTAGTGGCCTGGGTGAAGGGCACTAGGACCTTGCACCGGACTATGAGGAGGAAAGGAACTGGACACCACATCCGGTCAAGGAGGTGGGGAGGTGGCACTTGGGACGAGAGGGGAACGAGGACGGACATGCATGTGGGCAGCAGCAGGAAACATATATAGAATAAAGAATCACGTAACCCTACCTGACTCTGGCGTGTTTCCTTGGGCAGAGAACACGACAACTGGCGACGAGGAAGGTGGGATTTCCAAGCGACACCAGACACGTGCACCGAGACCCCTCGTGACCGAAAACGGAGCCAGGAGCCCACCCTGGTCCACCTGCCGCCATCGACGAACAGGGGAAGAATCGCTGCGGTATCCGGAGCCCACCCGGTCGCAGGACAAAATGGAGCCAGGAGCCCACCCTGGCCCGAGCGCCGAGAAAGGAGCAACAGCGCGGGAGCCCACCCCGGCCGCAGTGGAGACGCGGTAAGAGGCCCCCCTGACTGCTCGACAGCAAGCGGTGCACCCGTCTGTGCGTTTTAAGCATTGCGCGCACATGTACGCGGTGCACCCGACTGTGCCCCAGCCGCCCGCCGCATAAAGAAAGGCCTCAGCTTCGCGTGGAGATTTGAAAGCAAATCTCGCGTGAATTAAGCAGCCATTTTAAAGTCAGGCGGGGGCAACGAATAAGCAACAAGAAAGGCCCGGCAGCCATTTTATGAGGTCAGGCAAGCTCACATGAACTAACGATCTCGCGAGACTGCGGTGGCCATTTTGAGGTCAGGCAGGATCGGCCAATCAGCTTCAAGGAAGGCCGGGAGGCCATTTTAAAGTCAGGCAGACACCAAGAAGCAACAGAAAAGGGTGAAATTAAACGAGCAAAGCCAACAGATCAAAGGCAAAGGATACAGTGTGACCTACACAGAAAAGGAATAGCGAAGGAAGTAATATTATCATCTTGGTAACACACGGAAAAAAAAAAAAAGAAAGAGAAGAACTAAATAAACAAAGAAATAAATAAATAATTACAAAGAAATTACGTACAAACAAGGCCTGCACCAGAGCTGCACGTCAGAAAAATGGTTGAACCCGCAGGTGACAAAAACAGTCCACAAGCAATATTTCGCAGACCACTGCCATTCAGCCTATCAGAACCACAGGCCGGCATCAGGTGGGAAAAATGGATTCGGCAATTCGAGCGCTACATGCGCGCCACGGACATCGCCGACAGCAAACAGCTGGACCTGTTTCTGAATCTCGTAGGGGATGAAGTGGAGGACCTGCTCATAACATTTCCCAGCGATCAAACAGCGACATACAAGGGAGTGACACAATGCCTCACAGCAAAATTCGATCCACAACGAAATATTGACTTTGAGAGGTACACTTTCAACACTGCATGTCAGCGAGCAGAGGAGTCCCTTGACGACTTCGCCACAAGACTGCGAAAATTGGTCACGTACTGTGAGTTTGACAAGTTTGACAATGAACAAGCGATAAGACTGCGCATCATTGAAGGCTGTCAGTCTGTAGAGTTCCGTGCACGGGTTCTGAAGGAACCAACCACGCTAGAGAAGATATTGACCATGGCCCGCACGGAAGCAAGAGCAACGGGGCATGCCAAACAGATGGAGCTGGTGAAAGATAAAAGAGTGGAGCAAGCGAATCGTGTTACTGGAAATAGCAACAAGAAAGAATACCCGGCGCCGTCGCCAACAAAGAGGAACGAACAAACGTGCTATCGATGCGGCCTCAAATTTCCGCACGTCGGGGCGTGCCCAGCAATGGGCCAGAAGTGCAGGAAATGCAACAGAGACAATCACTTTGCAAGCGCCTGCATGAGCAGGCAGTTTAGAAGCGAGCGAAGTCGAGCGGCGAGACCACGGATGACCACCAGCAGGTATGCCCGACACATGGAAATAGCGGATCGCAGCAATCACAGCTCCTCCGATGAGTCGGAAGAACCAGCAGCACCTGCGAGTGTTGCACGACTGTATCTAATGTCAGATGCACCTAAGGAAGACAGAAGACCAGAGCACATTCATCTCGTGGAGAAGCATCAAATAAAGAAAACCGCAACCGTGGACATTGAAGTAGGGAGACATAATACACGGTTCGTGCTTGACAGTGGGGCCACATGCAACATCATGTGCATGTCGGAGTACGAGAAAATGAAAGTGAGACCGCCGCTATCACCGTCCACTGTTGATGTGTTCACGTGGGGCTCCAAAACGCCGGTAGAAAACATGGGGAAATTCACGGAGACCTTAACGTACAAGGACAGGTCCTGCCAAGAAGAGATACATGTACTAAAAGGTGACATTCCAGCACCATGCCTGCTAAGCAATGTCACGGCGCAGGTGATGGATCTTCTGGCGATGACATACCACATGTCGGAAAAACTGAACATTCTACAGGAACATCCGGCCATACTGCCTGGCCTCGGCAAACTGAAAGGAAAACAAATAACTCTGCACATCAAAGAGGCGATCAAGCCGGTAGCCCAACACCATCGACGGGTGCCCATACACCTACAACCACAGCTTGAAGAGGAAATCCAAAGTCTACTGGCCCAGGACATCATTGAGCCTGGGGATGGGCCGACGCCATGGGTGTCTCCAATAGTGGCGTTCCAAAAAAGAACACCTCAAAGATCCGCATATGTGTGGACATGAGGGTACCAAATACAGCAATTGAGAGAGAGCGCCACCCGGGGCGACACTTAAATGACATGATCAGCTGTCTTACTGGGGCCTGCCGATTCTCGAAATTGGACCTATGCAAAGGGTACCATCAACTGTAACTGGACCATCAGTCAAGGTACATTACCACGTTCTCAACGCACATGGGGTTGTTTCGATACAAGAGACTGAGCTTTGGCATTTCATCGGCTGCGGAGATATTTCAGGAGACCATAAGGCAGGTGATAAGGCCGGTGAAGAACAGTCTAAACTATAGCGATGACATTCTAGTGTTTGGATGATCAGATGAGGAACATGACAGGGCCCTGCGTCAAGTATGCCTACAGCTGGAACAAGCGGGACTAACATTGAACGCACACAAGTGCGAGCTGGGGAGAAGTGAATTGGTATTCTTCGGACACATCTTCTCCAAGAAAGGAATGAGGCCGGATCCCAGCAAAGTAGAAACACTCAGGAACGCAAGTCCTCCGACAGATGTCGCAGAAGTGAGGTCATTTCTGCGACTTGCCAGCTACTGTGCTCGTTACATAAAGGACTTTGCCACAGTGAGCACACCGCTCCGAGAGCTAACAAAGCAAGGTCAGAAGTTCCTCTGGTCACAGGAATGCAATTGGGCGTTTGAGGAGATCAGACAGGCCGTAATGACAGTAGATCATCTTGCCTATTTTGACCCCCTGCTATGCACTGAACTGACGGTGGACGCCAGCCCAGTCGGACTAGGAGCAATACTAGCACAGCACCTGCCGGGGAGAGATTCACCAAGGAAAATAGTTGCTTATGCAAGCAAAAGTTTGTCTGACATCCAGAAGGCATACTCCCAACCTGAAAAAGAAAGCCTAGCAGTGGTATGGGCGTGTGAACACTATCACATGTTCATCTACGGGAAGCCGTTCACCATCATAACAGACCACCAGGCTCTGGTGACAATATACGGCAATCCGTCGGCAAAAATGCCGCCTCGCATCGAGCGCTGGGGTTTAAGGTTGATGGACTATGACTTCAAGATTGTCCACAAACCAGGGAAAGAACACAACCCGGCTGACTACATGTCAAGACACCCTCTACCGCAGGCACAAGAGACCACATCAATGGCAGAAGAATATCTCAACTTTGTGCTAAAACAAAACACTCCGGCGCCAATAACGCTAGCGGAGCTAGAGCAGGAGACAGCGAAAGATGCCACCATGCAAACGGCGAAAGCAACAACAAGACTGCAGAGATGGAGACACATCAACAATAACTGCACCTGGGGAGAAAGAGTAAACAAGGAGGAAATGCTAGCGCTAAAAAAGATACATGAAGAACTGTCGGAGACAGAAACAGGAATAATGATGCGAGGAACAAGGATAGTCATACCAAGTTCACTAAGGCGACAGACTGTTAATCTGGCACATGAGTCGCACCGAGGCATGGTGGCAACAAAAAAATTGTTAAGGGAGAAACTATGGTTCCCTGGCCTAGATAGAATGGTGGAAGACACCGTCATGACATGTCACATCTGTCAAACAACAGGACCGCCAACCAAGCCCGAACCGCTACAAATGTCGGAACTTCCAAGGGCGGTGTGGACAACGTTGGCAGCCGATTTCTTTGGGCCACTGGACACGGGCAACTATCTGCTCGTGATTATTGACGAATGCTCACGATTCCCCATAGTGCGCCACGTCTCATCCACATCAGCAACAGCGACGCTACCAGTACTGGATGACATATTTGCGGCCTGGTGCTCCCCAGAAACTCTAAAGACAGACAACGGTCCTCCGTTCTCAGGGGATGAATTCCGAAAATTTATGACCTACCTAGGCATTCATCACAGGAAGATAACACCGTTGTGGCCACAAGCGAACGGCATGGTGGAAAGGTTTATGGGGAACATAAAGAAGGCTGTCCAACGAGCAAAGCTGGCGCAGATCTCCATAGGCCAAGCACTTTGTCAAGTGCTACGAGACTATAGAAACACCCCCCACAGCTCCACATGAAGATGTCCCGCTGAGTTAGTGCTGGGAAGGACAAGCAGGACGAGGCTACCACAGGTAGAAGCAAAGATGCCACCTGAGCACAGCAGCATTGCCGCCAAAGACAGAGAGGCCAAAGAGAAGATGAAAGCATACGCAGACGCAAGGCGACATGCCACCCCGTCGCACCTCAAACAAGGGGACTCAGTGGTAGTGCGTCAACGACAACAAAGAAAGTCCGACAGCCTGTTCTCAAAGGACCCGCTAACAATCATAAACATCAAGGGGCCAATGATTACGGCGGAGTCGGAACACCATCGAATAACACGGAACAGTTCTCACTTCAAAGGACTGAAGACCATGACTGAAGACGGCCAAGACACGGCAGCAGAAGAGAGTGAAGCGACGGGTCACAACGGAAAGGGAACAGACAAGGGTGAAGGACAAGCAGAAGAGTCACAGGAAGAGGCTTGTCCAAGAAGAGCGAGCAGACGGCCGAAAAGACTCATTGAAGAAATGTAGTGATGGGGATGCATACATATCTCTCCATTTTCGCTCTGATATATCTTTTTCTTTCTTCTTTTCTCTATCTCTATATCTATATCTCTCTCTCTTCATTTCTTTGTGACAAAGGGGGGAGATGTAGTGGCCTGGGTGAAGGGCACTAGGACCTTGCACCGGACTATGAGGAGGTAAGGAACTGGACACCACATCCGGTCAAGGAGGTGGGGAGGTGGCACTTGGGACGAGAGGGGAACGAGGACGGACATGCATGTGGGCAGCAGCAGGAAACATATATAGAATAAAGAATCAGGTAACCCTACCTGACTCTGGCGTGTTTCCTTGGGCAGAGAACACGACAGCTCTCAATCTCACATCCTCGTTTTTTTCTCCCCCGTCCTCCACTTCTTCTCTCTTTCTCCCTCTCCCTCGACCATCTCTCTTCTTCACTTTCTCTGTGGAACACCTGTTTCCCTCTTCCGCCCTCCTTCTACCACCACCTCATCCCGTCTCCTTTATCTTCTGAGTTCTCGACTTTTCACTCTTTACTTTCCCTCCTCCTTTCCAGCCAGTTTCCTTCCTTGTAAAACTCCCTATTGCCATGCTTCCCCCCATTTTATGTACACTCATTTCTTTCTTCTGTTGTCTCTTCCTTCTTTTTAGTCATCTCTTTTCTCTAACCATCTCTTACTTTCTCCCTTGCCCACCTTATCACTATCATTCTCTCTCATTTCCCTTTCTCCATAGTTCTTACTTTCGCTCCCTTACACGTCACTCTCCTCACTCCCATCTATCAATTCCACCCTACGAATTAATGTCACCATTTTTCCTTTCCTCTTCCCTTCATCCTTGAGCCTCTTTATTCCTTTCGCCCCTTTTTCTTTCTACTATCTCTTTTATCGTTTCTACCTCTTCTCCCCCTTGCTCCCTTTAGCGCTCTACCTTCTCTTTTCCACCCCAGCTCCTATTTTCTCCATTTTCCTTTGTGCCCCTATCTCCTCTCTCCAATGATTCCTTTTGCTCCCTCCTCTTTACTTTAAAAAATAAAAGAAATGAATGATAAAGCTTTTATCCTTGAGGGAGAAAGGGTGAATCTGGTGAACATTTGGGGCCGCCGGAAAGTCACTTTTTCTGACGTTCCGTGGCGCAGGAGCCTGCACGAGATTTATCAGGCAGCACTAAGCCACTTTTTTGGGCTTAATGCTGCCTGATATATATCGGTCCCTTTAACGCAGTTTTCTGCGTTAAAGGGGCGTGCAATGGGTGTTGCTGGGGGCGTTCCCAGCAACATCCATGGCTTTTTGACACTACCCCCAGATTTATGCGAAATTGTAAATCTGAGGCAGTGCCAAAAACGTACGCGTCGCCATGGGAGGCATAAGGGAGGCACAACGAGGAGAAATATCTTTATTTCTCCTCGTTTTTCCTTTTTCTATGTGTGCTGCATTCTAAAGAGGAAAAAGCCTCTTGTGATTGTTTTTGTGCAGGAAGGTTTCCCTTCCTGCACAAAAACAATCATCCCCTCAACGCAGGCACCATTGCACCATGGTGCAAAGGTGCCTGCGTTGGCGCACAGCAGCCCATTGTGCGCCGGCGCAGGGGACATGGACAGGAATGCGCTGTATCTGATAGCTACAGCGCATTCCTGCCCTTTTCTTTTGCTGTTAGGCCGCGCTGCAGTAAGGCCTGGGCGCTGCCGTACGGCAAAAACTAATAAATGAAGCCCGGGATGTCTGAGAGTAATGGAAAGGCTGGAAATGAGCACACTGGCTGTCCCTAAGAGATACACGTGGACAGTACTAGAAAAAGGCATGGGTAAACCTGGAAACCATATATGTTTGGTGAATACAAAATGTGTGGTAAATTGACAAACTGGATAGGATCAACAGTCCTCACCTACTGTCATGTTTCTGTGTGTAATGAATTATCTCTATCAATTTAGTATAGCCCTACCACTTTGTTGGATGTCCTCTGTTCAAAGGCCTCGTGGTCTTTTCCTTTGATCTGATCTAGGTCATGTCATCTGAGTTCAATTCCTATGATGGTATGGTCAAGATAAAAGTTGGGTGATGTAATTTCCTGCCATAGCATGTATATGCAAACGAGCCTTTTTCAAAGTGAAAAATTCTACCACTTTGTGGGCGTGGACGGTTTGTAAGTATGCCTATAGACAATTATGTTGACAATATAGTGGTAGTCAACATTCTGCAGTCAATATTCTTGTAGGCCAATATTTATTTGTATATTTAAAATTATTTTTAATAGCATTTACAAAGTTATAACGCACAAGACAATAGACCTGAAAAAGGAAAGTCTCATTACTGTCACAGTAAAGTCATAAAATTACAGCACAGTAGGTCATAAACATACAGAAATATCAGGAGTGCCGCCGCACTATCACATTTTTTTTTCTTTCTAAAGGGGAGGGGGAGAGGAGGAAACGCCTGACCCGGTGGTCGGCAACGTGACAGCAATTGCAAACGGGAGATAACAGAATACAGAGGTCCCAGCTCAAAGGGGAGCAAAGCATGCTATAGGGGTGAAGGGTTACCCAAGGCCCGCAGTGAGTGGATCCAGAGAGTCGTCAGATGAAGTGCGGAGGAGATAGGCTCGGTAAGGACCCCATATATCCTGCGGCTGGAATGTAATGGGTTGCAACAGCACATAGGTATGAATCCTGTCATACAGGCTGCCATATCGCACAGCCAATCAGCTATATTCGGGACTTTGGTGCACCCCAGGTCTGCCACACCCTGCATTTGGCCAGCAGAAGTGCAATTGCAGTGAGACATCGAACCCCAGCCGGGACATCTTTAACATGACTAAGGAGGGTGACACGCGGGTCTGGGTGCAGGGAATTTTGAGTAATATCAGCTATCACCACAAGGGTCTCCCGACAAAAATGCTGAATGGTAGGCCAATAATTATGACTTCGATATTCTGACCTACAATTTTTTCTAAAGGTACGGTTCAATAGTACTTTTAAGATGTTCTAATGAGATCCATTCCAATGAAGCTACCACCCTTTCTCAAATCTTCCCTTATTAGAGAATCATTTTGGAGATGAAGGAAATGATTCAAATAACCTGATGGGTTTGATGTAGGCAGAGGGCTTTCCTTGATGCCACACAGTCAGTTGTAGGTAAAGTCACAAAGCTAACTGTCCTCCTGTTTGTGCAGTAGCGGACGGGAGTGGTGGAGCGGGGAGGGAGGGGGGTGAAATGAAAAAGATTTTAAAAAACACACTTACCTTGCTAAGGCTTCATCTGAAGCCGGCCGCCGCCTTTCCTCTATCCTCTTCATCTCGAGTACGGCAGCAGGAAGCACCAAGGCTCCTAGGCGCCCCACAGCCAATCACAACGCTGCAATGCAGCATTGTAATTGGTCTGAGCGCCGTGGTTCGGCACTCAAACAGGCAGTGGGAGCCTGGGCATGTTCTCCGCCCAGGCTGTAATGCTGCCTGTGTGGAGAACATGCTAAGTGCGCATGAGGCTTTGGCCGGCCCGAGAGGGCCGGCCAAAGCCTCATGCGCACTTACAGAGTGTGCCCACCACTCCTCCCCCTGCAGTGCTGTGGCGTCACAGAGCCCAGCTCCGCCCACACATAACCAAATGAGCAACTGCAGCAGGAAAAAGAAAATGATAATAACGCTGCCTTATTATCATTTTATTTTTTCTTCTTGAACTGCTCGGAGAGCAGTGGGTCGATGCTCCTCCGCCTTAGCAGAGGAGCCACCGCTGTGTTTGTGACAGTTCGTCTTTTTCGATCAAAGAACAGGGGTCATTGTTCTGCCTTTGTCACACAGGATTCTTGCTGTAATCCAAAAGACACTGAACACTATAGAAGCACGCTGGAGACTCTGGGTTTTCTGTAAGCTATGCATTAGATTAAGGAGTTAGCATTTCAAGATGAATTCAAGTACAAGGTAATGAAAAGCCATACAACGCACTAGGACCAATGCATGCAGCCCAGAACTTCACCATCTCTCGCCGGTGTTGTGGTTAGTTATTCCAAGGCAATGGAACACTAAAGATCACACCATTCTGAAACAAGTATGGATGCAGACACTAGTCTCAGTATTCACATCACATAAGAAGCTATCACAAAATACAACAGATTTCTTAACAGCACTTATCATGCCTTTTTACTGGACAATGATCAGTAGTGTGTGGGACCTGTAACAGATTCAAAACTAGCTTCTAGTGGTTCTCACTTTGCCACAAGGCATCCAAAGGGTGGCAGTGGATCTCTTATACCACTCAGTGGTTTCTTGTTGGGTCTTCTTTGCTGCCACTGTTGAACATTGTGCCCTTGATGATGATGTAGAGTATCATGTAGGAGCATACTCTAATGTGCTGATTAAACGCTGATCTATGTCTCTTTGCCAAGCACCCCTAGCGCTTAATTTGAATCACTGTCCATCTCGAGGAAATTGCTTTGTGGATGGAACAACACTGGTCCAAAGTTAAACCCAGAAGTATAGAACCCAGGGTGGTGGATAGCCTGAGCCACCTCAAGCTAGTTCAAAGTCTTCCTTGTGAACCATGTTGATAATCGAGAGGTGCTCTTGAAGCAAAGGCTGCAATTACCATTCTAGATTTTAATTGTGGTTCATTTTGGTCATAAAAGTGCAGATTAAACATATATTATCATTTCAATTTATACTGTAACATGATCACACAGATCAAATCTCTAAAATACAGTTGATAAAATATATAAAATCAAGTCGTATATGTAAATCTGTAAAACAAGAACACTAAAAAGTGCAGTTGGACCAATGGAAACCATCCAATAGATTAATACAGTAGCCAAATGCAAACTGTTTGAGGACCCCATGGCAGTCTCACACATAAAACCAAATCTTAGTTGCTGGATGATTGCTAATCACTTAAAACAGAATAAAAATGTACAATATGTTGCGATAGTTATTAAAAAGGGTGTAAAAATAGAATGTACATGGCAGAGCAATTTCTCAGTACAGTCTCAGTATAGACCTGTTGCAAACAACTAATACATACTTTGACTAAATCATAGGGAGTGCTGGTGGACTAGAATATCCAGTTAAAGGCATGCCGCTTGCCTTATCCTCTACATTGCTAATAGAAAGCGTGATATAGCAAAGACTATGCATTGGCTTAGAATGCGGAGGGCATTTTTATGTTCTCTTACACCCAGGAACTGACAAATTGGGATAAGCCACTTTTTCCTGCTGTGAAGGTAAGTTATGTTATGTTATGTTATGTTATGTTAGGAGGTCTTGTAGAGCGCGCAGCTGCCCCAGCAAAGGGGCGTCCCGGCGCTAAAATCAGTAATAGCAGCTAACAGCAAGGAACCCATCATGGCGAGAGAAAGAAAAAAAGGCCGATAGGCTATTAAGAGCCACAGAGGTAGACAGAAGTGCGTGGACTACAAAAAAACCTAAAGAGAAGGGAAAAGATGTGTCTTCAGTGCTTTCCGAAATGCCAGATAGTTATCCATACTCCGGATGTGTATAGGAAGGGTATTCCAAAGTTTAGCTGCCAGTGTGCGAAAGGAGCGCCCACCGGCGCGAGCCCTCCTGACCCGGGGGACAACTACCAGGTGTTGACCTACTGAGCGAAGATGACGAGTGGGAGTGTAGGCGGAAAGCAGGCCCGCTAAAATGCCAGGGGCAGGGGAATTCAGGATCCTAAATGCAAAACAGAGGGACTTGAACTCCACCCGTCTCGCCACCGGAAGCCAGTGTAGCTGACGAATGGCACTGGAGGTGGGGCAGCGTCTAGGCATGCCAAGAAGAGTTCTGGTGGCTACATTTTGGACTCTCTGCAGTCTCAAAATCTCCGTCTTGTTGGCCCCCAGGTAAAGCGAGCTGGCATAGTCCAGTCTCGACAACACAGATGTCTGGACGATCATCTGTCGGATGCGAGGAGCTTGCCTTATTTTTTCTTAAAAAGGTAGAAGACATTCATAAATGCTTTCCTGCGACTCAAACCGGCTGGCCTGTTTTATCTAATAAGGATACGATCTCCACTTTAGAGGCTTTCCCTCAGATTCAGTCGGACTGTCTACTTGCCCTCTGTGTTAAAATTAAATCGGGTTCACCGGCCGACCCACTGAAACCTGACCACTTTAGGAAAATTTTACCTACTATATCTCCTCTCCTAGGTCAAGTGATTAATAAATCGCTAAGCCTAGCTGTTGTGCCTACAGCATGGAAACAGGCTAGGGTGATACCGTTGCTCAAAAAACCCTCATTGGACCCTAAAAAGCCAGAAAATTTCAGGCCAATTTCATTACTTTCATGGCCTGCTAAGATCACAGAAGCATATATTAATTCCATCCTTTCAGACCACCTGACCACCAACGATATTCTTGATCCCTCGCAAAACGGCTTTCGCCCCGGCCATAGCACTGAGTCGGCGCTCCTGGCGGTGACGGAACATCTCTGGACAGCTATGGACGCAGGACAGACATCGGCACTGATCCTTCTGGATCTTAGTGCCGCATTCGACACTGTGTCCCATGCTGTCCTGTTGCGCCGTCTGGAAGAGGCTGGCATTGGTGGCCTTGCTTTGAAGTGGCTGGCGTCATTTCTGTCCGATAGGACTTTTCAGGTGATTGCTCCCCCTTTTACCTCGCCCACCTTTCCCATCAAGCACGGGGTACCACAGGGCTCTTCATTTAGCCCTCTACTCTTTAATCTGTATGTACAACCTTTGGCTGTTTTAGCCAAGAGCAGAGGATTGACTGTGGTCTCCTACGCCGACGACATGCAGCTGGTGGTTGCCCTCTCGAGCAACTCTAAGCACGACGCCTCAAAGTTTCAAGGCGATCTTGCTGCAGTTGCCGGGTGGATGACAGCTAACTGCCTCCAGCTGAATGCCAGTAAGTCAGAGGTGTTGCTGGTGGGTAGGGATCACGGGTTATGGAATGAGTACTGGTGGCCCACGAATTTAGGCACCCCCTCCTCCTAAACAGGCGGTGAAGAACTTGGGGGTTTGGATGGACGCCTCTCTCAATTTCCAGACCCAAACAAAGAAGGTGGCGGGTACCTGCTTTGGTTTGCTGCGCGGTGTCAAACCTATTTTGGGCTTCTTTGATGCCCCGACTAGACAGATTATTATTCAGGCCCTGATCATATCGAGGCTTGATTACGCGAACTCTCTGTATCTGGGGGCTAACAAGGCGGAAGTACTCAGGTTACAGAGAGTTCAGAACGCTGCGGCAAGATCTCTTCTGGGTCTGCGTAGAGTCTGCTCGGTGGCTAATACAATCAGCCGCCTCCATTGGCTGCCTGTAGCTCAACGGATTGAGTTCAAGGCTCTCTGTTTAGCTTTTAAAATTTTGAAGGCCGCCTCCCCCAACATTCTGATGGATTTGTTATCCTTTTATGTCCCCTCCCGTCAGCTTCGCTCCATGGGCCAACATTTACTAGTGGTCCCTCGGGTCAGGAGGACCCGGGCTGGAGGGCGTTCCTTCCGGTATAGAGCAGCTATTCTTTGGAACTCACTGCCTCTCTATATTCGTGGTCTCAGTAATCTCTTCGAGTTCAGGAAGGCTATTAAAACTTTTCTCTTTCCCACTGTGTAGGTCTCTTGGCTTCTCCTTTGCGCTGTGGTCTCCTATTTGCTGTTTAGCGCCGGGACGCCTCTTGGCCGGGGCAGCTGTCGCGCTCTATAAATTTCTCAAATAGAAATAGAAGGGTAAAAAAAAAAAACAGCAGAGGTTTGAGCCCGCGCAGAATACCAAAGCATGTTGCCGCCACCCTCTTCGTTTGGGTTTGGAAACTAAGCGCCGAATCGACCCAGACACCAAGTTGAACAAAAAACAAAGCACATGCTTTACCGTTTCCCTTTCTGATCCACAGGTAGGGCAAATACACCCAGTTGATTCCGATTTATGGGCCCATTTACCAGTAAAAGAAGCAATTGACAAAGTTCTGTATCTAAAGTGTAAGAACAGTTTCTGGGCCAACAGGGGCTCTATTCCATCAAGGAAGTGTTCAAAGTTGTAAGCTACCTTCGTTTGGAGAAAACAATCAGTCAAAGTTCCTTGGGAGGGAGCTGACAGCATTTGACCCAATTTATACTGAGATTATCTTTCTTTGACCTTTATTTTGCTAATAGCCGGTACAGACTCCGGCTCATCCATAGGATGCTTCTCAGGAATGCCTTACACTTCATTAAGACCAGTTCGATAAGATGATAACGCGAGCGTGGCTCAAATTCGTCACCAATAGAGAAAGGGCCTGATCCCCACTCCCTCCGTAATGGACCATAGTTCCAAATCAAATCTGAGTGGAATTAGCGGGGTACTGCTAGGAAGACCTAATAATTGGCGGAGGAAACTATTCTCTGTAACTTGTAATGTGAACAAGTTGTTGCGACCCCAAATTTCGTAACCATACATAGCCACTCCCAAAGCATGCAATTTGTATATTTGAATTGCAGGAGAAATTGGGCGGAAATATGAACTTTGCTCTGCTTTTAATAATGCCCCACTGTGCTGCGTAAGTTTGAGTCTCAGTTTCTCAATGTGGCAACACCAGTTCAATTCCTCAGTGAGTGTTAGCCCTAAGTATTCAAAAAACGTAACCCGGTCTAAGGGAACATCAATAAGCTTGGGGTTAGCTCACATGGTGTGACCAGGATTTAAGATAATGAATTTTGTTGTATCAACATTTATTTCAAGACCCCTCTGGTCACAGAACCTCTCGAAGTGACATAGAATATTCTGTAGGCCCACGGGGGATTTAGAAATTAAAAGAGTGTCTTCCGCGAACATTAAGGCTGGAGCCTTAATGTTAGCCAACCTTGGTGAATCTCCTTCACAATCATCCAAAAAAGAAATCAAGTCATTCACATATAACAAAATTATCAAGTTCAAGTGTTCACAAAATTGTACCACACTTTTGACAAAAGAGTTCAAATTACAGCAAACAGCTTCATCATTACATCTTTTGTGTTACCAGTTAGCTCCTGTCGCCAGAATACAAGATTTACAGCCTTAGGATTACCTTTTACCTATCATTGAATTCAACCGTGGCAGTCCAATTGGTGCTTTTGAAGTGAACTCCCAGAATGCACTGATTTTCTGACTAAAAGCTCTTGAATGAAAACAAGGTGTTCCAGTGTAATGTAGTCAGCTGTTCACCCTAAACTACTTTGCATTCTAAAACATGCGATGTGCAAAATCTTCCTTTTAAACTGAAAAAACTCATATACCACATCTGATAGTTGCTCGGTTATTGAGATGTATTTCTTACTTTGAGTACATCATTGCTCAGAAGCTGCTCTATTTAGTGGTAATTAGTGACCAGTTGAATAATTTGGTTCAGATCAGCAATAAAGATCACGTTAGTGTGTAGTTTAGGGTTAGAAGTAGAGTTAGGGTTAGGGGGCGTGGCTGGTGAGGTAAGATGGCGGATGTGCTCTAAGCAGACTCCTGCCTAAGGCCCCGCTAATCTCCTAAAGTTGCACTGTGAATCTGAAACTGTCCCCTCTTTTGGCATCTGCAAGGTGACAGTGGTCAGGCTGCCCTCTCTCTTGCAAATTCAGCAGCTAGGGAAGTGTGAGCGGAGGTGGTACAGTGGTGCACTGCGTCGTCCGAAGCCGTGTGGGCCACAGACAGATACAGGCATTGTGGGCCCTGGCTCCCTTGGAGGTGAACAGAGATACCAGAGGTAGCACCACAATAGGCGCCTCAGACCAGGTGTCCGGCCGCAATCTGCTGAATTGAAGTTCCAAGTGGTGTGGATCCAAACGCCAGGCCTTGACAGATTAAAGGACACAATCAGGGCCACACATGAATTTGGAGCCCAAGGTGCCTGTGAAGTGAAGCACTGCCCTGAGGAGGACTGCAACACCTCAGTCTCCACTGAGTGGTGGCATCAGTGGCGGAGCAGGGTGTTGGTTGGCGCTGGCTGAACCTGCCATTGGGGAGGATCTGCAGAATCCAGGGCTGTGCATCAGTGGCACATCAGTAAGTGCAACATTGGCACCACCCCACAGTGTCAGCTGAAAGGTGCCCGTGATCAGGTAAATATCAGCAGCGCGAGAGACGCACTGCCACTGTGGAACTAGAGGAGCTGTGGCGCTTGAAACCAGGCAGACCTCCCATAACATGGAATCCTGACATGGGGGAAAACCCCATCTGAAGTCAATGGAGCACTCGTCAGGTCTGTTGTTGTACCAGGCTCGGAGTGAACTGAGGAGGAGCTAGGGTCTGACCCTCCCCCCACCCCCACCTCACGTGGGTCCTTCTAGGGCCCGCCAAAGTACAGCTAGTGCCATCAAGTCCTTGGATCTGTGAAATAAAGCAGCACAGTTGAATGTCCTTCTGTGGATTCTTGGTAGAGCTATGCTTTCAGTCATATTGAAACCAGGGAGAGCCCTAGACCTTTTCTCATCTGCCCATTTCACTCAAAAATACTGAAGCTAACATCTTACCGAGCGAAGGTGATGACAAAAAAATAGTGAAGTGTATTGATTTACTGGTCCAGCTGGACGAGGGTGGCTTTATACCAGCCGGGAGCACATCTTACTGCCTACGGCAACTCCAACTCACCTTATCTGGTACCTATGAATTTAAAAAATCCTGCATGCTGATGCCCATAGATTTTTAAAATGATCTTTGATTCCCACTGATGGGAATTCCTCTGGAAGGTCACAGGATGAACTTTGAAAGAAAGTTTTTTTTGTTTTTGTTCATGCCCTTTACAGACACCCATGGGCCAAGGTCCAGGTAAATGGTGTCCTATTCAACCCCTTCCCAATCAATATAGGCACAAGGCAAAGGTTCCTAAACTCATCGCTATTTTTGCCTTGGCAATTGAGCCTTTAGCGCCTGGATAAGTAAGGATGGTCTGGTGCTGGGCTTTTAGTGGTAGGATGGACTACAGGATCAGGAATTGCTATCTGCAGCTGACATGCTGCTCTTCCTCTTACACCCTCGGTGGATGGGAGAGATTGAGAGAGGTCCTTGACCTCTACAGGGAGGACTTTGGCTTGAGAGTGCAGTAGGATAAACGTCTTTGTTGCGGTGCAGGTGGGGGTAATTCACAATACGCTGGTAGTCTCAGTTGCATATACAGATGCATTGCTTCAAATAATAGGTATGCATATCACCACTGATTCAAGGTTGTGCTGGGTACTCAATATCACACCTCTCTTGGCTGACCTATGAAATTGATGCTGTAGTTGTTTCTGTTTTGAGTAGAGTTGCCTTGCTTAAGATGGTGGAGTTCCGGAAGTTCCTGTTCTGAATCTATCCATATGAGATTTCTGATCAATTCTTTGACAGGGTGGTGCAGGCTACGTCGCTCTCCTTCATAAGGGGTGGGAAGCACCCAAGAGTCTCAAGCATTTGTATTTGGTATTTATAGAGCATATTAGGGTCCCTTGTCACTAACCATTAGTGCTCAATACAAGTACAAAGACACCAATTCAAGACTGATAGTTAATCAAATCCGATTTTGCACATAAAGCTAATGCTAAAAGGTGCACATAGATGCATCTACTGCTAAAAAAGATCTCCTGCCCAGAGTTTTCAAGTGGAATTTGGGAATCTTCAGATGCAACTGACTAGTGGGAGAGGATGTGGCCTAATGGCTAGGGTGGTGGACCTCAAATCGGGGGAACCGAGTTTGAGTCTCTGCAACGACGCTCAACATCCGGTGTTTCTGGGCAAATCACTTAATCTCCTCGTGGCTAACAAAAATGAATGTGTCCTTGTGTAACGCAACTGGTGCTCATGTAAAGCATTCTGATAACTGATACCTTCGGGTCAAGTACACGCTATATAAAACTCCGGGGGAAAAAGGGTGTACCATTTAAAAACAAGCATTGGCATAGCCAATAGGTCTCGCCTTTGGGACCTTCTAAGTGTTTAGCCATGCAACAGTTGATGTTGTTGCACCAAGGATATTGTGCTGGATAACTAAACACTTATCAGGTCCCAAAGGAGAGACCTATTGGCTATGCCAATGCTTGTTGTGCTAGCAGACCATACAAGCAGAAAGACTGGCCTCATCTGTGATGACGCTTTCTGAAACACCGCATCATCTGGATTCAATGACTGCTCGAGATCGCTTCCCTTCGCCGTGTGCCGCCATCACTTGCAGGGACCAGAAAAAATCCACAGGGAAAGGAAAAAAAATCCAAAAAGGGAAAATGGGAAACATCAAAAGACAGAGTTCGAGGCCACGCAACAATGGAAAAACAGCTAAACCCATAAAAAATTGCAAATTATTTGTCCAGAGAAGCAGCAGCATCGGAGTAAGGAAAGCATGGCCAGGTCAAAAAAAGAAAGGTAAGTGCAGCACCCTTGTGGCTGTGGGACAGATATTATGGGGAGGTAAAACGGGGCACTGTGAGGACCCTTCGTCCTACCCTAAACAAAGTCAGACCGAGAACTTCTTAATTCCTCTGTGTCCCAACACAGAGGGTTGAACCCGAGACAGCCAATAGCTAGGACTCAGTGTGCTGTGGGATGGAAATAGATGTTCAAATAAGGCAGAATCCCATCCTGTTAATCAGTGGCACTCAGTCAAGCCAGGGTGTAAATATACTTTACGGTAATCTCGGCGGCTATCACATAGAACCGAGATACCGATGTCAAGGGGCAGATAATCGATGCAGTTCTGGATAATCGCAAAATCCACCTAATCCTACTCTGCCACCGTTCTGAACTAGTCGATAATCGATAGAATCTAAGCGAATGCTTCTTGTCCAGAACAACTGTGTCAAATGTCTAAGGCAGGCTGTCAACGCCACCAGTGACCCTGTCTACTGCCCCACAAAGGACACTCAAAGTCATGGGAACACGGTGTTGGCTGAAGAAAAAAAAATCTAAAAAATGAGCTAGCAATGACTATACCTTTTTTAGGTATATATTTGTTTGCTAACCTTTCTGGACCATGCAGGCCTCTTCCTTGGGTGGTCACGGCCGTGGTCTCTACATGCTCCTAAAATCTGTTCAGCTCACACAGGGGAGTCAGGGGTGGCTGGGGAAAAAGGGGGCACCCATAAACACAGCACCTGGCTAGACGGAAGCCGGGCTGTAAACCTCTCCCGGGCACAGGGAGGACCATAACTGTGGAGTAAAGCCTCGTAAACAGAAAATGCAAGAGTGTAAACAGCAAAGAGCAAAAGGTAGAGAAGACATCCCCCCCCACCCCACGTAAGAGGCTGCCATCACCATGAGTCTGCATGAGGGGCGCTCGGTGCCCAGCCAGATCTTGGCACTGGGCAGTGAGAGTCCAAACATTACAGGGTAGAGCGGTCAAGCGGGCCTAGGGGGCTCGCCCCTACCATCGGAGTGGCGGCCATCACAATGAGTCCGCATGGAGCGCGCACGGTGTGCCATGCCACATCTGGGCAGCTGGCAAGGGTTAAGAGGACATGCAGCACAGAAGCCCTCCGTCCCGTCCCTGACTGAGAGTCTATTCTCCTGATGAGTCTGAACAGAGGGCACCATGTGAGCCAAGACACATCTGGGCACTGGCCAAGGAAAGTGTAAATGTTGAAGGGCAGCGAGGCCAGGCGGGCACAGGGCCCAGTCCGTGTGAATGTCTCCGGGCAGTCAGCCAGTATATTGTCAGGGCACAGTGTAAATGGCAAAGAGTGCCCATCCTGGGCACTAGGTGTGGATCCAGCCAGCATTTTGGGAGGGTTGGTGCCGGGGGACTGCTGTTGCATCCGAGCAGCGACTCCCCTAGCACGTTAAATAAGGAATGCTTTATGTAGCGCATTCTCCCATGGCAGGTTCCTCGTGGCGCTGTGGGCAGACAGCTGGTGTTACTGGTGCCCAACTCAGCAGTACTCTATTGACCGGGCTTGTGCGTGAGAGGTGCGCGCACCCGCCGGGATTGGTGCAGTGTGAGGTGCAGAGGGGCACACAGATCTCAACAGCGAGCGCCTAGCGCACTGAGCTACCTTACCAGCCCCGGACAGACAAACTGCACGTGCTGTACGAGAGGGGAGTCACTAGAGCAATTACGACGGTTGCTATAGATACGAGACTGATATAAATAACAAGCTAGGAGCACACCTCCCTACGTCACGGGAAACAAAGATGGCGTCGGCCTGTCCAGATGGGCCGTCCTAAAATTGGACAGGGCGGTAACAAAAAAGCCCAATTTCCAATCACGCGCCATCGTTTAACATAAACGATGACGCGAGCCAATGGAAAAGAGGGGCGGGGCTTCAAATCCCCTTCTGAAATCGTATCGATTCCAAGAAGCCCTCGCAGAGCGGGCAGCGCATGCGCACTGCAACGCCAGGCGAGACCTAATGAAGTGAAGTAGTGATCTCTCTGAGTGTACACTGCCTTGGGTGCCAAACATAGAGACTTAAAAAGAATGCACTCCTTTACTGGCAGCCAATGTAAGGAAGCTAAGATGGGGCAATATAAGTCCTCCAGTGCAAACCACACTCCAGCCTGGCAGTCTATTCTGACCAAGTTGCAGCTTTTAAATCAGAAAAGTTAGTAGGTCTGTGGGCAAGTAGGCCAAATTCAAGAAATAGGATGGACTCCATCTTACTTTGATCATGTGAAACTCAGCTCCAGCACATGCTATAGGATTTAAAAAATATAAATAATTGTCGGTATTGTGCAGAGCTCAGCTTCTGGTGTTACGGCCAGGTAAGGGAGAGTATCACAGTGTTTCTGTCTCAGCCTTGGCAGCTGCATCTCATAGATGAATCTATGGCAGGAAGAATGCTTATTAATGTTATCTGCTGTACCAGGAGATTTCGCATTTTAATGAAAATGAATCGTCTTTCTTGCTTGAGAACCAAACTGGCTGATAATTTTCCTATGCTGAGGAAGCGTATATCTACCCCGGCTTAAAGATGACATATTTGACTGTTGTGGCCATTTGGCTTGAGATGTCGTTCAGCTGAATAAACCTTCACTCTCAAAGAACAATTTTGCTGCACAGTTATATTCAAGAATTGCATATTGACAGCTTCAGATATATTACATTGCAATAATCCAGGCAGGCGCTACTAACATGCTTCTAATTTCACTTTCTGTGATGTTGAAAAAGATAGGGCACACATCTTAAGACGTGTAGATGGAACGGACAAGATTTTGTCATAGCAGTGATGTGCTCAGCTAATGTAAGTCAAGAGTAAGTTTTGCCACCAAGATTTTCCACCACATTGATAGGGTGAGGTGGCTGGCCCAAAGTATTTGGCCAAAATAGAAGTTTCCAAAATTCAAATGACTTGATGGAACACAGGATTTCTGTCTCACGACCATTTAGTTTCAAATATTTGGTACTTACCCAAAGATGGACATTGGAGAAACAACCAAGAAGTTGTGAGGCTGCAGTCTCTAGATCGTCAAACTTAACAATAATTTGGTTGCCATCAGCATATGGACAGAGATTAAACCCAAATGTTTGAAAAAATTGGACAAGAGGAATCATAAAGAGAATTAATAACAGTGGTGACCGGACCATCCTCGGAGGGATCCCAAAGGTACAAGATTTTACCAAAGACTCGAAAGGCGGATAAGAAATTTGAAAGGAGCTGTTAGATCAAAAACCTGAGAGCCATAATAAGGTCACACAAGATTTTACCAAAGACTCAAAAGGCGGATAAGAAATTTGAAAGGACCTGTTAGATAAAAAATCTGAGAGCCATAATAAGGTAGGAAGGAAGGAAGGAATGTCGCACAGAGTTAACTGCTGCTGTAAGATCTAAAGGAATGAGAGCAACAGGGATGTTCGCATGTGCAGCACACCTTAAATCATCAAGCACTGTTTTAAGGTCACTGCTGCGCCCTTTACGAAAGCCAATGGGACTAATACATTCAATTTTTCTTTGATTGTGGGTTGGTTATAGCAAATGTGGTGCTGCATTACTGGGCCACACAGCTACCTGTCATAAATGAATTGCTTTTTGGCCAAAGGAAGACTCTGCTATTCGCTGGACTTGTTCGGATACCTATATGGCTAGCGGATACCAAGCCATATAGGTATCCCCATATCTGTATAGGTTTGCCTGCACCCATCAGGTTTGCTCTGAATTGCTGGCAGAGAGAACTGCACTAGATCTGCTGGAAGAACAAAATAACTTGTGAGATGGACCTGTGGCATGGCTGTTGCACATGGCAAGGCTAGAGGCGTTTTGCCCATGGGACCTCATCAGCATCAGCAATCTGGGGTATGTACGAAATCTTGCTCGCATGAAATACTTTGAAACTGTTTTGGAGGAGTGTGGGCTCCATCAATCTCAAATTTATACATATCTTCGGCTGCTACATGCACTGCATCAGTACCTCTCAAAGTTATCGTCACTTTCAGAGTTTAGCCCCCATGAGGCTCAAATAGTGATAGATCAACTGGGCAGGTGGGGAACAGGGTCGGACTGGGACAGAAAATAGGACCCCCAATAATAGTGTCCCCATTAGTGAATATGATAGCTAAAAAACTGGCCCATGTTTACAAGTTGGGACAGCTTCGAACTTGTAAAGACACATTGTACAAGTGATTTGCAAGGGATGGACGACTGCATGGATTTAAACTTGCTGCAGGCAACGCTTGTTTTTAATATCAGGGCAATCAACTATAAAAACCGGCCCAGCAGACCATAAAACATGCCACTAGGCAGCCAGAAACTAGCCCACACACTGACTTTTCAGACCAATTCCTCTGGCACTGCCTGATTGCCCGATAGATCAATACTCGTGCGGAATTGGGCAAATCTTTTGCTTGCTGATGACAAATGCACCCAAACATTTTGCAGCCTTATGGGGAGCTGGGTTTGGGATGTCGGGGTCTTGGAGGATGAGGAATTCAGGGAGGCCATGATGGTGCCCCATGACCTCACAATCCCTTCACTCCTGTGCCTTGTTCAATTATGTTTTTTCAAGCCAACTGTAGAAAATGGACCGATCTCACACACCGGCCTGATCACGATGCAGGACGGAGGAAACTAGCTTCTTTCATACAATTTGGAGCTGCCCAGCGATTCAGAGTTGTTAGTAGAAGACTGGAAATCTTTCACCAGGGTACTGTGATGCCCAGTAGAGCTCTCCCCAAAGGAGGGCCTTTTGGGCATTATGAAACAATGGGAGGGCACACAATGTTCTAAAAATCTTTTGGTATAGGGTACCTTTTGGCCAAAAGGAGGATTGCTTGCTATTGCCGTTTCATTAATGTGCCACCCCATCTGGAGTGTGTGAGAAAGTGGGTTATTAGCTTGGGTGACTGTGAAGGGGATGGGTTCCTTCTGATCATTTACTCCAGAACCCTCGGCCAATGGACCGTTGGTGTCTGCCTGGAAGTGTGGCGGCAGAGAAACAACTTTCCTATCAGATCAAAAACCCAATGCTTTATGACTCAGAAGAATCACAGACTCCAGGTTATAGGTTTAGCAGGTTTATTACAAAGCCAAAAATAACTGGACATACAAACACCTCAAGACGAGGTTGTAGAAATACATTGAAAATAATACAAAACCGAACCTACGAGCGAAGTTGAACTTCTGGAGCATAAAAAATATTATGAATTCCAGAACTAGGATGCAGGCAATAAGTGCCCCCACGTCTAGATCAGTCTTCATTGGAAGTTCGTAAGTAAAAAGCATTAGTTTGTCCCTACACTTCAACTATCGCAACATCCCTACTTAGCATTCCAGAGGCAAGTCAGGAAAAGGTGTCAGCACCTGAAGACTTCCTAAGAAGTCACTCACGTTGTATGGGTCAAGTAGCCAAAGGCTACAGAGCTCGTTCTAAGAAGCTCCTTTGTCACCATCGATCTTCTCTCCTCTCCTGACTCAACCCCCGGGGCACTGTCCCTAATTCAAACACCAAAATCTCTGATCACGCCCACTGCTCATCTTCCTATCCCCTCATCCAGCTGGGCACTCCTCATAGGTGATTCCCATTTAGTTTCGATACTGCCAGCTCCTGGCACGATGACCTTGATTCCCAGGCCTTCTCCAGTGAGAAAGAACACAATCTCACATTATCAGCACTTCTTGTGTAAATGTATTCTTTACTCTCCTGAGCCTAACTCCTAAAACAAAAGCGTTATTCTAACTAACAAAGACGGGTTTCTTCACCTGCAACAGAAACGTGAGAAAGGAACAAATCCAACATGCACATTAAATTCATCTATTAACTCTACAACGCGAGAGCATCAGGTAGAATGCATTTCAGGCCTACAGAAATCGGCCAACATAAGAAAATAGCACATAGGCCTCATGAATTTACATATAAATGAACTCTTTTACTGAGCCTTTCTAAATCAACACGTTACATGGGAACATCAAATGCGTGAATACGTGCAAGCATCTAGCACAATTTTACACGTTAATGTTTTCAGTTAAACACACATATACTGCAACACTAAATTGTTCACGTTTATGTGGAAAATATACCTAGCACATCACATTTCATATTATTACCGTACACATTCTACTATCACAGGTTAATACGACAAAAGAATAAATGTAGGTGTGAACTACTCATGATTATAATGCAACCCTACAAATAAAGAGCACCATCGCGCTCTATCAGTCCCTCCTTCTGATGACAAGTGTCATCACAACCATCTATAACTCCCTGTAGAGAGAACCAACCTAAACAGAAGTCGTAGCCAGCTTTCTCTGCCGGAACTTCTCTAGGCTTTTGAGATTCTCATAATGACTGTCCTGCAGTCTCTCCATCCTCCTCTCTCGCTCTCTAAGAGATCCCTCAGCCTATCCTGCATTATGCCATTTGTAGGCCCTTACCACTCCAAACAAGAGAATCATGCAAACCACCGCTATGATGATTGGCTTCAAGATATAACCAAGAATTCCCTTACCAAGGTTTGCAAACCAACTTACAACCTTTCCCAGTCCTTTTCCAACCTTGTCCCAAACTCCTTCTGTTGCCAAGTCATGGACCTCATGATGAATCTCAGTGATGTTACTTATATATTTGCTCAGATCCTTACTATGGTCTGGGATATAAGTACAGCACTGTTGGACCCTCAACATTTTACAGGCTCCGCCCTCTTTCGCCAATAATACGTCTAGAGCAAGACGGTTCTGCATCACCATAGCTCTTATTGACACCATCTCTCCATCTACAAGCAACAAAGACTGGGCTGTGTTTGCTGACAGCTTATCCACAATAGTTGATACCTTTTAATCTTTATATCATTCAAAACCACTCCCAAACTTGGTATCATTGCTCCAAATACATCTCCAATAATTTCTCTTGTACTTGCACCTCGTTTCTCTCTATGATGTAATCCACCTTCCAACGGCCCCAAATCCTCAACGTGATAAATCTTGGGAAACACAACAGCCCCATAACATGTGCCATACCAATTCAAGGGCAACTACACATATGCATTCTTCCCACACACAAAATACACATTGGGTACCACTTGCACTGCTTCCTGCAAGAACTTCTTCGCAGTGGCTTCAATTGTGAAAATGTGATCACACACACTCTGTCACACAAAGATTTTATCATAATAAGTTTGTACCTGTCTAATGCAAAGCTTTCCTCGCTGCTCAAAATCTAAAGCTATTGGACCATAACTCCCCTTTGCCTTGTGCTCTAACTCCTCCTTGGTCCACTCAAATTTCCCCTCTCTACTATTAAGTTTTATAGCTAATTGTCTATGTCTATCTTCTACTTGATCTATAAAAAAAAATTCTATGTCCGTTAGTAAGCACGTCAAATTATGACGATGAGCATAAGCTGTATCTAGGGTAATGGTAGGTATGAAATATTTCCCAACTCTCTCTTCCTGCTTGTAATAGTCATACTTATTCAGGTGCTTGTAAGCTGGAACTTCAGATAGCACTGCATCGTAATTGGAAAAATAATACTCATAGTGAACCTTACCATCAAACATACTAAGCAATAAACTACATGAAATTCCATAATTCAGGGGCAGGTGGTGGTAACGAATACCCTCCTCTGCTGACGCAGGCAACTGCATACACACATAACAATCTCTCACATCCATCGTATTCACATATTCATATAGTAGCTTCGCATAGGCATTTAGCGTATAATCACCCTTAGGCAAATCTATGTGTAACATGTGACTAGTCTAATCTAGCATAGCCTTATCAGCTCCTACGATACCCTCTTTTGTGCTAGAAGTAACAGGTATGGATGTTCCTTGTATTCCCACGCCATCTACTCCTGCATCGTGTGAAATTTTTACAGAAACTATAATAACTACTGCTATTACTATTATCACTCCCACTATGAGTGTGCCTATTACACACTTTGCTCTACGATTCGAATTTCTAGTCTCCATTTTTAACTAAGTTCGGTTCAGCACAGCAAGAGGATAAAGCACAAAGTCTCTTTCTCTGCCTCTGATTGCTGTTCAGCAAAGTTCATGTACAGTTCATAGGAGTCCTGGAAACCAGTTCACAGTTCATTGTACATTTATTTACACAGTTCAAAGACTTCCTTAGCCCTCTTTCTTCTTCTACGGGAAGTACCTAATTTTATTCTTCTTCCACTCGGGCCTAGTTTATCTTCTTTAAAGCAAAAGTTATTTACAGTCCACAATTGAATTAACAGTCTCTCACCAGCTCAGAGCCAATTTCAGCAATAACACATTGTAGAATTTCAATAGGAACTGCTGCAACTTCTTGAGCCGGCGGCTGATATCCAAAAGTGGGGAAAGACAAATCTTGCAAAACCAAAACTCTCACACCACTCAATATCGAAGGCCTTGGTACATCCACCGTCAACACTCCAACGGCTTCTATTCCGGGAACCAAGAGTTCGATTTCAATGATCAATTTTGGAACTCTGCTGATCACTCGTGAAGACCTCAGTCTCCCGGTCCCCACTGCTCCCGGCATCTGTAACCAGATAGGTCCACTCTGGGGCAGCTTACCTCTGACAAGGCACTCTTGCTCTTTTTGATCTCCTCAGTCCCTCTTGTGCTTGTCCTGTGTCACTTAGCTCTGATTCAGACGTTTCAGACACAGGGGCAAGATCACTCTCAGATGACAATTTCAAGTTCTGCCTCTTTTGTCTCACAGGCTATGATTCTCTTGCGAATTTTGCTCTCCTTCTCTGCACCTGATCACCTTCCACACTAGCTCTTTCAGCTGAGTCTGACTCTGTACCGCTCGCAACGTTACCCTCTTCCTCAGAGTTAATACCTGGGCCTTGTGTAGCGTGACCCCCCTCAGCTCGCTCTGTTGTGTGGCCAGCCTCGTCAGCAACCCCCACA
This sequence comes from Calotriton arnoldi, assembly GCA_963921515.1. Classification (NCBI taxonomy): domain Eukaryota; kingdom Metazoa; phylum Chordata; class Amphibia; order Caudata; family Salamandridae; genus Calotriton; species Calotriton arnoldi. The sequence goes on along the minus strand of CAWUFW010007801.1, from coordinate 83,549 downwards.
GCTTGGCTTGTCCTCTCCAGTGGCCTCGCAGCCATGGCTGGATTTCGTTCTGGGAGAGGAGCTGTTTCTTCCAGAGGTCCTGAAACTCTGCGGGTGTGTGAGGCGTGGATCCAGTTCGGCAAGCCTCCATACTTTACAGCCGTATTCATCACCAGAATCACTTGGAAGGGACCTCTCCAACGAGCAACAAGGCAGCTCTTTCTCACGTGCTTCCAAACGAGTATCCTGTCACCTGGTCCACAGGTCGTGGCAGAGGTCTTTCGAAGTCGGGGCAGTCACAGCTTCAACCTGGTGAGACACAGAACGGACCACATCAGCCAGTCCTTTGCAATAATCAAGGATCAAGTCATTGGTGACGTTTATCAAAGCTGTAGCTGGCAACGCTGGCAACCGCATCACCAGCCCCATCAGGATCTCATGGGGTGAGAGTCCTGTCCTCCTATCGGGGATGCTACGCACACTCATCAGCACTAAAGGCAATGCATCAGGCCATTTCACGGGCGTGGACGAACAGACCTTTGCCATCCTCATCTTGAGAGTCCTGTTAATCTGTTTCACACGGCTAGATGCCTTGGACCTGTAGCTACAATGCAATCTCTGATCAACTTGTAAGGCAGCACAAAGCAGCTTTATTATTTCATTATGAAAGTGAGTTCCTCTATCCGACTCCAGTGAGGTTGGAAACCCGAATCGTGGTATAAGCTCCCTAAGTAGCAGCTTCGCCACTGTGAGACTATCACACCTTCTTGTTGGATATGCTTCCACCCACCGTGGGAAAACACACACCACCACTAGAATGTACCTCAACCCATTGCACGTAGGCATTTCTATGAAGTCAAGCAGGATACCATTGAAAAGACCTCCAGATCTCCCAATGTGACTAAATGCAACCACAGTCTTTTTCCCAGCATTCATTTGTTGACATGTAACACATCTGTGACACACTGCTTCAGCAAACGCACGAAACCGTGGATTAAACCACGTCTGTCTGAACACTCGCACCATGGCATCCCTTCCAATATGGACTGCACTGTGAATCTGCCTCGCCATAGGGCTAAATAAGTCATCTAGCAACACTGCTCGACCATCAGTTGAAACCCAATTGCCATCATCTCTCTTCTCACAACCTGCTTTAATCCAACCAGCTTCCTCCTGTTCTGACACTTCTCCCTGCAGACGCTTGACCTCATCCCAAGTGTCCGCTATGGCTAGCATCATGCTGAGCTCAGTTCTCTCTGTGCTCTCTGCAGTACATTCTCCCGCAAAAATGCACCCTTGTTCAGCACAGAAACGTGCGACTTCATCAGCATACCTGTTGCAGAGAGTCACAAAGTCGTTCCCCTTTCCATGAGCACCACACTTCACCACAGCTATTTCTTTTGGTCGTTGCAAAGCTTCCAACAATTGTCTTACATATTCCCCATTCCTGATGGGAGATCCTGATGACGTTAAGAACCCCCTCTGAGACCATGACTGTCCAAAGTCATGAACCACACCCAACCCATAATGGCTATCGATGTAGATGGTGACTCGGATATGATAAGAAACCAGGCATGCACGTGTCAATGCAATGATCTCAGCCACCTGTGCGGAGTGTACTCCCTGTAAACAAGCAGCTTCCACAACTCCAGAAATTGTACAGACAGCAAACGCTGCTCTCAAATAACACTCATTGTCTCTTAAGCATGAACCGTCTACAAAAAGGATTTAATCGGATTCAGGCATAGGTTCATCAACAATGTCGGGTCTCGGTTTGGTGCAAAGTTCAGTCACATGGAGACAGTCATGGTCTTCACAATCTTCATCATCAACATTTGGAATAGGCATCAAGGCAGCAGGATTCAGTACAGAACATCTCTTCAGAGTCACATTCTCTGAGGCAAGTATGACTTGCTCATTGCGTGTGAGTCTGTTATTTGTCAAATGCTGTGTTTTGGTTCTCGTCATCAGAAGCTCAACTGAATGTGAAACATATACAGTAAGAGGATGACCCATCAGAATACTTTCACATCTAGATCAGTCTTCATTGTAAGTTCGTAAGTAAAAAGCATTAGTCTGTCCCCACACTACCACTAGCGTGACATCCCTACTTAGCATTCCCCAGGCAAGTCAGTAAAAGGTGTCAGCGCGTGAAGACTTCCTAAGAAGTCACTCACGTTGTATGGGTCAAGTAGCCAAAGGCTACAGAGCTCATTCTAAGATGCTCCTTTGTCACCATCGATCTCCTCTCCTGACTCAACCCCCGGGGCACTGTCTCTAATTCAAACACCAAAATCTCTGATCACGCCCACTGCTCGTCTTCCGATCACCTCATCCATCTGGGCACTCCTCATAGATGATTTTCCATTTAGTTTTGATACTCCTAGCTCCTGGCACAATGACCTTGATTCCCAGGCCTTCTCCAGTGAGAAAGAACACCGTCTCACGTTATCAGCGCTTCTTGTGTAAATGTATTCTTTACTCTCCTGAGCCTAACTCCTAAAACAAAAGTGTTATTTTAACTAACAAAGACGGGTTTCTTCACCTGCAACAGAAACATGAGAAAGGAACAAATCCGACATGCACATGAAATTCAACTATTAACTCTACAACGCGAGAGCGTCAGGTAGAATGCATTTCAGGCCTACAGAAATCGGCCAACAGAAGAGAATAGCACATAGGCCTCATGAGTTTACATATAAATGAACTCTTTTACTGAGTGTTTCTAAATCAACACCTTACATGGGCACATCAAATGCGTGAATAAGTGCAAGCATCTAGCACAATTTTACACGTTAATGTTTTCAGTTAAACACACATATGCTGCAATGCTAAATTGTTCACGTTTATGTGGAAAATATACCTAGCACATCACATTTCATATTATTACCATACACATTCTACTATCACAGGTTAATACGACAAAAGAATAAATGTAGGTGCGAACTACTCATGATTATAATGCACCCCTACAAATAAAGCGCACCATAGCGCTCTATCAACTGTGATACTGCAACAAGTAATATCGTCACTATTCCGTATCAGGTCCAGTTAGGGTTCTTTAAAGTAAACCTTAGCTCAGTCCCGGTAGCTGTGGCATAGTGCAGTCAGACTTAACTCTAAGGAAAAGAAATTTAAAACATTTATCAGTGCTAAAACAGTCAATATGTAAGAAACACAACACAATAAAACTTCCACTCCAATTTATAAAAAATTGTATATATTTTTGACTTCAAATAGACACCAAATTGATAAAACTCAGATGACGGAACTGGAATAATGATTTCTGCAAGGCTTCCATAAATCACTGCTTTTCGCTCCAAAAAGTTTCAAAAGATTCAAAAAGTTTCACACATCACAGCTTTTCACTCTTAGTGGTAGTCTTCAAGCCTTAAATGTGAGGGTCTGGGCACAGTCAAAGTTTAAGGCTCACTGTGATGGAAGTTGGGGTTGGATGCAGGCGCTGGGCTGGCCCCAGTTAAGATTTTACCTTCCTTCTTAGAAACGTTTCTGGTTTTTTTCCTCTTTGATGGTGAGGTCGACAGAGTCCTCTGCAGCTTGAGGCTAGTGTTGGGCTTGATGTCGACAGACAGGTTGAGTCCAGCGATCCGGTGAAAAGCCTTGGTTCTCGATGGCTTTCAAAGCTACCAAACAACCAGCAAGTCTTTGAGCTACAGACTCTGTGAATTAAAAACTGTTATCTTTCACCTTTGGCTTGCAAGTTGCAGTTCTGTGGGGAGAAAGAGTATACTCTAGCACCAGCCAAGGAACCAGGACTGAGGAGGCACTCTTCAGGGCTAAGACTGGGTCTCTTGGGCTACACTAGGGGTGCCCAGGGCATGCCAAGTGGTTACTTGTCAACTGGACACATTGCAGGTGCAGGATTCCTTAGCTTATTTGTCCCTGAAGCTGAACTGGAGATTAATCAACATGCCCTTAGAGTCCACTCACTGGTCCTTAGCACCAGTGGGAGCAGATTCAGCCCTTGGGGTCTCTCTCTGTGAAGTCAACAGCAGGAGCGGGGTCTTCTCTTTCTGAAGTCCTGTTTTGGTTCAGTAAATGCTTTCTTTCCTGGTGCAGCCTTTCTTTCTGAGGTCCACAGTTCCAGGAAGTGCAGTCCTTCTGTTCTTTTTGAGTCCTGTGTTGTTCTGAGACTGGAAGCCAGGACACCTTTATGCTACTTTTGAGTTTGTGAGTGGGAAAGACTCCCTAAATTATGAGGGCAGAATTCCCACCAGTAACCCTACCCCCTCTTACATCACTTCCTGGGAGACTGGCATTAACAATTCCACAGTGCATCTCTTTGCCCAAACCCAAGATGTCGGACCCTTCGTCTCTGGTTCAGAGCTATGGGCACACCCTTGAGCTGTTTTCAGCATACATGTTAACATTTCAGAGCAGGTTAAGTGGGAAATTTTGAAACAAAATCGGGGGAATGTGTTTTCCCTATTGATTTTTATGGATACAAAGGCAATTTTAGGCAAGAGACAGCGGAAATAAAGCGTTTTTGCTAAAAAAAAAAAAACATGAGTCTCCTGCCTGAATCAGGTCTATTGGCATGTATGTCCAGTATAATTAGCCACCTCTCCTGGAAAACTGGTTCTGCAACAGGTTTCCACCCTCCGAAGGAGATGCCAGCCTGTCTACCTACACAAAGTAGCAAGCAAGCTAAGGTTTTGATTCACTTTTACCTCTCAGTGTGGTAGCCCCTTTGAATCTGGGCCATCTCTGGCCATCGACTTGGCCATCCTAGAAGGAGAAGGTCACACCTCCTCTCTCCAGAAGACCCTGTGTTCCCCTTTCTGGCAGCACTTCACACCTCTTAGCAGGAAGGTAGCAGGATATCTCAGGGACCACTGCAGCAATTCAATCAGCAACGGCTACCAGAGTTTTAGGGCAAGTAAGCGGTGGCTTTGGAAAGTCACCTTACTGTTAAGAGTTACCTTAAATCCGAAGTTAGCACTAAGTCGGGTTTAGAAAGCAATTAATATGATACCTTGGAGTACTATGTTGGTGGTCCCAAATGGAAGTTAGCACTTAGCGTGTGGGCTAGTGTAACTCCATGGTAGCTAATGGGACACCAGCCTTGCTACAGTAAAAATGACAATTTCGAGTTTTCACTGTCAGAACATCAAACATAAAAGAAACATGACGCTGGTTTGTGGGCTACTAAGGCCTTTCCTAGTGGTGCCTTATAAATATTAAAAAGGAAGTTTCCAGCCTGGCAAATTGGCTTATAAATATTAAAAAGGAAGGTTCTGACCTGGCAAAAGTGTTTATTTTGCCATGTTGAGTTGGCAGTTTAGAATCTGCCCGGCTAGGCTTCAGTAGCAGATTCTAGAGTCATGTTTTCACCTTGTCCCGGTAGTGGTGGCACAATAAGGGTTTTAGTCCACTAGTGACGCTTAACTTACTAGCCAGGGGTACACTTATACTTAGGACTTATAGGTAAATTAAGTATGCCAATCAGGGATTAGCCAATTGCACATACACATTTGAGAGGTCAGAGCACATGTACTTAAGTCTAGTCAGCAAGGCCCAGTGCCCTTCAGAGTCGAAAAACCAGCAGCATCAGTCCAAACATTTTGGGGGTGATTATGCAAACAAAAGGGCATTTCCTCACAGAGTGGTTAAGAGGAATTGACCACATTGAGAAGGCCATAAACCAGGTGAGAGGATGCTATACTAAGCACAGAAAGATTTGGGGCCGATAGTAGGAACACTTTGGGCTTTACAGACATTGGATGAGCTATCACTTTAGCTGTTTTTCCTATATATCTACTATTTACTGCTCATGTGTAATGCCAAGGTGACATCATACTGTGGTCTAGGCACTTGCTGCAGCGGAGGTGCGGTAAAATGTTAATATTATGCTCTTGCCCTCTTTACTACTCCACACGTACTGGGCCCTTTACTATCAGAGAAACTACAGCTTTTCCATTTACCACTGAGGCAATGATCCTCTGACGAATCTTTCACCGCCGATAGAAGGGGGGGACATTAGGGTGGCCGAACACCTCGTTAGCTGCCCAATGAGATTAATTAATTGACAGCCAACTCACAAGTTTGAAATCAAATTTAAATAGCCCACTCTTAAAACCATACTATAGAAATAAAGAATGGCAACGGGAAGACCCAACCTCCTGAAGAAGATAAGTCGCGTTAGAATTACACAGACCAAAAGCTCTGCAACTGCAACCAAAAACAAGAGAAGTAACACCTGATGTTCTGACAGAACTCAATGTTTCTCTCTGTAGCACATTAAGTCATTAATAAACAGCACATTTTAAATGTAAGAACCAACAGGACTCAATAATAGACTCAGACAGGTGTTAGATTAATTTGGTTATTGTATTAAGGATTCAAAATTCATGGCAATAACTACTCTTTTAAGCATTTCAGTTAAGAATATCTCCACTTGTTTAAAAGCCCCAATCATTTGGGCAGGCTCTATTTGATGGTTATTATCAGAATCAATATCACAGAATAACAGAGTCCCACCACCATTAAGGCAGAAGGGTTAGTTCGCTGTCTAACAGCTCAAATCCTACAAAGAAGGGGAAAAAGGTTCAATCTTAAAGACCATTAAGGGCAAGTCCATTAGCATGGAACAAGGAAATAAAGGAAATGAAAAAATGGAAATGGTTTGAAAAGAAGGGTTCAGTCCATCAACTACAGACTGTAGCATCAGTAAGGCAGTCCCCAAAAGTGAGAGAAAGTTCTGAAACATCGGTCAGCATAGCATCCTCTTGCACAGGGAAAAGAAAAAATATGGTGTTTCGTGAAGAAGAAAAAATCAATGTTGTTGCCCCTCCTTTGGGGGTTTCTTCTTTTATAAAGTCTCTAAAACGTCTCGGTGATGTAGCATCACACCACCATCGAAAGACTTGTATGTTCAGAATCACATAATGTCACCTAGGACACTTGCAACAATGAGGTGCTTTCCCATGCTTTGTCATGGGAAACAAGAAGATTTGGTGAGTCCACATAGGCCTAAAATCAGTGCAAGGAGATACAAAGTAACCATCTATAGCAAATAGCTAAAGTCCTGTTCCCACAGGAATATTTCACAGTGAACATCAAAGAAACATTCAGGAATGTCAAGATCGGTACATGTACAGGACAAATAAGCAACATTTCACTAGTTGTAAATGGGGTATTGTATTAAGTCAGGGGAAAGGTCAGCACCAGAGAAAAAGCATTTTCAAAAGAGCCTTTAAATTAGCATCACACGTTTAAATAAGCTCTAAATCGACATCAGATATAATGTAATTAAATCAATTCAAACAGTGAATATATAGAACTTTCACCAAACATTATTACATGAAAATAGCTAACGTTAGAAATCCTACAACCACAATTTTTCTCTACATTCATATAAGCAGTGGTCGAAGTGGGCGGGATCGGCAGGGCACGGTGTGCCCCTACTTCTTTAATTTCATAGAGTCCGTTCCCCTACTTTCTTATTTTAAACATGCCTCCCGGACGGCAGAAATCGCCAAGGCCGATAGTTAAGGCTCGGCTTTTGGGGACGGGTGGTACGGGCAGAGAAGGAAAAGGACTCTGTCTTTTCCTTCGTTCCCAGAGAAGACAAGGACAGTGTCCAGTTCTCCTACCGCTGGCAGCTGCCCCCCCCCCTTTCTGTCTCGCTCCTCCTCATTTAATGAAAACAAGACTTCAAAAAACAGGTATTACCTTCCCTTTTCTCCTTTCGTTTATTTGTTCCCCTGTGAAATGGATCCAAAAAAGAAAAACACTTTTGCTGGAAACGTCCTCTTTTTCTGACATTTTTGAATTTCTAAGTGCAGCCTCGGGGTGGAGAGAAATAAAACATTCAAAATATGAAAAATAACTAACTAAAGCAAGACAGAGTGGTTCCAAGGTGGCCAGATTGATTTATTCGCACCTAAACATATTAGCGCCACTTTACAGTGTTTGCCAGTGAAGCGCTACTTTTGTTTTCTCGCATCTCTTTGAACAACATTGTTTTCCCTTGGTGGGAAAGTGCACTATTCCTGGAGGTATTGAATACCTGCTTGATGGGTGAATTGGAAAACAAAATGTGTACAGCGGCTGTGTGTTCACAAATGTGGTCTTTTTAAACCCTACTGCTTACGTTTTGTAAGGATTTAAGCAGTGGGCATTGAAACGGGTCCCTTCTGGGCCCTGTAGTCATGGCCTTAACCTTTCAGGCAAAAGCACTCACTAATTTCTGAATAATGAGTGTAAAAAGTAAAAGGTAACCATGTTGTTCCTGCTTACATTTCACATGCTTTACTTAATCTCGCATTCCCTATGAGTGTTTGCTTTTTCTAGGATGTTGTTAATTTTTTTTTAGGCAGCATTTTGCTCTTGTCTAGTGCGTAATTTGAAATGAGTCACATCCAGGGGTTTATAGCGGGTCAGTGCAGCGCAAGTTTCTCTCAGTGGGGCAGTATGGTGTTCAGTGGGGGAGAGGATGTGGCACTATGGTCAGAGCTGCTGAATTTGGAACTGGGGAACCAGGTTCAGCTTACATGACCAGTCCACCAGACCACTCCCCCTGAGGGAGCACATTCCCATGCTAGACCTTAGAAGGCCCCGCAAGATCTTAAAAGCCCTGGTGTCTTAGCACCAGCAGGTGGACCCTAGCAGTGGCAAGTGTGGGTTAACCTTGAAGGCCTGTCCGCTACAATTCATTCTGAAGTTCACCTCCAGTCTTGCAGGCAGGCCAATGAAGCAGCACACCATAGAGTGACAGTGACTGTCACTGAGGTCACAGGACCCTTGAGCAGGGTGGCTCTAGGGCAGTGCGACCGCACCAGGCGCTGACCAGCCGCGGTCCGTGCAGGTAGCAGCGGTGGGGCAGAGGGGCCGGGTAAGGGGAGATTTCGAGGGACGATGCGGAGGGAAAATTAAATAAATAAATAATTTTCCCTCTGCATCGTCCCTCAATCCCTACCCGGCCCCTGCCCACCGCTGTTACCAGCATGGACCGCGGCTGGCGCTGACTTCAGGTGGGGGCGTCGTGTTTGCAAGTATAATATGGTTTTAAAAGCACTTGCTGCCTCCTTCCTGGCCTCCAACAATTTTCGGCAACAATAAAAATCTCATGATAACTCCAGTGATTAATGTTCTTAGTAGAGAGAGATGGTGTTTTGTCTAGTGGACGTTTTGACTCATGGAAAGGAAGCGCAGAGGGTTAATGTGCCTGCTGCTAAGAACATGTACCATGCAGATCACAGAATGCACATAATGTAAATAGGTCAGTGGGTTACTGCTTTTGTCAGCGAGACCCTATTGTTACTTGCAGTTAATAAGTTAAAATCCTAACATAGAACAGTGAGCTATTAACTGTCATGTAAGAGCTGCATGCAAACTGCTAGGTATAAGTTAGAGATTTGATGGTTTTTTCCCCAGTCTTTGATTATCCTAATGTTGCAAAAAGGGTTCATTTGGGTAGAAATCAATTCTGATTATTAAAGAGAACCCCCAACCATGGTATTACGTTTTAAATTCTGAGTTTGTGTTTCTCCAGACCAATCACTATTAAACTATGCTGCTTACTAGTATGGTTGTCATGTGACTCCTACACTTTGTAGTCCTTTGTCTTATGTAACATTTCCTATACAGTGATTTACACACGTATGATTGATTGTCTCTGTGTAATATGTGTGATGTAAAGTACTCTGACACCCTACACTGGTATTAGTGGTGCTGTAAATTTTCTGATACTTTATTATTTTGACATTTTTACACATGCTAACAGTCTCTGCAAAGATTTTTCCTTATTAGTACCAGTGGAACATACAACTGCAGCAGTGAGAAAGGTGACCAGTCAACCTTTGCAAAGGGCCCTCCACTTCACAGCAGCACGAATCACATGTTTTAGTAACTTTTGATCCGTTTGAGCTATAAACAATTTATTAGTTAAAATCGTCAGATTATACAGCAGATGATGTATTATGTGGCAAATATGGCAGAGCCATAATTATGTGGAAAATATTTGCAAAGTAGGATATTTTGCCATTCATGTTTGAACTGCTCTTGTGGAAAAAGGGAGGAGAAGTGCTGATGACAGAAACTCCATGGCTGGGAGACAAATGGCTTGCGATTCCACTTTTAAGGATATTTGGGACATTCTGTGATTAGAAACGTATCCCATTTTGTGAATGTATTTTAATGTCAATAACTCATATTAAACCTTAAATAAACATGTGTATCCATTGGTTAAATTAAATAACGTAATAAGCTGTAACCGGTTAGTGAAATGGGAAACAAATACTAAAAATTGGGATATTTTGCTCTTTCTGCCACACCTCTGACTCCGCCCACTGACCCAATCCACGGGTTTTTCCTGCCCTCTGATTCTCCGTCCACAGTTCCCCTACTTTTTTTCCCCCACTTTGACCACTGCATATAAGTATATCATTTTCTAAATTCACATCACAAATTTGTTTTCTATTTTCCTAAACTTTAAAATATCTAGTATTATTATTCAAAGTTTCAAGCTTGTACTTCATTTCTACACGTTTCTGCACCAACTTTTCTAATTGGTGCATTCTGATAGAAAGCATTAAAACACTAAGCCACTTCATTTAACATCACAATTTCAGCAGTATACATTGATAAGCAACATGTTCATAAGAAATGTATGAGTGCAACTTCTTTTATATGTATGAATATAACTTTATATGTGTGTTTTCTTTATCTTAAGTTTTAAAGCACGCTTTTACGGTGCTTCTTCTACACTTGTCTCTGTTTCGTGTGTCACTGTCTCTATCGTGTGCAATGTAAACTTTCAGCTTTTCAACTCTTCAGTCAGTTAATATGTCGAGTATTGTGATTTTTTAAATTGTGCTGCATCACACTGCTTGTTTGGTTTACTGTAAAATCAATAAAAAGAGCCATAGTTATGGAAGGAACCATTTAAAAACGAACCTTTTTATTGAAAGGAGGTATTTGTCTCTCTAATTGCTTTCAGTAGGCTGGCATACCTTTAAGTCTCTGACAGACAGTGACCTCAGTATGAACAGCCTTTTCTCCGATGCCGGGAGAAATGTCATTTAAGGTGGTATAATCTTGTATAATGTTCAGGTTTTCGCAGTACGAGTAATACTCGAAATGACAGAGATGACGCAATTTCGCCATGTTGCGTCATTGATATTTTGTTCTGGTAGAAATCCTATTGTGGGGCCATGTGAATAACACAAACGAACTGAACGCCCTTTTTTTTTTTAAATTTCAAAGTATTTTATTGTTTTTCAAGAAGAACAGACAGAGAATAATACTGTACCAGGGTTAGCATAAGATATCTGTGCGGTAAACATATCACATATAATAGTGTAAGGTGAGGTTATTACGCCTATAAGAGTATCAAGGGCATAACCCTAATGAACAATAATCGAGGAAGAGAGACAGGCAGAAAGAAAAGAAAAGAGGAAAGAAGAAAGAGAAGGAGCCAGAAGAGATCAAGGGCTAGTCTAGCGATAACTTTTACTTACAGCTTCTGAACAAATGTTGGCACCCGAACAATCCAAATTTTTGCAGGCCTAACGTATAGCAGTTTAGTGCGGTAAGTAGCAATTAGATACAGAAAATACGCATGATACATCATTCAAGATACAAGATCTATGCAAAAGGCCTGCAGTAGAGTCTATGGAGGTTTGTAGGAGTCAAGGTAAGTGTCCAAAGAGTTCCACATCAACCTGGATGAAGGCTTCCACGGAGAATTTTGTAGTGCAATGTTATCTGCCCCCCTGAGGTGAGTGATCCAGTTTATCCAGCCTTTGTATGACGTCTTACTTGTGTTCTTCCAGTTGGCAAGGACCATTTTCACCGCCGACGTTAGTAGTAGGTCGAGTAGAGCTTTGTCCGAGTCAGATCTTACCTCCGCATGCAAGAAAGCCATAGGTAAGGTGGCAAATTCCTTGGCCAGAGAACATTTAAATATACCAGTTAGGAAAGCAAAAATATTTACCCAGAAGGGTATGACCAGTGAACACTGAAAGATTAGGTGGGCCAAGTCCCCCGTTTCTTGATTACAGTTCCAGCATGTTGCGTCCTCTCGAAGGCCTACAGAAAAGAGTCGGGCAGGAGTCCAAAATACATTGTGCAGTAGCCAGTATTTGGTTTGGGAGAGGACCGGGGAGATCTTATTGCGTGAGACGGAACTCCATAGTGCGGGCCATATCTGCTCGTTTAGTGGGCCTGAAGATTGCTGCCCCCAAAAACGCCCTTTTTTAACGCCAAATACACCCTGCAACACAACTTGGATGCAAGGACGCATTCTGAACACACAAAAAAGGCGCAAACTACCAGGCCTTCATTTTACGCAATAAGACGTAAAGGGTTTGGGGGCGGGGGGTGGGTATTTCGCGTAAAGGACATTGCACAAGTTTGGCTTATGCTCAGTCTCACTTCTCCCTGGAAGCAAGGAGTAACCTAAGAATCTTTGTCTTCGAGCAGTTTTATAAAGCTGATTTTTTTTTACCACCGGCGTTTCTTTCGTTTTATTTCTGGATTTACTATATTAGGGTTTTAACTCGAATTCTTTGTGTATGATTTGTACAGTAAGGCTCCCATGGAACATGAGGCCAACGTGATGTGGAAAAAATACAACTATTCTACTAGATTACCTCCGCTGTCTCTAAGCGGAGAAGGAATGAATGAATTACAGGGAACCAATACCTTTGTGATTCTCGTAGTGCGTATGTTTTTTTTCTTTGCTGCCATGTCCAGTTTCCTAGCAACTATCTTTCATCACATGGAATGTCTCAGGTGACCACATGTCATTGCTTTAGTGTTATTTAGTGTGGCTCGAGCTCGCAGGGATTCCACAGGACTAGAATAATATGGTATTTCCAAAGCCTCTAAAAACTTAAACTTATTGGCTACGTTTTGTATACAACATTTCTGAAAATATCTAAGTCATAATCAGCGTTTCCTTGATTCTTTGTGTTATTTTATGCAGACCTTTAACCACTGGAGAATGCACAATTCAGTACAGACATTAATCTCTGCTCTTAAAGTGTCATTTGTTTTCATTACCGTTTGTTTATGTTTTCATTCACAAATCTAGGGTTGCAGAACTTAGACCACTTCTTTATTCTTGTTAATCATAAAATAATAATTGTAACCTTTGTAAAATGGACGTTACAAAAAATTACCAAGGCTTCAAAGTAAAATATCCTCTGAGCCCTTTTACCATATAACATAGAAAGTGTATTTTTTTGACTGCATAACAAACTTCATTCAAACCGGCGCCTAGTAGAAACTGAAGAGATCCTTTGGCTAATTCTGTACCAAAATTTGTCTAACTAAGACTTTTCTAACAACTACAGATAGCTCTCAGGTTAATGTAAAGAAATTCAATTATCAAGCCTATCCATATATGCCATGCACCAAAAAAAAAACCTTGACTGTGCCCTCATCTGCTTCGATATCGCCGTGTAGCCACCAGTTTGCCGAAACAACCTAACCTGATTCCCTATTAACACTTTGCTCCTTCCGCAGACCCTGCAACCTAACACCCAATCCCCTTCGCTTGCCCTTCTCTCCTCACTTCAAAGGAAACTCCTGCACACCTCACCTTTCGCTTTAATCCTGTACCTTGTGTCCAATTTGTAACACCCGCTCACTCTGCCCACTCCATTGATAACCCTTCTCCCTCCCAATTGTAATACCCCTGCTCTTTTCCTGTACCCTCCGCATTTGCCATATTGCAATTCTCACCTTCGTTACACTCACTTGCATATTGCCCCAGTACCCACCTCGCATCATTTGTGACCCTCATTGTTAAACCTCGTTCTTGTACAATGCATTTTGCTTTGTAGCTAGGTGTACATTTATATATGAGATAAAGTACTCCCTGCTGTAGATTATAAGGATATTGTAAGACACAGAGGAGTTCCGTGGACATATAGAGGAACGAAACTGAAGGCAAGTTCCTTTATAAGGTCATGGAACTCTGAGGTGACTTGCATTGTCCTTATAATGTGCAGCAAGGGATACTTTATTCCTTATAATACATGGCCATGCTATCACAGTTCCCACAAAACGCTCAAAACCTTGGTGTGTTGCTCTTTCATGTGAAAGAGATAGGATGTTAGTAACCATGAAGAATAAAATTAGGATCTCTAGTGCAAACTTAAACACACCAAAAAGCAGGGAGATATTTGTTGCAAAAAAGATACAAGAATCCGTTAAATACAAGTCGGTTTTAAAAACGTGTGTAGCTCAGAATGTGTAGAATCATGCAGAGAGATTTTATCTTTCTTATAAGTACCTAAAATGTGGAATATTGAACATTTTGCCGTAAATGTCTATTTTCTGATTATCACTGTTCATCAAAAAGAACAAAAGAAGAAAAAGCAGTGTTTTCGTAACTGCAGCATTAATTATGCTCTGTGACCTGCCTTTCTCTTTGGTTGCTGGCCTTGGCAGCAGGCAGGGTCGGACTACAACAGAACATAGGCCCCAGCACCAAAATAAATGTGTCCCCCCATTAATGACTTAGATAGCTATGAAAGCGGCCTATGTTTGCAAATCGGGGTAGTTTTCAACTTCTAAAGACACTATGTATACATGGTTTTTGCAAGTTATTGAAGACCACATGGATTTGAGGTTGCTGCAGGCAATGTCTATTTTAGTATCAGGGAAATCAACAGTAAAAACCGGCCAGCAGACAATAAAACAGGGGCACAAACAGCCAAAAATGGGCCCACACATTGACCTGTCAGAGCAGTCCTTCGGGCACTGCCTTATTGCCCTGTTGGCCAGACTGACCCTGCGAGCAGGCACCATGAAGTCAGAACTCAACTGTAATAAGTTATTAGAGTTGGGTGGCTATGTCATGTATTACAGGCAACTAGGTGTGTCACAAGTTGTCTATAATAAAGACATTAGAGACAGACCTTTATGCAGGGATTGCAGGCTCCCATAATTTATATATCTATTTAGCCAGTTGCTGGGTAAATATATTCTTTGCAGTTTAAACAGCCAAATGCTAACTAATAAAGTTTATGTCTTATTTGGCTGATGTCTGTGTAAATAGAAAAAGAGACCACTATTTTCCTGGCTGCCAGCTAATTAGCAAAATCCTGTAGTATTTGGCCGACAGCTGAGTAAATAGCAAAGAAAGCACAAATTGCTGGGCTGGTAGCAAGATGGCAGAGATTATGTGCAATATTGCCAGCAATCAGGCAAATAGGACTTAGATCGGGCCTCTTACAGGCTACCGTCCGTGCTGAACACAGATTACAAAATTCTTCGTAAGGCTTTATCCATTTCATCCCATCCTGGTCCACTCAGAACAGAATGCTTTACCCACAAATGCAACATATCCATAAACATTAGACACTTCTGGCAGAACATATCTGCCACTGTAGCTGAGGCCTGGGAACACTTGGGGGATCATCTGCTTGGGAAACCTTTTTCATGATGAGCTCTTATCCCATGTGATCCCCTCTTAGAGCAATCTGGTCTTCCACCTGGACAATTTCTACTTCACAAGTGCCTTACACCGACACTTGCCTCCACCTGGGCCATAAAAGCCACAGAACCTCTCTCACACCCATTGGTTTAGACGACTCATAAACGAATATCTTGGACAGTTAAATCCATCCCAGTTTGGACTAAAGACCCATTGGTGTCCCTACAGCTCAGATGGGAAGGGGATATAGGCAACGTATTTACACAAATATAGTGGTAGAAATTACTGCTCACTCATACAAAATTTGGAGAAACGGCAAATTTCAATACATACAATATAACATTTTACATCGTGCATACCTGACTCCCGAAAGATTGAACAAAATATATGCATATGCCAGTTCCAACCATAGGCACTAGAATTAGGGTTGCAGGGGGTGCTGCAGCATCTCCAAAAATAAATGCGCTGGAGTTTTGAAGGTGAATGAACAATGAAGATGCTCGTAAATTTTGTTTTTATCTTGTCACATTTGCTGTGTTCTCAAAAACAGAGGTCAAATGTCAGGCTGTGCCTTCTGACAAACTGCTGCTTTTTCTTTTAACATAGAAATTGGTGCTAACTTTTCTTTCTCTGACTTCAAAATGAGAGACCGCCTTGATGGTGAGAAAGAAAAAATGACATCCTGTAGCCTTTCCTCACACACAACAAAATTTAAATACCTGTAGATGAACTGTACATATATTTTGAAATATATGAGCAGTTAGGAAATCACAAATGAAGCGCTTTTTTGTAATTCTAAAGTGTGATAGAAACAAGGATACAATCAAAACATGTCATGACACTTTACTTGGTGATAAGCAAATTACAAATATTAGTTGAAATCTGATTTCTATGTTTTATCGTTTGTGCGCATTATAGTTTTAACATTAACATTTAAATTTAACTGATATGAAATCACTCACCAGGACCGCACCAACAAGCCGGGAGCAGGAACAGCCAACATCCACAAAGAAACCATAGAGTGTACCACCACCACCGACAACACTACCACCCCCCATGGAACATCTCAACTTCAAGATCCATACGGACGACAAGACATCCATTGGAGGCACCCTCGCATACCGACCGCCAGGCCCGCACTCCTGCTTATGCAACACCATCGCAGAATTCATTGTGCCCCTAGCCTTGCACTCTAAGGACTACATCTTCCTCAGCGACCTAAATTTCCACATTGACAACCCCAATGACAAACACACTGCACACTTCCCCAACACTATGAGCAGCCTCGGATTGACCCACATCGTCCATGATCCTACACACACCGCAAGACACATGCTGGACCCAATTTTCACCTACGCAACCGCGTCAAATACAGTCATGTCACAGAACTCGCATGGGCCGATGACTCCATTATCTACTTCAGCATCTCCAGCCCCTGTACCGCCACCCCCAAGATGACCAATGCCCCCCACTGGAGGTTATCAACAATCAACTGATGACACACTTGGAGCAGAACCAGCAACTCAACGCCTCCCAGAACGCCGCGGCCAGACTCATCCTCCTGCCTTCCCCGACGAACCCCCATCACACCCCACCTCAGTAAACTCCACTGCTTCCCCGTACAGAGGAGATGCCAATTCAAGCTGCTGACCCACGCACACAAGGCTCTACACAACCAAGGACCTGTCTACATTAACCAACGCCTGAACTTCCACCAACCATCGAGAACACTACGCTCCGTCTCCCTTTCACTTGCCCATAGTCCCTGCATCTACCGAAGCAGAAAAACCTATCAAGACGGACATGTAAGTTATGAGGTACCAAAAAGAAAGAGTATACCCTCTCCCCTGGATTCTGATGCCTCCAGACGTCAACTATTCCCCATCCACGTGCCCACCATTAAGCATCGTAGAATTGGTCATAGCGGCCGTGCCTCTGAGTGGAGGAAAAGATCTATCCATCCCCACATCTAGAACACTGTTGAAGTCTCCGCCTATTAACCACGGAACCTCACACCATTTTCCCAAGGCAAGGGACAAACGATTTAAAAATTGGCCCAGATCTACATTCAGGGCGTACACATTTCCCAACAGTATATGCCGTCCATCCAGCCTTCCTTTTACAAGCACATACCTGCCCTCTTTGTCAGTAAGGACTTCATCCATAACAAACAGCGTCCCAGGACATATCCAGATGAGGACCCCCCTGGCAAATAAGGAATAATCCGTAGCGTATATTTTACCCCTCCACCTGCGCTGTAACCTAGTAATCTCTACGGCGTTGAGATGTGTCTCTTGCAAAAGTGCTATCTGTACGTTATGACGTTTAAGATAGGCATGTACAGCATACCTACGAGCAGGCGTACGGAGTCCCCGGACATTCCAGGTTAATATCACGTGACCCATTTCAAAACTAATGGAAGTATCAAGTAGTTACTAATAGCGTCCCAACTCCCCCAGAGCCAGCTAAACAATAGTCGAACATGCATGCCATTCATTCTAGCACCCACCCAATAAGCTCCTGCATCATAGGGAAAATGGGAAGAGTCAACCAATGGGAAACAAAACCTCATAAGGGCAACCCCCAGAACAATGGGGTGTCATCCAAACACAAATTGCAGCAGTACAACCATGTGTCCTACTGGCCCCAAATAGCTGGGGAAAACAAGGGGGTGTGTGACCATGCAGGGTGTATCATCAAGCATCCCCACAGAGATAACTAGTAGCCCATCGCCCTAAAAAATATTTAAAAATAAATTTAAAAAAACGCCCCCACCCCCAGGGCGTAAAGACTTTCCCCAGCCCACCAACCCAGGCTCATCCAGACTCAACAGAATTAACACTCAGTACAGATACTGATATAGCCCACATCATATCAAACAGCAATGCCCATTAATAAATGTCCAGTACAGCCCATGTCATACGATGCCATCCGCCGTCTGAGGTGTGACGTCTGGCATTCTCAGCGAGACCCCTTCTGAGGAGTTCGCTATCGAGGAACCCCCATCTCCTGATGAGTGACAGGAAGTGTCCACTTTATCATCTGCTACCACTGTGTCCGCCACCTGTTCTACAATGCGGACCACCTCTTGCCGCTCTCTTCGGACCTGGTCCGGGCCAGGTGCCGCTGCTGACCCAAGAAATCGCCGTCCCGACCGTCGGCGCCGAGGTCCTCTTTCACTTGCCCCCTCAGGCCATGTCGCAACAGTGCCCGCGGGCCGCGGGCCAGAGTATCAACCCGACGTCTCCAGCCAGTCCCAAGCATCCTGAGGCGTATCAAAGAACCTGGACTGCCCATCGGCAACTACGAGAAGCTTAGCCAGGAACAGTAGCGAATAGGAGATATTGAGCTGCCAAAGCTGGCGCTTGACCGGTAAGAAGGACCCCCGCTGGCGCTGGACCTTCATTGTATAGTCCGGGAAAAACAGTACTTTGACGTTCTCATAGTGAATGTCATCCAATTTTCTCGTCTCTCGAAGGATCACATCGCGGTCCCTGAAGTGTAATAGTTTAAAAATGAGCGGACGTGCCCTATCTCCCGGGGCCGGCTTCCTGCCAAGAACACGATGCGCCCGCTCTATGGTGAAGAATGGGGAAAAATATGCATTCGGCAAAAGGGTCTTGAGCCAGTGCTCAAGAAATGTGGCCGCATCCTGTCCCTCCGCATCTTCCGGTAGCCCAATTAAGCGAACATTGTTTCTCCGGGAGTGGCCTTCGGCATCCTCGACTCGCTCCTCCAGGTACCGAATTCGAACTTCATGGGCATTCTGCTGCTTCTCTTGAAACTCCGTGGCCGGCTTCAATTCAGCTACCTCCTGCTCCACGGTAGTGACCCGGTCTTTCAAGTTCCGATGATCAGCGTGCAGCAGGTTAAGGTCCAGGGCCACCTTGTCCAGTTTGGCTTCCACAGATGCACAAGAGCATTCAATGGCCTGCAGAATAGCGTCCAGGCGATCCTCCGGCGCCGCTCGTTCCACCACCTGTTGCAGAGGATCCGCTTCACTTGCGCCCACAGCCTGCGAGGAGGTCCTCGATCCAACGCCCCTGGTGCATCCCATTCTTCTGCACAAAGGCTATCTAACGCAGCCACCACTAAATATGCAAGCCACTCAAAGGAACAGGGCAACAATCGTCTCTAAATACCTAGGGCAACTCCAGTAAGCAGTTCGTGGAGGCATGGCTTAGATCTCTCCCTGCTTTCACCGTAGCTCAAGCCCACAATCCACTTACACTGCAGGCAGCCACACTTTCAGGCTGATTACATCAGGAAACTACTGCTGTGCATCCGTCTCACCGCCATGATTCCCAGGTCATCCCATTCAGCTGTGCACAATGAGCTAGCCACTCCACGCAAAGCAAATCACTGAGGAAATCCTGTCGCAAATGGACTTCGTGGATCCCTTTCCAAGAAGAGGTCCCCTTCACTCTGCCTCTCAGACTATCACCAGCACAGTCCTTATCAGGTCGCAACCACCGGCCCGACGCTGCCCCCGTCTTTCCACCTACGTGAGAAACAATCGGAGGTCGTCGCACTTCACCGCACAGGCGTGGGTTATCTTAACATACCAGCATGGCAAGACCCCTCCCTACTGCAGCAGCAATCGGAAGTCACCACACAGCACTGCACCTGTCACCCCACAGACAATGGGGCACCAAGGCGCTGCGCCGCTCCACCAGCCCAGGGATGTCCACTTCAGTAATCCAGCAGGGGAGGTCTGCTCTCAGCTCCCCTCGCCACAATAAGTGCGTCGTGCCCCCGCTAGTTCAGCGCGAGTGCTTCCCGGCGTCCATACCAAGTCACCACCAGGCACCACCGTCCGCCCTCCAACCTGCTCAGTCACGGCCGGCGGGGCCCGCTCAGCACATCTACGGCCCCCGCTCCACTAACCGGCAGCTCTTCCCTTCGTCTGCCGCTTCTTATGAGGGCCGAGCCCATCCCGGCCACCATCAGTGCAGATAGCGTCATCTGGAGCTCCTCAAATCGCTCTCATCGTCCGTCTCCGGGGCCAACCTTTCCGCAAGTCAGCCCGCACTTCACACCCATGGGGGCACAATCGAGACAAAATCCAGGTCAGGCTTTCAGGGCCTCCTCACAGGCGTCCCCCCAGGCTATTGCGGTCGCGGCCCACCAGCTGTATGTTGCTGCGTTGATTTTAGAAGTCGCTGTCCGAGCCCAGTTTCAGTTTCCGCTGTTCCCCGGGGGTGTCACTGAGGCACCAGATATATCCCTACAGTAACATACGGCGATGCAGGATAATGGTGTCCGATGTAAGGGGATAGCGGACGGAGCGATGCTAAAACACATCCGCCATGCTGCCCAAGCAGGCCACGCCTTCATAAAAATGTGCCTTCTTTATGTTACATGGCAATCATCCTATACAAAATGACCAATGGTCTGATCTGATGAGGTGACCCAGGAGGTGTCACCCCAGAACTGGGAAATTATATTATCCGTTGGATTGTTGATTGGGAAGCCACTACTTGGCCCACTTTTTCTTCCACATTCTTTTGCCACCTTTCCCATGAGGATTGCTTCTCATAGGATTAAGAGAGGACTTTCGGACTTGCGGAGTCTCCTGGCCGGTGCATACGCTGTGTGCGCTATTCACAGACTTCTTTCCCCATGGGAGAGAATCTTTGAGCTGACATGCTACATGTCCTTTCCTGAATACTCCTTCTAGAACTTTGATAATTGATGGCCCAAAGTGATCAATTTGATTATTTGGTATTCTTAACTCTTAATGCCTGATATTGGAGTATTTACCTGCTAATGATGCTGACAAAATCTAGCTAGTTATAAATCCCATTTCCATCTCTCTATGACTGGTCTCCAATAATTGATTGTGTATTTCCATCGTTTAAATGAGGGATTGGATTCCTAATAGAGAGGTTTCTAGTCAACAGGACCTAATGTTACTATTTTGTATAGCTTTAAGTGAGCTACTGGTTTGTATGATCCTAGCTCATTTAAATTTCTTCGGGAGATTTGGTTTAGCAGTAATAATTCTGTACCTGTATAGTGTAGTATGAAAAGTCATATACATGAATCTAATTACCAGCTTATAAGTCAGTTATCCAATTACTGGTCCTCATTGGATAGCTGGATTGGTTCCCCTAAGTCCAATCCCTCTCGGCATGGTTCAGGATCCATCGGAGGACCAAGTAAATGATACTGAGGTGTAGTGCCAGATAAACTTAAGAACCAAGTAAATGGGCCCAGTACAGTTACAGCAGCTGTTAGGGAGAGATGGTGGAATGACCTTGGGAAGGGGACTGCCATGGGCTCCGGAGTAGCTGTGGGAAATATAAGTTGGTCGTTGGGTTATCGGGGATAGGTGTATTGCATTTGCCAAGGTTGTGTGCTTGTAAATGTCAGACTGTGAGGAATGGGCCTGCTGGATGTGCCGTGGATGCTGTGATTTCTCAAGTCTGCAGAGGGACTGAAAGCATTTTCAAGTTTGGGTTTGCCTCTTAGTCAACAAGGGGTTTGTTTGTATCAGGTGCTCCAAGTGGGTGTGTGTTTGCGAAAGAGAGCTTTTCTCCAAGTCAGGAAGGATGAATCTGTCAGAGACACATGTTCTATTGAGTGCAATGTCAAGGGAAATATGTGTGGGAATTGCTGAGACCAACTTGCTGCGAGGGATGAGCCTGTCAGAGGGGGCCTCATGGGTATGCCAGACTATCCAAGGACACAAGCTTTATTAAGGTGCAGTAAGGGCATTAGTACGCAGGGTCTAATTCTGTTGGGCAGTGTAGATGCTGGGTTAGAGGAAGTTTGGGGCAATGGGGCCTAGTATAAAAGGTAGGCCAGACCTTGTGCCCAACCCCCTCACTGTACACGGCTGGGGTAGGAGCTCACTTGGTGGGGATGAGTGCAGGCCAGGCCCTGCAACTAAACACATTCACTGTGCACGGTTGAGTTTGATGCTCACTCAGGCCCGGCACCCTGCAACCAGGCTCTGGCACTAAGTCTCCCAGTTGTGCACAGCCAAAGGCCGTGACCAGAGTGAGGGTTGAGAGATTACTCGCAAGTGTTGAGGGCCTGCAACAGGCAAGATCTTGCTTCCAACTCTATCCCTGTGTGCGGCTGGGTTTATTGCACACTCGGGCGGGCCTGCAGGCAAACTCCCCCTAGGTGCACACAGTATCAAAATGCATGGCTACTGCAGAGCAATGTACATTTATCACCTGTGGAACTCCCCCTTGACGCAAACTAAGTGTATTATTTTGGCCAAGTTTCTAACGCAAATCTTCATTTGTGTTGGAAAGTAAATATGACCACAACATTTTGAGCTAGGCTTGTGTTACTGAAGTATCACATAGCCAGTGCAAAGTGTTAGTAAATCTGGGCATATATGTTTGTATGCTGCACAACATTGTGCCAATCAATATTAAATTTGCCATTTAAAATATATTTCCACGGTTTAACATTAAGACACAGGCATGAGTGACAATATTTATTTTTCTATTCTTAACTATGAAAGGAGGTGCTCCAAAGAACCCTTTTTTGTTTTTTAAAGATTTTTAATTTTTTTTCAATAATCTGTTAGTTTTTGGGGGGTACAGCTAAAAATAACACAAAAAAACAGTCCCCAAGTCCTGTAATGGCGGCCACAACATTTTTTTGTCTGAGTTGCAGCCAACCAGTCAGATCATTTTATAGTGCGGGACCAGTACTGGTCCCATGGTGCCAAAAATGCACCTCAATAAATCAGACGGCCCTATTTTTTTAATTTTCGGTAATGTGAGACTAATCTTCAGCCAACTGTCCAAATATACCTAACTTTTGAACCCCTACAATTGCAACCCGAGCACCTCTTTAAATGGAAATTGTCAAAAAACGGCTGAAACAGTTTACACCAAATAATGAAACACACGCTTTCTGTATTGGGAAGCAAAGCTTTCAATAGGAGTTAACATGTAAAATCATTGTTTTGGGACCCCCGTTTTCCTGGCCCCCAATTGACGTGTCACCCCGAAACTTTCCAGGAAGGAACTGAGTTGCATGAACTTGTTTTTGGAAAGTTTTGTGAAGATTTGTAAAAGTTATTAGCAAAAGATAGGACAGGACTATCTTTTTATGTGCAAAGTTCTCCTCCCCAACTGTGTAGTCTCCGCAGTCATAAAATTACTATTATCTTGTAGTTTGTGAATCCTGAAAAAAATAGTAAACTTACACAAAAAGGTAAGTTTACCTCTGTAAATCAGGTCCTGAGTTTTTAGTTGTAAACGTAGTAATTTCAAACAGAGTCTTTAAAGCAAGAGACTGGTACACTGATACACTATGAGTATGAGTCTGCCATTGTCTTCCAAAATGTTACAATTGCGGTAAAGATCTAAGATGAATGTAGAGGAGTTGCCGTAAAGTTTGTACATTTGTGGCCTACGCTGCATAGGTTTGAGTTGATTTGGTGTAATGTCACAGGAATTATGTATGCACGACGTATTATAATAAATTACCTGATTCGAAACGGAGGGCCTGATTATGATGCCGGTTGGACCGTAGTGAAGGCAGGACTGCCCGACTAGAAGTCGGCGGTCCCGCTGCTCGGATTAGGATGCGACCACCTTCTTGGTGGTCGCAATATGTATATTTCCACATGATGCAGGGATGTTTAGGCCAGGGAGGAAGGGGGCCCTGCTAGCGGCCCCAAAGCCACCATGAAAGGGCAGGCGGAAAGGGAGACTGTAATCCCTATGGCAGTGCCTGAGCAGGAGCCACCCTCATTGTAGGGATTACTGACCCTCCGACGCACCAACGGGCTCCTTGAGCCTGTCGGAAGCGCGGCGGACGGTCCCTTTGCCAGATGCCTCTACCCGCAGCATCGTAATGCAGCGGGCGGACCGCAGGGGCCGATGTTGGTGGGTCCGCCACCGATGAGCTGTTGGTGTCGAACTCACTGACATCGTAATCAGGTCCATAGTGTTGTTTGTGGACTTCTTCGCACGTTTAAATGTATTGTCCCAATCCTTGGGTGGGGGGGCTCTTCATTGCAGTCTGCCTCCTATTTGTGTTTTTCTTAGTGTTTTTTTTTTTTAAATAAAATAAATTCTCAGTTATCCATATAGTGCAGTTATCACTTTAGAGCTTGATGCCACATAAAGTGTGGCAGATTTTGTATTGAATGTGTGAGGGCCTAAATTTGTTTAATATAATAATTAATTGTGATATAATTAAATGTTCACTGTTGGCTGGGTTTAGGAATAGTGTTTGCATTAGGGTAGCATTAGGGTTAGGATAGGGATTCCTCTATATTAAAAGAATCGATTAATAGTATTTTATTTTATGTTATTTGATGTAAATAAAATAAACATTATTGCTAGGGTTAGGATTAGCATTAGCATTAGAATTAGAATTAGGGAAATTATTCTTTATTTTAAAACCAATCAATAAAATTTAATTTATTTTAAAATATCACAATATTTAATATTGAATATGGTTAGTGTAAGGGTTACTTATTTAATTAAATTATGTTTCAATTAATTTAATTAAAAATGATTCAATATGTATTATTGAAAAGGGATAGAATAACAGTGTTAGAGAATGGCAGATTAAACTGATTATAATTTAAATGCATTTAATGTAAACTAATTAATAAGAGTTCGGATAAAGGTTCAGTACTTAAATTAATGTAAATAATGTGATTCATATTAAAAAAAACATACATATCATTCTTAGGGGATAGAGCTGAGTTAGACACACAAGTTGCAATACAAGTAAAAAAGAAGAGATATTGTTAATGTAATAGTATTTATGAAGGAATCCATAGACTGGTAAGGCCCCTGAATGCAATGTTAAAGTGACAAGGTAGTGATAGAAAGGGTGATACCAATAGAGGTAGCGCTCCATGTACCTTTGACAACCATCACTTCACATACTATTACATTGAACCAAGCACTTAAACCCATCATCACTTCATCCTCATCCCTAACTTTGATGCCGAATATTTGCTGACTCTGTGCTAGTCTGTGGTTTCTAGGCTATAAGCAATTCTGCTTTACAGAATCTGTGCCGCACTTTCAACATTAGATGCTTAATACTGCTGACATTACATCTATTTGATTTAACCCCCCATGTTCTTGGCATGCAGGTATTAATCTTCTTGTGCATCATATATATTATTCTCAGCAACATCCTTTCACCATTAGAGAAACGTACCATCTTCCTGCCTTCTGTGGATGCCATTACCATCCAATGGGTAGATTTGTGACTCAAATTATTCTTCTAAGCAGGCAGAATCCCTCAGTCTATTCATAGAACTTTGCTTATTATTAGTGGGGTGGCCCATGTCAGAAGTTCTATCTGCCTCTGAATAGGTGCTGTGAATGCTTGTTGTACAATAAAATGGGTGAATGCTGATGCCCATGTGAATGAGTGCACAATATGGTGGTTCCTCTGCTAGCTGCCTGCTCATCAGCTATTCTTTAGTAATCCTACTTAGAACTAGAACTTCCTCTAGGGTGGAAGATGGTTGCTACTTTCTTTCTTTTGTTCATAATAGGAATAGGCTTAAGCTGCTCTGGTCACTGGCGTAACGAAACTTGAGGGGGCCCCCTGCAAGGTACGCAGAGGGGCCCCCTCCGGATTAAATCGGGAGCTCTCCGTTCCGAGTACTGTGCTGAGGGGACCCCCCTGGAGCTTGGGGGCCCCCCCACACCGCGGGGGCCTGTGTTACGCCACTGGCTCTGGTGTAGCTCGCTCTCCCCTCTTCCGCTGTTGCCTAACAACAGTGGATTTCGGTTGGACTTTGTCTTGGTGCAATCCACCTCCACACAATGACTAGTTCGAACTAGCCTTAAACCCTGGACACTGCTCTGGAAGCCCATTTAAACAAGAAGAGAAATAGAAAGATGGACTTCTCCTGGATTATTTGACCTGGTCGAATTTAGGCTGAAGTGGGTGTTTGATTGGCTAAGGCATACTGTGATCCACAAGTGGGACCATTTGGCCCAAGGCCTCTTGGTCCAGTAAGTTGTATGTTGTGTGGACACCAAGAGTTCTGATATCTCTGTCCCGTTGACTGGAACTTCAAAATGCTTTTCATAAACATTCTGGTAAAAGACTGAGTGTGGTTTTGTTCCTTGAGTAAATCTAAGTGCAGCCTCATAGGATACCAGTGTCTATAGGGTTAATGTTATAGAACTTATACCACCCATCGCCTGAGGGCTACAAGAACTTCTGAGGTGGTAGCTCAGACCCAGTAGGTACTAGCACTTTCTAATATATGAAACGTATCATATTTTGACAGCTTTAACTTAGCTATAAATAAAAATGTTTGTTTTAAAGATATAGCAATTTGGGTAAATTGAGTTTATTGAGTGTTATTTACTAAGTCATGCTGTGTCTACCATCTCCAAGAAAGACCCTGTACCCTCCTGCCCGTTTCTCAGGTCCATTTCCTTCTTGAAGAGCACGCTCGGCAAAATGCTGAGCCCAGGCCTCCTCACAAGCATCATCTCATCCTGTAATGTGTGGCCAAAGCTAAGCTTCAGGCATGCATTGCGAATGTAGCCTAGAGGAAGATTTATAAAGATAAGTTGAGGACTTTTTTTTTATACTTAAACTTGCATTGAAGTGGAGGAAATTGTAAGTGGGATAAAGCTAAAATAAACCCATTTCTGTTTTTAGAAATCTGGAATTGCTTCCCTAAATCAGAAGTGTTGGCTTGTTAGCCAAAAGTCAACACAAATGTGAATCTCACTCTTGGAGGTTGGACTAAGCTCTCACTCATACAAGGGTTAATAAAACTGGAGGTGAGGAGAGATGTAACCAGTCCATGCAATGCTGGTCTCTTCAGAGATTAATAGTGCTTGAAGCATACCAAGAAATCTGAATAGGCTGCTGGACATCCTCCTACCACAAGGAAAAATGTGTTTAATGTTCCTGCCAGAGAGAGAGATCAGAGTTTTGTCTAGTGGCAGTTTTGACTCGCCATAAGGTAGCACAGAGGGTTAATATGCCTGCTGCAAAGAATGTGTACCATGCATATCAAAGATCTGTATTTTATGTGAGTGGATTACTGCTTTTGTCACAGAGATCCTTTTGTTACCGCAGTTTATAAGATACAACCCTAAAATAGAACAGGGACTGTTATGAACTGTCATCAAAGAGCTACATGCAAACTGCATAAAACAGGTTAGGACGTTATGGGTTTTTACCCCCAGTTTTTCATTATCTATTCCTATTGTTGCTAAAAAGGGTTTATTTGAATAGATATACTTCCTTATTAGTAAAGGCAGCCTCTACCAGTGCTTGAAAACAAATTAAAGGTATGTGAGAGAGGGGCTGTGGAAAGATGAGGTGCGTTTTTGCCCGGTGATAATGAGAGGAATCCAAGGGGGAGGCCATGGGGGGGGGCGCCAAAAATGATTGTCGCACCGGGGGGCCCCACCAGTTCTAATGCCGGACCTGCTTCCTATGATGTCATCAGATATGCTAAATAGTACTCACTCATATGTATTTGGAAAATGTGAGAGTAGTGTCAGACCTGGCCAATCACAGCCATCCTCTTTCTGCATGCATGCACTGACAGCCTTACTCTGTAGAGAGAGATACATGCAATACTTTTTAGGTTGAGCCTACTAGACAGTTTATATGCTGTCTGTTGGGAGGAATATTGAGACTTACCAAGAACAGAGAAGTGCTTGGAACCCATCCTCTGCGCACCAGTGGTTTTCTTTCCTTGCAACTCTCATTTGCCTGCTTTTATGTGTCCTCACTTGTCAATCTCGTGTATGCCCCTTCCATGGAGCATTGCCTCTTTCCAATTTCTTTGGTTATCTGGCATCGCTGCTTCCACTGCTTGCTTTTCAAACACTACTTTTTTATTTTGTGTGAAGCACTCCACTAGAGTGCGTGTGTTTTCGAACCATCTCCCTAGTGTATGTCTCTCCCCCTTGAACTTCTTGTTGCTCTCTGTCACCTGTATGCTTCTCCATAGTGCTTACCCTACTAATTCTTCTGTGTCGTTTTCCCCGACCAGGGTGCTGCTTTTGTTCCCGCCATTCCTCCAGTTTCTTTAGCTTCAGCTTCCCCATTGCATAAGTTTTCTTCCCCCACACTCCCCCATGGTGCCTTGCCACTATCCCCCCACCCTCCCAATGTTGCTTCACCGTTCTCCCACCCTCCCCTCTGTTGCTTCCGCTCCCCAAGCCCTCTTTAAAAAAAATTAACGCTTTTGTAGGTTTTCTTTTTATTTTAGTTACCGATCCAACTTGGATCAGTAACTACATAGAAAACAATCGCCCACATGATTTTGTAGCCACGTGCATGTGTGGCACATGTGCCTATTAAATGATGTGGGTGCCTGTGTCAAGGACCTTTTATTTGTTTTGTTTTTTAATGTAGCTGTGCAGCTTGGCTAAAAAACGTTGGCAAAGGCAATAGATCACTAAGGGGAAAGATATTGGATTTGCCAATGCTTTTTTTTTATTAGTCATCTAATAACAAGGAAACATAGAAAAAAATACAATTACATTATAGTTAGAAAGTCTTCTCAGGGAACACTATCAAATAACTCCATGCCACCAGGGACACCATTTTTAAGTCCTTCCTATTCCTTTAATGACCTAAAGCAATCTGGGAGTTGTAGCCTTGGTTCATTTCAATTGCACCACTTGTAGTAGCGCATTATAAATATGTTTTTCCTTCACATCTAATAAAAGCTCTTATGTTATAAACGTGTTTCTTACTATCTAAAACATAGCAGTCTTCACTCACACAAAAGAAGAGAACAGGCTGTACATTTCGCCCTAATAAAACACAATCCAGCCCTCCTCACAATGTCACTGTGCCAAAGTTCGCACTTCACATGGTAAAAGGTGCAAGTCTAGTGGCGTAACTTCAAGGGGGATGTTTGTGGTGTTACACCCCCCTACTAAATGTATCATTTGATAAATAGTTGGGGACAGTATCTTTCAGTCGGGTATGGTAAAGTTTCTGTCAGATTTCACCTGGAATTTTTATATACCCAGATCGAAACAAATACACACACTCTGGTCTCTGTTTTGAAGGTCTTACTGTGTGTTAAGCACCCCATCACAATCTGCACTCCTTTCCCTTTCCATGGGCCCTAAAGCCCCCCACCCCATGCGCTGCTTCTCATATAATGATTAACATGATATGCCAGAGTGATTGTCGGAAAAGCTGATGCTCACCCCCGCCCCCCTAGACTTACTGACCAAGCTACACCCCTGTGTAAGTCGTTTTAAAAGCCATATGTGAAATTGTTGCTGCCGCAGCCGCTTTCTTTAATACCTTTCCTAATGGTCTGATCTGTGCATACTCCGTCGGAAACCTCACGTCATCCATTTTTCACCGTACATACTCTGCATGACAGCTGCAGCTAATAACTCCATCTACAGGAGTACGAGGGGGAGGGTCTGTCACTAACGAACCTTTCAACAGTGGTGACGAACTGCTGTGTGCCTTCTGAAACAAATGTAAAAAAGTCTGTTTTTGGCCCCAGGTACTAAAAAAGGTCTGATCTTATACTGTTGTTCATATTCTTTCCTTGAAACATAGTTAACAAGCATTTGCAATGCAATAGGTCTCACATTTATGCAAGCTTAAGCTATTAGCATTGTAAATGACAATGCCTTTTATTTATGTTTTAAAAACCAAAACATAAATAAAAGGCATTGTTATTTACAATGCCAATAGCTCAAACTCTCGTAAATGCGAGACCTATTGCATTGTAAATGCTTGTTTACTTTTGCTTTTTCATACTATTGGCAATAGTGCTATGCAAATATAATAACCCCAATGCAAATAAAAAAAACAACATTAAAAAACATTGTTATTTTCAACGCCAACAGCTCTAACTTTAACAAATGTGAGACCTATTACATTGCCCATGCTTGTTGCAATTAGAGGCCACCTGGGAGAAGTGGCTCCACAGTGGTGCATTGGGTTACTCTATATGAGGCTAGGCTGCAGCTGCGTCTTGCCAGGGCTGCTGGGGGCACTGTGAGTCTGCCACTGACAGACACCCACACACCGATGCAGAGGACGGAGGCTGACAACCCTCGAAGGACCACAGACCCACAACCTACGCATAAAGGAACCCACTGGCAATGACCCAGCGGGTGTGTCTGATTCCTAGAGGGTCTCTTGAACAAAATAGCCCGATCTGAAGGTTTAAACATTCAAACAAATGTGATTTTAAAGTTTACAATTCTACTAAAGTCTACAAAAGAATGGGGACTGTCTGGCAGCGTTAATACGAGTGAGACTCCCGCTCAGTGAGTGAGACATGTAGAATACATATCGTGCCTTGAATCAGCCGGTAGAATGCTTACACTCACACGCACTGCAGTACCTTAATAAATATGCGGGGAAAACATGAGGGGAAAATGAGGGTGCCTTTGCATTAAGAATGAACAAAAAGAACAAGTTCACACGTGACATCCGGTGATGACCCGGAGACTGTATCGCTCTTCACCACACAAAAAGTGCAGGCCTGAACACACACATTCTATGTACACAGAGGTGCGGGGTTCTATACCACATAATCGTAGATTGGCACAACACAGTCTGCTATGGGAATACCTAGCGAGTTAGAAAGTTTCTCCACTCTGACAATATTAGAAGATTGTTAGTTAAACCGATTTACCAGTTAGATAAACACACACACACACCTACACACACACACTCTTACACATCTGTTCACCTGCGCTGTCCCAGACTCCCCCCCACATATCAGAAAGTGTCAGTATAAAGTCTAAGCATTTAATACAGGTTTGCAAGCCTTGGGAAGAAAAACAATCGTTTTACATTTAACATAAGTTTAAACATCGCTTCGCACTTTAAAGTGATTATGAATGTATGACAAGAATAACAAGAGGAACCAGCGCATACACAGCCGCGAGCGTTACCTGGGGTTCAAGAGGCAAGGCTGGCACCGGCCTGGGGCTCCTCCGGTCTTCGGGACACTAGGTTCCTGGTGAAGCTGCACGGAGAAGGAGAGGGGCAGCCTCATGTTTTGCGGCTGGCGAGGACGGAAGGGGGACAGGAGATGTGCACATCGCGTGTCTGTACGTGCGTGTTCACGTTCACGGGCGCGTTCACAATGGCAGTCCGTCCTGCGCGTGCACATCTCCTGTCTCCCTTCCGAAGCAAGTAGGTAACAATACATCTCGCTAGCGACAGCGCTTCGCGCTGCGTCGCTAGGCGAGACCTAAAAACCCAGGACATTCCCTGGTCGCTTCCATTCATCACGGGAGCCACGCTAAAGAAAACAAAAATCAGGTTTGTTTGAATTTGTACACTTGGACCTTAATTCAAACCTCAGGTGGACGTTTGGTTTGGTAAACCAGAGTACTTGTTTCCTGCTTGAAAGTGCTGGTCTTAGTGCTTTATTTATTTATTTAAAAAAAAAAAAAGTAAGTGCCCGGTCCATACTTAAGAGGCGACTGCAGCTTGCACCACCCGTTACCCCTGCCAGCTCTGTCAATGACAGTACCACCTATTTATCACCTACAAGTTTTCCACCTAAAGCTATAACAATGGTGTGGGGGCAGGTATTATTCATTTTAAATATATATTGAATTATTAAACCCTGTGGTTGTGCTGATCTCAAAATTAGACAGCGCCACATGTGGTGGACTTTTGTTAATGCTGGTGGTGAGAATTAAGTGCTAGTGCCAAGCACCAGAAACCCCTGGCTCAAATTAAGCACTAGCTGGCACTCTCTCTATTAAAATAATTGGACCTCAGTAGCTTTGAGTACCTGCTCACTTAAAACGCTGTCTGTAATATGTGATACTGTCTTGAGGTGCAAAAATTCAAAATTTGCAGTATTGCCTGCACGAGGGCCAACAGGTTGGGAGAAATTATCTATCACCCAATTTGGAATCCTGATAGGTGAGCAAACTGAAGTTTCGGTTGTGTTACAATGAGGGCCTGACAGGTAATTTAGATGAAAGCAACATGGCTAGAAACAGGAGCAAATTTAATTTTAAAGCCTGTTTGAACACTAGCGCGTTTTCGGAGCCAAATGCAAACTGTGGTAGCTCTGATTTTAGCACAGACTGGGTGTGCCTCAAACATTTGGCAAAAGATTTGCAATATTTATTCTCAGCCGCACAAGAGGGGGCATACTTCTCATAGTTATTTACTATCCTGGTGACAGAAAAGTTCTGGTTGGATGTTGCCTTCGATGACCTGAAGGCAGCTGCTGTGGCATCTGTTTGGGGTGGAGGCAACCCAGCGACATTTCGATTTGTGAGACTGGCAGATGGATGAGTTTCACAAGTCCTGCTTGATGAAGAGTCTCTTTTCAGGGTGGAAGCTGTTTAGCACCAGTTTGGAGAAAGTTGGTTGCTAATCATTTAGGAATCAGAAGCATGTGCAGCCCTTCTTGTCTAGGTCAGGGTGGGGCACACCACAGTGAATGGTCACATCCCAGGGGATATGTGTAAGGAAGTCAAAGACTCGCAAGAGGTAAGCTCATGGTGAAGCTTTATTTTACAACCCCATCCATCGTAGCGCTCTGGGCCAACTGACAAACCCAGAACCCTACAAAGTCCTGGTTCCACGCTAGAACGTAGAATATGGAACCAGGCGATATCACACTTCTTCCCTTTTCCATTTGAAATAGATTTTACAAAAACATTTCACACATTGCAGAAAGAAACTCATTTCAGAAAGAAATACAAACATGACCCTTCTTCCCCTTAAATAAACAAAAGAAGGGAGAAACAAACAGTATGTCAGAAATTCATAGTAATGTACAATTAACTTCTCACAAAATCATTAAGATAACTTGGGCTTTTGCAGACTCTAACACTTTTACGTGTAGGCTCACATTCCACACGCGAAGAGACACCAACAGAAGACTCTGGTTCACAAGTGTTGTCACTGCTTGGTCTAACATGAACAACACGACTGTGATTCCAGATCCGACCATCGTTGGTTTTGACAGCGTTCTTGAACAGTTTCACCACACTCTTTACACCAGTGAACTTGGACCAGTTTTGACAACCTACTGAAGCCTTAACCTTGACTTTGTCACCAACATTAAACTTTACAACCTTACCAGACCTTCGAGTGTCAAAATAGATCTTCCTTTTCTGTTGGTGAGCTAATTCCTTAACCCTCCACTCACCAATACCATTGTCCTTGAGACCTTTATCCAGAATCATCCACCCTGGACACATGATGGTATTCGGAGATCTTCCTTTGAATAACTCAAAAGGTGTCTTCCCAGTTGAGGAGTGCGGTGTAAATCTGTAAGCAGAAATGCGACTTTGTAACTCATCTCTCCAGTTTAAACAGTTGACTCTCGCCAGTTGTATGCTTTCTTTCAACGTTTTGTTCAACCTCTCAATGGCGCCATTAGACTCGGGATGGTAAAGAGAGATTTTCTTGTGTTCAATCCCACACTTCACTAAATATTCCTCCATTTCACGTGAACAAAATTGTGGGCCATTGTCTGATAATAAAGAACAAGGAAAACTTTCACGCTTGAAGATAGAATCCAAAAACTTAATTACACATTGTGTCGTGATATCTCTCGCAGAACTCACTTCAATCCACCGAGAGTATAAATCCAACAAGACAATCAAATAGGGAGTTTGATGTTCGCCATGAAGAGGACCATCAATATCAATGGCTACTTCATCCCAAGGACAAACCATAGGTGGTTGTCTGGGCTTAAGAACCTTGTCACTCAAAGAGCAAGGAACACAATCACGCACAGCCCGTTCCACCATGAGATCCAAACCAGGCCACCAAAAGTCTTGTCTAATGCGTTCTTTGGTTTTTGAAATTCCCATATGTCCTTCATGTGCCATTTGAATAATGTTGTTCCTTAAACTCTCGGGTGGAACTAGCCTTGTGCCTCTGGTTAAAATGCCGTCAATGATGGCTAACTCATAAGACACTAACAACCAGGGCCTCTCAAGTCTGTTTCCCTTATTTTGTGACAACAATTCTATCACACGCAACATTTCTGAATCTTTCTTCAATTCTTCTTTCCACTCATATTCTTTAATCGCACCTAAAGTGATATCACACACTACGCTGAACCGCAGACAGGCTCTGCGTGCGTCAGCTTCTTTAGGCAGTGGGGCTCAGGCTACATGCGCGTCATCTACGCTGAACCGCAGACAGGCTCTGCGTTCCACGGGACAGCGTCTCGCCTCCGATGAACCCGCCGCCACTTCCAGGCACAAACTCCACAAATTGCCGCTCCGCTCACCGTCCGCTGTCCTCCACCAGCCCTTGCAAAGCTCTCCTCCCTTCTTCTGAGCCAGAACCGACTCCACTCTTCATCCGCTCGACGCGATCGTCTCCGCTACCAACACCTTCTCCTGTGATGTTGGGGTTGCCTCTGCCCTTTTCCCAACGCAATCGTCGCCAGTGTAAGGAAGTCAAAGACTCGCAAGAGGTAAGCTCATGGTGAAGCTTTATTTTACAACCCCATCCATCGTAGCGCTCTGGGCCAACTGACAAACCCAGAACCCTACAAAGTCCTGGTTCCACGCTAGAACGTAGAATATGGAACCAGGCGATATCACAATATGAGCAGTGCTTAATTTCAGCCCTTGCTTTCCTGTGCTCAGCACCAGCACTTCATTGCCGGAACCTGCACTTATGATAGATGCCACAAGGTGACGCTGTTTGTGTAATTTAAAAATTAGCAGAAAAACTGTTGTGTTAATTCAATATACATTAAAACAACTAATACCTGCCAACTGAGCCATTCTTAAAGCTCTGGCGGCCTCAAACAGTCTGAATTGTCACACGTGTACCAGTGTGATGGTTAGTAGTTGTGTAAGGACAGTGGCAATGTGTGGTGCAAACTGCGGTGGCCTCCTGACGAGGGCCCCGGCACTTATTTTTTTACAAATTAAGCACTGGATACCAGCATGCGTCTGGTAGGTCCTCTGAGTTGTGTAGGTCCCTCCGTTTGCACCCTTATGTTGCTTGTCCTCCTCAGATCATTGGTTGTTATTGATGTTTCGCTTGCACCCTTGGTTTCTGGTGTTCATTTTCTGCTGCTGCCCCAGCCTCCTTGTTGTGTCCACTTCTTTGTAGTCACAGGTGATGCAATAAATGGTTTCATAAACTTTACTACAGTTGGCTGGTTTTGGGATCATACTGATGCCACTTTGGTACTTCATCATAGAGTAAGGAAGAGGACAAGGAAGGAGATGAGGAAGTAATGGCTCAATCACTTAATGGTAAACTTTATCCTTTCTTTATCCCAGTAGGTACTTTTGGAGGTTCTTAGTCTGCAATCCTATTGTATTAGCTTCATGGGGTCAGGGCCAGGATTTGCTGTTGACCCAGTTCCCATAACAGTCCCAAGAGAGGGAGAGCAGGGTAAGGGGTCATTAGAAAGATGGTTTTTTTAGAGTTAATAAAGGGGTGCTGAGCTAGGGTGTGGAAGGGACCTCTACTGCAGCGAGAAAGAGAGACTCAGAGTAATGACGATTACTGGTAAGTAATTGGGCTATTACAGTTGTAACCTTGGATACATCCTGGTTACTACATTTGGAAAGATGGGGGCTTAGTTCCTTTCCCTGTAAGGACAGGATCATGAGATGCACGATCTGAACTGGTATGAGAGAATTAGGCTAACGGTCTAGAGCTGTGAAATATTTATAAAAGGATGTTATTACAATATGTTGACCATTAGGTTAATTAATCTGAAATTTTGAATGAAAAGTGAGATTTGATTGGCTGAGAAATATTTTGTTGCAGTGCCCAGTTCGTATTTGGGAGCTGTCATTCCAAGTTCACTAATCTGTTACAAAATATTGCTGGTACCTTGGGGGGGTAACACCTCAGAGGAACTTGGTCCCACCCCATGGGGTGAAAAATGATTTTTTCAGTGAAGAAAAGTTAAGGACTCGGGTTTCCCGGTTCACGGACTTATATGCAAAGATTTTTAAAACTATTTCCATGCATAGTCAGTACTTAACTTGTAAAATAATAAGTACCGGTGCCCAAAGATGTTCTCAGAAGCCCGCAGATAGTGCTGACAAATGTTGGGATTGCCGAATACCAAGACTGTGTAGTCTTGATTCCACCTCATGCCTCTGTGTTTGACCACCATACCTCACTGCCCCTTTATTTCACTCTTGTGAGTTCATTTCATTGCTGTTTTCCCTCTTTGTTACTGCTTTTTTGTCTTTCACTTCCTCCTACTTTCCCCCTTTTGTGTTTTTCTATCTCTTGCTCTGGGTCAAAGTCTGATGAGGAAAAGTAAGTGCAGGTCCCCAAAAATAAGTGTTGGTGGGCCCCACCTGCAACCACCGGCTGAACTTAAGCACTGTGCTTAAGATAGGGTGACAAGGTGTCCCGGATTTGCCCGGACAGTCCCGGTTTTTCGCCAGCAGTCCCGGCAGATTTCAGGAAATTTAGCTCAAGTCCTGGTTTTTAGAGAGGGTCGGCTGAAAACGGGAGTAGGTATCTTTTTATATTTTGCACAGCAGGGATAGTTAGCAGCTGTTATAAGAAAGGAATTTAATTAACAGGCATGCTACTGGCTGTAAAAATGGCATTTTATGTATGTTCTTACTGCCTCTTCTGTAATTCTCTGCCAAGGAGCACTGTCATTCTGTGCGCTGGGTTGAAGTAAAATTGTAGTCCTTCTTCTATTTTTGGGAAATGTCCGGGTTTTTGGCTTTAAAATTCTGGTCACCCTAGCTTAAGATGCTAAACAGGCACTCATGGAGAAGGGGGAAAATATAGAGGTAGTTCACAACGCGTGGTGTGAGGCCACATCATGCCCACATCTGGATCTTGCTCATTATGGGTGAGGACCAAGCCTTACAGTGCATTTTGAAGAGGACTGGGTAAAGAACTGGGTAAGGCCAGTGACCATTCCCATCAGCCTTCTGAGGGTGGGGGAAATCAGCAGACAACATGAGTGAAGGCCATACTCTGCACCTACAGCTCACAAGGCACGGCCAAACTGGGTAAACACTTGGACGAAAGCCGCGCCGGGTGTCCCACGGACACTGAAGGTAGAAATAGAGGGAAATTGATGGTACTTGTTAAAGTATATCATTACATAACCCCAACATGATAGAAAAACGTTTTGTTAATTCGTGGTATGATTATCTACTAAGGTCAGTAATTAATATTCGTTAAAAAAAATAAATGTCCCATTGAAATCTTCATTTGAAATGAGATTATGGTTTTAAACCAAAACGTAAACATCACAATTACGCCCAATACACTGCTCATGAACTCACACATGATAACACAGATGACCTTTCAAATGAAATCATCAGTGACTTCACTTGTGCCATTATCAAAACATCAGCGGTATCTATTGTGCTATCGCATATGTTCTGACATGATGATGAAAGTTTACATGGAGTGCGAGCCATTATGTAGTGACATTGAATTAAGGTTAAGACATCCTTCAGAAATATGGAAAAAAGCTGCAATAGGACTCCCAGTCAGCAGATGTATTAAAGATTGCACAGAGAAATAAGATTGCAGTATCATTGTCAGTCAATAGAAGCCTTTGCAGGTTTGGTAAGTAGGTTGGAATTCTATAGACGGTCACGGTATGTCCGTAGAGCAATGGCATTCAGTGGAGAAGCTTCAGTTCTACTAAGGGAAATTTACCACACCCAATCAAATTACTGATAATATTATTGTGTAGCTATCATATAACATGTTTCAAACAGCCTGGCACATTGTAAACACAAAATGTGGCTTTATTACTACACTCTTTGGCAATATGTCCCTTCAAGGAGATATGGTGCTCATCTGGCACATATAAAAAGACCCACTTGGACACATAGAGGCGCTGTTGCGGATTAACGAGCCGTATATTTTAAAAGCAATATGGCATTTAGAGCACGTGAATGCCTACCATCACCATGAACACCTCTAGGCTGTTTACAGAATTGGCACAGTTGAACTGCATGTAATTACTGAGAGAACATCTGGTATATGTCTGCATAATTGCAGTCCATCCCATATAATAGTCAGAAAGAACTTCAATTACGCTCAGGACAAATGTCCGGGGATTGTGCCAAGTGCTGGACCAGTAAAGGAATCACCAAAAACCACAATCATGGACATTCCAGGACTGGGCAGTAGTGAAGTTGATGAACTGCTCACTAAGTCCTTTGGGCAAGCAGGAGTTCTCCCCTCTGAGGCAGCACCAGGGGCACCTGATGCAACGCATCCTGACAGTCACCTCCCTTTGGTCTGCGGAGGATTGTCTGGCTCTTTCAAGACCATCACATGGCTCAGCTCCCCTCGACTTCTCTTGGTAGAGGTGTCAATGGTTCAGTCCCCACATTGCCACATTCAGGCACAACAGGTTTCTGGTGGGGGAATGTTGAGCATCAGGGATTGGGCCATCCTGGTGTTCTACCTCCAGTTCTGAAACATCTTGAGCCTGTTCTAAAGGATCATCGACTGGGTCCAGGTCGAAGGAGAACCAGACCCCTCTTCTTCCTCTTAATCTATAACTGAGTTGATGCTTTTGACCTCCCCTGGCTCTCAGCTGATCCCAACATGGCACTTCTGGGCGTTGTGGAAAAGAAGGGAGGTAGACAAGCCACAAGATTGTTAATGGCAATGGGACTGTTAATAGCTAAACAGATATTGCCCGTCATTGGCTGTCGGACAAAGCAGCCTGTATTAGAGAATGGAACAATGGTATGGACTACTTCACAAAGGCAGAAGAGCATGTATATATGTCAAGGGGGAGTCTCCAGAAATATCATAAGATATTGGATAAATGACGCGACTGCTCACATTGAATGGTTTGAATGTATTTGTTTACTAGCAGGGTGACACACTATTGTGATATTATATGCCTGAAGCCAGACATTTGCCCAGCAGTAACAACTGTATATTGTTTTATATTGTGAAAGTAAATATAAATCAAGAGAAGACACTTCCACTCAAACAAAAAGCTTTGTGAATTAAGCCCAACATAAATAGGATGGGACTTCCACTGGTGTCCACACAGAAAATGCTCTATGCTCGCGGTTCCTAACCTTTTGACTTCTGTGGACACTTATCGATTCACTACTGGAAGCAGGGACTCTACCAAAGTAATTTCTATGATTGGAACCTCATAATAGTATACAAAAATACAGAAACATGAATACATCAACCAAATGCTCAATTTATGAAATATTTGTTTTAATCACAAACAAA
The DNA here is from genome assembly GCA_963921515.1 of Calotriton arnoldi. Lineage (NCBI taxonomy): Eukaryota > Metazoa > Chordata > Amphibia > Caudata > Salamandridae > Calotriton > Calotriton arnoldi. The sequence goes on along the minus strand of CAWUFW010007801.1, from coordinate 44,014 downwards.
AAATATACAAAAATCGAAATTTAGATTTCAATGGGAAGATTGAAACTTTTCAAAAGTTTTTATTTCTAAAAGATGAAGCGAGATGCTTCTAATACATGCTCTCAATTTGCCAGTGCATACCAGTGCTTCAATTTAGGCCACCAGTCGCCAATACTAGATTTTGTTTGCTGTGCTTGTGCTGCTCCGACTCAAGCTAAGGATGACAACTTAATTGTTAGACTACAATTGTAAATTATTTCACATTTACAGAGCATTTTGAATTTTCAGTTGTTGCGTGCTACACTTCAGAGTGAGTGACACCTGCCTGGAAAATATTTTCCAGTACAAGGGAGGTTTTAGGTAATGCAGTGTCATCTTTGGGATTGTGGAGGCGTGGGCCAGACATATGTTGGGGGCTCCTCTTAGGAACAACATTAACATCTATTAAGCAATTCCTTTTTACTTCAACACCGCATAATCCCAAACTATGCTGAATTATATATTAAACTTCAAGAAACTGGGTCAAATACAAATAATTTAAATAGGTTTTGCCTGGGACCACAAACATCCTTAAGATGACTGTAGGTAGAGAGAAAGAACAAGAGGTATAGGCAGGCAGAGAGAGTGGGAGTTGTTTATATAGTGAACTACACATAGTAGAAAGAGGTGAAATAGAATTTTCACTTTCCCAGGGGTGGCCCCTTGGAAGGTGGGGGCCCTGGGAAATTGCCCACTTTGCCCATGCCTTAAAACAACTGTGAAGCAATGGTTGTAGTAATCCCATAGAAGAACACAGGAATTGCACTTTTAGTGTGACCACCTACCCAGGCATGCAGGAGCAATGTGATTCTATCCACCTGCATTATCCACCAGTACTATCCACCTGTATGATTTTTGTGCTGTTCAGATTTAGAAACTATGGACCTGATGTTCAAAGAGATTGCCAAACGTTAAATTACTTTTTCGGTTGTACTAACCCCATGTTGTGATTCAGAAGACTGTTTTCCAAATTACAAAATGGGTTTAGAAACCCATACCGGATCACAATTTGGAAGGGGCTTGTTTCAATTCAATTCAATAAATCTGTATTTGGTCGGGTGTACGACCATAAAAGCTCATAACATGGAAGGGGCTTGTTAAGAGCGTTCCTTCAAAATTGTAAGTTGGTAAGTTTTGTATCAATGGTATGAAACCATAATTCTTATCGCAAACCACTGATTTGTTATTGACTCCCAAGTTGGGCTCATAACTGAATCACAAAAGGAAAAGGGTCCCCTTTGGGTATCGGTATGTCAGCTTCATGGGGGGTAGGCAGTGGCCCCGGAGGACCACTGCCAGCTCTGGCTGACGTTTTCCAAATCAGAAAACCTTTTTTCTATTTAAGGCAGACTGGGTTCCTTCAAGGAACTCAAGCTCCTTCCATTTTCAGTAGGTTGTGATTGAATAAGAATTTAGGGAAATTCTTAGTATTTGTTTTGAACATCACAAATTTTGCTCTAATTACTTTTTTTTTAATAAAAATGTTATTGGCACTTTAATGCTGAATACCAAAATATAAAAACAGTACAGCTCAGTTTCATCCCCCATTTGTACCTCGTGGAAGTATGATATCATCAGAAAAGTAGAATGTACCTTATTAATTGCAACTAAGTCTATGGCATCACTGTTCTGGGGACATTACCTGGTCTGAAGCATTGTGGTTTTCCACCCACCTACCCCATTTTTGGTAATGTTTTTGAGGGCACCCTTGGTGTTGTGTCGCCATGCCTGACCATGTCCAGGACTTCCGGGTCAGGCATGGCAGGAAGCGGATGGGAGGGGGGCGGCGCGAGTGCGCAGGCAGTTAGGAGGTGTACCGAAGGAAATAAAGGAGCATAAAATACAGCTCGTGTCGGCGCGTTATTTCAAGCGCGCGATATTAAACCTGGCGACGAGGGTGGGATGCGAGTACACCCCCTCAGCTGTACACAAGTGACGAACAGCGTCTGAAGAGCGTCCAGCCACAGAAGGAGGCGCGCTGTTAGCCAAGTGGATGAGCGCCGCCGATCAGCTCAGTTTGCAGCCCTGACGAGGACACCTTGCGAGGCAAGTTCCTGAGGCCCGAAATAAATGAAAGGTGCACGGCACTGGGGTAAGAACTCTAGTTCCCCACCTCTCAAACTGGCATACAGGCGTTGCGTCCGGCGGCCATTTTGAAGTTAGGCGCGCTCCATAGGAGGACATTGGCACCAGTCCGGTGGCCATTTTGAAGTCAGGCAAAGGACAGGAGGAGCACCCTGAGCCCGCCAAAAGAGATTTTGAGGCCTTGCAAACGCTGTAGGAAGCGTCAGGAGGGACAGTGAAGATAGCAGTACATCACCATGTCCACTCGACCCGACTCCACGCAAAATGCAACACCAGGTCCAGCCTCAGCCGCGCCACACGGGCCCATATTAATGGGGGTAACGTTCCTGTGTCCCCCCGAACCTCTAATACTGACTTCAGGAAACAGCATGGGCCCCAAGTGGAAGAGCTGGATAGAAGATTTTGAAGATTTTATGAAAGGCTCAAGAGTAGATGACCCTGACCATCAACTTATAGCACTGAGAAACCTAGTGGGTAAAGAAATTGGACAAATAATCAAAGAACTGCCCCCGGCAAACACTGCGTCGTATGCAGACGTGAAGGACGCTCTGAACAGAAAATTTCTCCACAAACGTAACCTAGATTACAAACGCTACACCTTCAATCTTGCGTCCCAAGAACGCGATGATTCCATGGGCGATTTCATTTTGCGACTAAAGCGTCTGGCACGATCTGCAAGTTCGACAACTTTAACACTGAAGACGCGCTTCGTTTACGCATTATCGAAGGGTGCCAGTCCGAATCACTGCGACGTCGACTACTCAAGAAACACTACTCGCTCGACGACATTGAAGAACTCACACGCATAAATGATCAAGCCGAAGAACACGCAAAGAAAATGGAAGCCGGAAAAACAGAAAAACGTGAACAAGCCCTCCGAGTTCAATCCCGGACAGAAATAAGACGCTGGCCAGATCATCGGAGGCCTGACAAACCCACGAGTTCGTCCCACGGTGAGATCAGAACCAGTAAAACCCAGAAACAACCGCCGCACTGCTACCGCTGCGGTTTGGAATATCCACACACCGGCACCTGCCCGGCCCTGGGTCAACAATGCCACCGATGCAGGAGAGACAATCACTTCGAAGCTATGTGCCAAACCCGGCGTAAAAAAACCAGGCCAGTCAGACGAAGCGCCGGGACACGCCACCACGTGAGGGCGGTGCATGGAAGAAGAGACCGTTCAACCAGCTCGTCCAGGTCCAGCACCCAGTCCCAGGCCTCGTATCGATCTCACCGGTCGACATCAAGAGAATCGTCCGCACTCACTACCATTTCACAAGACAGTGATGAATATGTATGCATGGTGGCCGACCCAGACCGGTTGAAGAAATACCCCCGACTAGATATTCCAATGGGAAACTATTCCGCCAAGTTTGTTCTGGACACGGGAGCGTCACTGAACTATATCTGCACAACGGAATATGGAAAGATGTGCCCGAAACCGAAGCTAGAACCGGCCACAGTGCGCGTCTACACATGGATGTCCAAGGAGCCACTGCCATGTCTAGGACGTTTTCTCACAACGCTAACTTACAAGAACAGGTCAATTCAGGCCCAAATTCATGTCATAGAAGGCCCTGAAGCTGCTGACTGTCTACTCAGCCTACCTACAGCGGAACGGTTGAGGCTGGTAGAGATCCTATTCAAAGTGGATGACTCGCCTGACCTGATCAACAAATTCCCGAAGCTGTTCTCAGGCCTAGGAAAATTAGCCAACGTCAAAGTTAAATTACACATCAATGAGCAAGTAACGCCAGTGGCCCAGCACCACAGGAAAGTACCAGTCCACCTCCAACAAGCGGTCGATGACGAGCTTCAAGACCTGCTGAGAGCGGACATCATAGAACGGTCATCCGGACCCACTCCCTGGGTGTCACCTGTGGTAGTCGTGCCCAAACGAGGTCATGAAAACAAAGTGCGCCTGTGCGTGGACATACGTGCCCCGAATACGGCCATAGAACGGGAAAGACATCCCGGACCTCATATTAGTGACATGATTACTCGCCTGAACGGAGCGACGGTCTTTTCAAAATTAGAGCCTCAACAAAGGGTACCACCAGCTCGAACTCCATGAGAAGTCGAGATATATCACCACGTTTACCACCCATCAAGGACTCTTCAGATATAAACGCCTCAACTTTGGCATCTCGTCAGCGGCGGAAATCTTTCAAGAAGCCGTTCGGCGAGTGATCCACCACATTCCTAACTCATTCAACTACAGTGATGACATACTCGTATTTGGTACGACACGCGAAGACCATGACAAAGCCCTAGACCGTGTGTGCCATGCCCTTCTCAGCGCCAACCTCACACTCAACAGAGACAAGTGTGAATTTCACAAGTCAACCCTCAAGTTCTACGGCCACATCTTCTCGAAAGATGGCATGAGACCAGACCCCGACAAAGTCTCAGCGCTCGCTGACACCCCGCAACCTTGCGATGTCAGTGACGTTCGGTCATTCCTGGGCATGGCCAGCTATTGTGCCAGATACATTAAAGACTATGCAACCATCAGCTATCCACTGCGAGAGCTAACGAGACAAGGCCAACCATTTCACTGGTCCAAAGCATGCGAACATGCTTTCAACAAGATCAAAGGCGCTGTGAGCTTTGCCGCCCACTTGGCCTACTTCAATCCCAAACGGAAAACGGAAGTCACCGTTGACGCCAGCCCCGTGGGCCTTGGCGCCATTCTTGCCCAGTATGATGACGAAAGAGACCAGCGCCACATCATAGCCTATGCCAGCCGCAGCCTCACCGACACGGAGAAGGCGTACTCGCAACCGGAGAAGGAAAGTCTGGCCGTCGTGTGGGCATGCGAGCATTTCCACTTATTTGTCTACGGGAAGCACTTCACACTCATTACTGACCATCAGGCCTTAATTACCATCTTCGGCAACCCACGAGCAAAGATGCCTCCAAGGATTGAGAGGTGGGGGATCCGCTTGCAGGACTACACCTACACCATTATTCACAAACCGGGAAAGGCAGAAAATCCAGCGGACTACATCTCACGTCATCCTCAAATACTGACACAGACACGCGCCTCACTAGCCGAAGAATACCTTCACTTCGTGATTGACCAAGCGCGCCCACCTGCCGTCCCACTAGACGCCATTATAGAAGCCACTGCCAAGGATGCCACACTCCAAGATGTCATGCAGCGCATCCGAGTGGACTCATGGAGACATCTGGAGAACTCCCAAACCACCACTGCTATCAACATGCAAGAACTTTCATCCTTTAGACACGTCAAGGATGACCTCACAATCAGTGCAGATGGGTTGTTACTGAGAGACAGGAGGATTGTCATTCCTCACCAACTACGACAAGGGACCATCAATCTAGCCCATGAAGGCCACAGGGGTGTAGTAGCCACGAAGAAAGCACTGAGAGAGAGAATCTGGTTCACGTCCCTTGATCAGATGGTAGAAGCCACGCTTCAAGATTGCCCACAATGCCAACTAGTGGGGCGAGAAGAACCACACGCCCCACTGCAGATATCTGATCTCCCGGACAGTGTATGGCAACAAGTAGCTGTTGACTTCTTCGGCCCACTAAAGTCTGGGAAATATGTCATCGTCATCATGGACGAATGTTCTTGTTTTCCCATTGCACACCAATTATCATCCACAAGAGCATCTGCCGTCATACCCATCCTTGACGAAGTGTTCGCAGCATGGGGAATTCCCAAGACAGTAAAGACGGACAATGGACCACCTTTCAATGGACATGAGTTCACAGAATTCGCAGACCATCGGAACTTTAAACACCGGAAAATCACCTCCCTATGGCCCCAAGCCAATGGGATGGTTGAGCGCTTCATGGCCACCCTGAAGAAAACAATACAACAAGCTGAACTGTCCCAGCGTGACATCCAACCAGCGCTCAATGAAGTACTGAGAGCATACAGAACCATACCACACAGCACCACCAACAGGTGCCCCGCTACCCTGATGCTCTGGAGAACCCCGCGCACCAGGATCCCGACGTCGGATGCAGTCATACACTCCAGACTCCCGACCTCAGATCATGAGACGCTGATGAACATTGATAAAGACAAGAAAGCAAAGATGAAAGATTACGCTGACAATCGGCGCCATGCAAAGACATCCAGCATCCAAGAAGGAGATTGGGTATTAGTGAAGCAGGAACAGAGAACCAAAGCCGACAGCCGATATCATGCCCACCCGCTACAAGTAGTGAAGAGGAAAGGAACTATGATCACAGCAGCCTCCACAACAAAGAGGACCACGAGAAACGTATTGCACTTCAAGAAGTGCAATCCAGCAGCCTATAGTCGAGAAGATGAAACGGGCAGAGACACAGACACCTCGGGCCCAGGAGCGGACAGCCTCGAAGAACGCCTTCGTGTAATTAACACGGATGAACCCGGAGAACAACACCCTCCTCGCCGGTCACAGAGGACTACTCGAAGGCCGGTCCGACTCATTGAAGAACTTTAAAGAATATGATCTAAGGTAAATGACAATTTACAAAAGGGGGAGATTTCGTGTCGCCATGCCTGACCATGTCCAGGACTTCCGGGTCAGGCATGGCAGGAAGCGGATGGGAGGGGGGCGGCGCGAGTGCGCAGGCAGTTAGGAGGTGTACCGAAGGAAATAAAGGAGCATAAAATACAGCTCGTGTCAGCGCGTTATTTCAAGCACGCGATATTAAACTTGGGTTTTGTAAATCTGCTTCTCCAAGACTCTGCAGCGACCATGTCCAGCTCTCCATTTGGCAGTGTGTGCTCTCATTACTTTATTAATCATTTAGAATTAATTTAGACAGCTCTAAAATACTTTTAAATGTATTGCAGGCGGCGACCCTAGACACCTCCCACATGGTAACAGTGGCGTTTTCTGCAGAGTACATTTTGGAGTCTAAGAGCCAAATATGCTAACCATTGGTCGCAAAATATTGGTCTCAAGCTGCTCCCAGCATTTTTGTGACCAGAGCATATTTTGTGAACCAACCTATATATTAATAGGTTGGTTTGCAAAGTACTGAATTGTAGTGTGTTGTACTTCGACCTACCTCATGAATATTAATTAGGTGGTCATAAATTGAGACTAACTACGATTCGATTCACTGCCATTATAGACCACCATGTCACACCACCATGCTGTGTTTGAATCATTTCTTTTAAATGCAGCCAGTTTTCCTTAAAGGAAAGGGAAATGTGTTTTTTGTTTGTTTAAGAGGAGACAGTGGTTCAATGGGCCACTGCTTCCTCTTGCACAATGTTTTTTTTGTTTAATATTCCCCTTGTGGAAGGAGTCTCACAAGAACACCTTCCCTTTTGTGAATGGGTTACCACCACCTCCTTTGAGATGTTGGTGAAATATCGATGTTTTGCGACCTGATTTCGCTTGTAAAACATTGACACATAGCATACGAATTCAGTATTTGGAAGGGATGCATACAACACATCCCTTCAAAATATCTATTCGGTATCCATTTCTAAACACATTTAGTAATTCGGGGACACTTTTCCGGGGACACTTCCGAATCACTATTCGCTAAATGCATTTAGCGCATAGGAAAAAGGGTTTTAGCGTTCGCAAACTCTTTGATGTACCGTTTCGGAGGGTTTCTGAATTCTAAATCGCTTTGTACACCTGGCCGGATGTTTTCGCAAAAGAAACCGTTTGGCAGTCTATAGTTTCACATCAAACACAAACTGCCCAAGACACCAAAATATAAATCACCAAAATCTCTGACTTGCATAAATATCTCCCTACACAAAGCTCGCCCTGCAATTAATGCTTAAATCAAATCAAGCTCACTTCCAGCATATTTTAATTCTGGGTTACTATTCGCACTTGAGCCCTGCCCTAGCATGTTTGAAGGCAAGTTCTTGACATTGGGAAGAGGTGCAAGACGACATTGTGGTAGTAAGACATGAGGTGGAGAGATCGTCTTTGACCACTATATGTACATTCAAAAGATGTTTTTGCACTCGGTTTTCACATGCTGCCGATAGCTTGGTTCTAATGACAAATGTATGCGATTTCTGCTCTCCTGACTGGCGGATAGCTCGGCAACTGTGACATCATGCCTCCATGATGCTTGGGAGATGTAGTTTTTCTCCTGCTACACTGTCGCGATAGGTAATGGAACATGGATAAAAACGAATAGGTGCAACTATGCCCCAAAACCGGTAACTGTTAAAGTGTAACATTTTAGCTGGAAGTTTGGCGAGTCATAGTATATTGCGGTTTAGCCTCCCTTTCTTTAAAAGAACATATCGAGTTAAGCGTTCTAGCACCACACTTCAAACTCCATTCCGCTCACAATCAAACAATAAGGGCCTCAGAACTGGAATGATGGTGTCTTTGTGTTACGACGCATTAACAGCAACTCGACACAAATGCACTTTCATCTTCTAACGCTGTGCAAACTCACAACAAAGGGCTTTCTTCGCGCTGCGACAGGATAGGTCCGAATGATCACGTGACTAAACGAGCACGCAGTAATTTGGGGGACACTACTACTGTATTTATGTGCGAAGAGAGCGGAAGGTGAATGTTTTATATGCCAGGAAGACATATGTATTTATTTTAAAGGATGTCCTGTTCGCTTGCTAGATGGTAAATAAATAGTGTACACGTATATTTACGGATGGATTAATCAGTGGTACATCTCAGAGCTTTAGCAGCCTACCCCCATCCTGAACTGTTCCATTCACTGCTGCCCTATATTATAATGAATCGATCTGCCGTACTTTCACAATGAACCGCCCTAACCATGCCTGGATACTGCACTGTGCACGTGCACCGAGGCGTCCGCTGAGTTCCAGCAGTGCGTCTCTTTCTTGGTCCTCGTGATGCACCTGTAGTAGCCGAGCGTGAGTACATCCACGGAGCTCCCACAACGACTTCGGATTTCAGGCGCACTCTGGCTGTCTCAGCAACGAGGCAGGAACTGAGCTCTCTCGATGTCCCTTTATCCCGGATTGACTCTCGTTGTGCAGCAGTATCTAAGCGTTGAAACAGCTACAGAAAGAACTCTAAGAGCGCGCTTCTAGCCAGCACTGTCTGTAAATGGACTTTAAGTTCACTAAAAGAGACAGACAGGCCTTCGCAATGCACCCACCCAGTGACAGGGTCGTATTGGTAAGGCGGGCACTCGGGCAATGGTGGGCCGGGATCCTAGTTCCTGCTGCGGGCCAGTTATTTATTTTGGGTAGCATGGTGGCCGATTTGGGGGTGTTTATACTGTTCAAATGACGCCAGGGTCCCAGTGGGGGCCTGAGCGGCCTTTCCGGAGGCAGATGGGCCTCTGTTACCTCCCTTTTACCAACCGGGGCGGAGGTGTCATTCACAGTTTCTGGCTGGGCCGGCCATTACCATTAATGTATGCAGATTGAGCAGGGGCAGGGGGCCTGAGCAGAAGTGGCCTCACTTATATTCAGGGGCAGTTCACCATTTGTGAACTAATCCGTGCACAGAGTCCTCGCAACATTTGCATTTTTTTGATTTCAGTAAAATTAACAAAACATGCCTCTTTTAGACTTTTTTTCTTTTACAACCCCCCCCCCCCCTTTTCATGCTACTTAAAACACTTAAGTAGTGTTTTCACTATGCGTAAATGTGGGCCACTTTTGTTTAGGGTGTCCAGTCCTATTTTCTATCCCAATCCAGCCCTGCCCAGTGTGCACTGGCATTTCAACAATGAAACACCCTCAGCACTGAAGGAGGTCATTGAATATTTGCACCCTTTTCTGGTCCATACTTGCAGGTTTAGAGGTGCGAACATTGAACGGGCTCCCGCCTCCTTTTGTCATTCAAAAAGTCAATAAAATGAGAACCATGGAGATTGGTAATCGTAGCCCCTCTTATTGATAGCTGCAAAGTAGTTCAGTTTAAATACCCTATGTACTATTTTTTCCTCTGAGAACATCAAGAGATCATCTTGAATCGTCTTTAGATTGAGGCACGAAGCAGCCCCCCTACAGTCCAAGAGAAACATCGAGTGCTAAATAACATGGTGTGTGATGAACTTGCTCAGTGAGATGAGCATACATTGCTGTGACCTTTGTGCAGCCTATGAGTCTCAGAGTCCAATCCCAGTAAGAGAATGTGAAACAGTGAGTGCATAGAACAGAGACCTGTGTGTAACAGGCCCACACATTTCCAATTCCTGTATGAAAGTCCAGCGGGTCAATGCAGCTGCTGTAAATGTCTAAATATAACCTGCATGTTCAGATCTAATTAAGACAACTCAGACAGCTACAGAAATCTACCTGTAACCTACAGAACTCTGGTTGAAAACCCAGAAAATGCCCCAGGGCATTAATGTGTGTGGCACCGAGATTTTTGGGTAACTTGCCAGGTACAGATAGAAATACCAGTATGATGGTTCAGAGATCAATTCACGTGTGCTGACATCTGTGTGTAGTTTCTAGGCTAAATGTTTCAAACCAAATAAGATGACAATGTGGATTAATGTGAACACTGTAAAGATGTTTATAGCAATTAAAAGTCAGAAAATCCAGACTGCAATCCCGATTTCCTTTTGTTTTCCCACAACAGTCCATGATATTTTTCCTCATATACCATAGACTAGATTTGACTTCTAGGCTATTTTTGTCTTTTTATATGCTTTTTGGGCAGAGGTAAGAATATGTTACAACAATTAGGTAGGGAGTAAACCAAGGCTTGTTCTCATAACATTTAGTTAGTAAGAGACTATTATGTTTTTGATTACACTTCAGGGTGTCCACAAGTGAATCGACAATTTTTGGTCAAAGCATCAAAGAATGGTTTGCATCGAAAAAGATATCAATCGATCCATGGTATTTTTTCAAACTTGTCACTCTTATTTTTGCCAAAGAAACTCAACACCTTTTTACATTTTCAATGCGGCTAATCCTTCCATGTTCATCACCGCATTATGAGTTCTGCCTGTTTTACATCATTATCGAAACACAACACTAATGGAAGATTATCACTTTCTTTTCGTTGCAACATGGAAAAACCAGTGCAGGTGGAAAATAATGATTGAGACACAAATGTGTAATGCAGTGTAGATAATCCATCAAATTAATACTGTGTGTGAACATGTGTCGAATTAAATCTACCTCTTCTTTGCAAAGACTGAAGGTTAAGAGAGGTAAAGAGTTTAGCAAACCTTTGATCTGCTCCATCTTTTTTGCTTAACATTTTGTCATTATAGGGTCAGTTAATTTGTGATTCAGTAAGTTTTTCCAACAAATTAAGATTGAAGTCAAGTGTTATTATGACAGCTTGTCTTGGATATTGTCATGGCGGAGCACAACTGTATGTGAATAGATAGTTGTGCTAATTTTGTAGGCACCAGATGTATATCCAGATGCCAGCTCGCCATGCCTCCTCGAGCCCTGTCACCACCGGAGGAGAAATAGAACCTCCTAGTTATAACAGCACCCAGAGGAAAGGGGAATTTGGAGAAAACAAATAATGGTGTAGTCAGGATTCCTTTGTAGCATACACCTCACGTCTGGAATTTCTAGAGGTGTCGTCTATGCTTCATGTACATCTATAGTAATAAATGTAAGAACATTTCTAACCGGTTTGTATAGTTCCTATGTTACTCCTATCAGATAAATTTAGCTACGGATTGTGGTATTCCTTACCATAAGTCCCTACTTTCCCTGCTGTTGACCTAATGATATTAAGCCACTTTTGATTTTGGGAAATCATAGAAGTAAGTAACATACAATGAGTGTTTAACAGTTTTCCAGCCAACATGCACACTTCACATCTATATCCCCCTTAGTCCATGATACCATACATCATTACAGAATCTTTCCAATGCATGAGAACCCTGAAATCATCCATCATTCACATATGTTCTCCAAAAATATCAACAAAAACAGAATGTTATAACACAAATAAACAGTGAAATCCTTCTCGAAATAATGTTCCAAGGAAATGCAAAAATGTTCCAGCAGACTTTACTCTTGGTAGACAGAATCCGTCAACAGTTTTTACCGTCATTGTTAGACCTGGCATCCTTGGCGTGGGTCTCCCTTCCATTTTTTCGTAATGCCTCCACTGTTACCGATATGTTTTTGCTGGACTAGATGCTCATGGGCACTTTGCCGCTGCTAATCAGTGCCAAAGTGCAAGTGCTCCCTATCGTGAATTGATGTAAGTATTAGTGACTCCATGATTGGATGATTGGTTTACTTGTCAGTCCCTAGTACCGTGCACTGAGTGTGCCCAGGGCTTGTAAATCCAATGCTGCTGGTGGGCTTGCAGCACGGGTTGTGCCACCCACAGAAGCAGCTTGTAAAGTGTGTCTCAGGCCTGCCATTGCAGAGCCTGTGTGCAGCCTAGGGCTGCCATGTCGACTGGGTGAGTGCACCCACTTACCAGTCCCTAAACCTCCTTCCCTTTACTGCATGTTGGTCACCCCTAAAGTAGGCCCTAGGGCAGGGTGCATTGTAAGTATAAGGTAGGACATGCCCTGGTGTGTGTGGCATGTCCTAATAGTGAATTACAGCCATTTTCGTTTTTCACTATTGCAAGGCTACCTGCTCCCCATAGGCCAGAATGGGCAGACTGACTATTACACCTTATAGTCAGAACTGACCCAGGGAACATGGTAGAAAAACGAATTTAGTATGCCTGAACTCAGGATGATAAAATACATCTTTTAGTGAAGTTGGTTTTAACATTCTGTGTTTGAAAATACCACTTTTAGAAAGTGGTTATTTTCTTGCCTAACTATCCAAGCCTGCCTCTGCTAGGTTGTGTATTCCTTGTCTGGAGATTGAGTGACAGGGGCTGGGGGTGGCTACAGGAGACAGGGTGAGTCAGCACAGGGCTGAATAGAAAGATCTGCATCCAGAGTGGAGGGAGGAGTTGCACCTGGGTCTGAATAGGGCTGTGCCTGCCTTCCACAATGCTGGCTCCACCTCCTGCCGGGCGGCTGAGCACTCTGCCCCACATTCTGAAAGGAAAGAAGGAGTCAGGAAAACAAAGTGCTCCAGGACTGACCAGAACTGGTTTTGGACTAGGCAGAGGCCTCTCTGCCTTCAGAGAACAAAGAGAAACTGGGTATAAAAGGGGACCCAGACCCCTAGGAAATTAGATCACTTTTGGGAACAAGAAGAAACCTTTGCTGAGGAGCGGAACCAAGAAGAAACTGAGGAGAGACTATCCCTAAGCCTGAAGTGCTGCTTGGGGGATTGGCCTGCAGTGGTTTGCCTGACTGCCAAAGAAAGGAGAAAGGAACTTTTGCTTTGCTGTGACTTTCATCAACTTGTGAAGGATCTCCTAGGGCTTGGAAGAGAGCTTGCCCCCTGACCGAAGTCCCAGGACCATTGGACTTCACCCCCTTTGTGAATTGCTGCTGGAAACTCTGTTTCAGTGGCTACAGAGGTAGGAGCTGTGACCGACTCTCACGACCGACTCGGTGTCCTGTAAGCACCGCATCGAAGCACCGTCTCGCCCTGCAACGCACGGCCCTGGTCTCACCGACTCCGTCAACGAGCCGCTGCCTGCACCGCATCGAGGGACAACGCGTTCTGCAACGCTTCGCTACGCCCGAATCGAACTGGTCCGACCGACACGGTCACTGCTGCTGAGTTCGAGTCCTGTGACCGCACCGGAGTTGGGCACCGCTCGCACGCTTTGCGACGCACCGCCCGACTCGCACCGCTGTCCGGACTGATCGACGCCAGCTCCTGAATCCGGCTCCGTCGCCGCACCGCAACCTGCCAGCACCGCATCGAAGCACCGTCTCGCCCTGCAACGCACGGCCCTGGTCTCACCGACTCCGTCTCGACGGCGTCAACGAGCCGCTGCCTGCACCGCATCGAGGGACAACGCGTCCTGCAACGCTTCCATTTTTGCATCGCGACCGCGACAGAACAGCCATCCGGCTCGCACGCCCCGTGCCTGCCGCTTCAAGTAAAGGTACTGTGACCGAGTCTGTCTACGCTGTGTTGGCCCGTCTCGACGCGGTCCAGCTGGATTTGTTAGACTCTGTTTGTTCTCGACATCGCCGTAGCCGGAGGAGGCTACCTACTCGCACAGAACCTTGAATTAAGCCTTTTTGATCAGAACTAAGCACTCTTGACAGTATTGTGGATTATTTTTGTCGTTTATGGTCTTGTGATAAATCTATATAAAGTATACCTATTTTTATAAATATATAACCTGTGTGGTGTCCATTTGTAGTGTTGTCACTTGATTACTGTATGTGTTCACAAATGCTTTACACACTGCCTCTGAACTAAGCCTGTCTGCTCGTGCCAAGCTACCAAGAGGGTGAGCAGGGGTTATTTCGGGAGTGTACCTACTTTCCCTGACTAGATTCAAGGGTCCCTATTTGGACAAAGGTACCTACCTCTGCCAACTAGAGAACCCCAAATCTAACATTGGTGGTCAGCGGTGAGGATTCTGGACTTGCATTTGTGACTCATGTACAGTGATTGGTGAACACTACTTAGTGAGTGCAGACCAAAACGCAACCACATACTTTTATAGCATTTTTTCTGGGATTTCCTATTTTTGCAAATGCCAAGTTCAGTCACTATGGAGAAACCAGCATCAGTAGCCTCTGTTGAGTGTGATTGGGAAGAAGAGAGGCTAGAATGCTACACCCTCAAGCAGCTCAGGCAATTCTGCAAAAAGTTTAAAGTGTCCATGACCGAACTCTCCAGGAAGGAGGACCTTCAAAAGGCGCTGAGGGCCTGGGTCGAATCAAGGAGTGCCCCTGTGGAGGGGCTGAGAATGCAGAAGGGCAGCTGGAGGGGCTATTGGGTCTAGGGGCTAGAAGACCACCTTCCCCAGTAGGTAGCAGTGTTTCTGCCAGAGGACTGTCTCCAGAGGAGTTGGAGGACAGGAAAGAGAGTAGGATGCACGAAATGGAGCTGACCAAGCTCAAGCTGAATGGGCAGTTAGAATTCGAAATGCAAACTAGGAAATTGGCCCTAGAGGAAAAGAAAATGCAGTTTGAACATGAGAAAGTTTTGAGGAGTTGGAATTGAAGGCCAAGAGCTTAGAGATTACTCCCTCTGGTGGCAGTGTACCGCCTGTGCCTGTTGAAGCTAGGGTGTATATTCCAAAAGATGTGGTTAAGGAATTTTTAAAATGATGACATAGGGCAGTGGTTCAAAGCCTATGAGGTAGCCATGTCTTCCCACCGGGTCCCTGAGAAGGATTGGGGAGCGGGGTTGTGGGGACGGTTCCTCAGTGAAGGGCGGGATACCTTGTTGGATTTGCCCTCTGAAGTCTATAATTCGTACAGCCACATGAAGGATGCCTTAATGACTAGGTATGGTTTGACCCCTGAGCTTTATAGGCAAAGGTTCAGGAACTGTAGTAAGATTGAAAGCAGTACCTGGGTTGAATATGTGACCTTCTTTTGCAGAGCCTTAGATGGTTGGGTAAAGGGTAGCAAAGCGACTGATTTTCAGGCGCTCTTTGATTTGATTGCCTGGGAGCACTTGTCCGGTAATTGTTTTCCTGAGCTACGCCAGCACCTGATTGATAGTAAGCTGACTAACCCTAGGCAGCTTGCTGAGGAGGCGGACCGCTGGGTGAGTACCCGGGTCCACAAGGGTCACGTGGGAGACTCCGCCAAGGGTGGGCAGGGTCCCCAGCAGAAGAGTGGGGGGACAAGGGTAAACAGAGGGAGTTCCATAAAGGGCCCCAAAGTAAACCCCAAGGGAACCAAGGGAAAGGTTCCCAGCCTCCCCTGAGAAGAAGCCAGTGGCCCTGACAGGCCCCCTGTTCACCAGGGACCACTGGTGTGTTACAAGTGTGGCGCCCCTGGCCACAAGGCAAACGATCCTCGTTGCCCTTTGCATGGAAAACCAGCACCCACTAGTGCAGTCCCCCGGCAGTTGGCTAGTGTAGCCCTGGGGGAGGAGTTGGGTGCCCAAGGTGGGGGATCCCACAGTGTTTTCCCTTGTCTCATTAGGAGACTCTGAGATGGTCCCTAGGACCCCGCTGCCTGAGAACACTAAGAAATACAGGCAGTGGGTGACCATCAATGGCCATAGGGTGGAGGCTCTGAGAGACACAGGAGCCAGTGTGACAGCTGTCAAGTGTCACCTGGTGTCTAAAGAGCAGGTTATCCCTGATGCATTCTATCCGGTTGTTGCCGCTGACAACACAGAGAGTCACTGCAAGGTGGCTCAGGTTCCCTTTGAGTGGGGGGTCTCGGGTACTCTTCAAGTAGCTGTGAGGCCAGCCATGCCTGTTGACTGTTTGTTAGGGAACGATTTGGAGAGCTCACCTTGGGCTAAGGTGGAGCGGAGTGCGCATTTAGAAATGTTGGGCTTGCCTGATTGGGCATGTGTGACCACCCGGTCAATGGCAGCTAAAGGTGTTCAAGAGGACCTGGAGCCTGAGAGGGAGGCCCAGGTGCCTGCCGGAGAGAGAGGAGGCAGGGGCGCGGGAAACCGGCCCCGAAGTTCCCACGGTCCAGGAGGAGGCAGACCCTGAGGGGATGCCCTGGAGCCTACAGGGGAACAGGTAGCTGAACTGGGGGACCTACCTGAGCTGACCCATTGGCAGCAAGAAGGAGGACCCTCCAGGGAAGAGTTCTGCGAGGAGCAGAACGCATGCCCCTCTCTCGTGGGTCTGAGGCAACAGGCCACAGACCAGGCAGCAGGTGATCAGTCTGGATCACATTGGATTTACTGGGAGAATGGTCTCCTGTATTCAGAGCCTAAGGTTGCTGAGCATGGGTCAGCCCGTGTGCTGGTGGTACCCCAGCGCTTCAGAGCCTTCCTACTGGGGTTGGCTCATGATGTACCGTTAGCAGGACATCTGGGGCAGGACAAGACCTTTGACAGGCTTGTTACCCATTTCTATTGGCCCCAGATGCGCAGGAGTGCCGCCACTCACTGCAGGACATGCCAGACTTGCCAGGCAAGTGGAAAGAGTGGGAGGAAGCACAAGGCTCCTCTCCAGCCATTCCCTGTGGTCAGCACCCCCTTTGAACGGGTGGGTATTGACATTGTGGGGCCACTGGACCCCAAGACAGCCATGGGCAACAGGTTTATCCTGGTCTTGGTGGACCATGCCACCCAGTACCCTGAAGCCATCCCTTTGAGGACAGTGACGGCCCCCGTGGTGGGACGGGCACTGATGGGAATTTTCTCACGTGTGGGATTCCCTCAAGAGGTGGTGTCTGACAGAGGTACCAACTCGTGTCCAAGTACATGAAGTCCCTGTGGCAGGAGTGCGGTGTAACTTACAAGTTCACCACTCCTTACCACCCTCAAGGAAATGGGCTGGTTGAGAGATTCAACCGGACCCTCAAGGGCATGATTATGGGTCTGGAAGAACCCATGAGGCGTAAATGGGACGTCCTCTTACCATGCCTGTTGTTTGCATACCGGGAGGTGCCACAGAAGTCTCTAGGGTTCAGTCCCTTTGAGCTCCTCTATGGACACCCGGTGCGAGGACCTCTGAGTTTGGTCAAGGAAGGCTGGGAGCAATCTCCCAGGAAACCTCCCCAGGATGTATACAGTTACATGCTGGCCTTCAGGAACCAGACTAGGCGTTTCAGAGAACTTGCTGAGGCAAATCTGGAAGCCAGCCAGGAGGAGATGAAGCGGTGGTACGACCAGAATGCCACTCTGGTAGAGCTTCAGCCTGGTCAGAAAGTGTGGGTCATGGCCCCTGTGGAGCCTTGTGCGCTCCAGGACAGGTGGACTGGCCCTTTTACGGTGGTGGAGCGCAAGAGTCCAGTTACCTATTTGGTGGACTTGCAGTCTCCCAGGAACCCCTTGCGGGTCCTGCATGTGAACCGCCTGAAGCCCCACTTGGAGAGGTCCCAAGTGGGCATGCTCTTAGCTACAGATGATGGAATGGAGGAGGAGACCGAGCCTCTTCCTGACCTCCTGTCAGCCCGAGAGCAAGAAGGATCAGTGGAGGGAGTAAACCTCTCTACCTCCCTGACACCTGAGCAGCAGGGTGACTGTCGCCAACTGTTGGGACAGTTCCCTGAACTGTTCTCCCTGGTTCCCAGTGTCACTCATTGGTGCGTCCATGATGTGGACACTGGGGACAGTCTTCCTGTGAAGCACAAGGCTTACAGGGTGACTGACAGGGTCAGAGCCTGCATCAAGGAGGAGGTCTCCAAGATGTTTGCGCTAGGGGTGATTGAGTCCTCTAACAGCCCTTGGGCCAGCCCAGTGGTCTTGGTTCCAAAGGCTGCCGCGCCTGGTGCCACACCAGAACTCCGGTTCTGTGTGGACTACAGGGGACTCAATTCCGTCACCAGGACTGACGCCCACCCCATCCCCAGAGCTGATGAGCTCATAGATCGGTTAGGGGCTGCGCGGTACCTCAGCACGTTTGACTTAACGTCGGGGTACTGGCAGATCGCCTTGACTGATGGGGCAAAGAGAGGTCAGCATTCTCCACCCCAGATGGGCACTACCAGTTCCGGGTGATGCCCTTTGGGATGAAGAATGCCCCTGCCACCTTTCAGAGGTTGGTCAACCAGGTGTTGGTTGGACTGGAGGATTTCAGTGCCGCCTACCTGGATGACATCGCAGTGTTCAGTGCCAGTTGGGAAGAACATCTGCGTCACCTCTGGGAAGTGTTGATGGCGCTGCGGAGGGCAGGCCTCACAATCAAGGCAAGTAAGTGCCAGATTGGGCAGGGTTCTGTGGTGTACTTGGGACACCAGGTTGGGAGCGGCCAGGTGGCGCCCCTCCAACCGAAAATTGATACCATTCTGGCTTGGGAGCCCCCAAGACCCAGACAGAGGTGAGAGCCTTCCTAGGACTCACCGGGTATTACCGGAGATTCGTCAAGGGGTATGGCAGCATTGTTGCCCCCTTGACAGAGCTGACTTCCAAGAAGCAGCCCAGGAAAGTGATTTGGACTGACGCCTGTCAAAAAGCTTTTGACACCTTGAAGACTGCCATGTGCACGGCGCCTGTGCTCCAGGCACCCAACTTCTCCAATGAGTTCATTGTTCAGACCGACGCTTCAGAGCATGGTGTAGGGGCTGTTCTATCACAGATCAATGAGGAGGGCCTAGACCAACCTGTAGCCTTCATCAGTAGGAGGTTACTTCCCGGGAACAGAGATGGAGTGCTATTGAGCGGGAGGCATTTGCTGTGGTCTGGGCACTGAAGAAGCTGAGACCATACCTGTTTGGGACTCACTTCCGGGTTCAGACAGACCACAGGCCCCTCAGATGGTTGATGCAGATGAGGGTGAGAATCCAAAGCTGTTGAGGTGGTCCATTTCCCTACAGGGGATGGACTTTACGGTGGAACACCGCCCTGGTACAGAACACGCCAATGCTGATGGACTGTCCAGATTTTTCCGCCTTAGCGATGAGAACTCCCTAGGGGTAGGATAGTTCTCCCCACATTTCAGCTGGAGGGGACACGTGTTAGACCTGGCATCCTTGGCGTGGGTCTCCCTTCCATTTTTTCGTAATGCCTCCACTGTTACCGATATGTTTTTGCTGGACTAGATGCTCATGGGCACTTTGCCGCTGCTAATCAGTGCCAAAGTGCAAGTGCTCCCTATCGTGAATTGATGTAAGTATTAGTGACTCCATGATTGGATGATTGGTTTACTTGTCAGTCCCTAGTACCGTGCACTGAGTGTGCCCAGGGCTTGTAAATCCAATGCTGCTGGTGGGCTTGCAGCACGGGTTGTGCCACCCACAGAAGCAGCTTGTAAAGTGTGTCTCAGGCCTGCCATTGCAGAGCCTGTGTGCAGCCTAGGGCTGCCATGTCGACTGGGTGAGTGCACCCACTTACCAGTCCCTAAACCTTCCCTTTACTGCATGTTGGTCACCCCTAAAGTAGGCCCTAGGGCAGGGTGCATTGTAAGTATAAGGTAGGACATGCCCTGGTGTGTGTGGCATGTCCTAATAGTGAATTACAGCCATTTTCGTTTTTCACTATTGCAAGGCTACCTGCTCCCCATAGGCCAGAATGGGCAGACTGACTATTACACCTTATAGTCAGAACTGACCCAGGAACATGGTAGAAAAACGAATTTAGTATGCCTGAACTCAGGATGATAAAATACATCTTTTAGTGAAGTTGGTTTTAACATTCTGTGTTTGAAAATACCACTTTTAGAAAGTGGTTATTTTCTTGCCTAACTATCCAAGCCTGCCTCTGCTAGGTTGTGTATTCCTTGTCTGGAGATTGAGTGACAGGGGCTGGGGGTGGCTACAGGAGACAGGGTGAGTCAGCACAGGGCTGAATAGAAAGATCTGCATCCAGAGTGGAGGGAGGAGTTGCACCTGGGTCTGAATAGGGCTGTGCCTGCCTTCCACAATGCTGGCTCCACCTCCTGCCGGGCGGCTGAGCACTCTGCCCCACATTCTGAAAGGAAAGAAGGAGTCAGGAAAACAAAGTGCTCCAGGACTGACCAGAACCGGTTTTGGACTAGGCAGAGGCCTCTCTGCCTTCAGAGAACAAAGAGAAACTGGGTATAAAAGGGGACCCAGACCCTAGGAAATTAGATCACTTTTGGGAACAAGAAGAAACCTTTGCTGAGGAGCGGAACCAAGAAGAAACTGAGGAGAGACTATCCCTAAGCCTGAAGTGCTGCTTGGGGGATTGGCCTGCAGTGGTTTGCCTGACTGCCAAAGAAAGGAGAAAGGAACTTTTGCTTTGCTGTGACTTTCATCAACTTGTGAAGGATCTCCAAGGGCTTGGAAGAGAGCTTGCCCCCTGACCGAAGTCCCAGGACCATTGGACTTCACCCCTTTGTGAATTGCTGCTGGAAACTCTGTTTCAGTGGCTACAGAGGTAGGGAGCTGTGACCGACTCTCACGACCGACTCGGTGTCCTGTAAGCACCGCATCGAAGCACCGTCTCGCCCTGCAACGCACGGCCCTGGTCTCACCGACTCCGTCAACGAGCCGCTGCCTGCACCGCATCGAGGGACAACGCGTTCTGCAACGCTTCGCTACGCCCGAATCGAACTGGTCCGACCGACACGGTCACTGCTGCTGAGTTCGAGTCCTGTGACCGCACCGGAGTTGGGCACCGCTCGCACGCTTTGCGACGCACCGCCCGACTCGCACCGCTGTCCGGACTGATCGACGCCAGCTCCTGAATCCGGCTCCGTCGCCGCACCGCAACCTGTCAGCACCGCATCGAAGCACCGTCTCGCCCTGCAACGCACGGCCCTGGTCTCACCGACTCCGTCTCGACGACGTCAACGAGCCGCTGCCTGCCCCGCATCGAGGGACAACGCGTCCTGCAACGCTTCCATTTTTGCATCGCGACCGCGACGAACAGCCATCCGGCTCGCACGCCCGTGCCTGCCGCTTCAAGTAAAGGTACTGTGACCGAGTCTGTCTACGCTGTGTTGGCCCGTCTCGACGCGGTCCGCTGGATTTGTTAGACTCTGTTTGTTCTCGACATCGCCGTAGCCGGAGGAGGCTACCGACTCGCACAGAACCTTGAATTAAGCCTTTTTGATCAGAACTAAGCACTCTTGACAGTATTGTGGATTATTTTTGTCGTTTATGGTCTTGTGATAAATCTATATAAAGTATACCTATTTTTATAAATATATAACCTGTGTGGTGTCCATTTGTAGTGTTGTCACTTGATTACTGTATGTGTTCACAAATGCTTTACACACTGCCTCTGAACTAAGCCTGTCTGCTCGTGCCAAGCTACCAAGAGGGTGAGCAGGGGTTATTTCGGGAGTGTACCTACTTTCCCTGACTAGATTCAAGGGTCCCTATTTGGACAAAGGTACCTACCTCTGCCAACTAGAGACCCCCAAATCTAACAGTCATTATAGCACAGTTTTCTCAAACAGAAATCTAGAAGATCCAATCTCAAGTTTCAAGATAGAAGCCTATTGCAGTACGGTAGGTTACTCCCACTAATTAATAGGCATGCATCTTACCACTTTGGTAGAAAAAAGTATTGTTGGTAACATGTTACTTATTCTTTTGTATAGGCTACCACCTTCAACAGGGTGCTGCAGTTACCACAAGCAGAAATGGTCCCGGGTCTCTGAAGCCTGTAGGTGAAGAAACTGAAGAGGGAGAGCGAGCCAAACTATAGAACAAAAGAGGTCCGGAGACTGGGTTGAAGAGGGAGAGCACGCCGACCAAATGCCCAACCAAGGATTCCATGATACAGGTAACACCAGGTAAGTACAATTACAAGCCCTGATGGGTCTCCGAGTGCTGCTTTTGTATTCCACACTCGGAAACCCAAGTCACGTCTTGCACGACTTCTGGGAGGCGGGTCAACATCAGAGGCACATGGAGAACTAGACAACATCATCCATCTTAGTCCAGCTCTCCGCTTCAGGATCACTGGCTGCCACTCCGTTCCTCGATACCGGACGCGTGGAGCAGCCATGACAGTACACCCCTCCCAACACTCTCCACTGGTTTGAGTTTGTGTGGGTATCACAAATGAAACTACTGCACAAGTCTGGGAGCCCTAACGTGAACTGCAGGTTCTCAGGATCTATTCTCCGGTCCATAACCCTTCCAATAAATGAGATAGAAGATATATCCATGCACCCTTTTTGAGTCCAAGATCGCTTTTACTTCATATTCAGTATTGTTCCCAATATCAAAGGGGTGGAAACTGCAGGTAAACGTGTACCTTCTGCTACTGGTTTAATCAATGATCCATGAAAAACGTGGTGGCCATGTAATGTGGCGGGTAAGTCCAATTTAAGCGCTACAGGGTTGATCACCTTACATACTTTAAAAGGTACCACACACTTTAGTTGGAATTTATTTCATCCCTCTAAGCACAAGTATTTGGTGGTCAACCACACGGAGTCCCCAACAGAATACATTTTGTTCGGGGATCTATGTTTATCAGCATATTTTTTATATCTGTCTTTGGCATGTTGTAAATTCTCTTGTGCGCTCTGATGTATACTACTCAAATGTTCCTGAAACTCATGTGCTGCAGGGACAAACTGGGGCATATGTATTTCACTGTTTACTATTTTAGGATGAAAACTATAGGTGCTACAAAAAGGAGAGAATCCCAAAGATTCATTCAAGGAGTTGTTATAGGCAAATTCTGAAACCCAGAGTAGATCACTCCAATTGGAACTGTCATGTAACATCTGACATCTGATATATTGCTCTAAACATTGATTCACCCTCTCAGTCTGCCCATCTGTCTGAGGATGATGACTGGATGACAATCGCACCTCAATGCCCATAAGTTCACACACAACTTCCCAAAAGTGGGAAATAAACTGGGAGCTACGATCAGAGATAAGTACCTATGGTACACCATGTAACCAAATTATGGCTTGTGCAAACACTTCTGCTATTATTTTGGCTGAGGGTAAACCCTTTAAGGGAGTAAAATGAGCCAACTTTGTGACATGATCGACTGTAACCAAAACAGTATTGTAACCCTCTGGAGTAAGTGGTAACTCCACTATTACATCCAAAGACACGGTATGCTATGGCCGAGGGGGTACAGGGATGGGCAATAATAGAACCGCAGGAGCTGCATGGACATTCTCTCCATGAGCACAAAAAGCACATGTTGCTACAAACTGTTGTGAGTCTTTTGCCATAGTGGGCCACCAAAAATGTCTACGCAAAAGTTTAAGAGCTCTTTTCTCTATTAGATGACCGCTAATTTGCTCGAGTGGCACCATTCCAATGCTTGTTCCTGCAAATCTCGGGTTGGTAAATATAGCCCCCTTTTACATAATGTAACTGATCTTTCATCTCACTGTCAAATTGCTGCAACACTTCTTTACTTTCTTGTGTCCCTTGTTTATGTTGACCAGTAGTTAAAAAGTTAGGGGTCACAGTAAGTCCTAATACCTTCTCTGCAGGAATTATAAGTGGGATTTCAGTACCTTTTTCACTTGGCTCATACCCATATCTAGAGAGTGCATCTGCCTCCCCATTCGTTCTTCCAGGACAAAAAGAAAGCACAAAATCATAATCCAAAAAGAACAAAGTCCATTGTAACTGCTGTGCTGACAAGGCCCTGTCTGATTTAAGAAACTGCAAATTATGATGGTCAGTATGAATAGTCAGTGTGTGCTGTGCCCCCAACAAATAGTGCCTCCACTCCGTATAGTTAATTTCAGCAGGGCTAGGCTTTCGGGAATAATAAGCAACTGCTTGCAGTTGACCAGTACACGGATGGTATTGGGACAACATCCCACCCACAGAAGTCTGGGATGCATCTGCCTCCACAATACAAGGTTGTGGGGAGATCTGGATGTCTCAGAATGGATGCTGTAATAAAGCATTTCTTAAGAGCCGGAAAAGCCTTCTCTGTGTTACTATCGCACTAGAAACGCACCTCTTTTTTCAGAAGTCTGGTAATTGGGGAAAATAAAGTAGAAACGTGATTGATAAATCATCTGTAGAAGTTAGCAAAGCCCCAAAAACTCTGCACTTCCTTAATAGACTATTGAGATACTCAATTCACAATAGCGTCCACTTTCTTAGAATCCATTTGTATTCCTTTTGCAGAATGATAAAGCCTAAAAACTCTACTTCCTCCACATGAAAAAGACATTGTTTCAATTTTGGAAACTGATGTTACCTCAAGGTTTTCAAACACAAATAAGGCTGTCCCTAGTAAGGCTTCCTATAAGTTCCTACAGAATCTCTAGAGATGTATATCCACTGAGGGCATCTCACAAAAGGTGAAGGACTGGCCTCACACACCACCTGGTGTCATGCTTCATCATAGGCCGTCCTCGCCCTCTAAAAACTCCGTTTGATAGAGGGCGGGCATACACCTGAAGACAGGGATGCACTTCTAAAACTAAGTGGTGGCCCGTAAGTGAGTGAAAGTGTAATTTAAAAACCATTAAACTTGTCCCCAAGAAGTTTAATTAAGGGGCAGATCTATGGTATTAAAACAAGTGAACGGTAATCTGGGAATTCATTATCCCTTTACCGAAATAAATGGTCAACATGTTTCTGCTCTGCGTCCCATATGGGTACATAGCATTCGTCAGGACCGAGATAGGTATTGGGCTCTACCTTTTTACACAATGTGTATGAAAGGGTTACCACTCTAAGAAACGGGGGTGCAAATACCAACTCCCCGTATAGTGCAAAATCTAAAATATGAGAGTATCTGTAGGAAAAATAGGAAACAAAAGAAACAAACAAACCGGACGTGTAAGTAAGATAAAAGCACACTATGCTGTACGTATAACACCACACATTATGCTGCGCGTGGTAGAATCTAAGTGAAACACGTGTCAATCATACGTGTTCACACTTAGTTAAAAAGCACTTAGTTATACTGCTTACCTAAGGACACTATCCTATAAGCTTCATGGGAGGTCGAGGGTGGAAGAGCCTACTGTGGCTTATTCTGTAAAAACACACAATGCATGAGACACTAGGCTACAGTTAATAGCCCAATTAAAAGTATTGCTAGCAAACACTCGTACAAATACATGCCTTAAATTAAGTGCATGCACATAAGGCGTTAGAGGCACTTCAGCATTTACCCATGACACTCATACTCTTACTGTCATATTCAGCGCTTCCAGCAGTTCCATCTATGTTCATCCGCTTCGCCTCCCGCCGATAATGAGGGTAAGTGGGGGCGGGTTTTTATACTCGTGCGCGCTGGCTCTTTCAAAAGTAATTGAAAGATTAGGTGATTGTTACCGCCTGTGCGGGTTCCGGTGTGCGCTTAAACAGCTGCCTGGTTGCCTGTTCATGGGCGGACCAAAGGAACTAGTGGATAAGCCCCGATGGCACGCCCATAGTACCAGGAGAGCGCATGCGCTGACCTCGCTCCACCGCTCTCATCCCCTTGGTTAAAAGGCACTGTACGCCCTAATTAATAGCACGCCCATAGTACTGAAGGGCGCATGCGCTAAACTCGCTCCACCGCTCTCATCCCTATGAATGAGAATGGATGGCACATAACAGTAGCGGTCACTAGGGGAACACGACTACGCTTATATATAGCGGTTTGTTTTTGTTAGAATTGCATGCATGTCTCTAAAGGCCGCTTAATTATGGAAAAAATGCTATCTAGTGTCAGGAGGACACTGGATTATATTAAGGGCACAGTTACACAAATGTATAGCAAATCATGTTGTATAAAAGAGGAACAAAGAGTCGCATACATTAATGCGGACCCTTATGTGTGTTTACATTACGTGCATGTACACAAGATGAACTATGGAAGTGTACTGCTCATGGTGCCTCACAATGAATCACTCTAGGTAACAAGGTTACCAGAGATGGTAGTCGTGACTCAATATAACAAGACATTACTAGGCACATACTATTAAAGCAACAGGCCATCATAAGAAAACATTCAATATAGGGGTGGTAGTATTTTGTATGTAATGGTCACACCTCTGTCAAAACTACTGATGGTCAGTATATATTAGCGAGATAGTTGTAGCCAAGGTATTTCATCATTGAGCCCGGTGTCCCATGAGCGCAACCGGTACACCCAGCGTTGTTCCCTAACATGCAATTGTTGGCTTATATCGCTTTTTTGTTTTCGCATCACTTCCATGACCACCCATCTCAGATCGGATTCAGTGTGATTCTTTTCGAGAAAATGTTTGGTCAGTCTGGTGTTAGATTTCTTGCACCGAATTGTGCTACGGTGTTCATTAATACGTGTTTTCACCTTCCTTGTGGTCATCCCAATGTACTTCAAGTTACACGGGCAATTCAGCATGTATATCACATTTTCAGTGTTACAATTACTGAAGTTTTTTAATATCCATGGTCTATTCGTGCCAATATCCACTTCTTTTGTGGTAGCAGTGAACTGGCAACACACACAGTTACCACATGGGAAATGACCAACTGGTTTGGGTTGGCTCCAGAGAGTGAACTGATTATCCTCTTCCTCACGTATATTTTTTGAGTGTACCAGGTCGTCTCGTAGGTTTCTGCTTCTCTGGGACCTCAAGGTTTTCAACATTTTTCTTACATGGCCAATACGTTCGTCAAGTGTATTAGTGAAAATTAGTATATCGTCAATGTATACCTCAGCACAAATATCAATATATGCACGCAATATTTCGTTGATTTAAAAAAAAATGGAATTCTGCCGGAGCATTACAGAGGCCAAAGGGTATGACCAAATTTGAAACAACCAAATTTGGTACAAAAAGCGGTCTTCCATTCATCCCCCCTAAGATCCAATATTGTGAAAATGGTAGCGTTTCTCAATCTAGTAGAGAGGATGTTAAGGGTAATGGGTACCATGACACGGTTACGAGCTCTATAGTCAATACACATCCTGAGTTCTCCACTCTTTTAAGGCACAAAAAACAAAGGAGAAGATACTGGCCAACGAATAAACTGAATATCTAAGAGTTCATCAAGATATTGTCACAAATGCAAAATTTCTCTCTCAGTTAGTGTATACATTCGACTACATGGTAGCTGGGCCCCAGGTTCTAAAATCAATCCTACAGTCAAACGGGTGATGTGGGTGCAATACATTATTTTTTTCTTATCAAATATATCCAACAAGTCCCGATAGTCTACAGGAACCATAGTATTGATACTCCATAATGTACCTTGTGTCTGTTTCAGCCCAAGAAAAGGTTTCTTAAAATGCTTTTGTTGACAGCATAAGGAATTGTCGGTAATGGCACCCAAAACCCAATATATGGAAGGATTCAGTTGATATGGCCAAGCCACCCCCATATTGCATGGAATTGGGGTGCAGTTATTATGTCAAAACACATTTCTTCCTGTTGTCATTCAGCCATTGTAAGTGTCAATGGAGTAGTTTGAGTTTTTACTGGTCCAACCAGAATTTCCAGGTGATCAATAGTAAACAAATTCTCCACTTTAGTTGTAGGTGCTATGGGAATGCCTAACCTGTTGGCAAATGTAACATCCATGAAATTACCAGTAGTGCCTGAGTCAAGTAAGAGATCAATAGCCACTATATTCTTCACTCCCCACTCTAAGAATACAGGGATGTTAAAATGCTTAATTGGAAAGACACCAGAGGTATTACTCAAATAAAAAAGACTTTAATATAAAAAGTACCCGCTAATTTGGTCTCAGCAGTTACCAGGCTTATGCGTTTCCTAATGGCTAGACACCTGAAGATGACACCTGAAGATGACACCATAGCATCATCCTCAGGTCTGTTTGTACAATCTTTCAAGAAATGGCCTGCTTTACCACAATATAAACATAATTTCTTCTCTTGTCATCTTTGTCTTTCTTCGTTAGTAAGGGGACCACAAAGTTCTCCAATGTGCATGGGTTCAGTTTCATCAATTGGTTTCTGTTCTATTTCTCTGTCTCTTTCTACAAAGAGTCTAGGTTCAGTCTGTCCTTTGTCCAATTTTCTTTCCCCCAGCCTGTAATCTATTCGAACAACTAGATCAATCAAGTCATCACAATCCTCTGGAGGATGCACCACCTGAGCCAATAGACCTTTCAATTCCTCTCTCAACCCTCGATAAAACAAGGATGTTCTCATTACTTGAGGCCACCCATGTTCTGCTACCAATCGGTTGAAGGCAGTTAAATAAGTGATGAGATCCTTCTTGCCCTGTTTTATATTCAACAACAAGGGCGGCTCCTCCGCTATGGCAGAGGAGCGTCGCCCCACTGCTTTTAAGCAGTGGGAAGCAGAAACCTAAAATGATAATAACTTTGTGTTATCATTTTAAGCTGCTTCCTGCTGCTTTGTGGGCGGGTGAGTGGGCGGGGCTGCTCTGCTCTCGGAGCAGGGCAAGGGAGGAGTGGTTTGCCCACTCCTAAGTGCGCAATGACTGTTTGGTCGACCCTCTCGGGCCTCCCAAACCAGTCATGTGCACTTTCCCTGTTCTTCATGCAGGCTGCATTACAGCCTGCATGGAGAACAAGCCCAGACCCCATTCCCTGCTTGAGTGTCAAATCTGGACGCTCGAAACCAATCACAAAGCTGCATTGCAGCATTGTAATTGGTCAGGGGAGCCTGGGTGCTGACCAATCACAACGCTGCATTGCAGCATTGTGAGTTAGTGGGGCCTGCTTCCCATTCCTCGGTGTGCTCGAGGAGACCAGGAGCAGAGACGCAGGACACACCAGCGGCAAGGTAAGTTTATTTTTATCGTTTTTTAAAATAATTGATCCATGCAGGCCTCCCGCGACCCTCCCCAACCGCGCGATTTCCTCGCGCCCGCCCCGCCACCTGCAAGCCATGCCGGCCGCCCCTGTTCAACAATACTGTATCAATAGACTGCATAAAGATATGTTTGTTGACTAAATTTCTCATCTCGGCTTTAAATTCTGTGTAATTATATAACATGGGATCATCTCTCTCTACTAAGAGACTGGGTCATGTAGCAGTGGTTTCCCCCAAATAAATGCCATCCGTGATTGATCATCAGGCAAGCAGGTAGGCTTACACATAAAATGTACCTGACATTGATTCATCAAAGTGCCAACCTTTGATGATTCACCAAAAAATTGTTCAGGAGGGGCCAGAGGGACAGATTGTGGTGTAATCACTTGAACAAGTGGATTCACTAATTCATCCCCACCAGTAGCACCACCGTCAACCTCTGCAGACTGTGTATCCGAATAAACAAATGTGTGTGTGTGTGGATGGAGTTAATAAAGGTTTTTTAATCATTTTCCAACTATATAGAATTTTAGGCCGTGGCCCGGGAATACGTAGCTTGCATTGTAACTCATCCAATCTCTGACTAAGCTTCTGTGCTTCATCTTGTGATTGGTGAACTGCCTGTCTCAAATCTTTAGTTTTATTCTGCATGGATACCAATACTGCTGTAACATCAGCTAACAATGGGTTCTAAAATTCCATCTCACTCGGAGAAGAATATAAACTTGGGCCTGTAATTCTGTCATGGCGGAGCAGAACTGTACATGAATAGATGCTTGTGGTAATCTTGTAGGAGCGAGATGTATATTCAGAAGCCAGCTCCCTATGCCGCCTCCTGCCCTGTCACTACTGGAGGAGAAATACAACCTCCTAGTTATAACAGCACCCAGGGGAAAGGGGAAATTGGAGAAAAAAAATGAATGGTGTAGTTAGGATTCTTTTGTAGCATTCATCTCACATCTGGATTGTATTATTTCTTACCATAAATTCCACTTTCCCAGCTGTTGACCTACCAATATTTAACCAAATATGATTTTGGGAAATTCTGGAAGTAAGTAGCATACAATGAGTGTCTAACAGTTTTCCAACCAACATTCCCACTTCAAATCTACATCCCCCCTTTGTCCACGATACCTTCTATCATTATGGAATCCTTCCAACACATGAAAACCCTAAAATAATCCTTCATTCCACATAGACAGAATGCTATAACAAAAATAAATAGTGAAATCTTTCTAGAAATAATGTTCCAAAGAAATGCAAAAATGTTCCAGTCGACTTAAGTCTCAGTAGACAGAATCTGTTAACGGTCTTTACAGTCTTTATAGCACAGTTTTCTCAAACAAGAATCTAGAAGATCCAATCTCAAGTTCCAGAAATGAAGTCTGTTGCAGTAAGGTATATTACGGCCAATAATTAATAGGCATGCATCTTACCACTTTGTTGGAAAAAAGTATTCTGGATAACATGTTACTTATTAATTTGTATAGGCTTCTACCTCCAACAGGGCTCTGCAGTCACCACAAGCAGAAATGGACCCAGATTTCTGAAACCTGGAGGTGAAGAAACTGAAGAGGGAGAGCGAGCCAAACTGTGGAACGTAAGAGGGCCTGAGACTGGACTGGAGAGGGAGAGCGCAGCGACTAAGCACCCAGCCAAGGATTCCAGGATACAAGTAACAAAGTATATCATAATTACAGGCCCGATGGGTCACGGAGCACTGCTTTTGTATTCCGCTCAGAAATCCAAGTCGCGTCTTGGATGACTTCCGGGAGGTGGGTCAACATCGGAGGCAAGCTGAGAACTAGACAGCATCCTCCGTCTCGGTCTGGCTCTCCTCTTGTGGATCACTGGCTGCAACCAAGCTCCTCGATACCGGATGTGCGGAGCAGTCATGACAGATATTTGCAAACTAGTTATTCAACCAATTCACAGAAGGCCACTGTTTCTGCTTTTTAATCAAAATTGTGCAAGTTCAAGTAGACATTGATTACAAGAACTGAAACATTCTTTCTGCATTTGTGGCAGTATTTTGGACTCACGGTTTGAAAACATTATTGCCACAGTGGCAAAGAGATGTTAGTTCAGATGGCTGTAGAAACATAGATGGAAAGATCTCCTGATGGCCTACCGAATGTGTTGGTCTTTAATGCTGTAGTAAATATTTCTTGATATCCATTAATTGGAACCAACATAGTGCAGCAGGTTTGTGTAAACATAAAATTGCCCATTCTGGTAGAAATGTTAACATGCCCTCTTTTCTAACAGTTTTTTATAGCTGCAACATTCCATGAAATAAGAGAAAATGGTCAAGTATTTGATTGTTTCCTAGACATTCTGAAAAACACAGGACTAGGAGTGATGTTTTACATTAGACCCTAGTGTTAACGGGATCAAACTCAAGTCTGTTTAGTTGTCCAAAACTGTTGTTGAGCTAGTACTATAAGATCTTCTGATATTTTCCAGTAGCTGCTGCTACAGGGCAGTAGTGATGGGGCGGGAGAAGGGAGGTTAAAAAAATAAAGAAAAAAAAAATTACATTGCCTGGCTGATAGCAGCGTCATGATTGGCCTGAGCGCCTTGGTTCGGCGCTCAGATGGGGACTGGGAGCCTGGGCATGTTCTACACCCAGGCTGTGCAACACAGCCCGGTGGCAAACATGCCAAGTGCGCATGACGGTTTAGCCGGCCCAAGGCGGCCGGCCAAACTGGCATGCACATTAAGCGAGTGCCAACCACTCCTCCCCCTGCTGTGTGGGCAGCCCAGCCCGCCCTGCCCCTACAGAATAGTCCTGAAAAAAAAAATGAAAATAACACGCTGTTGTTATCATTTTATTTTTCCTGTGGGGCAACGCTCCTCCTCCTTAGCGGAGGAGCCGTCCCTGCTATTTTCCCAAAGGTGTAAGTTGTGATAAGGACAGTATTAAAAAATATTGAGTTTTAACCCCCCTCCCTCATCTTTCTGATTGTCAGAACAGCAGATTGCTATTCCTCCTACTAGCACTCTCTGAGACTTAAACTTGCTGGGTAAATCTTCCCCTTATAACCCCCAATAACATTACATATATGAAGAAGACGTAATTATGTCTCTTGAAGAGTCTGTCAAAATCATCTTCCTTTTGAGGACATAATGGAAACTAGACGTGTGCCATTTGCAAGTTTCACAAATCTAAAGGAAAACAAGGGTGAGTGGGACAGTCCACAAAGAAATGAGGAAAAAAACACACCTGCAACTCTTGTAAACAGAAATTATTTCTAGCAGTGATACTCGGGGCTGACAGAAGAGAAGGTGAGGAGGAGAGACACTAATGGCCCAATTCACAAAGGTAAGCGTAAAAGTACAGGCGAAGTTCTGTGACTATGGGGGGCGCTCCTACCCTTGTTGCAAATATATTCTGGCCATTGCGCACCAATTTCAACTTATAAGAGGGAATCTGGGGATTAGGTGACCCCATAAACCTCCAGAGGGGAAAAAATAGCTTTTGCAGGAGAATATTATCAGCTCCTGCATCTACTTCCCATTTCATTTGCCATAATGAGTTGAGTTTAGACTATTTGTGCGATTATATACCTAATCGGCTGGCTCTTCTGTGGTGATCTGTCTAGAGTTCGGAAGAAGCATCACATCGAGGAATATAATTTCTGATTGCCTGGCGTGCGACAAGGGACTTTCTATCCCTTGGCTAGTGTATGTTAAAAAGTCTTTGGAAGGAGTTGGCTTAACTGACATTTTCCTAGTAAAAGCGCTTCATGCCGTCGTGGGCTGAAAGCAAGTACAAACCCTGTTATTGGAGCAAGCCCAAGTGGAGAGGTTGCGGGCAGAAGGTCGGAAATCAAGAGTTGCGAGCTACTTGTATTTGAATCCTGGGGACACTCCCACAAATTACTTGTGGAATATTAGTAGGAACTGGGAGCGATATTTATTGTTTGGCTTTCAGCGTAACCTTGACTCCAGGGTGTGCCCATGTAACAACTCATCCAAGCAAACTATGGTGTATTTTCTCTTCTTCTGTGATTACTACAAATTGTACACTAAAAGATTCTTAGTACCCCATATAAGGCTCAGAAACTTTGGCACTGTTCTCAGGCCTATTGCTTTTTACAATCATTATCAGATGATGAAGTTTGCCATTGTGTAACTCTGTTCCTTCAGGCGCAGTACTCTCTAGAAAGTCAATGCATTCTGAATAATTATGTTTGCTGATGTCTCTATGAAGCAGTATAATAACACTGGATATGGCTTTTAGATCAACCGTGAATGATATTTTTAACTGTATTTATTTTACTGGTTGATTTTATATATTTATTTATGAGTTTTTATTTTGGTGGTATGTTTGATTGTTGTTATCTTTTTGTATATAATTGTATACTTTTATGGCTGTTCACCTCAGAATAAAGCAGATTCTGATTCTGACTATGCTTGAACATACTTTTATACTTTTTCCCAATTCACAAGAAAGGTGTAATAGTCAGTGGCGGCCGCCACACATAAAGCGGGGTAGGGCAGGTGGAGGGAGCGTGGGAGAATAGGGGGTCACGCGCGGGGGAAGGAGGGAGTTAGAAATAATAGATCCAGCTTCGCGCCGCCTCTCCTCTTCCTGTGTCCCTGCAGCCCCTGGGCCAGACTCCCATCCAATACCCGTGCTGCAGAGCAGCGTGGGGATTGGCCTGATGGGGCTAGAAAGAAGCTCCGCTCCGCTCAGGCCTGGGCGTCTGTGGGGTTTCTCCAGCGCGGCTGCTCAATGCAGCTGAGCTGGAGAAAACCTAAGTGCGCATGTGTGTTTTGGTCAACTTGAGATGGCTTGCCAAACACACATGAGCACTTAGGGAGTGGAGTGCACGTATCACTCCTCCTCCCCCCTCCCATGCCTTGACCCGCCCCTCCCAACAGCGCTGGCTAAGAGCCGGCAAATGCGAAATAAAACAATGCAAGAACATCATTTTATTTTACATTTGCTGGCTCTGAGCCAGGCAGTGGGGCGACGCTCCTCCGCCAATACGGAGGAGCCGCGGCTGGTAATAGTATACCTGGAAAGCCACGCCATCCACAGGTTTCTAGGTGTGCTATTGCAGTTGTGATGTGACATTTTAATGTTGCTTATTCCTCTTGTGCAGAATTGTACATAGCATACAATTCCACCCAGTGGAAAAGCACAGTCAAAAACAAATTTTTTCCTCCTGAGAGAAAATATTTTTCCTCTAGGAGAAAGCCTTTCGGTTACATTCCCCGCAAATCTGGGGGTGATGTTTTCCCCTTGTTATTCTGGGATGGGAAAGGGTCAGATTTCAATTTGTGAATGCCCGTAAATGTATACGTTTGTGGGCTTTCACAAACTTGCAAGAAAACCATACTTTATAATACCCATTTCCCATTACTATTACAGATGTATCTGTACTTGTGGCAGAAAAATTCAGAGTAGTTAACCCATTCACCCCGCCACAAATTCATTTGTGATTTTATGGCATGCTGAAATGGAGGTATTTTAGTCCATAAACATACTTTTAAAGCTGAAAATTCCTTTGTGAATCAAGCCCTGTGGCTCATTTTTGGAGTGATTAGGAACGCCCCTCCAATTCATCTACAAAAATGAAGGGACGAACATGGCCAAGAGACAGAAGGCATATGCTAGTCATGTATGTTTGTCATGAGATGATACATAGATAAACTTGATCTCTCAGATAAAAACTTGCTACAAATTAAAAACGTGAAAAAATACATAAAAGCTTGGTAGATCATACAAAGAAGATCAAATGGTTAGAGGAGAATATCCATAATGCACAGTGTAGAATAGACTCATATCTAGAGGCATTGGAAAAAATATATTTGTGAGAAATGTCAAATCTGCTACATGAAGAACATTTAGAAAATCATGCAGGGTAGAGAAATCTTTTCTCATTAACATACCTGGAGCCTCTGGTGCAGGACGTCAAAACTGTTATTATTGGGACAATGAAGAAAACTTTTCAAAGATAGTAGATGGCAGAACTTATGAAATCTCAAACAAAGTAAAGCATAGGAGATTTTATTCAAGAGAAAACGTAATTTTTGAAGCATTACCACTAAAACATATTTAGGAGCCTATTTATAAACTGCATTTTGTTGCACATTTAGTAACCCTACATTGGTACTATTCACGTACTGCAGTATTCTAATCACAAACCATTCTGCGGAGGTCTCTTTCTCTGCTTCTCCTTTGTTTTCTGTGCAGCGATCTCAACCCCAAATGCAGAGTTTCCACAAACAAATGCATATGTTTATGGAATGTATATGGGAGGGATGGGGGAGTGTGCCTGGAAAATGGGGAATACCTACGATGAAATGTGAAGGGTTTAGGGAGGAGTAAGATGGCTTAAGGGAGGGCTAGGGAGAATTTTAGGGCAGGACAGGCACCCACCAAAAAAGGAGTAAGTCCATTTCTATTCACAAGCTGAATTTCTAAAGGTACCACCGCCAAAAAGGACTCAAAAACATTGTCAATGTAGTCCAGTTCAGACCTGGAATAAGTCCAGCACCACATATGACCAACCACTGGTATTGCAACATCCTCCCATTAAAAATAATGAAGGTAGGGACTTAAAATAGAACCCCGTAGGAAATAATGGTAAAATAAATGTATCTAGCTCAACTTTTTAAAAATATATCAAAATGTAATTTAATCTAAAAGATATCAATTTTAAAAAATGGATTTTAAAATATTTTGTCTTTTATTTTTTAATTTAAATGTTACTTTAATTTTTTTTTAAATTCTATACAGAACTTTTAGTACCTTTTAATACATAATACATAAATATAACATTTTACTATAGGTGGGTATTTTATTAATAAATCATAAATATAAGTTGATTCAATATATTTAAATGAATGAAATATATGATCCAACATTAAATTAATAGTGCTGTAGCATTTTAATATTTTTTTACATTTAAAATAATGATATTGTATTAATTTACTTTAATAGATAACATATACATTTTTTTTAAAGTTTAATAAACTTTGCAAAATTTCTCTATACTTTACCATAGGGAGATCTCCGACCTGACAGATGAGATCTCTACCTGTGTGTGAAAGTTAATTTTAGTAACTTTACATTCAGAAATTAGGCTCTACCCCAGAATACAGGGGTGGAGACATGTAAGTCTTTGTAACACGTTTTATACTCAGAAATGGTGAATAGCCAACAGTGGTAAAGTGTTGTAATATGCGGGATAAATGAGACAAGGACACGTCTTTAGTTATGATATATATAGTCCGTGTTTAATTTTAACATCAGAGAAATCAAATGTGGTATTCCATTGCTCTCCTCTTTTCTTCTTTTGCAGGGTTAGAAAACCGGGACCACGGTGACAGAGGACAAGCCCCTCGAAATGAAAAAGAAATGCCACAAGTAAGTGTTCAGGTTTTGAAACACTCTGGGGTCGATTCCGATTCGGGCCGGAAAACGTACCGACCGACTCGGAGCCGGAATTCATTCCGACCGACACGTACCGGTGCAGCCCGACCCGCAAAGT
The DNA here is from genome assembly GCA_963921515.1 of Calotriton arnoldi. Taxonomy (NCBI): domain Eukaryota; kingdom Metazoa; phylum Chordata; class Amphibia; order Caudata; family Salamandridae; genus Calotriton; species Calotriton arnoldi. The sequence continues at coordinate 7,354 of CAWUFW010007801.1, read as the reverse complement.
ACGATGAGAAGCGTGCAAAATCCGACCGACTCGTACGGAACACAAGCCGAACGACCGAGCCGCGTGGAAAACAGCTATCCGGCCGGAAAACCACGCGAATCGAACCGACCGACACGCACCAGGAAGAATCCCGAACGAAACGTACCTGCGAACTCCTACCCGCCAAGTACGATGCAACGCGTGGAAAACACGACCGAGTCGCACGGAGCCCAAGCCGTACGACCGACACGCATACAAAACTGCGAGCCGCAACAACCCAATACACCGCGACCGACGCGTACGCAGCATAGAAAACAGCACAAACACAGCGTGAACGGCTCGGAGAAGCTCGTACGAGACAACTGCAGGGTCCGACTCGGTCACAAGAACGTCTCCTACATGCACAAAAAGTACAAAGGGAAAAATACACAAAAAAAGGCCAAACAAGCAATTACAAAGGCAATAAATACTGGGGGGGGGGAACAGGGAACAAAGACACACCCACAACTCCACCCATATAAAGGACACAAATCCCTACCATGATCCTTTGCAAATTCAAATTACCTGCCAGCACTCAACAGACAGCAACCACACACCCACCCACAGCTCATCCATCACACAAGCCACACACCATCAGCACCTCAACAAATAGCACCCTCACATACACCCAGCAAAACACACACTCACACACCCTCACTTGTACACCAACACACACATCACTCACCATCACCACCCATCACCATGCCCCCAAAGAAGAATCAAAAGTTCCTAGATAGTGAATTGGAAGTCCTGGTAGATGAGATCCTCAGGGTAGAGCCACAGCTGTTTGGTACACCGATCCAACAGACCCCCATGTCGCAGAAAACCAAGATGTGGGAGAGGATTGTCGACAGGGTGAACGCACAATCACCATGTTTGCGCACAAAGGGAGACATCCAGAACAGGTGGTATGATGTGCGCAGGAGGGTCAGGGACCTGTTGAAGAAGGACTACCTCTTGAGCCAACACACCGGCAGTGGCCCTCCTGCCAAACCAGTATACCTCAGGCCCTGGGAGGAGAAGGTGCGGGCCATCCTACCACCAGTGAGCGTATATGGACTAGAAAACATCCCAGAGCCTGGTGAGTACACAACAAATGTACACAATATTGTGCGACAATACACACACATCACTGTCAAGGGGAGAGTCAAACCATGCACCCTTAGCAAATACACAGCAACCAGAACAGAATCATCCCAAAATGTGTATGTCAGTCAGATAAACACAACACATGCCATCTCATAGTGATATGTAACTGTGTCATCACATGTACAAACACAACTACAACTACAGCTAGGCAGTGGCACAAATATAACTAACAAACACATCCAGACATGTAGCCACCACTACAACACCACCTCACGGTGAAGCCCACTGAAAGGAAGGAATCCTGTGTATGCTGGGCAAGTCAGTGTAGCCAATAGCATCATGGGAGTCGTAGTCACAGATATTGCCCACCCTCACAATGCGCACATCAACACCACCATGAACCATGCTCACATCACAGGGAGTGGAAAACAACTGACAAGATGGCTGACACTGGCTACTGCTGTGGGGAGCACAAGGTCCTGCTGGCAACTGTGCACCAACCAACAGCAGGACACCACTGACTGACATCCTGAAAGACAACTTGCACTCCCTGCAACGGAAGCACGTTCCATGGTGGAAAATCTGGCTGAGTGGGAAGGAGGACTGACAGCACTGACCATAGTTACCAGCAGCTCCACTCACACACACCCCTAACACAAACTCCACACAACTCACCTGGGAGAATGCATTGCCTCACACTCTAATCAAATATCCCACAAAGAACCACAACCCTGGGTCATGCAGTGTGAAGCACAGGGACACACATGGGACTTGTAGCAAAATTAACCCCAGGATAACACTGTCAGCCATCTTGTCAGCACAGGCACACAACCCCACAGGGAAGCAGAGTCAAAGGAAGGAAGCATGGGCATGCTGGGAAGGGGGTGGAGGCAATAGCATGATGGGAGTGGTAGTCACAGCCCAACATCCCCCACCCGCATGGCCCAGCAAGCTCACACTAAAGCATGCACACCTACCAGGGAGTGAAAAGCCACATCAAAGATGTCTGACACTGGTGCTATGTTGTGGGGAGCACAAGGCCCTGCTGGGAACTGGGCACCAACCAACAGCAGGACACCACTGTCAGCCATCTTGCCATTGCTGTCACACTCACACACAGTGAAGTCCACCCAAAAGCAAGTAAGTATGGGCATGCTGGGAAGTGGGGTGGAGGCAATAGCATGATGGGAGTGGTAGTCACAGATATTGGTCACCCCCACAACTGTCCCATCAACACCACCCTGAACAATGCGCACATCACAGGGAGTGGAAAAGAACTGACAAGATGGCTGACACTGGGTACTGCTGTGGGGAGCACAAGGCCCTGCTGGCAACTGTGCACCAACCAACAGCAGGACACCACTGACTGACATCCTGAAAGACAACTTGCACTCCCTGCAATGGAAGCACGTTCCATGGTGGAATATCTGGCTGGGTGGGAAGGAGGGCAGGATGTCAACCAAATACAACCAATGCAGACCATGTACACACCCCAACATTCATATAGAAATGCCCAAAGTATGCAGGACAATGTGCTACACCAATATCAACCTCTGACTGTGACAACTTAGGACAATGCAATGTACAGGCCCGCATCCAGAGGTACAGTCACAACTGTCAGGTGTGTCAACCATTGATGCCTGCAGAAACATAACATACATTGTGTGTGTCTCCCAAAAACAGGTGATGATGGGGACACAGCAGCAGACGCTGAGGAGTCCCCGTCCCAGGCTCAAGGGGAAACGGAGCTCACTGGTGTGGAACAGCCTCTGCCCTCCTCGGATGACGAAGACCTACCTGGCTCCTCCGGAGCAAGTCATCATGCAGCACCAGCAGGACCACCAGCTGCACCCACCCCTCCAACGACTGTCAACACACATACCACCCCTGCCGACACGGACAGACCAAGGAGCACCACCACCACCAGCACAGGGACCCTGGACCAACGTGGGATGCCAGGGGTAGTGGGAGGGGTGGGAGACATAGGTCGCTGATCGCAGAGGGGTCTGGACTGCATGATGACCCACAACTGGTACGCATAGCCGATGCGTACCAGTCCAGCACCGGAGACCTCAGCCAGGCAGTGGGGCTCCTCAAGGACATTAAACAGCAGCAGGCTGCCCATCATGCACGCTTGGACTTACACATGTCCCGCGTGGAGTCCAAGTGGGACACACTGCAAGAGATGACGGCGGTGCATAGGGACATATTACAATACCTCCGCCAGATGAGCAGCAACCAGTCAACATCTCCCTGTGTGCCCACAACATCTGGTGCTGAAACAACTGCAACTGCCACAGGGAGGGAGGATGACTCTGGCGGAGAGTCCCCTGCACCGCAGCAGCCTGCACTTGAGGGTCCCCCCCCAAAGAAGAGGGGTCGTCCGAGGAGGGGCAACTGAGAGGCCGATGGCCATGTGCAACCCCAGGAAGCCAAAACCTGTTCTGGATAATCACCTTTGTGCGCAAACTGTTCACCCTGTTGACTGCAACACAACTCCCCACATGACATGGGGAGTACAAGTTGGACCAATGTATCAGATGACTGTGGACTTTACTCAGGACATTTCTGCTACCAGGACTTCCAATTCATCTAGGAACTTTGGATTACAATCACAATGTACAGCACCCACCATCCTGTGCACTATACACACACATGTATGACAATAAACACACTAATACACCATACCTGCCTCTGTTGTGATTCCAACGTGGTTTCTGTCATGGAGATGATGACCTGCCAAATTACACTGTGCATGCTAACTGCTACAACAAGTACAACACAGGCATGTGAGTCATGGCAACGTGACACATATGAGGGAGACACACCACCAGGGCTACACAACATATACACACCTAGGCCATCTGACTCATCGCCTACACTGATGTTGCCAAGAAATACGGTGCAATGCACAGACACAACACCTATTCACAGTCTTTGTCAACTAGCCCACTGGTGCAGTAAGCAAATGTCAGTCAGATGTGTGACCACAGACAACGCACATCACAAAGTGAAGCACAGGTTTATTACACATTTGCAACATGTTGTAACCACTACAGATGCAAGGTAATCCCACCTGGCAGCGGGCACACAGTCAACAAGTGTAGAAGGAAGGAAGTCCATGGGTGTGGCGCACATCACCTGTAGGGACATGACAGCTACCACCCTGGAAGTCGAATCACGGTGTCGGGATCACAGTTGACCAAACGACTCTGAAAGTACCCTGTGAAGGACAGAAATGAAACACAGTCAAAAGCACTGAAGAACAGGACAGAACTGCAATACTCATGCCCAATACATGTCACAAGATACCCACCCAGAACCAAGTTAGCATGTCAACACTGTTGGGGAGTACAGACTACCTGTAAGGACACATCGCTACACGCATACAGTCATGTAGCACATGGACACACTCAAACAACACCAGAGCACCACCAACACACATCATGCATACTCACATCATTGACATGACATCTCTGGATACTCGCATTCAGCTGAAGAAGTTGGTGATGAGCTGTGTGCGGACATCACCATCATCATCATCATCATCATCACTGGCATCGTGGTCCAGGCCAGGATCCTCCACAGGTGGCGGATGTTGGTCATCGTCATCCAGGATGAGAGGCAACTCCTTCCGCACTGCCAGGTTGTGTAGCATGCAGCAGACAATGACAATCTTGCACACCTTTGCTGGGGCATATGGGAGGGCCCCTCCTGTCTTGTCCAGGCAGTGGAAGCGGCTCTTCAGGAGACCAAATGTCTGCTCAATCACTCTCCTGGTCCGACCATGTGCCTCATTGTAGCGCATCTGGGCTGGTGTCACAGGGTTCCTGAGGGGCATCAGCAACCACGGCATGTTGGGGTATCCGGAGTCACCTACATACAGACAATTGCACATTAGCTGAGTTGGAAAAGAGGGTGGAACACTACATTGCAGAACACACACAATGGTACAAAGTCAGTACACACCAACAAGCCAGGCACGCTGGTTCCGCATCTGTGACATCATCCTCGGGATGCGACTACTCCTCATCACCTAGGCATCGTGTGCAGAACCGGGGAAACGGGCACACATGTGTGAGATGCTCATATCTGCAAGACATACCACCAGTGCTTTGACCGAGTGGTAGTGTTTGCGGTTCCTGTATGCCTGCTCTTGGGCCTGTGGTGGTACCAAAGCAACATGTGTCCCATCAATGGAGCCAATGACATGCGGCATCCTCCCCAGGGCATAGAAGTCACTCTTCACGTCAGTGAGTTGTTGGAGTCTAGGGAAATAGATGTACTGGTTCAGGTATATCAACATAACCTCCAAAACATCGCGGAGCACACGGCTGAACATGGTCTGTGACATCCCACCAGCAGTCGCCACAGTGTGTTGAAAGGTACCGGTGGCAAAGAAGTGTAGGGCTACCATCACCTTCACCTTGGGGGTCAGCGCTGTAGGGTATGTCCGGCCAGCTTGCAAATGTGGGGCCAACCGCACCGTCAATACCTCAATCAGTGGCTTGGTGAAGCGGTACCGTCGGATGCAGTCCCGTTCCACCATGGTTGCAAGGTCAGGGAATGGTCTATGGACAGCTGGTGCCCTGCAGTGCATAGGTGAAGAAAGAAAGATTGTCAGTCACCCCACATATGTGGCATTGACCATACTCAATATCACATGATACATCATTATGAGGCACAAGTACATGATGTGTGCAGTTCCGTAAGGACATGTATGGCACCTACATGGCCAACATCTAACATCACAGTTCAACAAGTGGCATCAACAAGTCCCAGGTTGTGCCATGGGATATCATGAGGCCGTGTCACAGTTCCCATCTCCTGCTGCCACGTTCCAAACACACCCCACAGTGACATGTGAGGACAGATGTGCCCCAGGCATCACAGCTCATCGACAGGTAGATTCCCAGGGACCCTGTATTGCCACATGGACACTGGCATGACATGGTGTATCATGAATACACCACAGCAAAACAACCATGACCCCCACAGGTAGTGGTCCCTGTTGCCTCGGCAGGACAGACATGGACGTCTGTGACACACACACGCACAACATCAAAGTCCATGCACAAACAACGTGGATGTGGAGACTGTCTCCCATTGTGCACATGGAATCAGAGACATTGTAAACACAACATGCACACAGACTGTGGAGGACCATCACTATTGTGGCAATGGGTCACCCTGGGACGTACATACCGTCCCACATGGGACTCAGGGGGTATGTGACATGACATACACATACACCACCGTGAAATGTGACCATGCCACATGCTCAGAAATGAACAGTTGCACATCACAGTGGTCATGTACACGACACACCAAGGATTCTGTCCCCATGAACACGTGCACAACTTGGAAGTGGCTGCCCCCAAGTGACACCCACAGAACAACATGTTCACCCCCATACACGGAATAGGTAATGCAGCCTTACATCCCTTAGGATACAGTGTGGACAGGCTGTGGTGTTGTAGGTGTGCCCCTCACTCCCTGGGAAGTATATGTGGCTGGCATATGTTCACCTGTGACAGGCATGGTGACATATGCCAGTGACTTGTACAGGGACGCGTTGGACAGCAATGGACCGATCGGTGCGCACACATTGGCCATTGCATTCAATGTGAGCGGAGTGCAGCGTTGTATTCGCAATACTGCGTTGGACAGCAATGGACCGATCGGTGCGCACACATTGGCCATTGCATTCAATGTGAGCCGGTACGCGTTGTATTCGCAATACTGCGTTGGACAGCAATGGACCGATCGGTGCGCACACATTGGCCATTGCATTCAATGTGAGCGAGTACGCGTTGTATCCGGGTACCGCGTTGAACAGCAATGGACCGATCGGTGTGCCCGGCCGGCCCATTGCATTCAATGTGTGCGGATGCAGCGTTGTATCCCGGGTACGCGTTGAACAGCAATGGACCGATCGGTGTGCCCGGACGGCCCATTGCATTCAATGTAATGCGGGTATGCGTTGTATCCCGGGTACGCGTTGAACAGCAATGGACCGATCGGTGTGCCCGGCCGGCCCATTGCATTCAATGTGCGGGTACAGCGTTGTATCCCGGGTACGCGTTGGACAGCAATGGACCGATCGGTGTGCCCGGCCGGCCCATTGCATTCAATGTGTGCGGGTACGCCGATGTATCCCAGGTGCAGCGTTGAACAGCAATGGACCGATCGGTGTGCCCGGCCAGCCCATTGCATTCAATGTGTGCGAGACGCGTTGTATCCCGGT